>CM062812.1:206918868-207586368 GCA_031772625.1 Pinus tabuliformis
ACAAAAGAATTTTTTAAACAAAAATATTTTTGGATTTTTGGCTAAGGGTCCCCCTTTGCTTGATGTTATTACTAATATCAAAACGAAGAGGGGGGTTGTTTGGTGGACCACAACAGACCCATATTCCAGATGAGAAACATAAATCTTTAGAACCTAAGAGTGAAAAATTGTATTTTTGTTGGATATTCTGAAGATGTCAAATGATATAGACTTATTCCACTTAAGTCCAAAAATGTTATCATTAGAAGAGATGTAAAGTTTGCTGAAAATATATCGGCCTACGAGCCTAGTTCGGCGGATGTGCCACCTCTCCCTATCTCTTCTACTTTTGAAAATATTTCTTCTTCAGATGATGAAAGCGAGGATGAAAATCCTCCCCCACCTTCTCAGGATCCTCCTTCAGCTCCTCAGCTTCCAAAATGGGTCCGTGCTACTCGGGATGCAGCAGGTGATCTTGCCGGTGATCTTACAAATCAACGACGTACACGTTCTCAGTTTGATAGAGCCTCTTATTTACTCTCAAGCTTCAGTGAATTATGATCCTGACACCTTTGCAGAAGCTTCAGGCCATCCAGATTGGGAAGCAGCTATGAATGAAGAATATCATTCATTATTGGCAAATGATACATGGGATCTTTTTCCTCTACCAAAGGGACGAAAACTTGTTAGATGCAAATGGGTTTACAGAACCAAGTATGGACCAAATGGGAAAGTTGATAAACATAAAGCTCGTCTTGTTGCTAAGGGTTTTTCACAAGTTGAAGGCATTGACTACACTGAAACCTTCTCCCCTGTTGCAAAAAATGAACTCTATCCGCCTTGTTCTTTCCCTTGCTGCCTCTTTCAAATGGGAAGTCCATCAGATGGATGTTAAATCTGCTGCCTCTTGCATGGGGACTTGCATGAAGAAATCTATATGGAACAACCTATTGGCTTTATACAAAAAGACTCCAGCCTTGTATGTCAGCTTAAGAAATCCCTTTATGGTCTCAAGCAAGCTCCTCGAGCTTGGTATGCCAAAATGGATAGCTTTCTTTTAGAAAATGGCTTTTCTAGGTGTCATTCTGACAATATTGTCTACACCAAGAAAGTGGGCAAGTCTCTTATCATTCTTGTTCTTTATGTTGATGATCTTATCCTGACTGGTAGTGATCCCAACCTTATAAACCATGTGAAGTCTAGCCTTAAAAGGAAGTTTGAAATGATAGACTTAGGACACTTACATTATTTTCTTGGTCTTCAAGTCTTGCAATCCAAGGAAGGTATTTCCCTTTCCCAGTCCAAGTATGCCTGTGATATTCTACGCCATTTTCACATGGAAGACTGTAAGCCAACCCCTTCTCCCTTCAGTCTGGAGTCAAACTTTCAGTCACTTGTACTTCTCCTGAAGTTGATGCTGCCTTATACCGTCAACTTGTAGGAAAACTTTTGTATCTAACCCATACTCGTCCTGACCTTTCCTTTGTTGTTGGCCTTGTTTCTCGGTTTATGCAAAACCCACATGAAATTCATTGGAAAGCAGCTAAAAGAATACTTCGTTATGTTCGAGGTACAGTTCAGTTTGGGATTCATTACAGTGCCGAAGCAGCTCCTCTATTGGTTGGTTTCACTGATTCCGATTGGGCTGGTGACCCTGATGATCAGAAGTCTACTGCAGGTTATGTGTTCACTCTTGGTTCAGGACCTATTACATGGGCTTGCAAGAAACAAGGTGCCATTTCTCTTTCTTCAGCAGAAGCAAAGTATCGTGGTGCCATAGAAGCTAGTAAGGAAGCCTTGTGGCTTCGTCAGATCCTGTCAGAGTTTGGCTTTCAGCAGCAACATTCGACTACACTTTGGTGTGATAATCAAAGTGCCATTCAACTATGCAAAGATCCAGTCCAACATCAGCGTAGCAAACACATTGAACTGCACATGCACTTCATCAGAAAGCTCATTCACGACCATGTTCTTGAAGTGCAATATTTTTCAACAGATGATCAAGTTGCAAACATCTTTACAAAGGCTCTCACAGAGGCGAAGTTCACTAAACTTCGATTTATGGTTGGAGTTCAGGAAGTTGTCACTAAGGGGGGATAGGCTCTAGTGCCTCCTTCCTTCTCCTATTGTGTCATATTTGTAAATCCTTCAATCCTATCCCAAGTTGTTCTTAAGGGGGGATGTTAGGATATTTCGACACATAGGAAATAGTTAAGTATAACTTGGTCTATTATAGAGTTAGGTAAAGTGTGTTTCTTTACTATGTACATTTTGTAACTTACAATCCGACGGTCACGATATGTAGTGATCTGACGGTTCATTCTCTCCTCAGTATTACCGACACTTGATCTGTGGCTTAACACCCGATTGGTCCATGATCTCTATTTAAAGAGCATGGAGGGTCATTTGTAGGTTAACTGTTCATGAGAGAAGCTTATGTAAAATTTCATTCTTTTATTAATAAATTGCCTAAAGTGGCCGCGTTGGCTCAGGCCGTGGACTATTTCCCCCTTTGAGGGTTTTAACCACGTCAAAATACTGGTGTATTGATCTGTGATCTGTGTGTGAGTGGTGTCCTTTGGTGTTCTGTCTGAGGAACTTACCCTGTAAATTCCTACACAAAGAATGAAGTCAACATATAAAAGGATTTTCCAGTAGAAACACATACTGGTACTTTGGCATTTTTGTTTGCAGCAGGTGTTGAGATATAAAAAATTTCAATAAATTTTCATTATCTAGTCTGTTGGCTCCTTGCAAATTTTGGGAAAGAAAGAATTATAGTGTTGAACGAATACTTAAGCTGCTTCTTGGTATGCTTCAAGACATTGCAGAAGGCTCAAAGTTTGTATACCTGCAGTACTTCCAATTAACATAATTTTGTGGCGCTTGTGTGTCATGCAAAACACAAGCAACCTGTAGATTTGGAGGTCGAAGAGATACAAACACAATCTATATATATCTATATATCTATATATATTATATATATATATATATATATATATATATATATATATATTATATATATTCATTGATTCCTTGTTACTTCTACTGTCGCATAAGAGTTCAATGGGCTGTATAAAGGCTGTGATTGTTTTGACAAATAAAAGTAGTCTTTTGTGGAGAAAAGTTTAGTCGGCTGTATTGTCAGAACATAGTGCTAGTCATTTTTATGTAATGGATTGTAATTGGTGCTTGCTGGTTGCACACTGATCATTTGCTGCACATTTATAAAGGATATTGTTGTGTACTGTGAGTGGGTATTACTTTTTTGCATTGAGTAGTAGTTGTGATCAGTTTTTAAGGTGTAAATCTGACATTGAAGAAAAAATGGCCAGAATCAGTGAAGTATTAGAGTTCCTCAAAACTCTGATATTGTCTGCTAATCACAATACATTAAAAGTCAACAAAGTTTCTCTCACAGACATTCAGGTTTGTCTACAAAATGCACAAGAGAAAATTTATTTTTTTCAGCTCGAAACTCAGCTATAGCAAGAAGAATTAAAACATAGGAGTCATTCTGAACCTGTTTCTGTTCAGAATATTGAAATAAACTCCCATAAAGCAGCAGTTGTACATGCAAATGCAAAAACTCAGTCTGCACTTCCCAAGCCCATCATCAAACCTTGGGAACAGCTTGTCCAAAACAAGCACAGAACTGGTCTTGGATATGACAAGGACTTGTCCTTTCATATTCTAGACTACTCAAAGCCCATTCAGTTTCAGAGTGTTGGATTCCTTCATGACAGTTCACCTCCAACTGTTCCAGATTCTGCACCTTTTCCATAGAAACAGAAACAATAACAGATTGTGAAATGCCAACACTGTCACCGAGTTGGCCATTTGAAAGATCACTTTTTTTATCTTCATCCATGTAAGCACTATCATAAAACCATCCATTCTTCAAACAGATGATTCAAAAACAAACGTCCTACAAGAACAAAGATTCATCTTGGATGGATGCTTCTTGGCAATGGGCATCAACAGCTAAGAAGATATTCCAATCACATGTCATAACCTATTCCATAGTATTGAACAGTCTTGCAGTTGAGTTTTCTCCATCATCTCACCTTGTATCTGACAGGGGGGGAAATGATGGTCATTTACAAGCTTTAAAGTCACATCAAGCGAGCCTGAGCCACAACCTTCCACACCAGTTTCAAAGTTGTAGCTAGAGACAAAGATGCCCCTGAACATGCCTTCAGTTGGTAATCTGGGACACTTCCTCTAGCAGAAGACTTCATCTTCTTGCCAGATTTGGAAGAATTCCAGGAATTGGATTAAGCATTCCAGAGTTGTTGGTCATCCTTAAACCATCACAGGTTGAGACTTTCCTTTTCAAGTTGAAGTTCTCCATTTTATGCAGGGTGAGACCTCCCTTCCATGGTTGAAGGTTTCCCTCTTCAAAACAATAGGAGCACTTCCTCTAGCAAAAGACTTCAGCTTCTTGCCAGTTTTGGAAGAGTTCCGGGAACTGCACTAAGCGTTCCAGTGTTGGTGGTCATCCTTAAACCACTGCCCTTTATACCAACATTTTAGAGAGCACATTCAGCCTAGTGCTGCCATGCATTTTTGCACATTTTGTATTACAGCTCTCTTCTTGGACTCATACATAACCCTTGGCATTAAAGGGGGGAATGTTGGACACCTAATCCTCAATGGGTTAGTGTGGAAGCCGAATAGACAAAAGGAGTCCAAGAGACCTTGGGATGTGGAACCCAATGGTTAAACCATGTACTACAAATGTATATCTCTTGTTAATAAAAATGTACTCTCATGTTTTATCTTTCAGATTATGTTGATGCCCATGTGTGTTTAACACATTCTACTAGTAGCATGTGGAGAGTTGAATTTAGTTTCGAACAGGTCTATTTAGAATTTTTGCTATAATTTGTTTCTAGGCAGTTTTGAACAATGAAACTTGGATAACATTGATGAGAACTCTCATGGGACATCTTTTTCAAATTCCATATCTTGGTTTGCTATACTTTTGGAGATATGATCTAAGGAAGTTAGGGTTCCTAAATTCTCTTGGAATCAATTTCAAATAGGTCAACATGGTACAAGAGAAATTTTTTCTTCAAGGGGACACCCTTATGACTAAGGGGTTTATATCAGGCCTATGGTAGACCTAATTATAGTGGGAAATATGTGGAAGTGATTTATGTGCTGAAAAGAAAATGACGAGAATTTCAAAGATAGATCTCGAGAAATTCAATGGGCAAAGTTTTGTGTCATGGATGCTCAAAATGGAAGATTTGTTGGTGGACACTGATCAATAGATTGCTATGAATCCAAGTATTGCACCAACAAGGATGTCAATAGAAGACTAGACCAATTTGGATCGAAAGGTAAAGAATACAATATTATTGAATGTTTTAGGGAAAGCTACAACAAAGGCTTTGTGGGATAAGTTAGGGGCTTTGAATTAGCCTAAGTCCCTAGTGAATATATTTTTTCTGTGGAGGAAGTTGTATAACCTAAGGATGAAGGATGGAGACTCAGTGAGAAATCATTTGAATGCCTTCAATACTATAGTAAGTGAGTTATTATATGTGGATATCAAGATTTCAAATGAAGATAAGTGCATCAAATATTTATGTTCTCTACCTGACTCATGGGATAGTTTAATTGTTGCAATATGTAGTAATGCAACTACTTTAAAGTTTGATGAAATAGTATCATCCTTATTATTGGAGGAGATGAGACAAAAAAACATGGAAAACTAGAACATAAATGCCTCGTCTGTAAGAGGATGCTCCTAGAATAGAAATAAAAATAGGTCCTCAAGTGTGAGATCTAAATCTAGAGGAAGATATAAATATCCAAGAAAGTTCGTAAAGGTATGCTTGAAATGTGGATATGAATGGAATTACAAGAAATATTGTAGATCCAAAACTATTAAGAAAGAGAAAGGATGTGATGATGCTCCTTTTGTGAAAGCAAAAACCTTCTCAAACGAAGGAGGGGATGTGTACTTGGATTCTTCAGGTACATATGTAGATCATGAGGCATGGCTGGTTGACTCAGGTGCATCCTTTCATATGACTCCCCATAGGGAGTGGTTTTGTGAGTATGAAAGGTATGATGATGGTAATGTTTTCTTAGGATATGAATCAACAACTAGAATCATAAGATGAGTAAAAGTCAGGTTGAAGCTCATGTGTGGAAGAATTAAAGAATTCCCTAGTGTTTTTTACGTCCCATGATTGGTCATAAATTTTATTTTGTAAGCAAGATGAGTGGTGCAAGTGTAAAAATAGTGTTTGAGAAGGATACTTGCAAGATATTTCAAGGAGGAATGATATTGTTGAGGGGAGTTTGGATTGGAACTCTGTATAAGATGTTAGAAAGTATTGTTATTGATATGTGAAATAGACCTATTGTTATTTAGGATGGAGGAGAAGAAGGACACACTCCTAAAGTATTTAGCGAAAAGACTATGATGTTGCATCAAAGATAGGGAAATATTAGAGAGAAGGGTCTTCAAGTATTACATGGTAATGGTATGGTAGAAGATATGTCAAATTTTACTTCGATTTTGATTTCTGTGAATAGTGTTTATATGGGAAGCAGAATTAGGTGAGATTCTCCTTTGGTGCTAAAAAATTAGAGGGAATACTACAATTAGTGCCCGGTGATGTGTTTGGACCTGTGCTAGCTCCATCACTAGGTAAATCTGTGTACTAATATATCATTTATGTTTTCCTTTGGAACATGTAGATATGCATCACAACCAAGTACTTTGAGATGTGTGAGAGAGGGTTTCTTAGCATTTTATACTTCACATGGATTCTTACCATCCAATGCTAATGATGGTGATCTATTTACTAGGTAACATGCAATATCCACTACTTACCTTGAAAAGCAAAAAAAAATTGATGTTGGTACACAACAAGCATATTTACATTCCATACTTACCACTTGATGTCTCCCACGCTGAGACAACATTCCATATAATTGGCCATTTTCACCAAAAAAAAAGCTCAAAATAAAATGTTTCATTGTTTGTGAAGATTATCTACAAGTAGGTTTTCATATTGTCTATTCCTTACATCCCCCAGTCTTGTATATAAGCCTGATTTTGTATTAATACTTATGGCCATCATTATAAAGAAAAGGAATAAAAGCTCAGAGTATTGCTATCACTTCTACTCATATGCAAACATTTTTAAGTATTTCCCTGACTTTCCGTAAATTACATCCACTACATATTATGACTTATATATCAACTATGCCTCGATTGTGCCATAAACAATGAAGAATGGTTACTTTTATTAGCACATTGCATCCCCTACACATTGCCTCTTACACACTATTCTATTATCTCTGATAAGTATCTCACTAGGCATACAAAAATTCATTCTTCACGCCATATTCATTATATCAAGTACAAGTTCTCACTACACTTGTCTCAATTTAATCCATGTATAGTTCCCTCTGCCCATATCGTATAATTTCCCTTATGTATGTATGCAAAATACTCCAACATTATGTAAAACATGAATTCAAACAATTTTATTTTACTATTTTATGCTCAAAAAATTGATGGTTTCATGACAAATTTGCTTGATCATAATACAATATGAACTTCTTTAGTATAGGTTCACAAGGAGAAAAAGGGGTCAGAACAAAAGAATCAACATGTCATGGAGGGAAACCATGAATACAATGATCATTTTTTTTATTCATTTTAATGTAGACTCTAAGCAATTCAACAAGTTAACTCAAACTGGTCACTTGTACCTTGCAGGTCCTCCTCCCCCTCCTTCTATGCCACATGTTTCTCATAATATGTCTCTTCCTCATCTGATTATAATTAAATTTCCAAAACCTAATGTATCCCAACAACAGTCAACACGGAATGATGGTTGGGAAGCCAACCCTGTCAGGCCTAGATTAGATTTACTCATTAGCCTATCGTTTCTCATCACTTTGTTTATCTTATGATCATCCCTCCTCAGATACCTTTTGCTTTATCTCAAGCCACTTCTTTTCATGCTTAACAACTCCCTGATTCCCTTGCATGGTTAGCATTGGGGAAATTTCACATATCTTCTATGCCTGTACACTCTCCCTTTGAGGCTACCTTCTCTCATACTCATTTCAACATTCCCACAACTAAGGGAGGAGGGAGGAGAGAAATCTCCTTTGCTGATATGCACCTGGAGGTACAAAGAAGATCTAAAAAGGATGAGAATACACCATCCAACATGGTTGGCCCTAGCAGAGATTTAGAATGGACTTGAGTTATTTCTTCGATATATTAGGTTTTTACTCTATTTCATTTGCGGTTATTTCATATTATGACATTCTCATATTTTTGGGACAATTTTTGATGACATTATGGTTAATGGGAGATACAAAGAAGATTTTGCATGCTTGGTTATGCATGTTTGTGGATATTGGCATGTTTCATATGTGTTATTTTTATGATGGTGGTATTCTCAATGATGTTATATTATATTTTGTTACATGAGAGTTACAAGATGAATATAAATATATTATGGACATAGTCAAAGACCCCACCTACTAATATAAAGTTAATTAATTAAAAAATACCCCTTCTTAATTCCTTCTCTCGAATTAAAAAAGAAGTGTTTTTTAACAGAACACAAACATTAGTTATGAGACAAATTTCCCTCCAACTACCCAAGGGGAGTATAAAGGTAAATAGAAGCCATTTAATAGAGGATGAAATATGCTAGTGAGGAGAGAAATCCTCTTAGGAGTGACAAGGAGAAAGTGAGTTCATCAAATTTTTTATTCTTTTATTAAGAAAACATTGTTGTTCCAATCTTATTGAAAGAGTCCAAGTAGCCCAACCTTTTTCCTTGCTTCATTATTTGGCCTTCCAAGTGTCTGTATGAATTTTGTTACATCCTATACATTTTGAAGTTAATTTTTGGTCCTAATTTTTGTAGAAATCAATTAAAATAGTATGTTGTACTCATATTTCTATTAATAAAATCAATATTTGAGAGCTAATATTTTTCTGGCATACTTCTCTAATAAGCTTACTTTATATTTTTAAGTTTTAGGAGCATATTTATTTGATGTTATTGGCTGAAAATTATTAGCCAAATTAAATTAGACTTGATAACATACCTATGCAGTCTTATGGGTGATAGGGTATGATATTTTAAAATATATCTATAGAGGGATCTATCCATTTTTTGTTAGTTTTTTAAATCTCAGTTTGTTTACTTTCAATAATGTATATAGTTGTTTATATCTTCTTTTTTTCTATGTATTTCATTATTGTCAACAACTTTTCTATTTTTTATTGTAGAAGTCTATTGTAACTAAGTGTAACTTAATTTTGGGCATTAAACCTTGGGCCTAGTCCCATTATCTCACCATCCCAGTGAAATTCAAGGGTGTCAACAATGAAGCATAAGAAAATTTTCTCATCAACATACTTTTGGTGACCATACTAGGGACACGATTAATTGATCCCTAGTTCCATCAATCATTCTTCCTACATGACTAGACAATCCACAAATCAACATCATCTTCCTAATCAATTAAATGATGAAAGGATTATCACTAATTCATTGTTTAATTTTATTCTTGATAATTCTAACTCCCTTACTAAATTAGAGAAATCTTTGGTTATTATAGCTCAAGATATCAAATTGCAAGAAAAAAAGAAGCCCTTGGAAGGAATCTCCAAGATTGTGCTAATTGAAGGTAGTTGGCTTATGACCAATGAACCTCGTGCTTATAGAATAATTCATGGATTGAGCCTTGAATGAAAAACCTTGGATGAATTCCAAATTCAAAAATCCATCCTTGTTTCTTAGGCTTGCCTTCAATTTTATCAAGATATTTTTTGTTCTTCTAGTAATGCTTCTCCATATTGAAAAATCATGTCAAGAACATAGGCTTCTTCCCAATCTACTATCACTTCCTCGCAATCCTCATCAATTACACCATCATTTATTCAAACTGGTAGTATTTATTCATCCTTTAATCCAACTCAATCTACTACAAATATTTCCCAAAGTAATAAGGAAGTATGGGTTGTTCCAATTTGAGGAAGACGCGAATGCCACTCCTTGGCATGTGGATTCTCCATTAAATCTAACACCGACAAATACTCCATTACCCAAATTTAAATATCACTTACCTAAATTCTCAGTCGATTGCACCATCATGGCTAATGAACACCTAATCACCTTTTCTAACGCCTGCCAAATATTGGTACCAACGATAATGACACATGCATGAAAATGCTTGTGAACTCCATGGTAGGAAATGTAGTAATTGATTTATTCGAACTTCTGCCCAAAAATTTCTCTACCTACATGGAGCTTTGTTACTGGTTTAAGTTGAGATATGGCCAACCTTGAAGCCCTGTTGGTCTCCTTCAAGAATACAACAACGTTACCTATACCAAAGGTGAAACTATTAAATCTTTTAATCTTAATTTCACTAACTTATACAATCAAATTCTGGATATCATCAAGCCACAAAATTAAGTAGCCATGATGTGCTACTACAATACACTACCTCCCACTTATCATCACAGGTTAGAGGAGAAAAATGAAAACAACCTGGGGTCCACTTTATATATATGTTTGGAATACGAAGAGCACTTATGTCACACTAGTCTTCCACTCGAGGATTCAATAAATCAATATGAAATATCCTTCATTCTTCAACTAAATGCAGGACATGAGTAATTGATTGATACCCATTTAGAAGAAATCCACGACACAGATGCATGTTAAAGCTTCTATTTTAGATTCCATTAGGAATTCCCCTTTTTTCCCATCCATGGTGTAACTTCTGTGAAGAATACCATGAGGAAAAGGCCCGTGATTTAAAAAGAACATGCAGGAAAGGATTTTTGGCAAAGAAATGACCTTACGATTGCAACCTTGGATTGGGAAGATGATAATGAAGTCATGATAGCTAAAACAAGGAGTTCGTTCAGAGCTCAAAATGCTAGGAACCAACCCACTAAGGGGGCTAGTAACCAAAGAACCCTAAATGTTGGTTCCTCACATCTTAATGTAAATTATTCTACCCCTTCCTCTTTGATGGGTTCTCAATTCAATATTTTAAAGCCAATGTCCAACATCAAGGCTGATGCTATGGTGCATGATATGGAAACTATTCTTGAGAAGAAACAACACTTAAATATTTTTATTGAAGGTAAAATTCCTTCTCTTATACATTTCCTTAAGGACTAACCAAAGGATCCTCTAGAAGAAAAAGTCTTCACTGTAAATAATTCTAGAAAATTTGTAAAAACCCTGATTTTTATGTCTTGAGTAAAGTTGCGATAAAATCCTTCATTGTTTTCTAGTTAATGATGGGTTAGGACCTAATGTCATGCCTAAAATTATTATGGAGGATTTAGGCTTACAATGTTCTGAGGGGAGACCCAAGGAAATGGTGGCTTATAATAATTTTCAGCGGACAACATTAGTGAGAACAAAGATGCCACATTAGTCTTATGCACACATCCTAAAGTTGGAACAACTTTTAGTATCCAAGTCATGGATATGCTAGTAAGAAATTATTCGATCATTCTTGACAGAGGCTGTCAAACTAGGACAGGTGGGTACATGTCATTAGATGGTACTCATATGATGCTTCCTAAGTATGAAAAGAACATAATTGTCTTAAGGGAATGGAGAATATCACCTTATATTGAGAGTTTTACTCGGCCCCATGTTAATTACATTGAAGAAGACTTGGGGGTTTACTCTATTTTCACTAAACAAGAATATCCTCCTCCTTCCCCTTTTAACCAAGAATATCAATTCTAGTACATGCACTTCAATGATGCATCCTCAAATGGATGAAATGGTGTTGGTGTCATCTTGCATTCACCCCTTGGTAAGATACATTAGTTCACCTTCAAAATTGAGTTCGAATGTACTAATAACATCACTAAGTTTGAAGCTTTACTCTTAGGCATTGAGTAATCCCTCAATCTCAGGTATAAACACTTGACCACTTTTTTTGATTCCCAGATAATTTTCAATTTAATCAAAAGGCTCTAGTATCCTTGTAACAAATTAATCAATCGATATACTCAAGTTGCTTGAAAAAAAAATGAATTTCTTTCTTTTATTACCATTCACATTATTAGGGAATTAAATGTCTTATATGATTTCTTGGTTGTGTATGATGCTAGTATTTAGAGAAAAATCCTATCTAAGAGGCCTAATTTCATTCTACAATCATTATATTGGCCTCATCTACCTAACAATAAAGAAGATTACAAGATATTCTTGGATGACGAGAGAATTTTCTCATTCATATAAGGAAAATCCTTTGGTAATAAGGATATTATTTCACTAAAAAAAATAAGTATCCTAAAGGTATTTCTCCTCTTGAAAATATTCCTCCCCCAACAATGTGCCTAAAAACAAGGAGAGACCTAAGGAGGAACCACAAAGAAAAATAAGAGAAACTATACCAGTGAATATTGGGTGTAATAAGGGGCCAAAATTTTTACAAATAGGATCCCAATGTTCAAAAGAAGAAAAGAAAAGGTTCTTACACCTTTTCTGCGAATTTGGTGATGTCTTTGCCTGATCATACAAGGATTTACATAGTTTTTATCCTAGAATAATTCAACATGCTATTCTGATTAAGGAAGATGCCAAGCACATCAAGAAAAGGTAGAGATGACTTAATCCCGTGCTTGAGACCACTATTAGAAAAGAGATTGAGAAGTTATTGGTTGCTCATATCATTTTTCCCATTAAATATTAAGAGTGGGTGGCCAATTTAGTCCTTGTTCGAAATAAAATAGGTGAAATTCACTTATGTGTAGACTATCATGCCTTAAATAAAGAAAGAGTGAAGGGTAATTTCCCACTTCCTAATATGGATTTAATTTTGCAGCAAGTGGTGTGGTCTCAAATGATGTTCCTTCTTGATGGTTTCTCTAGTTATAACCATATACACCTCAAGAAGATGGATAAATATCAAACCACATTTACTACATGGTGGGTCACCTTTGATTATGTATTTATTCCCTTTGTGCTTATTAACATGAGTTCCACATTGTAGAGAGCTATGTAAATAGATTTCAACGATCTCATTGAGAAAATTATCTATATTTATCTTGATGATTTAACAATTTATTCTGAGTGTCAAAAATATCACTTTGATATTCTCATAAAAGTATTTCAAAGGTGCAGAGAGTATGGTATGTCTTTGAATCCAAAAGAAATCCATTTTTGGTGTCACTATAGGAAAAATCCTTGAACATGTTGTTTTTGAAAATGGGGTTATCATTAACCTGGAGAGGATTGAAGCAATTAAGAATTTACCAACCCCCAAATCTTAGAAAGAGAATCAATTCTTCATGGGCACAATTAACTTTATCCAAGGATTTATCTATGATTTTTCCAAAATAGTCAAGCCCATCCATAATATTCTAAAGCATAGCGTAGGCTTTCAATGGAATGATACAACTCAAATATATTTTCTATCAACTAAGGAATCATAGCTTCAGTCCTTGTCTTACCGAAACTATATTTCGTCAAAGATTTAATTATATATATTAATGTTGAAGAAGAGGCTCTTTCAAGTATTTTGTTGTAGAAAGCTAATCAAGGTGAAGAACACCCTATAAATTTCATGAGTCAAAGCTTATCAGATGATGAATTTATGTACTCGTTAATTTAAAAGCATACTTATGCAATAGTGAAAGCCATAAAAAAATTGACATTACATTCTTAGCAAGCACACAAAGGTAAGAGTCATGTTACCTACTGTGAAGGTTTTTTTTCTCAAACATTATTATCTACACAGTTGGTGTATTGGCTTGCAAAAATACAAGAACATGATTTAACCATTGTAACAACTAAAATCATTAAGGTACATGATCTCGCTTTTTATTTGGCCTGTCATCTTGAGCCAAATGAATGGAATGACGATGATGATTCCTTTTTTAATTTGTTTTTAATTAATGTTGACTAGTTTGACTTAGCATATCATCCTTGATATAAATATATCATCTTTTATCTACAAAGTGAAAGGTTCCCTGATGGCTTAGAGAATTCTTAATGAAGAATATTTTCACATGAGGCCTCCAAGAATTTTATTCGAAATACTCTATTTTTTTGCATGTCTTTTAATGGGCTAATTTTACATTGTGTAGATGAAAAAAAAACTATATAATGTTGCAAGTATTGCATGGATCCACCTTTTTTTATTTTCATATTGGTAGTCACTTCGCCGCCAAATCCACACAAAAAAAAATTCTTAGAGCCTGTTTCTATTGGTCATCTTTGTTTAGAGACAATTATAAGTTTCCCTAAAGTTATGATGAATGTTTAAAGGTAGTTGAAAGAGAAAAAAAAAATTGCACTGCCTTTGCATCTCCTCATTCTTGATTTCCCTTTTTCTAAATGGGGATTAGATTTTATTGGCCCTATTAGCCCACCTTCATCTATTGGTAATATTTCATTCTAATTTCCACTAATTACTTTAAAAAATGGACAAAGAAAATTACTTTGAAAAAACCCAGATATGAGGGGCTTTTGAGGGAGAGCACTGAGAAAGGCGATGGGAAACTAGGGTTAGGGTTTGGGTTTGGGATTAGGTGACCCCAGGTGGACCTGCTCTTGGTCAGGGTGTAAGGGATCCCATACCCATCTGCAGAATCACGCACCAATCCAACTTCAGTTTGAATAAGGGCAGAAGGTGCAGAGATCAAGCTAGACTGTAAGGAAAATGAATGAAGTGAGCGGGGGGGAGATCCCCTCCTACAAGGAGATCACAGCAGGGGAGTCAAGTCGAATTGATGAAAATGGCGGATCTGGGAATAGAAGCAAGGATGCGCCAGTGATGGGAGCGGTATGGCAAGCTAGGATGGGGAACAAATGTCTACCAAGGGCAACAAAAAAACCTAGGTTCATAGTTCCAAATAATAAACTAGAGGAGTACAGAGGATATATGAAAGACCATGCACTTATTTGCAAGTTTGTAGGAATATGGTTGTCTAAGAAAGATTTGATGAAATGGATACAACAGAAGTGGAAACCCAAAGGGTATATAGATCTTAAACTGGGGGAAAAAGGTTTTTTCACAGTAATATTTGCAAATCTGGAGGATAAGGAGAGGATATTTGAAGAAGGTCCATACTTCTTCAACAACGCAGGACTATTCATGAGGCAATGGGAAGAATGTTATAATCCCCAAAAAGAAAAAATGTTAGCAGCACTAATTTGGGTCAGACTATTTGGGCTTCCGATAGAGTTCTAGGATCCAGAAATTTTAGAAGGAATTGGGAACTCAATCAAGACCTTTGTGAAGGTAGCAGAAACCACCAAGAGAGGCAGATATACATCATATGCCAGGATCTGTGTCTATATGAATATCACAGAACCACTGCTAGATAATATTGAAATAGAATATCATGATGAAGTCTGGCAACAGCCAGTTGATTATGAACACATTCCTTTCAGGTGCAGACGGTTCCATGAGTATGGACATTTGTTTAAAAACTACCCGATGAATGAAGTTAACACACCAATAAATCAGGGGGATGAAAAGAGAAGCATGGAGCAGGAGAGAAAGTCGTACGAAGGAAATAGGGGAGGGTTTACAGAAGTACAAAGAAGAAGAAGATCCCAAAAAGGAAAAACCAAACTAAACCCTTCTTATCCAGAAGACAATCAGAAAAGCCAGAACCAATTCGAGGTCCTACGAGAATTAGAAATGGAAGCAGAAGGTGAAGAAGAGGAAGATGAAATAGGAGAGATCCAGAAAGAAAATAAAAAGGAAAATAAGGAACCAAATAAGATGGAATTGGAAAAAGAGGGAGAGAAGGGAGATCGGGCTCAAGAACAGATCCAAATGGAAATAGATTCTCAGCAGGAACAAGAAGGAGAGGAGGAACAGGTCATGAGGAAACTTCTACAGGAATGGAAGCATCTGGATGAATGGTTCATACCAGATGACCAAAAACAACTCTATAAATATATGTTCCAAATATACAAAGAAAAATGAGGGACATGGATAGCGAAGCAACCAGAGCAACTTGGAACACAAGGAGATCAGAATAAAGAAACAGGAATCACTGGGAAGGGTGGAAGTAAAAGAGGCAGGAGACCTATGAGTGAGACCATTCAGATGGTAGGAGATATGTTGGTGAATTCAGGAAAAGTGGTACCATTGTCGGAGGTTTTCCAACAACCCATCAAACTATTGAAATGATTATTACAACCTGGAATATTAGAGGGATGAATAGTAAGGTAAAACAAAGATATCTGAAAGAGAGGCTCAAAAGAGATAAACCAAATATAATGCTTATCCAAGAAACAAAGTTACAAGAAAGTAAACTAAAAGAAGTGATGAGAAATTTTAAGCCGCATTATGAGATCATTGGTCAAGATGTGGCAGGTAGTGCAGGAGGAGTAGCAATCCTCTGGAACCCAGAGGAAGTCCAATTTGAAGACTGGACCAGCATACCACGCATACTCTCAGGAAGATTCAGAATTCTAGGTTCTCAAGAATGGATCCTCTTATCTAATGTATATGGACCCCATATACAGTGCGATCATAGGGCTTTCCTTCAGAACATGGCAGTAATGCGATCCTTGTATCCAACTTCGCCTTGGATAGTGGGAGGAGATTTCAATATACTAAAGTCAATAAACGAAAAAAAGGGTGGGATCAGAAGAACAGAGGCAGACATGGAAGCCTTCGGAGATTGGATAGTAGAACAAAGGCTTTTAGACATACAAACAACAAACGAGATCTATACCTGGAATAACAGAAGTAGGGGTAAACACTAGATCGCTTCCAGACTAGATAGATTCCTAATGTTGGAACAGATCATAAATTGGGACATTTTCATTGAAGCTGTGATTCTTACTGGGATGGGATCGAACCATTGGCCAATTAAAGCAGAACTGGACATTAAAGCAAGCCCTAAGAGAAATCCCTTTAGGTTCGAAGCCTTTTGGCTGAGGGATAAAAATTTCATGAAGAAAGTAGAAGATTAGTGGAAACATAGTAGTGAGCAAGGAAGAAACAGAATGCAAACATTTCAGATGAAACTAAAAGAATTGAAAGGAAACATCAAGAAATGGAATAAGGAGGAATTCAGACACATACTCAAAGATCAGCAGCTTCTAGAGCAGAAGATGAAGCAAATCCAACAAGAAATAATTAATACAGGTAGAAGTGAAGACCTGGCCAGAGAGGAAGGGATCCTGATAGGAAAACAGGAAGAGAGACAGAAACAAGAAGAGATCTTGTGGATGAAAAAATCCAGGGTAAATTGGTTAAGAGAAGGGGAATGGAGTACAAAGTTCTTCCACCAAGCAATGATTCAAAGAAGGCAAAGAAATAGAATCTTTTCTATTAAAGATGAAGCAGGGACAAGAGTTACACAGCATGAGGAAATAGAACAAGTCCTGGTGAAGCACTTTAAGGATCTCCTCACGGAACCTAATGTATACCGTGGAGAAGCTATTGAAAGAATATGTAAAGAGATTCTGAACAGGATCACTAGAGAACAAAACCTAGCCCTGATGAGGGCAGCTACTCTGGAGGAAGTAGAGGAGGTAGTAAAAGGGATGAAAAAGAATAAAGCCCCAGGCCCTGATGGATTCACGGTAGAATTCTATCAAGCAGGCTGGGATTTCTTGGGCCAAGTTATATTGGATGTTGTGGAAGAATCAAGAAGGAACCAGAAGGTAAGTACAAGCCTAAACTCAACCCTCTTATCTTTGATTCCTAAAGAGACTGAGTCTGAAGTCCCCCGGGGCTTTAGACCCATTGCCCTTTGCAATGTCATATATAAGATAATAGCTACCTTAATGACTAAAAGATTCAAGCCTATCTTATCTAGCATTATTTCCACGGAACAAACAGGCTTCGTTGAAGGTCAGAAAATCTTGGATGGACTCGTGGTCTCCCAAGAAGTAGTGCACTCTCTGAAAGTTAAAAAGGAATCAGGTATGATGATTAAACTAGACCTCTCAAAAGCTTATGACTGTCTAAATTAGAAGTATTTGAAAGAATTTTTAAGGGCTTTTGGCTTTTGCAATAGATGGATTGAATGGATTTCTTCCATGATCTCCTCAACCAATTTCTCCATCCTTGTGAATGGAACCCCCTCCCAGCCCTTTAAAGCGTCTAGAGGACTCTGACAAGGGGATCCTTTGTCGCCTTTCTTGTTCATCATAGCGGTAGAAGGCCTAGGTAGGTACATCAAAAAAGAAGTTAGAGAAAGAAAGCTCAAGGGAATACAAATATGGGGTAGCAACCTTCCTATTACTCACTAGCAATTTGTAGATGACATTATGTTGTTTTGTAATGTGTCCCTCAGAGAAGCCCACAGAATCAAAGCAATTTTAGACCTTTTTATGACAGCTTCAGGTATGCAAATCAACAATGACAAGTCCTGGACTTATTTTTTCAACACTGCTGGAAATATCAAAAAAAAATTAACAAGAATGTTGAGATTTCGATCAAGAGAACTCCCAACAAGATATCTAGGAATGTAGTTAGCCCTAAATCCTTTAAGGATGTCAAATTGGCAAAAAATCATTGAGAAAATTGCTAGGAAACTAGCTAACTAGTCTTTTAGAACTTTGAACTTTGCAAGCAGAGTTATTTTAGTTAAGGCAGTCCTTCAATTGATTCCAATATATCAACTATCGGCAATGGCTATCCCTAAAGGAGCGTGTACAAAGATGGCTGAAATATTCAAAAAAATTATATGGGGAGGTTCGAAGGATCAAAAAAAAATTTCTTTAGTATCATGGAAAGATTTAGTGAAAAGCAAGATGGAGGGAGGATTAGGACTTAAAGATCCCTATATCCTGAATCAAGCAATGGGGGCTAAGCTGTGGTGGTGCTGGATGAATGGAGGAAATGATCTATGGAAAAGAATATGGATAAAAAAATATAATATGCCTACAAAACCAGAGGAAATATTAAGAATAGGGGATACACCGAAAGGGTCGACAATCTAGAATCTAGCCAATCTAAACAAAGAAATAATAATTAGGCATGCTTTCTAGGAAATCAGGGATGGTAGCTCAGCCAAGTTTTGGGAGGAGGCCTGGCAGCAAAAAGAAATATTGAATGGACTACAAGCCCAAATATATGCCAAAATGCAGATGAAAGTGGAATGAATTTGGTAAGGGACCTCTGGAAAACGGGGAGCCAAGATGAAGTATGGAGAATTTGGAAGAATCCGGAGGAATGGATGGATCAAGTCGATGGAGAACAAAGGGAGTCATACCAAAAGGAAATGCAGACAAGGAGAATACCTATAAGATCTGGACTGGACATTCTGAGATGGGGACACACAATCAAAGGGAATTTTTCAATTAAAGAAGCTTATCATCTTTTAACTCCCAGAGAGCCAGAGGATACAACAGTTAATTGGAAACAAATATGGAATAGCAATTGGTGGCTGAAAGTGGCACACTTCCTATGGCTGGCAAGCAAAGGTCGTATCCTAACCTGGGACCAACTCCAAAAGAGAGGCATACACGGTCCCCCCAGATGTATTCTTTGCAAACATGATCAGGAAACGCAAGAACACCTCCTAAACTCATGTAAAGAAAATCAGCAACAGTGGGAAGAGGTCAGGATTCTCTTTGGAAAAACCCACAGAGATCAACAGAGCATTAAAAACACTATTAAAATTTGGGGAGGAGGACATTTTACAAGCCCGGTGGTAAGACGAGCTTGGAGCCTAACAGTAGGGATGAATATGTGGATGATTTGGACAGAAATAAATAGAAGAATTTTCTAGAACAAAGAGATGACAAAAGACCAAATCTGAGGAAAAACCTTGAGCCATATTCGTGAAACCATACTTACGAATACTTGGAATGGAGAAGACTGGGAAACGACACCAGAAAAAGATCAAATTTTAAGGAAGCTAAACCTGCATCAAGGGATGGTGGCCCCACAGATGTGGAAAGAACCCAGGACAGGATATAATGGCACCGCGCACTTCTCCCACCCCATGGCTGGATTCATAAAGTTAAACTTTGATGGAGCCTCTAAAGGAAATCCAGGCCCAACAAGGATTGGAGGCCTTTTCAGGGACGATAAAGGCAGAACAAAATGGATTTACTCAGACAATGGTGGCATTATGAGCAACAATGAAGCTAAATTGATGGAAGTATGTCAAGGATTAAAGATAGAAATCAGAAACGGATATAATAACTTGGAGGTGGAAGGGGATTCCCAAATGGTCATACAAATACTTAAAAAACTTAACAATGGGACCCCTTGGGACAAAGTGACGCAGAGTTGGAGAATGGCCAGTCTAATCCAAGAACTGGAAAGTATCCTAAGAAGATTTAAATACATGATTATTAAGCATGTTAGAAGAGAGGCTAACAGAGCAGCAGATTATCTTGCGAACTGGGGCTGCCAGGAACAGGGAAGGAAAATGGATAATATATGGACTATGCATTCAGAAGACTTAGAGTTAGAACAACTAAGAACAATTCTAAACTAGGATAATTATGATGACATGATTCAAAGACAATAAGGACAGATGGCTCCCGATCAGGATGTGGAATAAGGTAGGTGGGGGTGGCAGGAGTGATTATGAGCTCGGAAGGATAGACGGATGCAGCCACAGGTACGAAGCCGCCCTTCCAGCCAAAACAATGAGTAGCAAGACAACGCAAGTCTTAAGAAATCGGAGTGGGCAAGGTGGAATGCAGATGATTAGTAGTAGTGGTGGTGGTAGTGGAAGAGTGAGAAAGTTGGTGAAGAGGCCTTATATGAATGTGGTGGAGTATAGAAGAAGGGGTAACCTAAGCGGGACAAAGGAGGAGTAGAGCGCAGTGCAGCCAAGAGGAGCCATCAAGGAGGTTAGCGATTTTGGGTATGTTAAACCTGACATTCCTGCATTCCTTTTCTTTGTCTTAGTAGATATAATGGACAAATTTAATACTTATGAAGCCCCTGAGGAAGAAAAGGGCTAGAGTAAGTTCGCCCTTCACTCACCAATACATTGTGAGGGGAAATTGGGTCAAAATCGGGAGGGTATTCTCGATGAATGGGGGAATTGTAGTTAGGAGCACGATCTGGGAAGAAATTTGGGAGTCTATGTAAAACAATCCACTGCAAAAGCAGAGGGGAAGTCAGAAAGAGGGGATTCGAAAATCATGTCCTTAGCCCAACAATTGATCTGCGTGACAGAGGGTCTTATATGCCTCTTGTATCTTGGAAAAGGCAAACAGAGTCAAACCCAAAAAAAGGGTGGCGACTGTAGCAGAAGCAGAGGAATAACCACACAAAAAATTGTGGTGGAAGACAATGATGAGAAACTTCGAAAAATGACCCCTGTGATTGATAACTGTCAATAGGAGGAGGTAGAAAACATGATGGTGCACCCGGGTCGTGGTAGAGGACGTGGAGACTATGGGCGACCAAGGCAAGGGAATCAGGAGAGCCAACCAGCAGGTTTTCCAAGTAACCAAAACAGAGGGAGAAGGTCTACCTTGACAGCAATCCAGGAAGCGGCAAGAGCGTATCGGGAAGGTACAAGTGAAGACATCCGCCGAATCATTCAAGACATGGAAACCAATGTGCTGGAGGAGCAGTCTGAATTCGAGACAGAAGAATGGGTTGAAATGATTAGAGATCTAGGGAATTCATGGGGAAGGCTGACTCTGTATAGGTAGTCTCTACACATCTACTGGGTACTAAAACGCCTCCTGGAAAAGGCTCTAGAACAGGTGGCGAAGGAAATAGCAGAAATTGCGAACGGCATGCCAAATTTGCAGAAAGAAATGAAGAACTTCCAGATTATCATGATCAAGCATAACAACAAACTGGAGGAGATGCATCAGTTGTTGTCCCAGATGGATCACACAGACCCAAGTAAGGATGAACAAATGGATGCTCCCATGGATATGGACCAGAATATAGGCCTCAGAAAGGAATGATCCTTTCGAGTCTCTTTAGTGTTTTTGTGAAACTTTTATTTTAATAGTTTTATGCATGGAAGTAGCTTAATTGGTAGTTTTAGATGTACTGTGCATATAGCCAGAATGGAAAGACTCGTTAAATTTTGTTTCTAGAATGCTTATAGAAAACTAAGGTGGCCAACAGACCTGGTTTCCCTTCGAGGCAGGTTGAGGCCACCAAAATGATGTATCTGGTCTCGTTTGTTTTTATAAATAGAAAAGGAAGGAACTACTTGTACTTACAAAAAAAAAAAAAAAAGATGAGAAAGTGATTGAATTCCTTGAAAATGATATATTTTCCATATTTGGTTTACCATTGGAAAGAATTTTAGATAATGGGCATGCCTTTATTTCTGCCAAGTCCGCTAAGTTCTTCACCAAATATCAAATTAATAATTCTACTTCATCTACCCATTACCCACAAGGTAATGAGGAAGATGATTTAACTAACAAAGATCCAATTAAAATATATAGGAAAATTATCAATGAAAATCCAAGAAATTGACATTCTTTTTTAAATTACGCATTGTGGGTAGACAAAACCACTGCTAATTCTAGTACTCAATTATCTTTGTTTCAGCTTGTTTATGGCCAAGAAATTGGCATGCTTGTTGAACTTGAATTAATTTCTTTATATTTAGAATTATAGGAAGAAGAGTTGAACCTTACTGATGTTTCCCAAAGAGTTTTGGCTCTATTGGATTTGTAAGAGAAAAGAAACTATTCAAAAAATAATTTGACGTGTAAACAACAAACTGTCAAGAAATACTTTGATAAAAAATATAAAGTGTTAGATTTCAAGTTGGATAGAAAGTTATATTATGGGACTCTGCTCGTGTGAAAAAGCGAAAGCATTCATTTTTTCAGAACTTGTGCATAGGTCCTTTCACAATTGCAGCCACAGTTGGATGCAATTCCTATTTTCTTAATTATGATAATGATCAGCTCTTTTCTTACCAATGGGTCACACCTCAAGCCCCATGTTGATGTAGACAAAGGGTGAAGCTATTGGACCAAACGTAACACTAAGAGGGGGAGGGGGGTGAATCAATTTGAGATTAATTTTATCATTTCACAAATTTTCATAATCAAACAATCATATAGTAATGAAGCATAACCATAAGCATCATATCATCAAATAAAATGATGCATCATTAAGCTACCATCATATCAATAACATGTCAAGAAGCTATCACATCACAAGGGAGACACAAGATTTTATGTGGGAACCCATATAACATAAAACCACAAATATTCTTCTTCTTTATCTTCACTTCATTGCATAGATTTATAGGCTATGACTTGTTGAAGAAAACTACCCCCAAGATATGCAAGATTCCACTTACAGTAGGCTACAACTTGATTGAGGCACCAACCTTAAAATAATGAGAGAAATTTCTCACTATAGGCTACAACCAGATTGAGGCAACAACCTCAAAGATGAGAGGTCTCCAACCTACTCTAGGCTCCAACCTAAGTGATGTTCTAACCTCAGTGATGAGAAAAATCCAACCTACTATAGGCTCCAACTTGACTAAGGATCCAACCTCAGTGGAGGCAACCACCTCCTTCTTAAATTCCTTGTGGACCTTTATTTCATATCATTTTCAAACTATATCCATTTTCATCATATATGGTTTTTAATCATTGAATCATAAATAAAAATAAAATAAAACACAACTCGCAATCACTATCAATCCCTGTCACTACAAAATATAGCATAATATGCAGTCATTGTCACTACAACACTTATAACCATTGTCACTACAATCCATTATCAATCATTACCACAAAAAATCATATAAGCTACTACTACTACCTATCAGGTTGATGTCCCACACTTGTTCATCAATCTGATCAAACATACTCCTTAGAGCCTATACTCATCAAGTATTCAAAACCATTGCAGCCTCATCATAAACCTTCAAAACATAAAATATATATTTTGATCATCAAATATTTGTCAAGAAAGCTTTCCAAGCCTCTAGAATCATCCACCTCTAAGCCCCACGCATCCTAACTCTTTCATAATACAATTTGGAATAGTAATGAGCCCAAAAATCCATAAAAACCAAATTAAATGATATATTAACTTAAGCTCTTTATAGAATGCCCCTTTTTGGGTGTGCTTCTACAAAATGCCCAAATTTTGGTGCCGCCGGGATAAAATGTTCACCACTGATTTTCAAACCATTTGACAAAATGAACCAATGGGGGATAAAAAAAATTACTGACCCAACTACTGTCCGAACCCAAACCAGGGTCTCAACCAATACAACTGTAGTACCCCCACTCATTTATGAGATTGTAATTACATGTACTTTGACTAATAGGTTTGTGAGCCGTAATTATATTATAGGTAAGCATGCCTATGTATCTATGTTATGTATTTTGGTGCCAACGTGCTTGAATTTAAATGCCTTTAAGGGTTGTAAGTCTAGAGAGATGGATTTGTAATTATGATGTATTAAAACATTTATTAATAATAAAATAGGTTGGTTGCGGGTGAATCCACATAAAAGGAGTTAGGGGAAGTGTGACTCCATGAGGTAGGAAATAGAGTGTTGGTGACAAATGTAGGTGAAAAAGGGTTCCCGAGGCTCACATGGTGTTAGGAGTGCCACATGGAAGAAAGGAACCATGTAGTTGAAAAAATATATATATGTTCCTGGTAAAGAGGCAGAGGAATTCATAATGACAGTTAATATCATGATGATTATTATTATGACCATTACTTGGAAGACGATGGCATGGATTTGGTTATGAACTATTTGGTGAGCCCTAAAAGGTGAGCATCATAGAGGTACTGACCATCTTGGAGAAGGGTGTGCCACTTGGGTTCTGGACTAACTAGAGAGCCCAACCGATTATTGTGGCCTAGAGTAGCATGCATGCTGGGTTGGAACCTTGGAAATTAGCCTGGAGGGTTCCTAGAGCCCTAGAGCAGCATGGCTACTGGGTCAACACCTTGGCTTGTTATTGTGGCCTATAGGGTGCCTAGAGCCCTTGAGCAAAATGAATGTTAGATTGGTACATTGGCAGTTAGCTCAGAGGGTAACTAGAGCCCTAGAGAAACATGGATGTTGGATTGTCACCTTTTTCATGGAGGACATGTTATTATCAATTTATCTATTGCCTATGGAGTTGAAGCCCCAACTCAAGGGTGAAATGTGGTTCAAAATGACAAACCATGAGATCTATGGCTAGGTGGAACATGGAGAGCCCACAACTAGTTGGTATCGTTTTATACAGATAAACGTCCATGATAATCCTGTATCATTTTATATGTTTATGTTGATATTGTTGTGATAAATTATGAATAAAACCTAATTCTAGGGTTTCACACTTAAATTTCTATTACTAATTGGTATTCCACTGTGCAATATTTTGTGATTACATGTTATTTTTATAAAACCTAAATTATGTGAGTTATATTTATGTGCGTGTTAGTAAACTATGTGTAAGTAAAATAACAAGAGAGTACTTAATTATAACTATTTTACGTGGATTTGATTTAATGTATATAAGAACCTTGAAATTAGTATAAATGATAATGAGTGAAGTATTTCATAAATTACTCATTAATTATATGTGATTTTCTAGTTATGGTTGGTATTATTGTAAATTTTGACCATCTTCAGGTCATTCTGTTGTGCATTATAATCATATGCTACCTTATAATTGTTACGACTAACGAATTTACAACTAGGGTTTATACCTCGGTTTCAGGTTTACAAGAAAAATTTGAGAGTTGTAATTACATATTATGAGTTTCCGTAGAAATAATGGTAAATTAACCAATGGTATTTGGATTGTGGTTACGTAGTTTTGCCCGTCTAGTGGGTAGGGATATTACAAAGTGGTATCAAAACTAATTTTACAATATTGGGTCTGAATTGGGCCAAATCCTAAATAGGATGAGAACAAATTTCATAGGTTACAGGTTATCTTCCATCTACTTGACAAAAGTCACTATGGTGGATGGCAAAAATTTCCCTCAATTTGAGAATAAGTACTGTAGGACAAATATTTAGCAAGGTTTTCAAGCTAGAATTTAGCAATTTTCAGGTCAAATTGTGCTACAGAAGGATAAATTTATGGAATAATGGTATACATAGGTAATAAACAAGCTTCTTATCAGTTTACGAGAAGATCTTGCTAGATCATGTGGTTACAAGTTTTAGTTTTTTCGTGTTGATGATTGTTATGAGTTTTCTTTGTCAATTTTTGGGAAAACCCCATTGGAATTATCAATATTGTAAAATAATATACCTAGTGTATTATAATTATATGAAATCATTGCATAATGAGAGGTCTTCTCATAGACATTAATGGTGTAATCTTACCAGAGTAAGTTAAATAAATATTGGAAAGAGTATATGATTTGCAACAAACTATTTTAAAATTCCAAGCCAGATTATTACTCTTTGACTACCCTTAAGCAGGGCTAGTAGGTTTATAATTGTATGAGTCGAAAAGGTTTCGACTTGGAGGTTTATGTTGAGGTTTATTTTGTAGAGACATAGGGTATCTGATAAAGGAAGGACTGAAATGTCTTTTTCTAGAATGATATGATATTCATAAACAATGTAAAATTATTTCTTATAAACAATATACAAGGTGGTATTTCCATCAGTTACAGGAAAACCCCGCGTTAGTTTTTTTTTTTATATACACACCCACTTAAAAGGAACTCACACTCACCATTGACAGGTACATAGGGAGCAGGGATTGATGACTGTGATTTGTAAAAAAACTAGTGAATGCAATAGTGTGGCAGTATATTGACATCTCACATTTCTAAAAGACACTATACAAAACAAAGTTTGCATTTTTTATGTCCTTTGTTTAGGGACCATTGTGTTGAATGTGACTTATTTGATGGATCGCCGGAAAATTGCATTGGAGCTCTATAAAATATACATTTTTATTTATTTATATATTGGTAATGTTATGTATGTTGGCATATGATGATGATGGTATGATTGATGTTGGAAATGGATATTGGCATATACCTAATGTAAGTCCACTTTCTCAAATATTTGTTTATGAAAAACCACCACAACCTCGCGGATCAGTGATTAGATGGGAAAGGCTCATTCCACAATGGTGTCCAAAAGTTCACTTAGTGGACAAGGGAAACTCAACTCAACAAGTTGTCAGTGATCTCCTCCATAATTGTAGTTATGAAGTAGTGTCCATTCCCAATGACCACAAAGCATGAAAACGTTTGGAAGATCCAAACAACCATTTTGACCTTGTTTTGATAGAGGTAGTGATGCCTTTCCTCTCTGGCATCGGTCTTCTATGAAAGATCATGAATCATAGTACCTATAAGATTATTCATGTGATAATGATGTCATCCTATGGGAATTGGTTTTAAATTCCTCTCAAAGAGGATTGTAGACTTTCTTGTTAAACATGTTAGGAAGAATAATCTAAAGACTTTATAGCAACATGTCTTGAGGATGTGTCAAAGTGTAATGTATTTTCTTAAGTTGTGTGAAAATTTAATATCTTTTCTATGCTTACCTGTGATTGGTTTGATGGTCTTACTTTGAATAATACATGTTGTTTATATGATCTAGAGAGCTATCTTCTTTGAATAAATAAACGAGAACTCACTCATATATTGTTTATTATCATCATGCGACATCCATTGTTATGGGAATATATGAGTACTGCATGAGAGTGCATATTTGATTCAAAACTATGTCTTTAGAATCATAAATCCCATGTAGATTGAATCAAGGGAATTACGCAAGTAATTTTGTTGGGAAAATGTGGTAGACATAGCAGAAACTCAGACTGATGAATATTGTTGTATCTTCTAGTCAAGTGATAGTGGTGGTGAAACTGGATCCCAAAAACAAAAGGTTGTGAGGCCAAACAACACAACTGACCCTAATAAAAATACTAGCAGTAATGATGGAAATTATGATGCAAGCATTGACCTGAATTACAAGGATGGGAGTGATAAAAATAGTATGATTTATGCATACTTTATGTGTCAGGACATGATATTCCATTCCAATTCTAGTATTGTTAGGTTTTCATCCCATCCTTACTCTACTTGACTTAGCTGACAATGATTAATCGAAAATAAAAGACCGATTAGAGTAGGCGCTACTAGTTATAGGTTCAAGCATTTTGGTTCCACTATGGTTTTCTTCAAAAAGAACATATTGTCCATCAAATTATCATTGACTAAAATAAAGCAAGATTCACGTAAAGAGATGGAATAAACAGTTAACCAATCGTTGATAGTAGCATGACTTCCTCGTGAACTTCACCATGCTTGCTTTGGAAACCAAACACAGTCTCATGTGGAAACTATTTTACAACTGAGAGAAATGAAAAGATAGAAAAAGGAGCAAGACAGAAAATAAATCAAAGAAAAACAAGGCAATGAAAAGAAACAAACTACTACTACTCCTATACAAACCAAGAATAGGCCAGGCCTATGTAAAATGATATTTCCAGTGTAACCACTTATGCATCGGTTGGCCTATGTAAGTGATGGAACACATATCAAGAAATATATTCAAGCGTAACAGTAAATAAAAAAGATAAGGCAATAAAACCAAGACGTTCAAAGTTTGAAAATGCATGTAGAAAAGTATGAAAGAAAAGCACATGCAAAGCATTATGCGGATGCATTACGGTGTTCAAACACATTGTGACTCAAAGAAATACAAGAACAAACTTTTGAACTGCGACACTAGGCGAACATGAAGAAAGAGGAAAATTTTCATTTTGCAATAGTGCTCGCTAGGTATGATTCCTCTAATGATTGAGTGATAGGATCGTGCAAATCAGATGGAGGGTGTGAAAAATGTGAAACAAAATGATTTTCAATTTGTGTGGGAAAGTGATAAGGAGAATTGAAAGATACAAAGTTATTCTTATCAGAATTGGAACTGGCCTCAACGCTGTGAGAACCTGAAATGACCATACACTCGAGCTGAAGTTCCTCGACAGCTTGTAGGAGTTCAAAATCATCAAAATATAGATCATCAAAGATCGCTAGCTCAGAAAAATCAACAACGAAAAAATCAGAGATGCATTCGGATTTAAGATTGACATTCAATGAGTTCTGAGAATGATCGGAAGTAATAATATCATTAAAATCTAATTCCTCACAATATTTAACGGGAATGATAGAATCGCAGAAAATGTCGGGATAATGAGGGAGAGGTGCGGAAGGAAAAGGATCAAATTCTTGTTCAGATGTGAACTCCCAAACATAGTCGTCATAAATGATATCACAAGTTTTCTACTGAACACCAGCTCCATCCAGAACTTGATCCTTATGAACATCAAGGGAAACATTCGAAATGGGTGAACACAACAACTCATAATCCAAAGGACCAAAGGAACCAACGAATGGAGGATGAGGAGATAACACTTCATTAGGGAAAATTTTAGGGGTTAATATTTGCAGGTGGGCTAATTTTCCATGCTATTTTGAAAAAATAAATTCGCTAATTTGCATTTTTTTCAAAAAGGAATTTGCCAAAATTTTATAGTATAAAATCTTTTTATGTTAAAAATCGCCTAAATTTTATAGAGACTATATAAAATAATCAGGAATTTGAATATTTTTACAAAACTATTGCCAAAATTTTACAATATGCATATTAGGGACTAATGAGATTCACCAAGGTTTCTAAGCTTTATGATAAATTTTCATCCTTAAAATTTTCCCTACACTTCATCGTGAACATCAGATTTGCAGCCCAAACTTGCACTGAAATTCTGAGTATGTGAGGTGGAAGAATATGGTGGTAAATCAATGGATTAATTCTTAAGTTCTCCCGCCTCAACTTGTGGAACTAGAGTTGTTTGATTAGAAGGAGAGGGAGAGTCACTTGGTATGGCAACCTCGTCCATCGCAGATTTAGAAGCTCTAATACCAAGGTATGTTGGGAGGTTTTTGAAAGATTCATATTCGTGTGGATTCATTGAAATTTGAACAAGAAATTCGAACTTCTCTTTCATTAAAGGCCAATCAACATCATCTTTAGAAAATTGAAAATGAAAATGAATGAAATGATAGTGAAAACTATCAAGAGATTCATCAGGTGATTTTCACAATCACATAATTTTCTTGAACACATATTTATAATCATAACTATCAAAGGAGGAGTAACTTTATGTAGCAAGATGATTAAAAGAGTGTATGGGAGCAGTCGGAAATGTGTAACACCATTCCCTTACTTTCCCTTTAAATGTGATAATGAACAAACTATAAGTAGCATCCTCACAGTGAATATTTGTGTTTCATACAAAATTTGAGAAAACGAGTAGTGTGATCAAAGAAGATTGTTTCACCCTCACCATTGAATTTAAGATTTCAAAAGTCATCAATGATTATCATCGACACTTTCAAATTTGTGGTTCTAGGAAAAGATGTCGAGGTTGTGATTTTGTGAGAAGCCATTAATGAGTTTGGAAAGGTCAAACAAACTTCATGGGCTCAACTTGTCATCAGGCCCTCCTTCTAGCACCATAAATGTTGGAGGTGTTGGACCCACAAACATTCAGGGGATCTCCACGATATGAAGTCCTAATTGGATCTCACACCATTTGGTGCAGGAGTCCCATCCGAAATGTGACTCGATTATCGATGTAGTGGGTTTTAATGATTATTGTGCCTTGAATGTAATAACGCATAGAGTGATGTATAATGACTTTGGTGAGAACAAGTGTGTGACCCTACGTAGATTCAAGTGTGATGCATGAAGGTTCTACCACACAGAAGGGAAAAAAGGTGAGCCCCTTAAAACACTGTAATAGTACTTAGCTTGAAAGGAACAAACGAGCATAATGGCATCACAAGATAATATGTGAAATAGTTCACAAGTTAACTATGATGAATTAATACAACAACACACATTCAACAATATTCATACCAATGCAACCAAAATAGTTCATAAGCACAAGAGTAAGTTAAACAACATACATTTCAAAGATAATAAGAATAGTCCTACTATATTTACAAGATATGCATGAAAATGTGTTGGCTCTGAGCTTTTATTAAGTGAAATTTCTAATCATACATACACCATTGACGAACCGCTAGCCCCAATAGTGGAACGTGAAGTCAACATCACCTTCTCCTCCAAAGAAATATGCTACCTCTATGCTGCGGAGAAGCCAAGGCTCTCACAAACTCCCAAGCCTCTAATTGTAAGCCTAAGCCTAGCCAAAATCTTGGCTCCCCAAAATCCCTTTACATGAGTTATGAGGTTATATTTATAATAAGAGGCAATGAACCTTCAACTCCCATTTATTAATTTTGGACTACCCTCATGACTCTTCAACTTCTTTATAAAATAACTCATTAAATTACATCATGACTCTTCACATTCCAATATTGACACTTGTAATTCCACTTACAAATTAATTACAAATAACATTACAATTTACACTCGTACCCATATAAGACAAAATAAGGTAGAGCCAACTAGACAACCTAATAAGACAAAACACTATCATGCTTCAGTTTAGGAAAACTCAAGCTCAACAACTTATAATTGATGTCTCTCAGTCACGTATCAATGCCAATATTGGTATTGTGTGATTGTGCGATGACATCCCCAAACCATGTGATTGTGGCTAGCTGGAATTAGACTCTAGATTGCATGGCATCTAGGTACAATGATTTGGAACCAATTTGAACTTTCTTCTAAAGCATGGGAAACATTGTTCTCACTTGGGTAGGGCCATTGATGTAGTTCTGCATGTTTTGTTTATTCACTTCCCAATATTCCTTGGAGGAAATATGTCTTAGTTTCTCCAAGTATTCTTCTATCTCCTGCCTGACTTGGTTTCTAGGTTTGGCTTTGATGAGTGAGCTAAGCGATGGGATCCTGTGGAACTTCACCAAGAAATCCAAACTGTTGTATAACTATGCATACGAGGCTTGGACGTTACCAATTAACGAGGTGAGTTGTTTGTTGTTTAGGATCAACATCCACACCCTTTCTTTCACTAGATCTACATGTTGCTTCATTTTTTTGCAAAAGTCAAGCGGTACCCATTTATATTGCATTAACCATTCATGCACGACAATGATTGCATCTTGCACATTCCTGAGAGTTTTGAAAAAATATTTACACTGCTGCTGCAAGCCATGCATGTGGACAACTACCTTATGCACAGTAATGTTGGCATTATGATTCTGGTATGGCTCTATGATACAGACGTTGTACTTGATGGCAACACTCTCAAATGGCAATGCTCTGATCAGGCCCTCAAAATGTTGGAAATTAAGAAGTACGCAGGAGTATAGTTCAAAAGGTGCGTACACACAGGTACGCCATGAAGGGACTGCGGTCATACACACAGGTCACCCATGCATGAGGTGCGTACCCCCAGTGCACTTACTTCAAGGCAGAGAAGTGCGCTCACGTGGGGTTTCTTATGTTTGGCCCGTGGTATTTAGCCCGCCGTTCTTGTTTCTATGGTTTTGGCCCGTGGTATTGTTTTATATTATTAATATTATTGAGCCCCATGTTTTTGGGTCCCTTGTATTGGTTATCTATGGTATTGATCCATGATTCTAGGAAGAGCTTGCCTATATAAAGCAAAGGAGATCACTTGGCTAAGCATCTTTTGCAAATTGAATATCTAAAGATCTGAAATATTGGGTTATTGTTTTAAAAGCTTGATCTATATAAAAGTGAAGTTGAAAGCGAATCTATGAAGGGTGATCTCTCGAGCGCATGATCAGATCTGGGCATCTGACGATCTGTAGCACACTGGTGGACTGCAAATTCGGCCCTAACCAGAGGTACGCAGGTGATTAACAGTACAAGTGCGTGGGTACGCAGAGCAGAAGAAGGAGAAGTGCGTGGGTACGCAGAGCAGAAGAAGGTGCAGTGCGTGGATACGCAGCGTGACAGAGGTTCAGGTGCGTGGGCACAGGGAAAGTACGCGGCGCTTCAGAAGCCGCAAGTGAGTGGGTACGCGGTGCGATAGCATCTGTGAGTGCGTTGCTGCAGTAGCAGTACGCGGAGCGATAGTATCTGTGGGTGCGTGCCTACAGTAACAGTACGCAGCGTGATTGAAGAAACAGTGCGTGGGTACGCGGTGCGGCAGAAGGGTCTCTGCGAGTATACGCAGGGGAGCAGAAGGTGAAGTGCATACGCTCACAGGCCAGATAAAGAAAAACTACGTATCTGTCTTAAGATCTTTTGTTGGCTGACTTTTCTCTGTTGATAAGGTGTTCTGGGTTTAGTTTACTGTTATTGTTGATCTGGTTACTGCAGTTGACTGGGTGATTTACTTTTACTTGATGATCTCTTGATGTTTATGGATCCAGTTTGAAATTTATGAAAAGCGGTCCTTGAAAGAAAAAAAAAGTAGGGGGTTGTAGCTCCCTTCCAGGAGAGACTGGAAAACGAGAGAGAGTTGTAACTCTCTGCAGGTTGCAGCCTGCGTACTGGTAAAGGACTGCACCAGTACAAAATCATTGTAAAAGGAGTTTCTAATTTGAAAGAAGATAGAGACATATTGCAGCAGGTGGTTTTCACCCACATTGGGTTTCCACCTTACATCTGGTGTTCTTTGGTGTGACTATCTGTTTTCTTTGTTCATGCTCATTATTTTATGGTACTTACATGCAAAATAATTCAAAGTATAAATAAGGAAGATTTATTAAATGAACTTGATAATACTGATTCACCCCCCCCCCCCTCTCAGTATTATTTCCAACAATTGGTATCAGAGCAGGTCCTTCAAAGAAGCTTGATCGCTTGGAGGAAGATCATTCATCATGAGCAACTACGAGAGGGAAGCATCAATCAGGCCACCAATCTTTGATGGGACAAACTTCAATTATTGGAAGGTAAGAGTTACTGCCTATCTTCAATCTCTTGGTACAGAAGTTTGGGATATCATAGATACAGGCTACACTTTTCCTTCAGCTACTCCTACAGATTCGGCCGAGAAGAAGAAATATGAAACAAATGCTAAAGCAGTCAATACTCTGCTAGGGTGCTTATCTCAAACAGAATTCGTAAAGGTTATGCAATATAAATCCGCAAAGGAAATATGGGACAAGATTGTCTTGAGCTATGAAGGAGATGAATAGGTAAAGCGTGCTAAACTTCAAACCCTCAGGATTCAGTATGAGAATCTCAAAATGTATAATGATGAAAGTGTGGCTAACTATTTTCTTCGAGTAGATGAGATTGTTAATTGCATGAAAAACTTGGGTGAAGAAATAAAAGAGGCTATTGTGGTTGAAAAAGTTCTAAGATCATTGTCCCCCAAATTTGAATCTAAAGTGTCTGCAATAGAAGAAAAGGAAAATCTACGAATTCTTACTATGTCTCAGCTACACGGAATTCTAACTGCTTATGAAATGAGAAAGGGAGGTCCATCAGACAGAAGAGAAGCTGCTTTCAAGGCTTCAGGCAAAGGAGACTAATATGAAGCAAGTCACGTACCAGAAGAAGAAGAAGAAGAATCAAATTTTGTCAGAAATCTTCAAAGGGGTTCTGGAAGATTCAGAGGTAAGTTACCTTTTAAATGCTTTGCTTGTAGAAGAGTAGGTCATTATGCTGTGAAATGTCCTTATAAGGATAAAGGAAAGGAACCTGCTAGATGGAACAAGAAACATATTGCAAATAAGAAAAGCTACTACACTCATGAAGATAGTGATGGTCTATCAAATAGTGATGAAGATGAACGAGGTAATGACTATAAACTTTTAATGGCATTTGAAGATGATGATTACATGGATGCTATAGATGTGGATAGCTTTTATGAAGAAATTTCTAGGCTCAAGACATGTATAGAAGAAAAGAATAGGATCATTGATACTCTACAACTTCAAATTGATGAAAAAGAAAAATATCTTGAAAATTTAGAAGGTGAAATTGTTGGTCTTAGAAAAGAGATTGAGAAAACAAAGGCTATTAATCTTAAGTTTGTCAAAGGATCTGAAACTCTGGATGAGATCATCAATGTACAGCGCTCTCCTCTAAACAAGACAGGTCTGGGCTATAATGGAGAAACTTCTCAAGCATCCACCTCAAAGAGTTATCTGGATGCAGCAAGAAGGAATGAGCAAAAGCACAATGGAGATCACCAGGTAAAGCAGGGACCAATTACAAACAAAGACTATCAGGCAAATCAGGGGCAATCCGTCTTAAGGATGAACAAAAGCTACAACCAGCCACAGGTAAAATCCTCTCAATTTGCTTCAAGAATGAATGACAATAGAAATTACAATCGTTTGGCCGAAAGATTGGATAACCGCAGAAGTTTCTTCAATGGACAATGCTTTTCTTGCCATAACTTTGGTCACAAAGCAGCTCAATGTGTTGCATATAAAACGATCATGACTAGAGAAGCTCAAAAACAAAGAAGTATGACCGGGATTACAAAAAGGACCTATAACAACTTTTCAGTTCTTGAAAATGAAGTTGAATGTTCTATTTGCAATAACTTTGGTCATGAAGATTCTGAATGCAGGAGCAGGTTTCAGCAGACAAAGGAACAAGCCTCAAGCACCAAAACATGGAGAATAAAGGAACCACAAATAGAAAGATGTGGAATAGAATTTTATGCAGAGGGATAGGAAAATCTATGGTACATTGACAATGGATGTTCGAAGCATATGACAGGTGATAAAGAAAAACTTGAATCATATTCTGCTCTAGAAAAAGGAAAGAAAGTTTCTTTTGGAAATGATACTCCTGCAGCTATAAAAGGAAAAGGCGCTGCTCAGTTAAAAGAAAAGGTCAAAGCTGGAAATGTTTTGTATGTTGATGGATTGAAACATAATCTTCTAAGTGTCAGCCAGATGTGTGATCAAGGAACCGAGGTGATATTTAGAACAATGGATGTTTTGTTCGTGATCTTGCTACAGGTAAAACGGTGATCAAAGGTAAAAGAACTCCAAATAATCTATACATATTTGAAGAAGGACAACAACAATGCTATCTAAGCAAGGATGATGAACACTGGTTATGGCACCGGAGGTTGGGGCATCTAAGCTTTTCACAGATAAGGAAAGCATGCAAATATCAGGCAGTTCGCGGCCTTCCAGATATCAAAATTCCAGACAACACCATATGCAAGTCATGTCAGTTTGGAAAGCAAACCAGAACTAACTTTCCAAAGAAGGAAGGATCAGCTAGCATGCCTCTTGAGCTTGTACATATAGATGTATGTGGACCATTCAGGAAAAGGACACCTTGAGGGGAAGAATACTTGATATTATTCATTGACGATTTCTCTAGGTTTGTCTGGTTAGGACTTATGAAGCACAAAGATGAAGCATTCGAAAAATTCAAATCCTTTAAAGCCTTGGTTGAAAATGAATCAGGATACAAAATTAAGTGCCTCAGATCCAACAGAGGTGGGGAGTTTACCTCGAATGAATTTTTCAATTTCTGTGAAGAACATGGGATAAGAAGGGAATTCTCTACAACTAGAACCCCTCAGCAAAATGGAGTAGTGGAAAGAATGAACAGAACAATCCAACAAATGGCTCGTGCTATGCTTGATGAGTCTGGAACTCCCGCAACTTTCTGGGGTGAAGCTGCATATGCTGCGGTTGTTATCCTCAACAAAACAAATGTCCGAGTGAACAACACTCAAACTCCTCATGAGCTCTGGTATGGTGAGACTCCTTCGGTAAAGCACTTCAAAATCTTTGGGAGCAAATGCTATATTAAGAATACTGATGAGCAACTTGGAAAACTTGAACCTAGAGCAGATGAAGGCATTCTTCTTGGTTATTCTCCACACGGCAAAGCATACAAGTGCTACAATAAAAGACTTGGAAGAATTGTTGACAGCATTGATGTAGTGGTTGATGAGAAGGGATACATTCCTAGGCAAGTAAATCATGAAGATATCGAAGAAGATGAAGACTACCCTCAAAGACAGAATGATGAAGAAGAAGAACCTCAAGAAGAACCAGAGGAGCAGATAAGGATAGAAGAGAAGACTCCATCCAGATATGTTCAGAAGAATCATCCAGAATCTCAGATTTTGGGGCAGAAAGAGGCAGGTGTACAAACAAGAAGAACAGTTGCAGAAGCTTCAAGCTATTTGGCATTACTCTCCTCCACTGAACCACAAAATGTGAAAGAGGCATGCAAAGATGAATGTTGGGTCAAAGCAATGGATGAAGAACTTGAGTAGATCGAAAAGAACAACACTTGGGAGCTGGTTCCTAGACCAAAGGATAAGAATGTTATAGGGACAAAATGGGTCTTCAAAAATAAATTGAATGAAAATGGAGAAGTAATTAGAAACAAGGCTAGACTTGTTTGTAAAGGGTATGCACAGCAAGAAGGAATAGATTTTGAAGAAACGTTTGCTCCTGTTGCAAGACTTGAGGCCATCCGAATGTTCGTTGCTCTCTCAAGCTTTCAAAACTTCAAAGTATTTCAAATGGACGTGAAATCAGCCTTTCTGAATGGAGACCTGGAAGAAGAAGTTTACATTGAGCAGCCAGATGGTTTCATTCTTGGAAATGATCCAAATCTTGTATGCAGATTGAAAAAGGCTCTCTATGGTCTCAAACAAGCTCCAAGGGCTTGGTACTATCGTTTGGACAAATATCTTCATCAACAAGGTTTTTCAAAAGGATCAGCAGACAACAATCTTTATATAAAAGTTGAAAATGACAAATTGCTAATACTTGTTGTGTATGTAGATGACATTATCTTTGGCAGCAATGAAGAAGCTATGAGTCAAAGCTTTGCCTTGGTGATGCAGAAAGAATTCGAAATGTCCTTGCTGGGAGAACTGACATATTTTCTTGGTTTGCAAATCCAACAAAAGGAAGGAGGAATCTTTTTGTCTCAAACCAAGTATCTCAAGCAGATTTTGAGGAAATATGGCATGGAAGATGCAAAACCAGTATGTACACCCATGGTCATAGGATGTAGCCTCAGTGCAAATGATGAATCAGCAGCCGTGCATCAACCAACCTACAGATCTATGATTGGAAGTCTACTTTATTTGACAGGTACCCGACCAGACATCATGCATGTAGTGGGAATAGTTGGAAGATTTCAAGCGAATCCGAAGGAAGCTCATCTTCAGGCAGTGAAAAGAATCTTTAAATATCTTCAAGGGACTCAAAATAATGGCTTATGGTATCCTAGAGATACATATCTCACACTTCATGCTTATACAGATGCAGATTGGGCAGGAAGCGTGGATGACAGGAAGAGCACAAGTGGTGGTGCGTTCTTTATGGGTTCCAGATTAGTATCTTGGTTCAGCAAGAAACAGAGTTCGATTGCCTTGTCTACAGCTGAAGCAGAATATGTTGTTGCTGCATCTTGCTGCACTCAACTCCTTTGGATGATGCAGACCTTGCAGGATTTTCAAATCACTTGTACACCACCCATCTCCATCTTATGTGATAACACAAGTGCAATCAGCATTTCAAAGAACCCAGTCATGCATTCAAAGACCAAGCATATACCGATCAAGTATCATTTTCTCCAGGAACAAGTACTTGAACAAAAGGTCAAGTTGGAGTATGTTCCTTCTAAGGAACAAGTTGCTGATATACTCACCAAACCATTGCCCAGGGAGACCTTTGAATACCTCAGGCAAAAGATGGGGGTTGTTGATGCATCATCTTGTTGAATCTCTTCTGATGGTTGGTTGTACGCAAGGTTCATTTGGGGTATATGCGTACATTTGTTGAGTTGCGGATTGGTTGAAGATCGAATGGCACAGGTTCAGGGGGAGCATATAATGCATTGTTGGCATTATGAAGGAAGTACATCATGGATGCTGATCTGAATATTGCTGCAATATGTCTCTATCTCTTTCATGGTCATTTACGGTGTTTTGGTGGCTTATGGTTCTTATTTGCAGATCTGGTTTATAGTCAGGGGGAGAATGTTCTTAGGGGGAGCATAACCCTTTGCCCTTGATGTCAAAGGGGGAGAATGACGTTGAGGATCTTGCGGTTGCCATCAAGTCCAAAGGGGGAGATTGTTGGCATTATGATTCTGGTATGGCTCTATGATACAGATGTTGTACTTGATGGCAACACTCTCAAATGGCAATGCTCTGATCAGGCCCTCAAAATGTTAGAAATTAAGAAGTACGCAGGAGTATAGTTCAAAAGGTGCGTACACGCAGGTACGCCGTGAAGGGACTGCGGTCATACACGCAGGTCACTCGTGCATGAGGTGTGTACCCCCGGTGCACTTACTTCAAGGCAGAGAAGCGCGCTCACGTGGGGTTTCTTATGTTTGGCCCGTGGTATTTAGCCCACCGTTCATGTTTCAATGGTTTTGGCCCGTGGTATTGTTTTATATTATTATTATTATTGAGCCCCATGTTTTTGGGCCCCTTGTATTGGTTATCTATGGTATTGATCCATGATTCTAGGAAGAGCTTGCCTATATAAAGCAAAGGAGATCACTTGGCTAAGCATCTTTTGCAAATTGAATATCTGAAGATCTGAAATATTGGGTTATTGTTTTAAAAGCTTTATCTATATAAAAGTGAAGTTGAAAGCGAATCTATGAAGGGTGATCTCTCGAGCACATGATCAGATATGGGCATCTGACGATCTGTAGCACACTGGTGGACTGCAAATTCGGCCCTAACCAGAGGTACGCAGGTGATTAACAGTGCAAGTGCGTGGGTATGCAGAGCAGAAGAAGGAGAAGTGCGTGGGTACGCAGAGCAGAAGAAGGCGCAGTGCGTGGATACGCAGCGCGACAGAGGTTCAGGTGCGTGGGCACAGGGAAAGTACGCGGCGCTTCAGAAGCCGCAGGTGCGTGGGTACGCGGCGCGATAGCATCTGTGAGTGCGTTGCTGCAGTAGCAGTACACGACGTGATAGTATCTGTGGGTGCGTGCCTACAGTAATAGTACGCAGCATGATTGAAGAAAAAGTGCGTGGGTACGCGGTGCGGCAGAAGGGTCTCTGCGGGTATACGTAGGGGAGAAGAAGGTGAAGTGCGTACGCTCGCAGGCCAGATAAAGAAAAACTACGTATCTGTCTTAAGATCTTTTGTTGGCTAACTTTTCTCTGTTGATAAGGTGTTCTGGGTTTAGTTTACTGTTATTGTTGATCTGGTTACTGCAGTTGACTGGGTGATTTACTTGTACTTGATGATCTCTTGATGTTTATGGATCCAGTTTGAAATTTATGAAAAGTGGTCCTTGAAAGAAAAAAAAAGTAGGGGGTTGTAGCTCCCTTCCAGGAGAGACTGGAAAACAAGAGAGAGTTGTAGCTCTCTGTAGGTTGCAGCCTGCGTACTGGTAAAGGACTGCACCAGTACAAAATCATTGTAAAAGGAGTTTCTAATTTGAAAGAAGATAGAGACATATTGCAGCAGGTGGTTTTCACCCACATTGGGTTTCCACCTTACATCTGGTGTTCTTTGGTGTGACTATCTATTTTCTTTGTTCATGCTCATTATTTTATGGTACTGACATGCAAAATAATTCAAAGTATAAATAAGGAAGATTTATTAAAAGAACTTGATAATACTGATTCACCCCCCCCCCCCCCCTCTTAGTATTATTTCCAACAAGTAACACGATCCTCATAGAGATTCTAGATGGTCTCTTTAAGTCCCAATACTTCACTAAGTATCACTGCCTTCATTTCCTCCATATGGACCTATGCGGAAGCCGCGTTCTGAGCTGATGCACTGAGTTGTTCAATCTCTTGCCTGGAAGCCTGCAAGTTCTTTTCTAATTCCTTATTCTTGGTCATCAAAAAATCAGTATTTGACTTTACTGCACCTGCGAAGGCCAAGTTGGTTGCAGCATTGGCATTGGGATTCTTCCTAGTGTCAGCCACAATCACCATTTCTCTCATAAAAGCAGGAGATACGTGGTCACCCGAAAAATGTTTCATACGCGCTTGTAAAATCTTCTTTTGAAGTTCATCATACGACAATTGTACATGTCCATTACTGGATCATCACCAAGATGAAAAACTTCCCCTTCCTTACCTAGAGCTGACTCTGTTACTAAAGGTTGTGGAGACTGAATGGTGATCTATTGTGTGTTTGAAATCAAGATGACATCTTGATTATGTGGCTTTGGTTCCTTCTCCATGTCTATGATCTACATCACCTGTTCAACCTCCTGAGCAAGCTCAGTGTCTTGCATTTGTCCACTCTTCTCCTCTTCTAGTTTTTGGTTTTGTTCTTTCTCTTCAACTTGTTTTCTAACTATTTATTCTGCTATTACTCTTCACTTTCTTCTTATTCCTGCTTCTACTTCTCTTCTTGTTCTTGCTTCTTCTTTTGTTCCTCCAATATCCTCTAATCTTCCCTCTTCCTCCATTCTACTCTTTATATCCTCTATTTCCTCTTTGCCTCTGCTGCTAAAGCCATAGTCATAATAGTTGGATCAACTTTCATCTTGTGGCTTCGTTCTCCCCTTGGACTATAAGTGACCTTTCTCTTTCCCTTATCCTATGCAGGGTTTCTCCCTTCTGGTGGCACTGCTTCTGGAGTAGCTTCCTTCTGCAGAGTCACCTATGAAGGTGCTCCAAAACTAACTGACTCATAGGACTTGGAGGCATTATAACAATTCTTCCATGGATCCTCCTATGGCCAGTGAAATGTCCTCTAAACCACTAGAAATGGATTCTCACACAGTGGTCTTTGCAAATACCATGGGGATCATATGGATTAAAGTACAGAGTACCAAATGCAAAACTTCTCTATCGCCTTTCCTTCGGTATCTGCAACTTTTAGGATCTTGATCTTGTACAATCCAATTTGTGTAGGAAGAGTTGGCCAAGGTGCTTTCTTCTTCCTGTGCAAAGTTGTTGACAACCCTATGGAGAGTTGATATGAAACTTATTGCATGACAAGATTGTCAGTGGCATATTGTGGCAAAAGATGCATCAACTTCTGACCGTCGAACACTCTAAGGAAGGTGCCATCTGGTGAGGAAAAAAATATGTGATCTTTGATACTGCTTCCATTGCCCCACATGACATGAAATGTGGTTGTTCCTGAAAGATCATCTTGTATAGCAGAATGAAGAAGTGGTCAGTTAGATTTTCCATTACTCCTCGATGGACGCAATCCGAGAGTAGTTTTATAACAGTCCTGGTTAAAAATCCATATAAATATATATAAGACCACAGTCATGGGACATGTATTCCAAACTAAATGGTGGGAAGGACATCCTAGTGGGTGTTCATTTCAGTTATTATGGCTAAAGGAAATTTTCAAAGGCAATGGAAAAGTCTTTGGAAAGGCAAAATGGTTTTTTTGGCACATCTATTTATGAAAATAATAGAAATTATGAGAAAAGGAAGGTGAAAGGTCATAAGTTTCATGTGAGGAGGAACATTTGCGTGTTTACTTGTAACACGGATTGATTAAGATAACTTATTAGTGTGCTAAATTTTTTTAATGCACCAATATTATAGAATTATTTTTATTTTCTAAATCCTAGAAATAGATGGGGTTATTATTTTAACACATTATTGTGGGTATTATTTAAACACATCAATGCGGTTAGTTTTACAGGAGCATTGATATGCTTTAAAAGTTATCTGAATTTTTATTTTCACTAAAATGGCATATTCATCTCAAATTATCCTTTAGGACGCATCCAAATGAGTTACAGTAATTCATAGTATACATTTTTCGCTTAAAGTCGCACTATTTTTAAAAAATGGTTTGAAAACTATATTGAAATTCAAATTGTGGTATGGTTCTCGAAATTAATTTTAGGTATGTACACAAAAATTTATTGTTGGTTTTGCTCAAATGGAAGGAGAAAATCTCATAATATCAAATGATCAATTCTTCAAATTGTAACCCTTTCCATATTGTTCAAATTCTTTTGTGGAGTTCTCCCTTTCCATCTCCAGTAAGTTCAAATTTTATTTATATTTTGGTTATCTAATTGAATTTTGTTTTTATCCAAGTTAATTTGAATAAAAATGTATCCAAATTTGAAGAATCCTAATTCAAATCGAGTTCAGATGTAAAGAATATTCCACTAGTTCAAAAATGTCAGAAGCTCTTATCAGGAGCAGTATACAACAAGAAGTTAGTAAATTAAAATGGATACCCATTTTACCCTATCAATTGTAACATGTGACCTTCCAGTCACAATCCTGGGTCAATGATGGTAATAATTGTTTGGTATAATGTAATTTCAACAAACCAATTGCATTATGATTACTAATATCATTGATGTATTAATGTTCAATATTTTTTGAAATTAGGATTCTGGTGTTGATGTGTGACCCACCTACCATCTTCTGGTGCACCCCACTACAATGTCAAATCGAGAGAAGGTTACATTAAGAGAAAAACTTGGAGAGGAAGCATACCAAGAATGGTTGAATCAACAACTTATTCAATTCCCTCTATGCCCAGATTCACCAATTAGGAATGACTACAACAATAGTAGTTCTTCATCACAAGTTGGCAATGGAGACAATCAAATAGAGGCTTGTATGGATGATTACTTATGAGATACAACTGCCATAGAGACAGTGTTCTTAGATGCATTCTAGAACCTAGTAGATGAACTTGAATTAGTTGGGGTGGTTTCTTATCGTTGGATGTTCTTCTTAGAGAGGTACACGAAGAAATTGAAAGGTTTTGTTCGAAAAATGGAAAAACATCAGGGGTCTATGGTAGATGGCTACATATTGTATGAGTGTTTCTATTATGATAGTGAATACATCAAGAAAATCAACAACACACCAGGTTCGGTAATTTGGGATGACGAAAGGGATGAAGACAAAAGAGAAGGGAAGCTTCTCCAAATGAATGGAAAAAGGTGTGTGATAAAGAGTAAGTGACTTATCATTTGTCAAATTTCTACACAGTAACTATTCACATTGAACTTCATAATGTATATTTTGATCTCATATGTACTATATATGTTAGTTTGATTTCATCAGTGAATTCATAAATTGAAGCCATCAACAAATTCATTCTTTACAATTCAAAAGTGACACAACTGTGGGTTGCATTATACAAACATAAGAGGAGGAAATGGAACAGTGACATGAAATAATTCAAACATTTGAATGGTAGAAGTGTGCCTTATTTTGATCATTTAAAAGAAAATATGTCAAAGATATGCCCCAACAATCGGGTTGTTGATCAAGTCAACAAGAAATGTGGTGCATCTGGTTGTTTTCTTTGAGTTGAAGAGGATGCGCTAAACATAGGTATTGGGTGCAACAACTTGGGAATAATCTCTCTCTATACATTTTTAACTTCATAATGCACCTTTGAATTGTAACATCTATATTTTATATTTTAATTATGTCCAGGTTGCTAGACACACAACACTGTGATTTTTTCATTTTTTTATAGGTGCATTTGTTCCCATCTATGTCAACATATGGACATCATTTTCATACCGAAGATGTTGATGATGTATGCATGACACAAGACTATAGAGAGGAAGTCGAGTTCGGCCAATATAGTTGTGCTAGCCACCACGATCAAAGCCTAGTACAAGGGACATTAGGTTACATTGGAAAAATACAAGAGATCATTGAAGTTGACTTCTCTTCGTTCCAATGTCTTATTTTTAGGTGCAAGTAGTGGGACACCTTCAATCGAAATAATGTAAAGAAATATCATGATAGTGATCTGATATGTATCAACTCTAGAAAGATGTGGCATGAATCTAGGGAGCCTTATGTTTTCCCTAAACACTACAACGAGGTGTTTTTTTACCCAAATGTGTTAGATAGGGATTGGTGGTTCGTATCAAGGCGCGACCCTAAATCCAAACATATTTTTGAGAACAACAATGTTATCATGCCAAGCGAGGAAGATAACCAGGGTAATCACAACAGAGAATGATATGTACATGTGCAATTTCATCATTTATATTATTGTTGTATGTCTTCATTTTCTTTATTTCGCTAATTATATTATTTTATATTCATATTGTTGGCATTTTATATAATTGGTAAGATTCACATTTTTACACTTTTTTTTTTCTTTTTTTCCCAGTGGAAACATTTTTACACTTAAAAATAATTATTTCCAATTGTGTAATATATAGTTTAAAACTTAAAATTTTAACATATTTGTTTGATTCTAAGTTTGTGATAAGTTTAATTTGAATTCTATGATAATTTGGTTTTCAACTTAGTTGTTTGTTAGTTTACATATGTTTGTCATTGTTTTTGGAAATATTTAAATTATGCCCCCAATGTTGACTAAACCCAAAATTAATGAAGTAATTTAAAATTTTGATAACAATCAGCTTGCGAAATAATGAAAAAAACAACAAATATAGGAAGATTTGCATCCATAAAATTTTAGGGCCAATAGAATGCTTATGATTGGAGATAATAAATTTTTTATAATAACAATTTTTAGGGTAGAGGGTCGAACAATTTTTATGTTACAATCCCAAGCGAGACTATGTATACTTGTGAAATTTTCAAGACACGATTTCTTCTGTTGAAAAAAAAAAAAGAGTTTATTTAGAAAGAGTAAATAGTACAATGGAAAATAACATTTATTCATATGTAAATTTTTTTGAAAAAAGAATTTAGTTAGAATAAATATGTATGAACTATCTATACAATAGAAATATATTTATGGTAATTTTATAGTTATAGTTTCAACCATATTAAACTTTGTAATTTATAAAAATATCTTTGCATTTTTTATATAAAGTAAGTCTTTTTTGGATGTAATTTCATATATAAAATTTTGATATAAGTTCACCAATATGTAATATATAATAAATATATGTCATTTCATAGAAATAAACATCATGATGATAACCATCTAACAAACATTAACATCATCTAAAATACACATTCAAATTCACTAACATAATCTAATTATAGACACCTCTAGCACATATAAACGTCATTCGGTAGCACACAAATCTAATAATTTAACAGGGCATCATCACCATGATCACATATAACAATGTCTCATGCTAATAGATCCCATGTTAATTATATCCTTTTATATTTGTTTTTTTGAAATTTTATATAATGGGTAAGGTATTAAATTTAAATTGTGTTGTAGCTGCTACAACCACCCTCCAAAATTTTGCATATGCTTTGATTTTGGAGCCTTACCTTCTGTCCACAAGAGCTTATCTTTTACATCCATCAAGTATTCATGATTTTACCAACACTTATTATTTTCATCTACACTTTTGTTTGCTTGTTTTCATACTTATCTAATCTTTTTGAGTCACAAGCTAACCTTTTGACTTGACCTTGCAGTAGTCTTGGGCTTGCCTCCAGAAACTGCGCAATCTTGGAAGGCAAGCCAACCTTGATGATGGAAATTGCGCAATCCAGAATGACAACTCATCCTTGAGATCAAGAATTGCACAATCATGGATGGAAGCCCAACACTAAGCTCAAAAAATGTGCAATCCATTCCTTGAGCTCAGAAACTGCGAAATGCATTGAGCCGGGAAGTTGTCCAGTTCCCTGGAATTGCACAATCTTCCTTGGTACTGCGCATGGAAAGTTTCCCGAAAAATAAAAAGGCAAAAATAAGTAAAAAAGTGAAAAATCAATCCCTATAAAATAGGTCTTCATCATTAGTTTTCTGAAGGAGGCATAGTCCCTATTTTTAGAAATTCCCACCAAGTGTCTCCTTTTCCTTGATTTTAGGCATGCACGTCATAAACCCAAATCCACCAAAATATATTTAATAGATGCATCTATATCTCATTTTTACATTCGATCTTCGAGCTCTAGCATTCCCAAGAAGATCAAGGAGCCTTCGGTGGAGTTTGCGTCACTTTTTCGGGTGAGTTTTGATTTTGTCGTGTTTTTCCACTTTTTTGTCGCTTTTTGTCATTTCCCTTTTATGAGTGTTTCTTTTCTTGTTTTTCTTCATGGTTTCTATAATTTTAACTTATATTAGCTTGTAGAAGTGTTTATTCAATTTTTCGTTCGCCTTTCAAAAGTGTCGCATCAGTTTTCTTATTTTGCACACTAGTGATCGTTATTTCAGCAAATCTCCTTGCATAATTGTTTTTCATCCTGTTTTGAGTTTTTTCACTTGATTCACATTGATCTATCCATACTTGGTCATATATGCACTTTAACTTGCATTATCACTTAGATCTGCTCATTTCCTACACCCTCACTGGGAAGATTTTCACTTCACTTGGCTATGCACTACCTTGCCCAGCTGGGCATTGTGCAAGTCCAAGGCACAAGCTGAGAGCTAGGCCTTTAAGACTACAAAATATGCAGTACAGGCTGGACCAACTGCACATTGTACAATCCCAGGGCTCAGTCCTGCTACCTTGGCCTCTGAGACTGTGCAATGTGCAGCTTCTCCCTGTCACTTCCCAAGCTAAACTATGCATTACGCAGTCTCGAGCCTCAGGTTGCATCACTGGCTGCTAAGACTACACAATGTGTAGTTCTCTCAACCAACATCCCTCCCTTTCTCATGAGAATTGTGCAATATTTCTCATCAGTTCATTAGTTTGTTGCCTGATCTTACTTTGAAAGTGGATTTGCAAAATCTAATTTATTCTTGCTGTGAGTTCCTTTTCCCTCCTGTAGGTATCACAGTTGTTGAGTACTTCTCTCTAGCATTCATGGTTACCATGGCACCCAAGAGAGCTACTTCAAAAGATACCACAGAAAGCAGTATCGGGGAAGTAGTTGAGAGTATGCCAGTAAACTTTCTAGTATATTTAAACACTCAACTGTATGTGGAAAAGGAATCAAATCTTACATGGCAGAAAGTGAACGAATCTTTTTCAGCAAAGAGCTTCCAAGCAGATCTAAAGGATCAACAGGTATACATTAATGTCCAGAAATTATGTTTGCATGCAAATATCCAGCCTTCCCATGTGCAGATGTTATCATGTCAATTGTTTCACATATTGATGTGAATACCATGACTTTGAGCAGTTCCAGTGGAAGAAAGCTTGCTACTTTTATGGCAACAGATTACCGTCGTATGTACCATTTTCCTGAGCCAAAAACACTCATGGATTAATACTTCTATGCCACCAACAACTATGTGAGAAAGGAATATGTTGTTTAAAGATGGGTGAAAGAGCCATCAAAGATTCGACAGACACCCACCAATACTTATAAGACAAAGTCTCTCAAGAGGGCCTCTCAGTGGTTTATCATATTAGCTTGTATAATCTATGATCATCATAGCATGGAGACCTTTCCTGAAGGGTGGGAAATATTATTGAACGAAGTTATGAATGAGGGGAATTCATTCAACTAGTCAGAATTGTTGGCTTGACAGTTAAGTATCCAAGTAGGGAACGCCTTGAATCGTGCTGAGGGATGGAAACCGAGATTTCATATGTCTGCATATTTACTGGATGCAAACTACACACATAATGCATTCCCTGACATGAACTAGACTTGGACACTTCAAGATCCTGTGGTTCACATCCACTACACTCTTGTAACACCCTCATCCCACATCTACCAAAGTAACTGGCTAACCAAGGTAAATATGCGACGAGAGGCCATTGTAATGGGATTCAACCTCCTAAGTCACCTTAAGGAAGTGGAATCAAAGGAAACACACAAAAAATACCTTCCACATTAGCAATAGAACTCCCAGGAGCCATCCCAACCACTCAGGTAACCAGCCCCTGAGACCAACTGAAGTTTTAGACCGTTAAACCCGCAGACGCTCCTTTGATATGGATAAGGGCATGTCTGGGGACTTTTCTCCTTGGACCTGTGACTGCGATTCTGAGATTTGTGCCACATTTTCAGGCCCAGAGCCTAGGTCACTTCCCAGAACTCAATGATGCTTTCATAGCTAAAAGATAATAAGAGAATAATGATACAAATTAAATTTCTTCAACACAGACTTAACTAGACCTGTACTAGCCATGATAGTGATTTCGTCAAACATGTCACAAATATGTAATCTACAGGTTTAAACAACAAATCTGAGCATAAGTGTATCATACTTATCTAACAATTTCTAAGAAGTATTGTTCCCTTATCACATTAGCTGCATTATCATCTATTAGGTCATAGATACATTGTTCATTCATCTACAAATCAAAACATGAGGAGAGCCATACATCATCACTTTCATAATACATGCTTATAACCAACATAATAACAATAGAAATATCAAGTCTACATCAACCATAAAATCTACATATAAACTAGTACATGTACACATAATATACCAAGGAAAAAACCTCTTATTAGTGAATGCAAAAGCCAACCCGGTATGGGACTACCACGTTCCACCCGACCATAGATTGGCTTAGCCAAATCTCTTTTCAGTCAATCATCCCCATGCCATATTCCAAGCATTAATGTGGGACTCAAACAAAAATAACCAACCAGGGCATCCCAAGTCAACCACCTCAGCCTCATCAATAGAAACCAGGCTTTACCACAATCAACACCGAATCACTAGGCCAAAGCAATAAAAAATTAATAACAAGCTTTACCATGATCTCCACCAGACCATTAGGCCAAAACAAGCATGGATGCCACCAAATTTCTTCACCTATACCATGAGAAATTTTCATGTCTCTTAGGCTATACCACAATCTACACCGGATCACTAGGCCCTAAATCGAGACTCCACCCTCTAGGCTTTACCATATATACCTCCATTCACCGACAAGGATTCCTAGGCCTAATTAATGGCAACCACCTCTAGGCTTTACCATATATCCCACCATTAACGGGTTGAGGATTCCTAGGCTCACCTAGGCACACAATACATGGCTTTACAGCAACCCACAGTCTAGTTCAAGGGTCACTAGGCTAGTGGCTTTACCACAATCCACAATCTAGTTCAGGGATCACCAAGTCATGTGTTCTTTCTCTCTGAGATCCACCTCACTTAGCTTTGAATCCATTCATAAATCCATCTCAACCGAAACATGAGAACCCCATCCCACCATGGCTATCCGGAAATGGAAAGGCTAGGCTAAAAACACTGTCACACCTATAAAAACCCATTCCATGACAGAAAAGAACCACACGCAATACCATGCATTCCAAATCTAGCAAGGAAATCACACATGCAAATTGATACCTACAAATAATCCTATTGTAGCTACTTGATCCTTCTATTCCTTGCTTTATCTCTGCTTCCTCTTGCCTTCTTTGCCTTTCTTGATCCAATGCTGAGAAAAATCTTGCCAACTAATCCTCAGAAACCTTTTTATCAATGAGGACTCTATTTTATTCATTTTTCCATTATTTTCCTTCAATTTTCTCCTCACATGCAACCTTTGACCTTTCACCTTCCTTTTCTCCTAATTTCCATTATTTTCATAAATAAATGTGCCAAAAATGCCATTTTTCCTTTCCAAAGTCTTTGCCATTGCCTTTTCTAATTTTCTTTAGCCATAATAACCAAGGAAAATTTTAAGGATGGAAAATTTTCTTGAAGTTTAAAACATTGGCGAATCTCACTAATCCCTAATATGCAAATTATAAATGTTTATTGATATATTTGTAACATTATTCAAATTTATAATTATTTTATATATAGTCTTTATATAATGTTGGCGATTTTTAAGGTAAAATAATTTTATATTCTAAAATTTGGGCGAATCGTCTTTTATAAAATTGGAAATTGGCGAATCTTTTTTGTGGAAAAATCATGGAAAATTAGCCCACTGGGCGAACATTAGCCCCTAAAATTTTCCATGATAATAACTGAAATGAACACCCACTAGGATATCCTACCCACCATTCAGCTTGGAATATGTTTCCAATAACTTTGGTCTTATATATTTTTAGATGGATTTTTAAGTAGGGCTATTACAGAACCCTCCCCCTTAGGGGAACACTGTCCTCAGTGTTCAATGACACCTATAACTAAAAAGACTATTGAAAACAAAACATACTACCCATGGAGCTTTATAACACAACTCGTTGCAGTATTTACAATAACCACCTGCTAAAACATGACAAACATACCACTTATTGGAGCTTTATAACACGGCTCATTATGGTATTTACAATAACAACCACATATACACATATGCACATTTGCTAAACTGATACGATGCCCGCATCAGTAACAAGGGAATCCAAAGGCTTACACCTCCACCCTCAAAATTAATGTTAGGATTCACTTCCTTCCAGGAAGTCCAAAATCTAATGGAAAAGTCAAAATTGCATCCAATGTCCAGTTCTACAATCCTACGCCACGTGTCCTCTCAGTGAACAGTTTCCGACTCATTTTTCCGGGCACACTCCCAATGTGCATATGATTCCATCTGGAAATGTTAATGACTAAAACAAATCCATCCCCGATATTCCCTTCTCTACTACATAGTCCCTCAGGAAATTCGATCACCCCTTCCATGCAGTCACTCACCTTCCAAGTTCCCCAGCATCCCCTATCCTGGGCAATCCATCCCTTGGAAAGGCTTCCTCACATCAGAATTTCAAACGACCAAGGCATATACCTTCCTCGAAACCATCATACTAGTCATAGCATGCTCATGGAAATCAATGGACACTATTGGGCACCACTGATACTTATCCTTTAATCAATCCCTATCTTCTACCTTTATCTATATTCTGTACACACTCCAGATTGGTTTCCACATCCGACAAACACCTAGTTCCTTCTCCTCAACCATGTGCACATACACATAGTGTGCATCCCACACATACAACGACACACGAAATACAACACCATGCAATACATGCACCTATAGCTGACATACAACACATACACCTACACCTAGTGTAAAACACAACACAATACGTACTCCTACATCTGGTGTACACCACAACATAATACATACACCTACACCCAGTGTACAAAAAAACAAAAATACATACACAGAGTACAACACAATGAATACATATGTCATGATACAACAACTACACAATGAACATACATAGTACCATATTCCCGCAACACAACATGTACACATTACCACCTATACACAACACCACCTGCACAATGTGTGCACAACATCACATGTACAAGACACCACCTGCACAACGTGTACACATTGTCATATGTATACCACACCACTTGTACAATGTGTACACAATACCACATGTACACAACACCATATGTACACAGCGCCACATGCACAACATGCACACAACACCAGCTTCACATAGCACCACATGTACACAACACCCCGTGTACACAACACCACATGTACAGTCATGCATACAAAACCATATGTACATAGTACCATATGTACAACATGCACACAACAGCATATGTACATAACATTTCATATACAACATGTACATAGCATCATATGTACACAACACTACATATCCAACATGTACAAAACACCATCTATACCCAACACTGCATATGCAATATTTTCACAACACTATCTGTACCACCATGTGCATAACATTACATAAATAACATGTACACACACTATATATACACAACACCGCATGCACATAACATCACAGATGCAACATGTACAACATATACAACATATGCACAACAATAGTACCACACATCCAAAACCACACTATCTCTACCATGCAACCTTGCTTCCAGTGTCTCTTCGCCATCCATGCTTATCCTTGCATGTCACAAAGCACATTGTTTTCATTACATTGATGTATCCTTCAGCATTACCTGTCATAACATAAACATAGGCATAATACAAGCATACAATATTAATTCATGTCCACATGATACTGACCTCATATATTTGTCATGACTACTCTTCCCACTTGATTTCTCATAAACCAGGAACCTCTTCATGTCATTCACCTGCATAAGCAATCATTCTTCCATAAGAATGATCCCTGGTGACCCTGTCAAACAACGACATACATACATACATGTATACATATAAACATCAACATAAAACAATCATGATCCTTGATGACCCTATCAAATAACAATGTACATACATGCATATATGCATATAAACATTAGCATAAAGAAATCATGATCATAGAATACTTACTAGATATCATAAGGCCAAGGTTAAGAGAACTTCCTTTATTCATGCACAACTTGCGCAATATTGAGAACAATAGTTCCCGACATAGCCAAGGCATATGAAACCTCAAATCCATTTGCTTTACCCTTTCTGTTACATTTCTCATGATTGTCCTACCACTGTCCATTATCCCAATGGACCAAACCAGTCCAACAAGTTGTCATACACTTGCCTTCAACTGCCCTTATACAAGCACTGAGCTTCATCTAGGCCTTACATCACATGTTGGGTACCACATAAACCTCGAATTCCATTAACTTTCTTCTTTCCCAAACCAATTCCCAAGACTCCAAAATGTAAAAGGAAAGACAAGAAACAAACAAGAAGAAAACCATGAAAATCAATAACAATATGACACTACAAAGAAAGTGCTAAGGCCATACACCAGACATAAAAAAAGTCGCAATCAAGCACAAGCAATCATAAAAGAGAAAAATCACAAGACTAGCAACAAACACCATGACTCAATCCCCATGGTTCCCAAAGCCTCCAAGGGAAAGCCAAAGCTGAGCCTTCTTCATGACTTCATGGCAACCTCTCTTGCCATGCAACTCCCTGCATCACACTACCATAAACACATAATTTTCATTGTATAAATAAATATAACAATATACCAATTAGCTTACCTTGTTATGCCAAGCACGTTTCCCTGCAACTGCTCACACACATCAACCACATGTTCCAAATATCAAGACAACCATATCTATCAAAATGAAATCAACCTTTACCAAGAATAAAAATCATGTCATAATCCATAGTCGAATCATAGTCATCCATAATAATACATAATGTTACACTCAAGTACATATTAGTTGTCTCAACACATATGTGTTAGCACAACCATCTTAAAGCAAGACCATTTCTTCATGCAATTTTATAGACACATACTCATATCATGCAATTAATCAAACATTCAAACAAACTATAAATGTACCATGTTAGATAAATCAACTAGATGACATAATAGACACCAAACACTCAAACACCAAATAGGCGACATAATCCAACTCATACCTTAATGTATATCAAGGGAGGCTATCTTTTCTACACAATCAAGCTATATTAGCACGATATAACTTCACAACATATCAACTCAACCATAAATAAGGTCATGATATCCATAACAATACCTAGCTAACATGTTCACATCATAAACTCATAAACAATTTTCATTCATGCATAACAATCACATATGCTCAGTCATTCTAGATTAGTATGACCTAATATCACAATGTATTAACTCATACATGAATGTCATAACCATGATCATCTGCATAGGTCAATTCAAATTAGCACAAAACATAATAACATCAATACTTTAGCTGCAATAACCCTAATCATCAAGTTAACTAACATATAACAACAAGAAGTTAACATATAACATACCCATCGACAACATATAACATAATCATCAAGTTATATAACATAAAACAACAATAGAAATGCATACAACCATACGTTACTATCATTCATGACTAAATGACATATGTGCATATGACTACACAAATCAACTAGCATTTATCATACATGTAACCATAATAATAATAGAATGAAAAACATATAAGTAACGCTAATGCTTACAACAACCATGAATCCCATACCTTCATGCCAAACATACAAACTTGTATGACGATTTGATCTTACCCCAAAGTCTAGTGTTGCAACATTGCTCTAATAATCTGCATTTCTTGCTTTACCTCATTCAACACATTAGCATCATAACATGCTAATAACATCATGATGACATAATTGCATACAATGACCTCACAACACATGTCTAACCTACCATGCATACACAACCAAAACCATGACAATGCATGCATAACAACATATAGACATTGGCATGCATAACAAATGCATATACAACTGACATGCATTCATGAAAAACGCATCCCAACAACAACATCATCAACTCCTACATGGAAATACAACTGTAACAATGACCAATACAATGCATACATAACAAGCACATATACAACCAACATTCATGCATGACAAACACATTCTTCTCATCTAGTCCAACTGTTGAACAATGCTCTGATACCACTCTATGGTATTAGATATTACACAAGGAGAACGGAAACCAGAAACCATGTAAAGAGAATGGAACCCGTTCTGATACCACTTTGTGGTATCAGATATGACCCAAAGAGAGAGCAACCCGCTCTAATACCACTTTGTAGTATAATATATGACCCAAAGAGAGCGCAACCCACTCTGATACCACTCTGTAACACCCTCATCCCACATCTACCCAAGTAAACGACCAACCGGGGTAAATATACAATGAGAGGCCACTATAATTGGATTCAACTTCCTAATTCACCTTAAGGAAGTGGAATCAACGGAAACACACCACACAAACATTCCACATTAGCAACAGAACTCCCAGGATCCATCCCAACCACTCAGGTAACCAACCCCTAAGACCAACTAAATTTTTAGACCATTAAACCCCCGGACACTCCTTTGATATGGACAAGGGTGTGTTTGGGAGGCTCCAGATGCTCCCACAGCATGGGTATGCATGCATCTAGGGACTTTTCTCTTTAGACCTATCCATGTGACTTCGGGATTTGTGCCACTTTTTCAGGCCCAGAGCCCAGGTCATTGCCTAGAACTCAATGGCACTTTCAGAAGTGAAATATAACAACATAATAATGATACAAATGCAATTTCTTGAACAAGGCCTTGAATTTACCCCTACTAGGCATGACAGGAATTTCGTCAAACATGTCACAAATATCTAATCTATAGGTTTAAACAATAGATCTGAGCATAGGGGTCTCATACTTATCTAAGAATCGTTAAGAAGAATTGTTCCTTATAACATTAGCTACATTATCATCTATTAGGTCATAGATACATTGTTCATTCATTTACAAATCAAAACACGGGGAGAGCCATACATCATCACTTTCATAATACATTCTTATAACCAGCATAATAACACCAAAAATATCAAGGATACATCAGCCATAAAATCTACATATAAACCAGTACATGTACACATAAGATATCAAGGAAAGAACCTCTTATTAATGAAAGAAAAAGAAAACCCCGTATGGGACTACCACGTTCCACCTGACCATAGATTGGCTTAGCCAAATCTCTCTCCAACAAATCACCCCCATGCCATATTCCAAGCATGAATGTGGGAATCAAACAAAAAGAACCAACCAAGGCATCCCAAGTCTAAACCACCTCACCCTCATCAATAGAAACCATACTTTACCACAATCCACACTGGATCACTAGGCCAAAACAATAAACATGTAATCACAGGCTTTACCATGATCTCCACCAGACCACTAGGCCAAAACAAGCATGAATGCCACCAAATTTATTCACCTACACTATGAGGAATTTTCCTGTCTCCTAGTCTCTCAAGATTTACCACAATCTACACCGGATCACTAGGCCCTAAACCGATACTCCACCCTCTAGACTTTACCGTATAACCTGCCATTCACCGACAAGGATTCCTAGACCTAATCAAGGTAAACCACCTCTAGGCTTTGATGCATATCCCGCCATTAATGGGTTGAGGATTCTTAGGCCCACTGAGGCACACAATACCTGGCTTTACCGTAACCCACAGTCCGGTTCAGGGGTCACTGGGCCAGTGGCTTTACTGCAATCCACACTCTAGTTCAGGGATCACTAGGCCATGTGTACTGTCTTTCATAGATCCACCTCACTCAGCTTCAAATCCATTCGACAATCCAGCTCAACCAAAACATGGGAATCCCATTAGACCATGGCTATCCGAAAATGGCAAGGCTAGGCTGAAAACAATCTCATGCCTAGGAAACCCCATGCCATGACAACAAAGAACCAAATGAAATACCATGCATGCCAAATCTATCAAGGAAACCACACATGCAAATCGATACCTATAAAGAATCTTGTTGTAACTACTTGATCCTTCTCTTCCTTGCTTTATCTCTTCTTCCTCTTGCCTTATTTTCCTTTCTTGATCCAATGCTGACAAAAAGATTTCCAACTGATCCTCAGAAGCCCTTTTATCAATGAGGCCTATATTTTCTTCATTTTTCCATTATCTTCCTTCAATTTCCTCCTCACATGCAACCTATGACCTTTCACCTTCCTTTTCTCCTAATTTCAATTATTTTTATAAATAAATGTGCCAAAAAAACCATTTTTCCTTTCCAAAGAATTTTCCATTGCCTTTATAAATTTCCTTTAGCCATAATCACTGAAATGAACACCCACTACGATTTCCTTCCCACCATTCAATTTGGAATACGTGTCCCATGACCGTGGTCTTATATATTTTTACATGGATTTTTCACCAGGACTGTTACAAAACTACTCTCAGATTTCATCCATCGAGGAGTAATGGAAATGCTAACTGACCACTTCCTCATTCCGCTATACAAGATGATATTTCAGGAAGAACCACCTTTCATGTCATGTGGGGCAATGGAAACAATATCAAAGATCACATATTTTTTTTCCTCACCAGATGGCACCTTCCTTAAAGTGTTCAGCGATCAAAAGTCGTCGCATATTTTTCCATGATATGCCACTAACAATCTTGTCATGCAATAAGTTTCATATCAACTCTCCACAGGGTTGTCAACAACTTTGCACAGGAAGAAGAAAGAACGTTGGCCAACTCTTCCTACGCAAATTGGATTGTACAAGATCAAGATCCTGAAAGTTGCAGATACCGAAGGAAAGGTGATAGATAAGTTTTCATTTGGTACTCTTTACTTTAAGTCGTATGATCCTCGTGGTATTTGCAAAGACCACTGTACAAGAATCCATTTCTATTGGTTCAGAGGAAATTTCACTGGCCATAGGAGGATCCATGGAAGAATTTTTATAATGCCTCCAATTCCTATGAGTCGGTCAGTTTTGTAGGAACTTCACAGGTAACTCTGCAGAAGGAAGCTACTCCAGAAGAAGTGCCAACAGAAGGGCGAAACCCCACGTAGGATAAGGGAAAGAGAAAGGTCTCTTATAGTCCAAGGGGAGAATGAATCGGGAAGATGAAAGTTGATCCAACTATTATGAAAGCAGCTTTAGCAGCAGAGGCAAAGAGGAAATAAAGGATATAAAGAGTAGAGTGGAGGAAGAGGGAATATTAGAGGAGATTGGAGGAACAAAAGAAGAAGCAAGAACAATAAGAGAAGTAGATGTAAGAATAAGAAGGGAGGTGAAGAGAAATAGCAAAAGAAATAGTGCGAAAACAAGTTTAAGAGAAAGAAAAAAACAAGAAACTAGCAAAGGAGGATAGCAAAAAGATGCAGGACACAGAGCTTACTTAGGAGGTTGAACAATTGATATAGATCATATACATGGAGAAGGAACCAAAGGTGTAGAATCAAGATGTCATCCTGATTTCAAACACACGATAGATCACCATTCTGTCTCCACCACCTTCAACAATAGAGTCAGATCCATGTGAGGAAGGGGAAGTTTTTCATCTTGGTGACGATCCAATTATGGACATGTAAAATCTATAGTACGATGAACTTCAGAAGAAGATTGTACAAGCTTGTAAGAAGCATTTTTCAAGTGACCTCGTATCTCCTGATTTTATGAGAGAAATGGTGATTGTGGCTGACACCAGGAAGAATCCCAATGCCAATGATGCAACCAACTTGGCCTTCATAGGTGCAGTAAAGTCAAACACTGATTTTTTGATGACCGAGAATAAGAAATTAGAAAAGAACTTGCAGGCTGCCAGGCAAGAGATTGAACAACTCCGTGGAATAGCTCAGAACACAGCTTTCGCATAAGTCCATCTAGAGGAAACGAAGGCAGTGATACTTAGTGAAGTATTGGGACTTGAAGAGACCATCTAGAATCTCTATGAGGATCATGTTACCGTGCATAAGGTAGTTGTCCACAAGCATGGCTTACAACAACAGTGTAAATATTTTTTCAAAACTCTCAAGAATGTGCAAGTTGCAATCGTTGTCATGCATAAATGGACAATGTAATACAAATGGGCACCACTTGAATTTTGAAAGAAAATGAAGAAATAGGTAGATCTGGAGAAAGAAAGAGTGTGGATGTTGATCCAGAACAATAAACAACTCACCTCATTAATTGGTAACATCCAAGCCTCATATTCATAGTTATACATCAGTCTCGATTTCTTGGTGAAGTCCCAGATGAGCCCATTAATTGGCTCACTCATTGAAGCCAAACCCAGGAACCAAGTCAGGAAGGAGATAGTAGAATACTTGGAGAAACTAAGACAGATTTCCACCAAGGAATATTTGGAAGTGAGCAAACAAAACATGAATAACGACATCAATGGCCCTACACAAGTGAGAACAATGTTTCTCATGCTTCAGAAGGAAGTTCAAATTGGTTCCAAATCATTGTACCTAGATGCTATGGAAGCTATAGTCTGCTTCCAGCTGGACACAGTCACATAGTTTAGGGATGTCATCGCACAGTCGCACAATACCAATCTTGGCACCGGTACGTGACCGAGAGACATCAATTAGAAGTTGTTGAGATTGAGTTTCCCCAAACTGAAGCACGATAGTGTTTTGTCTTGTTAGGTTGTCTAGTTGGCTCTACCCTATTTTGTCTTATATGGGTACAAGTGTAAATTGTAATATTATTTGTAATTAATTTGTAAGTGGAATTCCAAGTGTCAATATTGGAATGTGAAGAGTCATGATGTAATGTAATGAGTTATTTTGTAAAGAAGTTGAAGAGTCATGAGGATAGTCCAAAATTCATAAAGGGGAGGTGAAGAGTCACCCCCTCTTGTTAGAAATATAACCTCAAAACTCACGTGAAGGAATTTTGGGGAGCCAAGATTTTGGCTAGGCTTAGGCCTACAATCAGAGGCTTGGGAGTTTGTGAGAGCCTTGGCTTCTCCGTAGCATAGAGGTAGCATATTTCTTTGGAGGATAAGGTGATGTTGACTTCACATTCCACTATTGGGGCTAGGAGTCTGCCAATGGTGTATGTACGATTGGAACTTTCACTTAATAAAAGCTCAAAGACGACACATTTTCATGCATATCTTGTAAATATAGTAGGACTATTCTTATTATGTTTGAAATGTATGTTATTTAACTTACACTTATTCTTATGAACTATTTTGTTTGCATTGGTATGACTATTGTTGAATGCGTGTTGTTGTATTAATTCATCACAATTAACTTGTGAACTATTTCACATATTATCTTGTGATGTAATTATTCTCGTTTGTTCCTTTCAAGCTACGTACTATTACAGTATTTTAAGGGGCTCACTTATTTTCCCTTCTACGTGGTAGAACCTTCATGCATCGCACTTGACTCTACGTAGGGTCACACACTTGTTCTCACCAAAACCATTATACATCAACTATGCGTTATTGCATTCAAGGCATATCATTAAAACCCACTGCATTGATAACTGAGTCACATTCCGAATGGGACTCCTGCACCAAATGATGTGAGATCTAATTAGGACTTCATATCAGGGAGATCCCCTAAATGTTGGTGGGTCCAACACCGTCAACATTTATGGTGCTAGAAAGAGGGTCTGATGACAAGTTGAGCCCATGAATTTTGTTTGAACTTTCCACACTCATTAATGGCTTCTCACCAAATGACAACCCTGACATGTTTTTCTGGAACCGCAAATCTGAAACTGTCGATGAGAATCATTTATGACTTGTGAAATCTTAAATTTAATGGTGAGGGTGAAACAACCTTCTTTGATCACACTACTCGTTTTCTCAAATTTTGTATGAAACACAATATTCACTGTGAGGATGCTACTTGTAGGTTGTTCATTATTACATTCAAAGGGCATGTAAGGGAATGGTGTTACACATTTCCGACCGCTTCCATACACTCTTTCGAGCATCTTGCTACATAAATTTACTGCACCTTTAATAGTTATGATTATAAATATGTGTTCAAGAAAATTATGTGATTGTGAAAATCACCTGATGAATCTCTTGATAGTTTTCACAATCATTTCATTCATTTTCATTTTTAATTTTCTGAAGATGATGTTGATTGACCTTTAATGAAAGATAAGATCGAATTTCTTGTTCAAATTTCTATGAATCCACACGAATATGAATCTTTCAAAAACCTCCCAACATACCTCGATATTAAAGCTTCTAAATCTAAGACAAACGAGGTTGCTATACCAAGTGACTCTCCCTCTCCTTCTAATCAAACAACTCCAGTTCCACAAGTTGAGGCGAGAGAACTTGAGAATTCATCTGTTGATTTACCACCATATTCTCCCACCCCACATATAATTTCAATGCAAGTTTGGACTGCGAATCTGATGTTCGCGATGAAGTGCAGGGAAAATTTTAAGGATGAAAATTTATCATAAATCTTAGAAACCTTGACGAATCTCATTAGTCCCTAATATGATATTGTAAAATGATTGGCAATATTTTCGTAAAAATATTCAAATTCCTAATTATTTTATATAGTCTCTATAAAATTTAGGCGATTTTTAACATAAAAAGATTTTAGACTATAAATTTTGGCAAATTTATTTTTGAAAAAATGGAAATTGGCGAATTTTCTTTTTCAAAATAGCATGGAAAATTAGCCCATCTGCAAATATTAGCCCCTAAAATTTTCCCTAATGAAGTATTATCTCCTAATCCTCCATTCTTTGGTTCCTTTGGTCCTCTAGATTGTGAGTTGTTGTGTTCACCCTTTTCGAATGTTTCCCTTGATGTTCATGAGGATCAAGTTCTTGATGGAGTTGGTGTTCAGTAGCAAACTTGCAATATCATTTATGATGACTATGTTTGGGAGTCCACATCTGAACAAGAATTTGATCCTTTTCCTTTCACACATCTCCCTCATTATCCCGACATTTTCTGCGATTATATCATTCCCTTTGAATATTGTGAGGAATTACCTTTTGATGATATTATTACTTCAAATCATTCTCAGAACTCGTTGAATGTCAATCTTACATCTGAATGCGGAGAGGAAAATTATTCTCTTCTTGATCTCCCCAATATATCATCTCATCATTCTGAACAATTAGAGGGTGAAATTTCTTGTTTTCAGTATCCCCTTCTGTATCATTCATCAGATCATGAGGATGCTTTTGTTTCTGATCTTGAACTTTTTTATCATGGTTGTTGTAATATTTTCACCCATTCATCTAGTCACAACTCTGATTTTTTCGTTGTTGATTTTTCTAAGCCACTGATCTTTCATGATCTATCTTCTGATGATTTGGAACTTTCGCAAGCTGTCAAGGAACTTCAGCTCGAGATGATGGTTATTTCAGGTTCTCACAACCTTGAGACTAGTTCCACTTCTAATCAGAATAACTTTGTATCTTTCAAATCTCTTTATCACTCTCCCACACAAATTGAAAATCATTTTGTTTCACATTTTTCACACCATCCATCTGGTTTGCACGATCCTATCACTCAGTTATTGGAGGAATCATACCTGGCGAGCACTGTTGCAAAATGCAAGTTTTCCTCTTTCTTCATGTTCGCCCAGTTTCGCAATTCGAAAGTTTGTTCTTGTATTTCTTTGAGTCACAATGTGTTTGAACACCGTAATGCATCCACATAATGCTTTGCATGTGCTTTTATTTCATACTTTTTTACACGCATTTTCAAACTTCGAACGGCTTGGTATGTATTGCCTTATCTTTTTTATTTACTGTTATGCTTGAATATATTTCTTGATATGCATTCCATCACTTACATAGGCCAACCGATGCATCGGTGGTTACACTGGAAATATCATTTTACATAGGTCTGGCCTATTCTTGGTTAGTTTAGGAGTAGGAGTAGTTTGTTTCTTTTCATTGCTTTGTTTTTCTTTGATTTACTTTTTGTCTTGCTCCTTTTTCTATCTTTTCATTTCTTTTAGTTGTAAAATAATTTCCACATGAGACCATGTTTGGTTTCCAAAGAAAGCATGGTGAAGTTCACGAGGAAGTCATGCTACTATCAGTGCTTGATTATCTTTTTATTCCATCTCTTTACGTGAATCTTGAATTATTTTAGTCGATGATAATTTTATGGAAAATATGTTCTTTTTGAAGAAAGCCATAGGGGAACCACTATGCTTGAACCTATAACTAGTAGTGCCTACTCTAATCAGTGTTTTATTTTCGATTAATCATTGTCGGCTAAGTCAAGTAGAGTAAGGAGGGGATGAAAGCCTTAACAAGTGTGTCAAAGATATATATAAATATCCTTCTCTGAAGGGACAACCTCTTCTGCTCTCAATAAGTCAGGATCCCTCTTCCGCCTCACTAAATATATAAGTTCCTATGCACATTTCTTGAACAAAATGAAAAAAATGAAAAAATAAAATAAAGATGAAATAAGACAAAGTATTCCTATGCAGAGAGGTGAAGCAAGCGACTCCATCGGGGTACTTTCCATGCTTGCTGGAAGAGGAGAAATGTTTGTGTTCCTGAAGTGACTCCACCAAGGTACTGTCGAGCCCTACTGACAGTAGAGGAACACCAGAGATCAAAACTAAGAATCTAAAAATTATTTTCACTTGAGTATCTATATACTCCTCATCCCCAATCGAAATAACATAGTTTGACTTGACTTGGTTAAGTGTGCCACGAGTGAAGAGAATGCTAAGGACTATATCTTTAATGCAAGCTAAGTGAAGAAGCTACGGTAATCATCAAAATGAACAATAATTCATGAAGAACTAGACCTATTTTGCATGAGACAAGACCCATACAGAGAGATAGAGCTCTGCTAGTGTGTCACCAAGTGTTGTAGTCTCTACAACCACCCTCCAAAATTTTTCCTATGCTTTGATTTTGGAGACTTACCTTCTGTCCATAGGAACTTATCATTAACCATCATCAAGTATTCATGATTTGATCAAGACTTATTATTTTCATCTACACTTGTGTTTTATTTTTTTCATACGTATCTGATATTTTTGAGTCACAAGCTAACCTTCTGACTTGACCTTGCAGCAGTCTTGGGCTTGCCTCCAAAAACTGCATAATCTTGGAAGGCAAGCCAGCCATGATGATGGAAACTGCGTAATCCAGAATGGCAGGTCATCCTTGAGCTCAAGAATTGTGTATTCATGGATAACAACACAACACTAAGCTAAGAAAATGTGAAATCCATTCCTTGAGCTCATAAACTGCGAAATGCACTGAGCCAGGAAGTTACCCAGTTCCCCAGAATTGCGTAATCTTCCTTGGTAGTGTGCATCATAGAAAATTTTAGGGGAAAATCTTAGCCCATGGGTGAAATTTAAGGGTTTTTATATTTTGGAGGGGTGAATTTTTTATATTACACCGATTTTCTATAGTTAGCCCAAAAATTATTTTAAAAATAAATAAATATTATATTTTCATGACCAATATTATGAAAAATAACACCATAAAATGTGTTTTAGCTTGTAAAAATTTATTTCCAAGCCCAATTTGCCTCGTTTTAGGGTGGGATTTGCTTCAATCGCCCCAGATTTCTAGGAATGGCATTGGTTAGGGGTTATTTCTCCCTATACCATTCTTAGAGATCGAGGCCTGGTTGAATTTTCCCCATAATTTAGGTGCTTGGTTGCATTTTCGCCTGTATTAACAGTTTGAACTTGATTTCCCATTTACAATATGAACTCAATTTCCCTTGACTTCCCATTACGGGTGTGAGTATGGCTTCTTGAACTCGTTCACCTACTTAATGATCCCCTATATTTGCTTCTTGGGAGCATCCACCGCCCCTGCATATGTATTTGAAATTGTAGGCTTCCCTGTCGGATCCATTACTGGAGACTCTTCAATTGATAGATATCTTATCAAGATGCTTTAGAATGAGGGTAGGCACAGTAGATCGATGATGGTGTCCTTATTTCTACTTGGAATGTGCCAAAAAGTTACAGTTTGAAGTCTGGCTTCCCAAACTCGAGCGACAACTACAGCGTGGGGAGCATAGAGTCTTTAAGGATGTTTGAAAGTGCCAAAAATATAGGCATTCTTGTACATTGTATTCCTTTATAGATGTAGGAATAATATCTACACTTTAAATATTTGCAGTTGGGTATTTTCTTCCTAAAAAATTTAAGAATAATACTTGTCCTAAAGGTATAAATTCCCATTGAAGTAATGTAAGTTGTTTGAGTAGCTGCTAGAGGCATTTCATTTTCAGGTTATGGTTGCAAAGATATTTCTTTCTTGCTAAACAATAATCATTGTTAGTATGATAAGAGTAGAAAAAATATGATTTTTATTCCCATTACATTGTTACAATGTTGGAACCATATCCTTTTTATATCATTGGTGTCTACTTGTGCTTTGATTAGCCCTTTTATGACTTGCACATGCAGTTCCTTTGTGACCTTTGAGCATTTTGAATGTATAATATAACCTATGTGACCTAATTAGATAACGACATTAAAAATTAGTTTGTGTAAAGAGGTTCTCAGGGCCTTCCCTTCTATTGGTTCTACATGATTGTGTTGTCTTGACCACAAATCTTATTCTCAACTCAAGCGGGGATTTCTTAATTAAGGAGATAATTGAAGATTCCACTTGCAAATGTGAGTACTATCAACAAATAAATAAAATAATGAAGGTTGATCAGGGCTACATTTCTTAATAAAATATGAATCCCAATGAACATATGTGGTGTTTTTGTAAAAGGCTCATTGTCATGTATGATATTTTGGAGAATGGATGGTGGGGATTGCCACATTGTCCTATTTACAGTCACTTGTGCAAGCCAAGATAGTTTTTCCTTACATTGGAGCCCCACCTTGACGTGATGGTATAATGCAGGTATCTGTTGTATTGTTCAACAACTCCCCATTTATTTATTTAATAGTTAATATTTGATTAATAAATGGAGACCCTTTAAAAAATTTCAAAAAAATAGCAAATGAGAGCTTCCCTTTTTGAACTATTAGAAATAATTTTTTGAATAAACTCAAGATATCAAGCCGAAATTCCTTTGAGACTAGGCATTCTCACTTTATCGCAAATTGTTGGACCTTGAATAACAAAGGTTAATTGAAAATCAGAATTTGTGAATTACGATAAAAAGGACCACCGTAGTAGACTTATGGTATCATTGAACTTTTCATTAAATCTAAGGCTTAAAGCATTTCTTACGAAATAAAGTACTTATCACAATCGCATAGCGGCATTCATAAAAGCGCAAAACAAGCAAACCTTAATGATATGTGATTTGCGATATTGCGATATGATAAGTAAAATGCTCATCGCATTGTGGCCTTTACACAAATGCCAAACTTGTGAACCATGAAAAAGTTGTGAAATGCAATGTGATTTGGACCCGATGGAATTATGAAAATTGTTATAACTTAGATCAAGTCCGACACATAGTAAACAACTACTTTATGCAATAATTATTCATTTAAGCGAAATGCGCTCAAAAGGATAAAAGGTATGCCGCTCGCATCGCACATCGCAAAATACTAAATAACTTCGAAGTGGCCCATAACTAATATTGCAATTTGAGATATTACAATAATTACCATTAATCACAATCGCATCATCAACATCGCACCCTTTAAACGCGTCAAATTGAAGTATCACTTACAAATTTGTGATGTGATGGTTTAAATGATTCATAAAGGACATAATGAAAAGACCTTAGTACGTAGTTAATGAGTTTTAATGACATTTACGTTTAAAACGGCCCGACAATATTTGATATCTTTCATCCGTATTTTCAAATAAAAGCTTCTTCCTTGTCATCTTTCAGAATTAACTGTGCCATTGCATTTTCATTGTCATTTCCGCTCTGTGTGTTTATCTGATAATCTCTATTTCTCAATTTCAGGAAACCTTCAAAGGAAACAATGCTTGAAAAGATGGCGAAGAAAGGAAAATTTACTATGTCTGAAATCGGACATTCCCCCACTCTTCTTTGATACTGCCTACAACAAAGATGTTGGGACTACATCCTCGAAAGACATGTATAACTTACTAGAGGGAGAAAAACCAAGACCACTGGAAACTAAGGCGACAGATGATCCCGAAGAATCATCTGAGGCTTCCTACTTTAAGGTAGCATGTTCATTTCTACACGAAATAGTTGCAAGGCCTAAGATATTACCATACACAGATATGTTGAAATGGATAATTGATAATGTGAATATTTCATATAGGACTTTCATAAATTCAAGACATGAAGTTATGGTATCCTTCACGCCAAACAACTTGCGCCAGATGTAGCATCTACGAGAGCCAAAAAAGCTCTATGATAAATATTTTTCTTGAACATTTTTCCAAATAAAACGAGGAACCAATGGACATTATGCAAAACTAGAGTTCAAGCTCCGACAAATTCAAATGGGAGGAATCCAGCAAAAGAGACATCTGGATTCCAGACCCCGAAACATACTAAACAAGTAACAAATCTAGAGACAACTGAGCAAGGAGTCACAAACACTTAAGATATTGAGGTCATCCAAGATTTCCCCACTTCTATAATTGTCTTAAAAATTGAAGAAATACCTCTGCTAGACATATTTTACAGCCCTACACACAAGACTGTGGTAAAAAGACAAAGAAATAAGAGGAAGTTAGACACAACAATAGTTGCAACTCTTGAGAATCAATCAATGGATTTTTTATGGAAATACACTCCTATTGATCCATCTAAGAACCTTTCAAAGTTGTCACAGTTTGCAGGCACCTATGCCACTACAACTATTGATAAAGCAGCATCAGACTTCTTCTTAAAGAAAAGGAACAAATAATACAATTGTTGGAACATCAATTGGAACAAGAGAAACAGAGTACCAATCGGCAAGAAAAACATCAGTTAGCACAACTTCAAGGGGATTTTGAGCAAATGAGGTTAAAACACCAGGCAAGCATGACAAAGAAAGACTCGCAGATTTGCCAAATGCAGGACATGGTAGACAGATTCAAAAATAACCCTCATACAGATGAGTTCATTAAAGAGGCACTCAATCTAAATTCCCTATTGACACAGCAACAAGAGATGTTCTGCTTAAATATATCACAAATCAATCCTTACTGTGAAACAAGTAATAAATTGACTAACCAAGTGATTGATCTAAGATTTGAATATGAAGGAATCTATAAAAGTATTTTAGAGTTTATTGCCTGGAAGGAATCTGATGAAGGAAGAAAATTTTATTTTCCAAAGATAGAAGAATCCCATAAAGACATTTTATTTGCAGATTGGGATACACAGTTAAAGAAGGCAGAAAGGGAAATGTCAATAGTAGAAGGTAAAATAAACAACATAATTGAGGCCATGAATGAAAATCTTCACAGTGCCAACCTTGTTAAATAATGCATACCAAGGGCTCTCCCAGACATCAAACAACTAGAACAACATTGGAAAGAAACAACCCAAACCAAAGAAGAAGAAATGAAACAGCTATCCTGATGCAGGAGCATTCAGCTCAGAAGTATCATTGTATTTTAGTAGACATAGGGGGTCTTGTGTTTCAAGGAAGTTGGTTTCCTATGCATCAAATTAATGTAATTCTAACTTTTTTGAGTGATTTTATGAGAGTAGGATCTAGTTAAGTATTGAGAGGCATATTGTAAATGTTCTTGAATGAAGGGGAACATGAGAGAATTAGGATAGTTGAGAGTTCATAGGGATTGATAGATTTGGAAATTAATTGTAGATCTTAAATTAGGAATTAGTTCATGATTTATGGGATTGAGAGGATTCTTAGGCTTTAGTTGAAATTATTAAAGATCTGAACCGAAATGGGTTACAAAACCTTTTGTATAAATGTAAGCCTAAAAGGCATAGAAAGAGTTAGTCAGTTAGCTAGTTGCTAGGTAGTTAGAGAGTTTGATTGTAGCCTACGGGCAGATAGGGAAACAGAGGCCACTGATTAGAAAATCAGGCCAGAGAGAGAGATTCATTATGTAATCATTTGTTTATATATATACAGAGAATTCAATTCTGAATTGTGTAAGTGTGGATTGAGTAATCGAATGGTAACTTGTGTATGAATTAGAGTAGTTCTGCATAGTATATATCTGCAGGTGGAATTAAAGTAGATCATAGAGGTGGAGTATGAAGGATAGTGGTCTGATCATTTGAATTCGATTGAAGAATCAAAGTTGAAGCTCAGGAGTGACAGCGTTTAAAAGTACGCAGAAGTAAGTTTAGGAGGAAGTTTTGCTGCAGAACAACTAAAGACCAAAAACCCGAGAGAACACCTAAACCATAGAAGAACAGAGGAGGAGTACAGCAATCGGAAGTGATTGAATGGTTAGAAGGGATAAACACACAAAGAATGATATAGGCAAGTCGGGTAAATAGAACAGAACACTGAGAAATCGCATAAAGACAAAGTAAAGGAAGGAACAAGTAATGAATGTAATCGTGCACAGGGGTCGTTGCATCAGTTAGATCAATAGACAAAATGAATGGAAGGTGAGCGGCGGAGATCTTATTGCGCAAACTAAAGTGAAGAAGAAAAGGGGTCATATTAAGCCACTTGGATCAGTCAGATCAACGGATAGAACGAATGGAAGGTGAGGGACGGAGATCTTATCGCGCAAACTAAAGCGAAGAAGCGAAGGGGTCAGATTAAGCCATGTGTTAGCAGAAGGACAGAGCAGTCTTCTTAGGCGGTAAGTAATTTCTCAAGCGCCCTCAAAGCAAAAAGCAATATTTCTACGAGATCATGTGATTAACCTTATGGGTTGACACGCAGCACACGGAGGAAAGAGAAAACCAATTTTATCGCGTGCTCTCAGGCTAATATCAGTCGTGCATGTAATCCACCCGAGATTACGCAATCACCATTGGATTGAGGTCAGAGAAATAAACGGTGGAGATCTAATGCACTAAAGAGTCAATTTGAAGAAAAGAGTGAACGATGTGATAACCGTTGGATCTGCAGGAATGAGATCGACGGTAGGGATTTAACACGCTGAGGTTGAGCATCGGTATATGTGTTAAGGTTGTGGAATGGCGGAAAGGTAAGGCTTAAGAGTGGTTATGAAATATTTCTATTATATGGGAATTATAATATAAATAGCAGGATTCAGGTATTATGGGTTAAGGTCGAGTTTAACCAAAGTCTAAAGACCATGGTATGGTTAACATGCGTGGGTAATAGAATTAACCTAAGCTTATGAAGGGTTGAGTTATAAGGGTGAAGAAAGAATCGAATATAAGGTTCCGCTAAAAGGTTAATTAAATTTTATACTTGGATAAGTTAAATCAAACGTTTCCGCATAGAGTTTAATTAAGAACATTAAACCTTGAAGTAAGAGATTTTTCCTAAATTAAGGAAGGAAATTCCTGGGATATGAATATGACAGGAATTTGTATGCATACTATGGATATTTGTGGCTAAGGTGGCATCATTTGGTATCAGAGCTGGTCAAAGCTCTTTTTAATTAAAGCAGAATTTTATAGAATGCAAGTGTGATTGCGAAAGAAAGAGGAGATCAAGCTATTTGAATCTGATAAGTAGAAGCCATGACATAAGATGAGAGTAAGTGACTCTTAAGAAGAGATTGCAGAAGCGTAGAGAACGCATAGTGATGTTTTTTTTCTTGAGGAAAATGGAGATTCACTCTAATGTGAAGAGTGGATAGAGACTGCTTATGAAATAATACAGGTATTGTTTTATTTAACTCTGGATTGAGTTTTGCAAGTTTAAGACAAAGTAAAGATTGATAGAAGAAAAAAGACAAGGAAAGTTGTATGTGTTCTAAAGAACAAAGTGAATGAAAGACTGGAAAAAAAATGGCAGTGAACTTGAAGAATCTGACTGAAGGTTGGACAGAGAGGACAAGAATATTCTCAAAAGGAAGCTGAGTAGAAGCATTTTAAAGTGGCCATAGAAATTTGGCAACAGCAAGCTTTTGAAAGATTGGAATGATCTTTGTTTTAAATATCATTGATGTGCAAGTAATAGTAATTAGTGAAGCATCTCAACAAGAAGATCACAGCCTGAAGAGCAGTGATGAAGGAAGCTAGTGAGGATTTCTGAGAGAGAGTGGCCAAAACCTAGTATTTCATTTGTGTTTGAAATACAAGAGGACAATTGTGTTCTCAAAAGTGCAGATGAGTTGAAGTCTAGAGCATGGAGTGCTCATATGGTTCTAGAGGAGAGAACTAGAGAGATGCCAAAAGACTGAGCTCAAAGGAGAGAAGCTTAGTGAGGTATCTTAAAGCAGGGAGGAATTGCTGTTGCAGAGACTTGCTGAGGCAGAATCTCAATTTTGTTCTGAAAGTAGAAGAGATAGATAGGTCTCATGTAAATGCCCATACACAGTTGGGAAAAAGTTTTACTTTTCAGCATAATGCAAGGACTGAAAGCAGAGGAAGTTTTACTCATGACGATAGCCAAAAGCAAGAAAAAGTAGGGAAGGATATCAAGCAACCAAGTGAAGGACTTGAGGAGGCTGAAGAGAAGATCATCGAAAAATTTCTGAGTCATGTAGAGGACTTGGAACAACAGGAGGACTTGGTGATTGAATCATCAAGTGAGATCATGAGGTCTTGTGGTTTTAAAACTAACAAGTTGTATGTGAATGCAGGTATTGCAGAAGACAAACCATCTTATGGAACTGTTTTGAGTGAAGCTGAAAGTTTCCAAGAAAAGTATGATGATGACTGTCTTTAAAATGAAGATCAAGTTGAGTTATTACAACAAAAAGAGTTCATAAATTCCTTGCTTAGTGAAGGAAATATCTTCAGTAGAGATGAGACAATTATGTCTTATGATAAGGAATTTGTTATTGGTAAGGGCAAAGAGAAATTTATTTTCTTAAATGGCCAAAGGAAGAGTGATGGACAGACATCAAAAACTATCACAAAGATGGAGGATCAGAATTTTATTCTGGTCGAGAATGAAGAAGTAGTGTCACCAAGAAATTATACTTGTGACAAAGAAGAAGATAGTGAGGATTGTACAGAGCTTTTAGGAGAAATCCCAAGTGAGATGGAAAATTTATGGCATGAGTTAAGTCTTTTGGAGAAAAGGCTAGAAAACCAAAGAGTAAGTGTTCAGGTTGTAAAATCAGAGCTGAATGAGAATGAAGAAATTCACTATAGTGGATAAGACCAGGAAGACATCATTGAAGCAGATGGTGTGGAGGAGAGACTTTCTAACAGTCTCGAGAATCCTTTAGTGAATTCTTTTGAGAATTTAAATTAGCATACTGATGTACTGACATAGGAGGAAAAATCAAAGCGGCAAGCTGAATTGTTGCCAAAGGAAGAAGAGGCACAGAAGCCTTATGTTTTTTATTTTAACACTTGTTTTATGATTGCAGGTATTGTTGCAGATGATGGAGAATATTTGGTACAAGAGAGTAGCTAAGTAAAGAAGAAAGAAGAAGATTCTATGGAAGTATTTAATCCATGGAATAAAGATATTAGAATTCTAGAAAGGCAAGATTTGACGCAAGAAGAGGTAGCAATGAAAGAGAAAGAGCTTGAAGAGATGCAGAATGTGAAGGTGTCGAAGTTAGTGGACAGCAGCAACAACCTGAAGCAGAGAGGAAGAGAAAGCAATAAATGGAAGAGTATGTAGCAGCCCAAGGATGTGCTGGAGATGAAGATTGAAGAATTATGGCAGTTGATGATGAAACAATCCAGGTCGAGGAAAATGCCAGCAAGAGGAGTGATCAATAAGAATTTGAAACTGATTGAAGAGAGGAAGATGAAGACAACTACAAACTAAGGTTTGGGGCCCTGGAGGTTTTTCTATCAACATATGAGAACGCATGATCTAGAGATCATGAATGTTTTCAACCTTGGGAGTCTGATGCAGGACCATTCGGCTCAGAAGTATCATTGTATTTTAGTAGACATAGGGGGTCTTGTGTTTCAATGAAGTTGGTTTCCTATGCATCAAATTAATGTAATTCTAATTTTTTTGAGTGATTTTATGAGAGTAGGATCTAATTAAGTATTGAGAGGCATATTGTAAATGTTCTCGAATGAAAGGGAACATGAGAGAATTAGGATAGTTGAGAGTTCATAGGGATTGAATAGATTTGGAAATTAATTGTAGATCTTAAATTAGAAATTAGTTCATGATTTATGGCATTGAGAGGATTATTAGGTTTTAGTTGAAATTATTAAGGATCTGAACCAAAATGGATTACAGAACCTTTTGTATAAATGTAAGCCTAAAAGGCATAGAAAGAGCTAGTCAGTTAGCTAGTTGCTAGGTGGTTAGAGAGTTTGATTGTAGCCTAAGGGTAGATAGGGAAATAGAGGCCACTTATTAGAAAATCAGGCCCGAGAGAGAGATTCATTATGTAATCATTTGTTTATATATATACAGAGAATTCAATTCTGAATTGTGTAAGTGTGGATTGAGTAATTGAATGGTAAATTGTGTGTGAATTAGAGTAATTCTGCATAGTATATATATGTAGGTGGAATTAAAGCAGATCGCAGAGGTGGAGTATGAAGGATAGTGATCTGATCATTGGAATCCGATTGAAGGATCAAAGTTGAAGCTCAGGAGTGACAGCGTTTAAAAGTACGCATAAGTAAGTTTAGGAGGAAGTTGTGTTGCAGAACAACTAAAGACCAGAAACCCAGGAGAACACCTAAACCATAGAAGAACAGAGGAGGAGTACATCAATTGGAAGTGGTTGAATGGTTTATAAGGGATAAATGCACAAAGAATGATATAGGTGAGTCAGGTAAATAGACCAGAACACTGAGGAGTCACATAAAGACAAAGTAAAGGAAGGAACAAGTAATGAACTTAACTATGCACAGGAGTCATTGGATCAGTCAGATCAACGGACAAAACAAATGGAAGGTGAGCGGCAGAGATCTTATTGCGCAAACTAAAGTGAAGAAGCAAAGGGCTCAGATTAAGCCACATGTTAGCAGAAGGACAGAGTGGTCTTCTTAGGTGATAAGTAGTTTCTCGAGCGCCCTCAAAGCAAAAAATGGTATTTCTACGAGTTCACGCAATTAACCTTATGGGTTGACACGTAGCACATGGAGGAAAGAGAAAACCACTTTTCTCGCGTGCTCTCGGGCTAATATCAGTCGTGCATGTAATACGCGCGAGATAACGTGATCACTGTTGCGTTGAGGTCAGAGAAATAAACGGTGGAGATCTAATGCGCTAAAGAGTCAGTCTGAATAAGTGAGCAGACAATGCGATAACCGTCGGATCTACAGGAATGAGATCGACGGTGGGGATTTAACACACTGAGGTTGAGCATTGGTATATGTGCTAAGGTTGTGAAATGGTGGAAAGGTAAGGCTTAAGAGTGGTTAATGAAATATTTCTATTATATGGTAATTATAATAGAAATAGAGGGATTAAGTTATTATGGGTTAAGGTTGAGTTTAACCAAAGTCTAAAGACCATGGCATGGTTAACATGCGCGGGTAATAGAATTAACCTAAGATTATGAAGAGTTGAGTTATAAGGGTTAAGAAAGAATCGAATATAAGGTTCCTCTCAAGGTTAATTAAAGTTTAGACTTGGATAAGTTAAATCAAACGTTTCTGCATAGAGTTTAATTAAGAACATTAAACCTTGAAGTAAGAGAGTTTTCCTAAGTAATGGATGGAAATTCCTAGGATATGAATATGACAGGCATTTGTATGCATACAGTGGATATTTACAACTAAGGTGGCATCATGTCCAAACTTGATTGGGAGACATACTGGCAGTATTTGGTAAAACCACATAGCCAATGGATGACTCTACGATGCTTAACTAGTTATGCACAAAAAATGGTGCCAACTCTCTCAAATGTCATATTCGCGGGACAGTTAAAATCTACAATAGGCCAACCTCCACAGGTGAAACCAATGATGGATATCTTCAATCCCAAAGACCAAGTGTCCGACTAAGTCAATTCAAAATGAAGAAGCTTGTCATTAGTTTATTTCCTATTTTTAGATTTTATTTTGCTTACTCTGAGGAAGGTTGTTTGAAACCTCCTCAGATTTTTTTGTAATAATATATTTTTGAAACATGTATTATAGTATTTAAACCTCTCTCATGCATTTAGAGAAGGGTCAAGAATTTTATCAAAAACAATTTGCAAGAGATTGTACTTCTGTACTTTTGTGAATGTTTCGATGAAATAATTGGAACATGATCTAATTTTCTTGAATATTGAAGCATACTCTACTGAAATTGCACTTTTGTACTCTTAGGGTATATTTGATTGGAAGAAAGTAAATCAATATTGTTGATCTCACGAGCAGGACCTTTCATATATGGTACTTTTATCTTATGATCATGTTTCATTTATGAACTAGCAATACTTTTTCTTATATTGTGTTATGTAAGAAATCTGAGTTATAGTTTTACATTATTGCACTTTTATATGATGTTTCAGCTCTAATTCCTTATTGAATACACACACAATTACTATATGCGATAAATTTTTCTCCATTTTTTTGTCTAACTATTTAGCCAAAACAATTACCATTCACGATTTCATTTCTTTTAGCAGTTGAATAATCTTCATTACCAGTTGCTTTAAGACATCTCTGTAGATCACATATCTTAGATTATTCTCGGGTATATATATAGTAAGATAAATAATATAATTAGTAGATGCATGTGTTTATTGTTTAGATTAGATCATTTTTAGTTAAATCATTCTTCATTATATCTTATATTAACCCAACATCATTATCAAATCAATTTTTTCTGGGAAACTGGTCCCATTATCCCCAGTCAGAGCCACCACACCAAACGGAAAAGGCGTTTCTTTCAAGATCTAGACCGGGTGGTTATCCCCCATGTTGTCGCAGTGAATTTTGAGGCTTCAACGGTATCTTAGTTAACCTATCCTCGATAATGAAATCTTGTAGATTGCGTTTAAAATGTGGGATTTTGTACCTTCATTTGTGTCTCTCTATAATTATGTGACAAATATAGGGACAATTAATAGACATATTGACATTTGAAGTGTAAGGGTTAGGTTGTGCTATTCTATTTTCTAAAAATTAAGTGTGATTGTTGTGTTGATGTCTCATTTGTTGTTAATGAGTTAGTAATCTTTTTCTCACATCATATGCCACATTTACTTCCGAAAATTGTTGAGTACTCCTAAGCTACTAATGCCAGAAATGAACACTGAGAGGATGTAATAGGATCTTAATCCATTTATAATAGAGTTCATAAGGTATCTTCTAGGCTACTAGCGTGTGCACAAAAATATTTAAGTGAGAAATATAAATTTGGAACTATGAATGTATATTCAACTATTATGTAGATATGAAAGGGCTGGTAGGTGTCAAAGAGGTTAACTCAAATAGTCTTGCTGATAAGAATTAAAAAAAAATATATTGATAAGAATTTCAGGTGGGATGGGAATCCATAAACACTTCCTATTTATAATAGGTGTATGTAATAGTGCATTGAATCACCTTAAAACAAATAGATGTAAAAAAAAAAAAAAACTAGTGACAACAGGAAGAAAGAAAAACATATGCTCTCACTGCTTGGAATCCTACAACCATTGCTAAAGAACAAGGAGGATGGGGCCTTAAAAATACAATATGGTTAGCAAAAACTTTAGTCACAAATGGGATCTAGAAGAGTTAGGCCAGTGTGAAGCCTGCACTGCTTGGTGTTGGGATTTTCATTTATTTGATGATGAGAAAATTTGGTATTTGGCTAGGTAGTGACCTTAAAATTAGAGGATTATTATTATTAATTATTTCAAATGAATAGTGTAAATATAGCAACATAAATTATGAGGGAGAATTTCTTAGGACTGTAGCAATTTATTTTACTTGCACAGTAGAAAACATCCAACAATGTGTTGTAGCTAGGTAAGAATTGCCTTGGAGTTTAGTTCTCTGGAGTTTGAGTTCTCCTAGAAACCTCTAGTCTACACAGTAAACAATCCAGGAACAATTTTCACACAGCTTTTGATAATGACCAAAACTTAGACTCTGCAAACCTAAGTATTGGTGTTATATTTACTATGCTTATGCATAGAATTTGGTGGTCTATAGCATACCCTTTCATCAATTTGGTTGACTTTTCTCATCTCTCTGTTGTATGATGTATCTTACTGGAGGAAGACATTTTCCATAGTTTGGTTGACATTACTCAACGCTCTATTGTATCTTGTTGTAGGAAGATATATTTTCATTGAATATCAATTTCACTGTGGAAGTAGTTGGAGTGCCATGACTCATAACTTTGTGAGAGAGGATGTGGTGAGGAGTCTATGATTGTATTTTGAGCCAATTCAAACCTCATTCAAATCCATTAACTCAGATGAGAAGATAATTGTTGGTATGGTCAAGGATGTTCGAATGAAGTTGGGGGAATGGATCAGAAGGACAAGTCTCACCATTATTCTATTGGATGACTATTAGGTGGTGTTTGGACAAGAGTTCATGCAAACAAAGAAGGCATTTTCCATTATGCACTTAAATAGAATGTGGATGCAAATTTTAAATCCCAACCATGGCACATGGAAGCCTTATTTCATATGTGAACACAAAATATTGTTATGGTTTAAGAAATTTCATGTTCATGGTATACTATGAAGTGTAAGGGTTAGGTTGTGCTATTCTATATCCTAAATATGAAGTATGATTATTGTGTTGATGTCCTATTTGTTGTTAATGAGTTAGCAATAGTTTTCCCACATCATCTTCCATGTTTACTTCCCCAAATTGTTGAGTACTCCTAAGCTACTAATGCCAGAAGTGAACACTAAGAGGATTTAATGGGATCTTAATCCATTTCTAATAGAGTTCATAATAATTTGTTTATGGCAACACAATTAGAAGCATACAGGTGCAATTTAGTTTTCAAACAATTGTCCCAACTCATAATTCTACAAGACAAAAAACATTGCCACTTATTTCTACTATCAAAATGAAGGAGAATAACTTCACTGTCTAGAATTTCAGAGAATGGAATATTAGAGTGTCTCTCCACTTTTCACGGCTATCCCAACTCATACTTCTATAGAACAAAGAAAATTGTCACCTATTTCTAGTATTGAAATGAAGAAGAGTGACTTTAATAACTTGAATTTTAGATAATAGCATATTGGCTTACGTACTTCATAGTCTATAGGTGAGAATGTTGATAAGGAATGTTGGAGGTAGTTCATTATGTCCATGCATAAGGAATCAAATTTATTAAAACTTAGAATTATTCTAAGAGATCATCTTAATATACCTTACAAATTCAAGTGAAAAAGGCTCTACGATACTCATAAGTCATTCATTGTCATATACCTTACAAATTCAAGTGAGAAAGGCTCAAGTGGAAACCTTTAGTTACATGTGCAAGATGAGCATCCAAAGACAATTAATGACTTATGGGTATCTTAGATCCTTTTTCACTTTAAACGTTGAAGCTAGACATGGAATATTGTAAGGTACCCACATGATATCTTAATGTACCCACGGGATTTTGAGTTGGCAACCTTCACACAAGGAGTTCCTTAATGAAACATGATGTTGCCAATTTCTCTACATATTGTAGTGGTATTTGGGTATGCTACTATAGTAGAATGACTTCCTGTTATTATGGCCATCTCATAGATAATAACCACAAGCCAAAGAAGGCCCACAAGGCATGAAACAAAAACCATAGGTATGAATATATGAAATGTGCATATTTTGAGTCACTGTATGGTCATGATACATGAAGTAAATATCTATTTATGATTGAGTAAGTTTTTTTATAAATAAAACCCCCAAATATCTTAACCAGAAAGCCAAGCTAAAGAAAACCCCCAAATAAATGAACAACAAAAAAAGCAAGCAGAAAATCCAATAAGGAAATAAGAGATGAGGCAGTGGCCAAAGAGATGGCCTTAGGAACACAGCAACCAATGGAATCCTTTCTTGGAAAAAATTTAGGAAATAATGAGAAAAGTCAGCAAAGAGGGAAGGGCATCGCTCACCACCATACCAGTAAATAATGATAGTGGTCTCTTGGAACTGTCGTGGTCTTGGCACACCCTTCAAAGCAAATGCAGCTAGAGACATATTAATGAAAGAAGTGCTAGACATTTTCATGATCCAGGAGACAAAAATTAGTCAAGAAAATAGAAAACTGATACAAAAGTTAAGAAACTATGAAGGAATAGTGCTAGAGGCAATAGGAGCATCAGGAGGAATATGTACTTTATGGGAAAAAAGAAAATGGGAAAAGACAAGTCAAAAAAATCAGCAAGCACTGGATCAAAACAGATTTAAAAGATCTTAACACAAAGGAAACATACAACATCATTAATGTATATGCTCCAAACCACTACAAAGAAAAAGAACATTGCTGGAACTCGATAAAAGAAGAATTAACAGAAAGACAAAATGGGAAAATAATTCTGGGAGGGGATCTAAACTTGGTAAGAAACACAGAAGAAAAATTTGGAGGGATTTACCATGCAGATCCGTCAAGAGAAGCCCTAGAAGAAATAATGGAGCAACACAAACTAATCGACATCCCTCCAAGTAATGGGAAATATACTTGGAGCAACAAAAGATTGGGCAAGAGTAACATTAAGGAAAGGCTGGACAGAATTTTAGTCCAAGAAAATATAGTAGTGGACATCACCTCGGTGAAAGCCAAAATCATCCATACAACAACCTCAGACCACAAGCCTATAGCAATCAGTATGGGCAAATTGGAGAACCAAGGCCCTCTTCCATTCAGATATAATTCGAGTTGGGACAGCAATGAAGATTTTAGAAATCAAATTAAAGAGGGATGGGCAAAAAGCATTACAGGATCCCCCCACTATGTATGGGAAACAAAGTTAAAAAATCTAAGGGTGAATCTAAAAATATGGGCAAGAGAGAATGATATTAAAGAAAAAGCAAGGAAAATAGAATTGCAAAAAAAAATGGACAACATACAAAAAGAAAAGGAAAACAAAGAAGAGAACAAACAGGATTACTTGCAAGAAAAGGAATTATTTTGGGAAATTTACAGGCAGAATAGAAAGGAAGAAGAAGAGACTAGATTGAAGTCTAGATGTTTATGGCTGAAAGCAGGGGATAAAAACATTGCCTTCTTTCATAATTCAATGAAAATCAGACGTGCCAAAAATCAGATAGACCAAATCAAAGTTGATGGACAAGAGATTAAAGGAGTAGAGGAATTAAAAATGGCAGCACATAATCACTTCAAAGAGTTATTAACAGCAAATGAACAACAAGTAGACAATGAGGATTTTTTACAACACATAAAAAAAAAAAAAAGTGATGAGCAAAATTCAGAAATAAATAAAGAAATTTCTGAAGAAGAAGTGTTGGAAGCAATTTGGAGTCTACATCCTGATAAGGCTCCGGGGCCTGATGGGTTCACAATCGCCTTCTATAGACAGCATTGGAACATCATCAAAAAAGACTTCATGAGAATGACAAAAAATGTTTTCAAAAAAAAAAATGGGAGGAAATACAAAATCCTCATATCTGGCTCTTATTCCTAAAGAGTCCAATCCAACAACCTTCAACAGATTCAGACCAATATCTCTTTGTAATTCCTCTTATAAAATCCTTACAAAAATTCTTGCAAATAGAATCAAGAGAGTTCTTCCTGAAATTATTTCGGAAAATCAGGGCGGTTTTGTCCCCAAACGGCAAATCATAGACAACGTGATTATTGTCTAGGAAGCAATTCATAGCAGCATCCAAAGGAAAGAGAAAGGAATTATTGTAAATCTAGATATGGCAAACAACTTCGATAGAGTCAGCCACAATTATTTAGCAGCAGTCCTTAAAAAGTTTGGTTTCTCACAAGACATAATAGAGACCATTCAGGCATGCATCTCAACCCCTTGGATAGCACCTCTAATAAATGGTAGGCCCAGCAAATCCTTTCAGAGCTCAAGAGGGCTGAGACAAGGATGTCCTCTATCCCCTTTTCTATATATTATCATGGCTGAAACATTAAGTGCAGCACTAGAAAATCAAAGAAAAGAAAAAAAATTACAGGTATTCAAATAGAAAAAGGTGTCAAAAGTGTAAATCATTCCCTTTTTACTGATGACACTCTTCTTTTGGGAGGGGCGTCAAGTATAATTGCAAGAAGATTTTAAAAAGTTCTGGATGATTTTCTTCAGGCCTCCGGTGGGATGCTAAACAACACAAAATGTAGAATATATGGCTGGAATACAGCCCCAAGAATTATGCAGAATATCTCTCAAATTCTGGAAATCCCATTACAAGCAATATGGATGCATTTTACATACCTTGGACTCCCAATAGCCAAGGAGAATGTCAAAGCAGAAGTCTAGAGCAAACAAGTGGAAAAAATGAAGGACAAAATTCAAAATTGGGGAATGATGTGGCTTAACTTGGCAGGCAGAGTGATTATGATCAAGGCACTCCTGTCAGCCCTCCCAATATACCAGTATGTGATTATCTCAGCTTGATAAAGTGCACATAAGCAAATGGAACTAATCATAAGAAGCTTTTTATGGTAGGGAGGAAAGCAAGAGAATAAAAAATTCAGTCTAGTAAAGTGGGACCAAGTCACTCTTCCTTATGAACAGGGAGGTCTCTCAATCTGCTTACCAGGTTTAATGAATGTTGCCTTAGGGATGAAAATAATATGGCGAATGATAACCAGAAGGGAAAGTTGGTGGGAAAAATCCCTTGCCATGAAATATCTGAATCATCCCAGAACAAAGCTAATAACATAACCCATTCCTGTTAGGCCCTGCATGCAAGTTTGGAAACTTGTAAAGAAGATCATCCCTCTTATCAGACATCATATTTCTAAAAATCCGGGGAATGGAAAATCGGTGGCAATTTGGGAGGATCGAATAATGGGAAGAGAGCCCCTAAATATTCAACGGGACCTCCTGGGCTTACAAATTTGGATGGCTAAAAGAAGGTTTAACACCCTTCATTCAATCTCAGCATGGGATCAGAATAATTGGCTCGAATGGAAAATCCCATTAATTCCAAAAAATTTAAAAGGTCAATGGGAGAAATTAAAAACCCACCTCAAAGGGGCAGCACCCATAAATATTGAGGAACAGGATGAATATGTGTGGGACCCAAATGGAGGAGAATACACAGTTAAAACAGGGTATAAAGTCCTCCAAGATCAGCAAAATCAGCAGGAATGGAGTCTATGGAAAGTAATTTGGAAAATTGAATGCCTTCCTAAAATCAAAGCTTTTACATGGACTCTCCTCAAAGGGAAAATCATTACTTCTGATAATTTAAAAAAAAAGAGGAATCCAAGGTCCATCTAGGTGTGTCATGTGTATGATAGAGGAAGAGTCAATACAACACCTCTTCTTGGAATGCAGGGCTACTAGAGAATGTTGGAAGCAGATTACTAGTCCACTGGAAATTAGTTTAAACTTCACAAACCTTCTCTCAGATTTTCACAAAACATGGGAGAGGATCTATCCTTACTCAAAGAAAAATAAGGCCACAATAATTAGGATTTGGAAATTCCTCCCGGTGGTTTTGTGTTGGCAGATCTAGCTAGCTAGAAACAAAAGCATATTCAAAGATCAAAAGCCAAGAATAGGCAAAATCCTCTCAAAAACTTGGAGTTTAGTTTCAGAAATCATAAACTCTAAAGGAATGAAAGTCGTGGACCACAACAATCTTCAGCAAGAAGAGAGAGATTGGCTTGGTAAAGAAACTTTAGAAAACAAGGGGAAAGTAGGACTAAAGAGAGCCCCTACAGTAAAGAACTGGAAACTAAGGATGAACGAAAAAGAGCTGGAAGAATGGAGGAAAAGACAAAAAAGGTTTAGTCTCTTTTTCGATGAGGCTTCGAAAAACAATCCAGGAAAAGCAGGAGCAGGTGGAGTAATCAGAGATCTGGCTGGGAAAACGATTGCCTCATTCGAATGGGGCCTAAGAGAAACCATAAACAACAAAGCAGAAGTTTATAGCCTTTTATTAGGCACAAGGATTTTTAAAAAAATGCAATCAAAGATCCTATAATAATTGGTGATTCTGCAATCGTTATTGAAGCAATGGTAAATGGAAAAAATCCTAGCAACACTGCCATCAATAGAATATATCAGAGGATTCGAGCGAATATAAAAGGATTGGGGAATGTCAGCTTCAAACATGTTTTGAGAGATCAAAATAAAAAGGCCGACATCCTAGCCAACAAGGCCACTAAAAGAGCAGTAGGCAGTGTTAAGGAAAATAATGAAACTTATTGCCTATCCATTCCATGATACACAACACTCAACACTCATCATGATGAAAGAGAAAAGAAAAAATGGAAAAAGGCATGAAAAAATTGGGAAAAAATATGAACAAAAACTTCCAATCAGGGAGAGTACACTATCAATTCAAAAAGAAGATATGTTTTCAGAGACACTCAAATGCAATCTACAGGAATCTAAGCAAAAAATCCATGCAAAAACCAAAAATATCCAAATCACGCATGTCAAGGATCACATATATCCTCACATTCTGAGTAGAGTCGATATATGTCTTTTCAGGGTCAAGTATCAGGAAATCAATGGCTTCAAAATTCGTATCTGAATGATCATTCTCAACATCAAAACAAACATATCCGCGAGCATCAACAGGCCCAGTACTCTCATGACAAGCTTAAATATCGATGTTGTGATCGATAAGAATGCAAAAGTCTCTAGTTCATTGCCCCAAGCCAATAGCGAAGTTTTTTATCAATCAGGTCCTCCCATTTATGCATGCATTCTGCTGCTCTTTTTCATCGAAAGCCCCACAACTATTCCCAAAATCCTTCATCCCAAGCACGCTACAGTTTTACATTTCCAGATCTCCGCTCTTAATACTTCTCTATGTATCCTCCCTTCGTTGCATCCTAGTATTATCAGGCTCTACTTACCTCACCATCCCCCTCTTTACACTCTGTCACCTGCTTCACCTCAGCGCTCTCATCATTCCGTCATTTACTTCACAACAGAGTCCTTTCTGTCAGCCATTCTTCATACGCTTTATCTGCACCATCTTTGTGCCCACACTATTGGGAATTCAACTCACAATATAAATCTGGATCGTAATCCAAGAATATCTCAAGCCTAGTGCACTTTTGGGTCTTCAAGGGAGCATTTGGATATTTCTAAAGTAACATGCTACACCAGGTTGAATTATCACACCAAGATCAGAGGAGCAAAGAAAAAGAACTTCACCAAGAGTGCTCTCAAAAGGAACAGACAAGCTACAAACTACACAGTCACTCAAAGATTCACAATGGCTTGCAATCCAATAGAAAGAGCTGAAAAGAATGAAAGTTTTCCAACCTGTAGGGCTAATAGGTTTATGATCAGAAGGTTCAATCAAGCACTTAAGGACCTCAGAGCGGAACTGAAAACTGAGAATGTGTACAAGCAGAGAGATATAGACAAGCAGAAAGCTGAAATAGCAGAGCTTAAAGGCAAGTGCAAGCACCTCGAGGAAGTGGTTGAATATATCAAGTCACTCAATCAGAGCCAGCAAGGGGAAACCTCCACAAAACAAAGCAAGAAGCGTCATCCTCAACAAGAGGAATCAGTCAACCAGTTTTGGTGAACTTGTTTAATTTTAATGCATTGCAAGTATATTTTACTATTAGGACAGTTTGTACGGCAATACGCCAAGTCAGCTAATGAAATCCATAGAAATTTGGTTTCAAGTGTAGAATCAGGGACTGCGTTCCCATTTTCTACTCTATACTTGAATCATTTTCCTTCCAAATGTATTAGGAGCTCACTCCTCCTTTTTTTTGCAATATAACCAATATCCAATAGTGTTAAAAACAAAAAACAAAAAAGACATCAACCTTAAAAATTGTATAGTGGAAAACTATAGGTGCAAGCAACACCTATTCTAATTAATATTTGATCTTGGAGAACATTCGAGGTGTTTTTCAAAGGATGATTAAAGTTATTGTAATACTTTGTTTTTTTGTTTAAAGCTTTCGAGTGTTCATTAGATGATTTGGAGATATGAATTAATTTAATGGATTTTTTATATATACATTTTACATTTGAATGATGTTATTTGTTTTATGGATGATGAATAATGATGTTATTTTTTGTGTATAATGATTTATTTTTTATTTTGGACTTGGCATAACATTTTAATAAAAAAATTCTTAATGGTTGTTTTGAACACTACACTTATTTTACTTTGAATGCTTCCTACAAATCTAGTAATTCTCAACTCTTGGAAACTATTGATGTAGGTTTCTAGATTGGTTTGAAATTTTACTTGTGGAATATTTAGTGATATTTTCAAATCTAATCATGGGAAGAAACCATCAAGGAAAATGGATGTATTATCATACTTTCAAAATCCTCCATCCAAGAATACACATTCTCTTCATGCTTCAAGCTCCTTTGAATAATTTGTTACTAAGAGAGATGTTAACTCTTGTGAAAATGCATTTGATATCCATATGATGGATGAAAGAATAGGTTCCTCAAGTGATCAAGGTGAGATAAATGCAGTTTCAATAGAAATTGGTGATGAAAATGTTGAATATTTTTCCTTGGAAGGTGACACAATCCATTCACGGAAAAGGAAAAAAGGCCAGTGGACCAAAGGGAGACAATTCCAAGAAGATTGGGTCTCAAGTTTTCCATTTATTGAAGCAATACCTCCTACAAATGAGAACGAGGTTTCCACAAAAGTTAGATGTAATGCATGTAGTTGGAAAACTTGCAAGGTAGTGAAATTTCAGATGAATCTAAATAAAATATAGCAGCATCCAGGAAAGGTGTATGAAAAGAGAATTTTAAATGGAGAAAATAAAACTATTCTCAGATGGAAATATTTCGAGGAATTTCAACATATCCAATATGTAGAAGAATACAAGAAATATTTAATCACTAAGAGAAAACTTAAGGCAACTAGAGGAACCATTTATATCTCTATTTGAAAAGACAATGGAAAGAATTTTGTTATCTAAGATGATACAATTGAGCATTGTATTTCACATCTTATCTAAGGGTCATCCTATGACAAATTATCCAAATCACATAAAATATCTATCTTTTCTTCAAGTGTCAAACTTTCCATCTTCTCATTGGTTTGTAACGAGTGGTTGTTAATGGGAAAGATATCTAGCTCAAATAGAAAAGGTTGATTTGAAAGAGAAGATTGAAAATGTTAGGTTTTTGGCATTGTCTTTGGATGAGGTTACATCTATATAGATAATACTTCATGGATCTGCAAGAGAATTTATATGGTTAATGACCATATTAGGCATTCTTATCTACTTGGGGTTAAAAAGATGAGAGGGACTTCTACAACTGAAAATATTTATGAACTTGTTCTTAATAGTTTCAAGGAAAGTGGTATAGATCATTTAATGATTGCAAAAAAGTTGGTATGTGTTGGAGCAGATGGAGCATCAGTAATGCAAGGACAAAGGAGTGGCCTTTGTGTTAGAATACAAATATCAAGTTCACCATATATGTTTAATATTCATTGTATGGCTCATAGGATGAATCGTGCATTTAAAATAATAAGAAATTTTCCATCATTTTCAAAATTTGAAGATATTGTACGTGAGACTCGTGCATACTTTTCTCGTAGTCCCGAATGATTTTTAGAGTTTCAAAAATTTGCAGATGGTGTTACGAATGGAAAAAAACTATTGAAATATGTTGATACAAGATGGATCTCATTGAATGGACCAACTCAAAGACTATTTAGCGAGTTCAAATATTTGGTAGGGTTGATGTATGAAAATCGCTACAATGTAGACAAAACTCAAGATCTTCTTTTTCGACTAACTGATATAGAGACATTATTGACGTTGGCTGGAATTCTTCCTATGCTACACAAAATGAATGTCCTCATGAAAATGTCTCAGAATCGCACAATGTATATTATAGAATACACAAATGCGAGAATGTTAACATGACTTGCATTGGATAATTTGCATATGATTCCAGACTCTTTTACTGGTCTAGAGTTTACAAGTTGGACTAAGATCATCAATATAAAAAATACTAATTTTTTTTATGTTTGATGAAAAAGGGATACAATGTATTGTAGTGTGTGGATATATGGTTCCCTTTTATTATATTAGTAATACGGTATGAATCACCAAAGATTGCCCCATGTCAAGAACCCAATTTTATAATATTGTGATTTCAGTGAGACAGAATTTGATAGAAATTGCAATATCACTACCATCATAGAGAAGCAAATGATTTCCTTGAGATGAATAGTTGGAGGCCATGTGTGAGGTATACCCTCAATATTGGAGCAATTTTCAATGCCCAAAAACTTTAAAAGTTGATTTTCAAAAGAGATTAAAATGTTTAGTTGACCACTTTTTCAAGAAAGTCTTGATACATGGATAACAGATTGAAGGTATTTTAGATTCATCAAAATTGTATCAACAAGATGGACACTTTCCTGAAACAATGTGGAAGCAATATCCTTTTTGAAGAATCCTAATGAAAATGGTGCCATAAAAAGATTATGGACTACTTTAAATGTTATCCAATACCTGCAAGAAAACATATCAGAATATTTCAAATTAGCAGATTTGTGTCAAACCATGATTTTGGGATCAGTGGAGGATGAGAGAATGTTTAGTGCACTATCATTCTCAAAGTTAGAGTTGAGGAACAAGTTTGATAAAATATAGATACATGTTTAATATTATATGTAACAAAGTATGACATTAACAATTTTCCACATGAAAGAGCACTAGCTCTTTGCCGATCAAATTGTGATAAAAGGGGAGAAAAAAATAAAACAAATTTTTCTAATGAACTTGATACATAACATAATGTTTTGGAGGCTCGTAATGACAGTTGATTTGGAGAAGATCATGTTCACAATGTAGAAAATGAGGACCAAGATGAAAATTGGGAAATTGAAATAACCTAAGACTCTTATTTTGGTATACATGTTCCATTGATCATGCAAGATTACTAGAGGTAAAATTCAGGTAAAAATAGGTTCTATATTTTGTATTTTTCATTGTACCATTGCAACTACATTTATTTGATGGATGTTATTTTAAGATTGATGTTTCATATTTAATCATTACATTTTTTATTTCTTATCCGTGATAGGAAATGAAGTTGGATTTGATGAGGTTCGGACCTATTTATTTTCACATACATAGTGTCTTACTAGTATTAAATGACAAATAACTAATTTAACAAGACTAGAGAAAATAATTAGTGACCTCATTCAAGTACATGAAACTAATTTAATTTTTAGCTTTGATATCTTGGAAAATTTTAATGGTTTATATGTTGCTTGTGTTTGGGGAATTTTGTTGAGTTTTGAGTTTTGTTTTGGTCAAATATTATGTTAGTCCCTTGAATAATTTTAGTTCTTACTTCATGCTTAGATTCATAGATCCAGTTTTATAATTATTATTGTTTTCTTTATATATTTTGTGGTTTGAAGAAAGCTATTTTTATTTCCTTTCACTTTGTGGCATGACTTTAGCATCTTCACTTTTAGAATCTAGTAGAGTACTATGCTTATTTTATATATTCTTTGAAAATAATTATTGATAATTGGAAAGGGAAATGAGCCATGGGTGGCTAAGCGAAGAGAATAATGGTTTATGTATTAGGTTCCTTCACATTCATCATATGAGACCTATTGACATGAGACCGAAATTATTTTGTATAGAGTCTTGTCAGTCATTTTTCGGCCATGCTTTCAAGTCTTTCAGGTACTAAGTTGTTCAGGTCCCCGCACGTCCTTAGGACCATTAAGGGATGAGATAAAATGAGCTAGTCCAACTCATGCCCTGCATCTAATTTTTAGCTATTAATGTAAGTATTTTTTTACCACTTCTTATTACCAACAAAATTCTACCATAACATAACCCAACTTGAAGGAAACACTTCTCATCTTACTTTTACATAAATTCCCTTTGGAATTCCCTACTATACCTTCCCGAGACTAACATCCCTTCTCGGTAGATCTCTCCACCATACCAATAATTGCATAATAGACACACACTAGTAACTACCACATGCTATAAAACTCTCTAGTCTCATTTATTGGTGTCCCTGTCACACTCAACCAATATAGTCTTGCAGGTCTATTTTTTGTCATATCTTTAGTTTTTGTTACTTTGTGTCTTTAACATTAGCACCATCCTATATTTCAACATTTGTAGGCAGTGAGCAATGGTTACTTTGATACAATAATAGAAACTCAAGTGTCAGCATAATTATTGATTACAAGAATGTGGCATTCAATATCGCAAAATGAGTTAGTGATTTTTATTTGTTGCACAAAGGTTGATTGAACTGACATTGAATTGTTGCCTATCTAGTAGTGTTCATATTTAGTATTTAGTGTCTTACATGATCATTATATATTTTTGAAAAGTTCATTTTTTGTCAGGGATATCTTTTTGTTGAGCTATGAAATCGATTATATGAGGGGTCTAAGTGGTTAGGTGTTAATATTTATAAAGGGTACGATTTTATATTGGTATTGGAAATGAAGATGGATTTGATATTGACTAGAAATGAAGTCAGATTTCATGAAGCTGAGACCTATTTCTTTTCACATAGATATTGTCCTAGTATTAAATGATAAATTACTAATTTAAGAAGTCTAATGCTAAGAAACAATGGGCTTATTCAAGTACATGAAATTGCACTGATGTCTAGCTCTGATATCTTAGGAAATTTTAGTGGTTTGTTTGTTTCTTGTGTTTAGAGGATTTTGTCAACTTTGAAATTTTTGGTTTGTTTTGGTCAAAGATTTTTTTTAGTCCCTTGAATGCTTATAGTTCTAATTTCATGCATAGATTAATAGATCTAGTTTTATTATTATTATTGTTGTTGTTGTTGTTTTCTTTATATATTTGGTGGTTTGCGGAAAGATATTTTATTCCTTTCACTTTGTGGCATGATTTCAGCATCTTCACCTTTTAGAATATAGTAAAATATTATTCTTATTTTATATTTTCTTGGAAAAAAATTATTGATATTTGGAAAGGGAAATAAGCCCTGGGTAGCTAAGCGAACAGAAAAATGATCTATGTACTAGGTTCCTGTGCATTCATCGTAGGAGACCTATTCGCATGAGATGACATTCCTTTTATGCAATTACACTTTTGATGCCAAGGTGAAGCTGAGTTCGATGACCTGGGAAGAAAATTAGCAGTTGATCATAATGCTAAGGAGATTAGAATGTTGGCTTCACCAACAGCTGACCATGCCACCAATGGTGGTGGAACCAAAGGTCCTTGCTCATTTCCTTCCATAATGTTTTATGATATTTTTGTTGTTGTGTGTGGTTAAATAAGTGCAACTTAACTCATGTTTCAAGCCTATTGTTTTCATTCATATTCCTTGCAAATTTGGTCTCATGACATAAATTCGGGTTTGATATGCATCTTGAAGTTGAGAGCTCAATCAATGCATCATTACACAAATATACATGCACAAATACAAAGAGTTGATGAGTCACCCAACCTTCATCTCTAGCTACAAAATGCAATGCACCTCACACTTCAGATTGAAATCTCATAGGCCTTCGTATTTTCATTCAATTTTACAGAAAATGGCCATTAGTCTGTAATACAATTTTTTTTTTCCTTTTCCATTTTCTCTTATTCAGGATTTTGATTTTCCATTGGTTTGTATTACTTTTCTTTTCCCATTTTCTAATGCCCAGACTTAATTTTTCAAAAAAGAAAAGTGTTGAAGGACTAAATGGTTTTGTTATAGAATATTTCTTCATATTTCTTTGAGATATAGGGTCAACATAGATATGTGATGCATAGCATTAAAATAGTACTTCATTTTCTTTTTAATTTTCTTTTTTATAGTTATACTCAATCTTCAGTGTTTCTCTGAAAATGTTGTTGTTTCTATCTATCAAAATAAGCAAATCCCTTAATGTACCCCCACTCCCATCCCTTCATCACTAGCCTCCATGGACAATATCGATCCTCGTAAGAAATGTAATAAAGTGGGTCAACTTCCCTTGCAAAAATACTATTGAATCCCTAGGCATATTTGTTCATTCTCCGAACCTTCAAACAAAAATCCAAGCTATCACCACGCTATCACATGCCAACTAATCTTTGATTACCTCCTCCAAGCCACACAATTCTCCTCATCCATGGGTGCTCTCTAAGCTAGTGGATCTCCATGGGGCCCCAATGAAGGGCTTGCACCAAATTTCCAAGAGAACTTCGATGCCTAAGAGAAAATCTTAAGCCAAAAACTATTTTGAGGTCAAGCATGCACTAAGCAAGCTTTCTCCATTGTGAAAATCCACCAAGGACCATCACTCATGTACACATCCGTTTTGGATTATCCAGGGACTGAAAATACATCATGTACCTCAATTCTCATTTTGATAAGTTGAAATTTTCTGATAAGACAAACATCTAATATGATGCATATTGGTCTGGCAACAGTTAGGGATTTTATTTCCTACAGGTTATAGCAATTTTATTCTAAGTCCATTGCACAAAGAAATCCTTTTGAGGAAGCCAACGATTTTATTTTCCAAAATGTAAGAGTGATGGCATGGTTTCCAATGATGGTCCCCCATCCTTACTCTTTATTGATACATTTGAAATTTCAATGGTGAATTTTTTTTAATAGAAACACAAAGTGACTTTGGAGAACTAAGAATTCAATATTTTTATAATTTTCATGTTGTATAATAACAAATTAAGTACTTAGTTACCTCTACTATCCTAGTAAAAAGATATAGAGAGTAGTAGTATTTTCTAAGGGGTTATGTCGGCCTAAACACCTTTATTATTGGCACATGCAAACTGGTTCTAAGTTAGGGGAAAAGTACCTTTTGGTCTCAAATCCTGAGTTATCTGGACCACCACCTCAGTGGAGACCACCTCCACTTGTAGTCAGTACACCTATATAGATCTATATAGGCCTGGTTGTGTTTAACTCATTGCAAGCAACTTAACATGGTATTCTTCTTAACATTTTTCTTTAGATGGTTGAAGCTTGTGTATCTAACCTGATACTTCAATTCTTTTGTTTATTCTATAAATGTTTAGATATTTAACATTTTTTATGCTTGTCTTAAGTTACCTTGATAAGCTATGGCCCGCGAAATATTTGGATGATATTCTATCTGAGGATTTATGATATTTGTTCGTAATATTCTTTTTGTTGGTCACTGCTTACAGAGGTTGGGTTTACTAGTGGAAATTCAAAGGCGGTATATGGAAGAGGTGGTCATCAACGCATAATAATTGTAAAATTATCTACCTCTTCTATTGGTTTACAAGAGGCAGAGAAACTAATCAAATATTTTGAAAGTAATAATTATGGGTGGAAAGATTGGCTACGAGTTCAATCTTCAATTGTGAATCAAGAAAATGGTGAAGAGAATCCAAACTTAGTACACACTAATGAAAAAACTAAGTTGAAAAAGAGGGTACTGTATGGTTATCTTACAATAGCTGGGGACTTGGAGAAACTCGAGGTTGGTACTAGAAAAGGGCTTTATTAAAAAAAAAGGTAGAGATGCTACAACAGATGGTCTGTCTAAGATGGAATTTCTTTTATTTTGACATGAATAATATAAATACCTTCACAGTGGTTTACTTAGATGTCAAGATTAGGTAGAATTTGTGGTCATGTATGCCATGTTTTTTGGTTATGATTTATAAGGTTTAGTGATTCAAAGTAACAGTCTTGTAGCATAGTGGTGTTTATCTATTTCAAGCTATGGATGTGGCTAAGAACTTATGAATGTTGATTATATAGTTTAGAGCATGCATGCTTTTGATTAGATTGGTAGATTTGCAAAATGAGGTTCATCAATTTATGTACTATGAGATGTAGTTTTCTTTCTAATGGTCAACATCAACAATGGTATAATGAGAAAAGAATAAAACATTTATATTCTTAATTTACCTGAAACTAGTCTTCTCATTATTGCTATACTAGATTATGACACCATATTTAATAGACAATGATTATAATTAGTTTTTCCTTGATAGGTAATAGGAAGCCTTGATTCAAATTGAAAACTTTAGGGAGTGAAGTTCCTTAGGAGGAGTTAGTTCTCTAGAAAGAATGTTACCCTATCTGTTTTTCCAATTTGTACAACTGATATGTGCACTAAGTGCATATTATATCGCATCCCTTGAATTTTGTAATTATTCATTTAATACAATTAAATGTCATTGTATTCACAATTTCATAGTTTTTTACTTGAAACTGTTTTGTAAAGACAATATTATAATTATATCTCAGTATTGATTGTTGAAAAGGAATCTTTCTTTCCCTAAATCGATTTGTTTTATGAGTATTTAGTTGGTGGAGAGGGCTACCCATTCTTCATAATATGGTCTGTTATTCCTATTGTCTTCAATTGGGGCACCTCTTTTGTGTCTTTTGCATGCCTCAATAACGTTTGATCTTCTTGATCTTTGGCATTTGTTCTAGTGCTCTCTTAGCTAAGAACTTACACAAGCATAATCCTAACATGTCTAGTCTTATCGTTTACTTCATAGGAGTTGCTTTGCACATGGTGACAAGGAAAACTTATCAATATAAAAATAAGCATATGCAATAAATTCATGTTACAGTATTGATGATGATTTGTTGAAATTAAAATAAAATTTAGCCAATTCTAGGATGTTCTACATGCAAGCAAGTGTTTAGTCTTATTTTTTACTAAAGAAGTTTCTTCACACATTATGATGGACTGGACTAGTCGATATAAAACTAAGCATATGTAGTTAAATTGATATCACAGTATTGATAATGATCTTCTTGAATTTAACTAAATACAGTGCATTCGAGGGTTTTACACACTATTTGGATCAAGAGATAAAATTGAAGTAAATTACATATAAGTTGACCAACTGCCTTTTATGTTAACTTTTAATGAATATAAGAAGGTGAAATTATTTCTAAGACATTATTCACGGAGTTTGAGAGGTGATGCTACAACCATGATTCATCAAGCTATTAATCACCCATGATTTGGCTTTGGAAGTTTGAATTTAACTTCTTAATTCCTTCAAAAGTTACTATACAATGAATCAATTGTTAACATAGTTACCAATCAAACGGGAACTATTACCTCAAAACAGGGACTTGAGCCCCAAAACCCCAAAAAAAATGAAAAAACAACCCAAAAACAAACATTGTGTATGTCAGAAAGTTGTTTTTTTTAGGGTAAATTTTCAACATTTTTTTAAAATGGAAGTAAAAACCATTTTTTTTTGCAAAATGGATGAAAAAACACCCTCAAAAAAATAAGTGTTGATGCTGGAACAACAAAAACAACAACAAAAATGGGGTTACAATGTTGACACTTTTTAGCAATGGAATTAAAGACAAAAATATCCGAACTTGAAAAATTGTAAAATTCCAACACTTCTCAGACATGATGTTAAATATAAAATATCAAGTCTCAAATCCTAATAATTCCAACAATTTCCATCCATGTTGTTAAAAATAAAATATCTTGACTCTAAAAAACCCTGAAATTTTAATTGTATTCAACCATAGAATTAAAGATAAAATATCATGACTTACAAAAACATTAAAATCTTGACAATTTTTCAACCATGCAATTAAAACCAAATATTATGACTACAAAAAAGTCTTAAGTTTTCAAAATATTTCAAGCATGACATTATGGAAAAATTTTATGACTAAAAAATCTTTAAAAATAAACACCTGAATGAAAGAGTTATTATACCAAGAGTAATTTATTTTTTAAATGCTAAATATATATCGATTTTAAAATCCTAGCCTAAGACAACTTATTACATTGCAACAAAAAATTGAAAATCAACCATCAAATTGACACATGGTGTAGGTGAACTTGACCCATTGTAATGAAAACTTAAAGACCAACCATGAAATTGACACATTGTGGGGGCATACTTGATTCATTATAACGAAAATTTTAAAATCAACTATCAAATTGTACATAATGGGATCGGGTTGCTAGACGAGCATCGACATGGACCTCGCAGAAAATAAATAAATAAATAAATAAATATATATATATATATAAAGAAATAAAAAATCAAAGATATATATATATATATATATATATATATTGAAAAATACAAAAGAAAACAAAAATTCAAATATTGATAAAAAAAACCAATGTAAAAAACACACAAAATAATACAAAAGAGAATAAAAATTCAAATATTGAAAAAAATAAAAACAATTAAAAAATAATATAAAACAAAACAAAAATTCAAATATTAAAAAAAAATAATAATAATAATAGAAAAAACCACAAAAAAACTTAAAAATTAAAAATTAAAACATGACTAGAAAAAAAAGGACAAAAAAAGTCTGAGAATGTAAAAAAAAATTAAAATTAACTTTTAAAAATTAAAATTTTAAACCAAAAATAAAAGTAAAAATTATTAGAAAAAGTTTCAAAAAAAGACATAATTTAAGAAAAAAACAACAATTAAATTAACTAAAAAACAATTTTTTTAAGTGTAAAAAAAAAAAAAAAAAAAAAAAAAAAAAACCTATAACTAAGAAAAAAAAGTTAAAACAAAAGAAAAAAGAGATTAAAAATCAAAATTTAAAAAAAAAAAAAAAAATTAAAAATAAAAAATGAAAATTGTCTAGAGGTGGCAGGGCTGATTCCAAGAATCGACCCCGGCCCTGCCACCCCTGGGCGGGGGTGGGCCGCAGGCATTGGCGGTGCTGATTTCAGAAATTGGTTCTGTCGCCCCCGAGCGGGGGTGGATTGCTAGTGTGGAAGGGAGGCAATTGCATTGACTTCCCCATCCACACACGCAACCCACCCCTGGGAGGGTTGGGCCGCGGGTTGCGGGGGAGGCAATTGCACACAGCTACCTCCCCGCCCACCCCATGACTCGGACCGCCCACGGTGGTTTTCTTCCTTTTTCTTTAATTTATATTTTTTATTGTTTTTTAAATTTTAATTTTTTGTGATTTTTAATTTTTAATTTTTAATTGTTTTTTTGTTTTAATATTATTTTTTTAATTTTACTTTTATAATTATTTTTCGGCTTTTTAATTTAATTTTTTTATTCATTTTTTTACTTTTAATTTTTAAATTATTATTATTATTATTATTATTTATGTTATTTCATTTTATTTTATTTTTAACTTTAAAACATGGTTATAAATGTTTTTTTGGGTTAATTTTCAATTTTTTTTCTTCAAATGATATTTTTTGAAATATTTATTTGTTTATTTATTTTTTGATTTTATTTTTATTTTTTTCTTTTATTTTTTTATTTTTACAATTTAATTTTGTTTTCTTTTACATTTTTATGAGTTTTTATATATATATATTTGAGGTTTTTTTTTGTTATATATGTGTGTGTGTGTGTGTTATATTACCAACATGAAAATCACCAACAACTAAAAAACAAATATCCACACTTAATGCATTAGAAAAATTAAAGTGTAAAAAATAAGTCTTCTAAACAAAAAGAGTCAATGTTGCATCAACACTTTTCAAAATCAAGATGAAAATCATAACATTTAAAAAAAAATATTCATACTTGATACGTAAAAAAAATTAAAGTGTCAAAAATAAGCCCTCTAAGAAAATGTATTGATGTTGTATCAACACTTTTCAAAATCAGCATGAAAATCACTAACATTTAAAAAAAAATGTTCATACTTGATACATAAGAAAATTTAAAGCGCTAAAAATATGCTCCAAAAAAAAGTGTATTCTAAATCATCAATTTTCAAAATCAGGTGATTTTTTGCTACCTCAAAAAAATGGGTACTAAGTAATTTTCTCATTTTACTGGTAACTATGTTTGTTGCTCTGATAATCTATAGTGACTATTAGCTTTTAGAGATTTCCATATAAAATATATGATATATGAAGTCTTCACATTTATTGTTTTTTGTTTCTTTCTGTGATTTGATGTATTATATACCTTTTTCGTGTTACATAATTTTAAATTCATCCCACCTTCATTGGTGCTTCTCTCTATAGAGAAACAAAATGTTGCTCTTGATATATTATGAATGTGACTTCAATTGATAGTCTTTGCATAGTAGCGTCTGGATTTAGGGTGTTGAATTTTAGTCAGAGTAACTTCATGCATTATGAAAGTCTTTGATTTGATGTGATTTGAGACACTAAACCATTTATGTCAAAATTCCTTTTTAAATCCTTCTTCAAGAATTCCCTTCTCCTAATCCATTACCGAGAATTTGATTAAGTTGAGATGTTGTCTGGTTTACTTCCATTCAATATTCGATTATAACAATAGATGCTAAAGCTTTAAAACTTTCTCAAAAAATATAGCAGTTTGTATTACAACTTAAAATGATTCATATTCAAGAAAGTTATGAATTGTTTTTTCTCTGCACTAACCTGAATTTGTCATTTACAATAGAAAGTGAAGGCCAGCATGTCAAAGAACATTGTGACAAGAAATTCTTCTCTCCACATGAAAGAAAGGTGAAACCTAGAAAACAAGGTGCACCTATTCAGAATGTCTCCTTGCAAAGAAAGAGACGAGCATTTTTGTAGTGGACTTTCACTTTTTGATCTTTTTTGTGCTAACTTCACATATTATGTTATATTCCTAGGTGAAGCTGAAAAATGATAGTAGACCTTTTGGAGCAAACATCACACCTTTGAACCCACTAACAAAAAGGTCAACTTCAACAAGAAGCTCAAATATACGAAGTGTTTCTGAGTGCAATGCATCAATGCGTATAAATTCCTGCTCCACAGGCACATGCAAAAAGCCATGCCTATTTAAGGAAAATCCTTTCCCTTACAATTGGCAGTCTCAATTATCTTTATGCTTGAAAAATCCTTGTAATCAAGGAATATTGAGGAATGCAATTATTGATTGCAAGGTCCTCTCTACAGATGTTTGTACACAAAAAATTAACAGTGTTGCTAGATAACTAAGAAAAGTTGTGTTTCCCTTCTCTCAAGATACTCAACATGTGATTCACAATTCCTCTAGATGCATAAGATCTAGTTCAACATCCTGAGTCCATCAAAACAGGGTAGGATGAAGACTTGTGATACATATATTGGGAGTTGGCACATATTCGCTCAGACCGTTGATCAATAAATTGCAGGGAACCTCCCAGGGCTCAGGGAGGATGTGGGTGTCTAATAAGCACAAGGGCTAAGTTTGAACCCCGAGCTTCACCAGGTCAAAATAAAAAGGTGTTATTCTTTTCAAAATGAGCAGGATACAAATTTCGTTATTTTTATACAAATGACAAAAAGAGAGAGAATTATAAATTCATGTATTTGTATAGGGTTCCATATTCATTTCTTTATTTGGACCCTTATAGAGAACAAGTACATGAAATCAAAGCACTGTATGTATTGTTCCATTTAAAAGCATTGCAAATTTTACATGTTTTATCTTTTTTTTTTTAACTCACATGATTCTTTCCTGCCTACCAGCGTTAGATTTTCCCAAGACTAGGCAACGTACTTGCATTAGACACTTCAAGGTGAGCCTAAAACTAAGTTCATTGCATAATCTATATAATTGCAAACTTTTTAGTTTGGATTTATCATACCATCTTGACAATGCCCATGGATTTTCTTTCTAAATGGGAGATGTGCATAAGCTACAGAACAAAAATAAATATCAACATCCTCTTTCAGAAGTTCTACAGGAGCAGTAAGAGTTGTTTATGTCGATGGACTTTCTTCACTAGTGACATCTTTGCAAGAAATTTTAGTCAGACTGTCACAATTCCATATCAACCTCATTGGATGTGCTTTCCTCTACTGGTAGGTCAGAAGGGAGTGGCATCTTAGGTTCTAGAGAGCTTAAATGAAATATTTGCATTTCAAAGGACGAGTGCCCCTGTGGTTACTTTTCTTTTGAGATTGATCAAAATGGTAAAGCAAGGATTTTGATGAGTACCAACAAAATGAGATGAATGAACATTCAACATGAACCCAATTGTGTGATATTACTTGTTATGAGTATGAATTTTTTGTTGTGCCAAAAGAGACGATTCAAAAAGATTACATACATTGCTACTCCAAATCAGCGGCCAATAGTACTATGAATTTTGTTGGTGTGGGGAGTGTGTATGATATAATGAGGTCACCGTCTAGACTCCATTCTGGATGTTTTGAAGATGAGGTGACTGTTATATCTTTCATGGTTCACTCTGGTGTGTAAAGTTTCTTAATCAACAATTTTCTTTTTTCCAAAAACATTCTCAAATGTGGTTTAGAAGAGATCTTTAGATTCTGTAGATCTATAAGATGAAAGTTTTAACAAATGTTTATATGACTACTGAATAGAAATGTTTTGAATAGCTTTTGATGTGCTTGGTTCTTGGTCATCTACTCCATATCTTCCTGTGTGTTTGAGGTTATATTTGCACTTTCTTTTTCTTTACAAATGTTTATTTGTAAGAATTCTTTTTACTAGTTTCCATAATCAACCTGTTTCTTTTGGGCTGAGAGATTTCCTGTGTTTCTCTTACATAATGTTAATATCGTGAAAGGAAAAATGTGACGGCATCTAGGGTGAAATTTTTAAGATAAGATATTGCCAACTTTTGGTAACTTAAAAATAATAAAACCTCTCAAAGTTGTTTGATGTAAGGAAATGAATCTATCGATAATGATTTTGTAATACCCTCCTTTGGCATTGGTTCTGAAAGAGAAGTTCGACATATACCAATGATCGTATAGTAATGAAATGATTTTGGGTTTCTATGGTGTTGTTGGCCAACTGTAGATGATTCAGTGAGGGGATTCGTGGAGGCCATGTAGGGGTCAAGCACCGAAATGGATCCATATAAATCACCAGCACATAGTTAAGGGAGGAGGTACATCGATTGGTGGCCTAAATGGGTGGAAATTTTTGGATGCTTCAATCTCAGTCTAGTCATTTATATGCATATCAAACACAAAAGTACAACTTTTTTTTTTCCTTTTAAAAGGCAATATGCCTTAATTTTCTCAAAACCATCATATGCAATCATAATTTCTTCTTCAAGATATATGTTGCAATCGTGTTCCACTTACAACATAAACTTGAGACTACTGAAAATTAGATGTATGATAATTTCCAGCTTTACAAGCCTAACCATGTCTTTTCTCTCTTGCATTACCTATTTCCATCTAATTCCTTTCATTGAACTCATATTTAATTGTATTTCTTTCATTGAGTCCATTAGGATTGTTTAATTTATTGGAAATTATTGGCAATAGTTAATTATACTTTAACCAAATAAAAAGGTTACGTGACTAGAGCAACCTACAAACCAACTGAAGACAAATCGACTGAGTTTGATTGTACTTTCCTTAATTTCCACAAATTATTTTAATCTCGGTGCCAAAGATGGTCTCAATGGTTTCAACTTGGTTCACGTGGTAAGAGGAACCATGTGATGAGAATATAAATCAATATGACATCCAACATTATCATTAGAAGGTAGGCTTAGAGAAAAATAATGTGTTGCAACATCATTGTTCAAATGACTAACTACGATGACAAGGGTGCAAGTTTAAACATTGTACTTGTTGGCTTATGGTAGGAAACTATGTTGGATTCAACTAATCTACTAAAGGATCGGGGCTTATTTATGCAATACTTACAGGTTTGTTATACTGAGTATAGTGTTCTATATTAAAAAATTCTAGAGTTTTTATTTCTCTTGGAAAGACATGTCAGAAGGTGAAAAAAATACTATATGGGTTTCAATAGTTTGGTCATGGCATATGCAGTGATTTCTTGACATTTCTCAGCATCCACTCCAACTTTAGGATTTTCACACTCATCTAGTCCATTTCCACTCTCCAGCCCCCCTTTCGATTTGAAACTTGTAGACTATGGAAGAGCATGTTGTTTGCATCATGCATCCTCTCTTCTAGAGTTGTCAAGCATCACCAGTAAAACTGATTTAGAACTAGGAATTCATTAAAGATTGGTTCAGACAACGTATTCATCTTTGAATCTACAAAAGGATAAACTTTCAAAGGAAAATGTGCTTTTCTCCATATTCTCCCTAAATGGAAGGTGGATAAAAATAGTTGCAAGGTTTTTATTTCTTTTCCTATTTTTAAGTGTTGCTTATTTAGGATATGGGTGTAAAAGCTCTTTATGGGCTCTAGAGTCATCACACTTCATAATAATTTTGGATTTTAGAAGTACAAGTACTCGAGTTCATGTGTAAGAGTGGTCACGTGATAGTAGGAAGGTTCAAACAAATATTCCGATATTGGTGCATTTAGTATCTGGAGAATATGCTAAAATTTATGGTCATGAGAATGGACTTGCATATCTCAAGGTGCAACCTAAACTTGGACTTGATAATTTTTTGTACAATGAAACTAGATTGAGGGTTTACATAGAACCTCTTCTTAATTGGGCTGAGAAACATATTCCTTCTTATGCACATAGAAAGATTCTTGTTTTTCTTTTGACTACAATTGGCCTTCGCAAATTGTCAATTTCTTATGCAAAGTGGATTTTGGACAAGGCATGGCTAATACTGGTGTCATATCCATTTATGTGTCAGAGGATATGGGTAAGGGTTATTAGTGGGATAGAAGAGTCCTATTATGGATGGGTGGATCTTAATTACAACATGGATAAGATAGGTAATACACATTGGCATAAAAAATTTGGTGCACTTGACTTAGGTGGTTCCTCAATGGAAGTTACTTTTGAACCTGGGGAAGAGACAAAAGGTGAATATGTTGTGAAGTTAAATATTGGGTTAGTGGAGAACCAACTTTATGCATATTCACTTCCAGCTTACATTTTAAATGATTCCTTTGAGAAGTCATTCGTACTCCTACACAAGAAGCTTTCAGGGAGGAGCCATGAAGAACTACATTATTCCAACAATCAAATGAATTGGCAGATAAAACATCTGTGTTTTCAAGTTGGCTATAGCCAATCATAGCATTGTTCTAAATGTTATCCACATCAAGCTAGAAGTCTTCAAAATTGTAGGCGGGATTACAAGGAAATAAATTTATGGACAGGAGATTGAGTTGGTTGGTTACTCTGACTCGGAAAAATGCCAAGCACTGGCTAAATCCATTGTTAATGCCTCTTTATTGTCACATTAATCTGTAGCTACAAATTGTGAGTAGTGCCTGCGTGCCCTTAAAAATCATCATCCACCACCATATGGGAGTTTTTATGCATTATCTGGATTCTTTTTTGTCTACAAATTTTATAATTTGTCTTTTGTTGCCACCTATCATGAGATATTAGAGAAAGGTGATCATTTCTATTCAAAAACATGGAAATATGCTCAAAAAAGTGTAGTTCCATAGCCATTTGTAGAAGAATATTGTTTCCGTGCAACATATCTAGTAGCACTCCTTACAGATGGGTTGCATTTAAAAGATGAGAAAGTAACTGTTGGATCTAGGAGCATAACATAGACATTGGGTGTGGCTCTACTGGAAGCTACAAAATATTTTTGAACCGATGAGATTTTGAGAATCCAACACTAGCCTATTCCTGACATAAGATATATTGGGAATCTAAAACTAGATGCAGTAACATATACAATTATTCTCTTCATTATTTTGTTTCTTTGTATATTTGTTGTCTCATGCATCCATAGGTTTATTCCACAAACATGGCCAAAATGTCATTTTCCCCTTTTTGAGCACTACAATGCAAACATTGGGGATTCCATCAAGGTTCCATGAACTTTATGTTATCCAATAAATAATCCTATTAGTAATGGAGGTTTTGTAGTTTAGTCAGGAAAATTCATCCTTTGCAGTTTCTTGTATGCAACACTTGAATGCGAGCATATAGAACTTTTAGTCTTCTAAATTTTGTGGGTATTCGATTAGGAATAAGGGATTGCCAAGAGTAAAGAAATTTTACTTTCTTTATTTGGACGAGCTATTTACATAGTTTTCCCCATGTCATGCATATTAGTTTAGACATATACATGATCTTTTTATATAGTTGTTCCCATGTCATGCATACTAATTTGGGTATTTACATGAGCTATTTACATAGTTTTTCCCTTCTCATGCATATTAATATTGTGAGTATACCATCTGAATAAGGGATTGCTAGGACTAAATAAATTTTACTCTCTTTATTTACACGAGCTATTTACATAGTTCTTCCCATGTCATGCATATTAAATTGTTTTGTCTCTACAATATCCTATTAGTAATACAAATTGTGTGGTTTATTCGGGCAAGTCCATTCTTTGCAGTAAGGATCAACACAGTTGAAGAGGATTGAGTAAAAATAGGTTCAAAAGACTAGGATAATCCTTCTCACTAACCCTAGAAACTTGATTCAAGGCTTCTCAACAAGGATAAGGGAAGGAACCCACTCTCTCCTTCCTCAAAGACTTGGATGGAGGGTGTGTTTAAAAAGGGATAATGAAAATAAGATACTATACCCACTTGTCCAATACTTAATTACCATCATCCATAAACATAACTAAGAAGATGCAAGTCCATACTTATATTATCATGCATTCAACCAAGTTCTACCAATATCCATCCAAAAAAAAAGTGCAATCCACATCAACAAATCCTCCACAAGAGGTCGCTTAACTCATCCATCTAGCCAAATTTAAGAGAAAAGTAAAATTACATAAATTTTTAGACTTACTAAGGGATTTTCCCCCCGACCCAACCATGAGAAAATGAGAGGAAGGGCCTCTCTATTTATAGGGAAAGAGACTCAACTTCCTTATACATTAAAAAAATATTTTTCTAAGTGAAAAACCCCTAATCTAGCCTATGGAGAGGGTAAACCCCTCTTTCTTAGGTAAATAATCCAAAATAATATAATGTAGGGCCTTTCCAAGATAAGTGTATAATTTCTAAAGGGCATGATCCCTCGAAGTAATGTGTATCCTCAAATCCAGGACAAAGGGGCTTCAATGCAAAGCATCCAGCCACCAAAGGCCCTTCAAATGTCAACGCTCCATATACATTCTTCAAACGATCCTTTTCCAAGTGGAAAAATAAGGCTCCAATATGGGAATCCTAACCTATAAAGGCCACCAAAATTCTCTCCTTTATTCATAAGAAACGATTCCAAAACTTTTTCCATGGGAGGATGTGGACGAAAAAAAAAAGGATTATTCAAAAAAATATCCTTCAGTTCTAGTTTAAGACTGTCCAAAGGGCACCCCAAACACTACATAAATCAACTCCATCCAAAAATTATTTAAAGTCAGCCCATTTGATTATTCTTGTTCAATTTAAATCACTTTTAAAACCTCCACAGACACAAGTTGGCTCTAGTAATTAGTTTGAAGGTCAAACCTCCTTAATTTCTTCATGCTAATCATCAATCATATGATATATTAGGTCATCCAGTTCAATTAAATATGAATTTATAAGGTCAACACTTCATTACTTATTTCCAGCATCCATATGAATGTGTATGCATACAGTCACCAATCCTATTATTTCCCTTTATCTTCGGTCTACCAGGACACTACATTTCTGAGCACCTCAGTTGACAGCTAAACTATCACACCATAGGCCAATATTAATATGTTGTAGGCTTAAATCTTCAGGAACTAATGGGTTATCAACAGATAAGCATAGTGTTCAAGGCTGGAAATTAAGATGCAATTGTACATTCTAACTTTCTCATATGCATCAGTCAATTGTTAGATGATATGTTGGCATATGTTTCATCCATGGATTATCTTAATGAATCAAAGTGTTCCCATGTATAGACCAAATTTTCTTTTCAAAACTGAAACTTCAATTGTGCAACCACCATCCTATACATTAGCATAAGACACATGTTCGACCCATTCTACCAAGAAATACTAGATCTTATGCCAAATAGATTGTTGTAAGAAATTGCTCCAATGGATGGAAGACTCCAATCCTACGCTGAACCCAAAATCTTACATCTCTTTACTAATTCTCATGGTACATGTGTGCACACAATTTTTAGCAATAATTCCCCTTGATAATAATGATGTCATTAAGAAATTATATACAACTTTATTCTTGCTTCATATCTCCATCATTACTACATAAATTGACAAATGATGTGTATGTTGGGTATCAGGTGAGATGCCATGCTGAACCACTGCTCCTCATACATCATCATGTACAGTAAGGTCAAAACCAATATATCTTCCTTCCTTTCGATATGTTATGATAGGAATCCCCACATCATCCTTATCTTTATTAAATGATTGTGACAAAAATTCCATTGATTGTGTCTCGCTTCTTCTAAATGCTTTGATCATTGTGAATAAATTGATCATCCAACCTTTTCAAGGCCCTAGTAGCATTTTCAAGTTCCTCATAGTCATAAGATGATGAACTCATTCTCGCAATGTATCTTCTCATCTCACTTCTCATGCAATGGTATCATCTCTAGGGCACTCTTCACACAAAGATACACAGATCCTCCATATGACAGTTACAAAGTAGGATTCTTACAAATATTGCAAGGAAAAAAAGGGTTTTCACTTTAGGGCTCCCTGTTTAATACCCAACAAAATTGAGGGTAACAGTCTACAAAAAAGTAGATTCGCCTATGAAATGATGGAAAGGGTTTCTCCCTTGCAATAATTTCTCAAGTGAACATTTTGGATATTAACTTGCCACTATGGGTGTCACTACATAAATGAAATATTTTTCAGAATCAGATATGCATTCCAATTTTTGTCTTCATAAATTGGAAAGTATTGTTGATTGTGTATTCCTTAACCTCTTCCTCATCTGCAGTGTAAATTGTTTTGCAAACATTACCTACCACCTCCATATATGCCCTTTTGAGATTGCAACAAGATGATGGAGCTTAGTGAAAAGAGTCACCTTCACTAAGTGGGCCCGCAGGCAAATTATGGCGCAAGTTCTATTTTTGGATCCCAACAGGGATGATCACAGTAGGAGTGACCACAGCAGGGATGATCATAGCAGGAGTGACCACAGCAGGAGTGATCATAGTAGGAGTGACCACAGCAGGAGTGATCACAGCAGGAGTGATCAAAGTCTATTTTTAGACTGGCTGTCCAAAATAGAAAAGTCAAATATTATTGTCTCATAATAATATTTGGACTATAAACTTGATCTTATTCTCTTGGAGCACTTCAGTTTGAGCTACAGATGTGGCCCATGCAGCTGTCAGAAGGAAGTACGCTTTTCTTATGATTCAGTTGAGTTTTTGCATGCATGACTTCAGTTAGAACTCAATCAGTTGAGTTTGGTGGAGTTGATTGTGGAGTTGATGGAGTTGTGTTCAGTTTGACTTGGTTAAACTAGTTGTAGTTAGTCTAACTGCAAATAGACTAATGATGAGTTGTTAAACTAATTATTAACTCATAATACAACTATAGAATACATTAGTTAACTCAGTTGCATGTCAGTGCATGTTTAGTTCAGCAGGGATAGGTGTTAGAGAATTAGATTGCTATCAGTTGTGACTATAGTTCTGCATCAGATTTTGCACAATCAAGGGATTGAGTATGCCAATGAGTTTGCTCATGTATTTGCCCAGTATTATAGCCTCTGCTCACGTCTAACACAGTGTGAGTGATTCTTTGGAGGTGAAATACGAGTTTGGTAAACCATTCTCATTCATTCTTGAGCAGGTATTGAGCAGTGGACGCAGGCAAGCAGTGGAATAGATTTGGAGATCGGATCTTAGCTATATTGTGTGTAACAGGTGGAGCCGGTACTGGATTGCTTGGGATAAGAATTGTACTTTGTAATGTTACATGGTCTCAATCATTAATATACAGATAGTTGGGGTTTTTAGCAAGATGCTTTCCCCGGGTTACATACTGTGTTAATGTGTGAATGCTCTTGATGTTTTATTGTTATTGATGCTGCTATATTGATGATCAACGTAGAGGAGCTGATGTATTGTGTATGTATTCCGCAATAGTACATGATCAGGATAATCTCTGTTGAATATGTGTTAAATTATTCAAAATTTCTACATGGTATCAGAGTTATTGATCATCGGATCTACTATTCAAGAAGTGTTTACATTCTATTTCTTCAAGCAGAGTCTGTAATCGAGCCAGGTAGCCTCTGGATTCATCCTTCCTTTGGAAGGTGAGATATCCGGTGAATGCCCATACAGTCAATCTCTGTACGAGAAATATTGTGTTCTCACGAATCTTAGATCCGAGGCGGTTGAGTTGGAGCTGGTGGAAATCAAATTTGCAACAGTGTTGTTGAAATGTCTTTCAATGGATTGCAAATGTTATTCCAAAGCAAGAGCGACCTGGTCCTCAAGGATAAACTCAGAAACAATAAAGGTGAGAATGGATCTTCATCAAAGGTATCTGATGAAGAGAATTGCGCTTTGGCTGCCAAAGCAAAGAAAGGGAAGAGCAAGAAAGCTTCTCAGTCTGGTGCGAAAGGCAAGAAGCAGGATATGTCCAAGGTGAAGTGTTTTCACTGTCACCAGCACGGACACTATGCCACTAATTGTCCACAAAAGAAGGAGAACAAGCAGGTTGCTGGATCTTCAGCAGGAGAGGCTCTAGCCTCACAGTTTGAGCTTGATTTTTCATTGATCGCATGCTTGGTTTCAAGTGTGATGGGATCGGTGTGGTTCTTGGACAGTGGTGCGTCTTTTCACATGACGGGAGATAGAGATTTGTTCTATGAGCTGGAGGACAAAGATCTTGTAGTGCACATTGAGATGGGCGATGATGGTAGATACAGTGCGACCAGTATCGGTACCATTTCCTTTGAGAGGGAGTCTGGTAAACCCTTCGTATTGAAGGAAGTCATGCATGTTCCAGGATTGAAGAAGAATCTCATCTCAGTGGTGATATTAGAAGACAAGGGGTATGATGTTGTTTTCAGTGAGGGAAAGGCTTTCCTGCGCAGCAAGACAACTGGTGAGACCCGGAAGATAGTGGTTCGAGTGAGGAACCTTTATCAGTTGCATGTAGATGGATGCGCAGCAATGGCAGGCAAGGCAGAAGGATTGGTGAGCCGGGATGATGGCGAGTTGTGGCACAGGAGATTGGGTCACCTTCACCATGGAGCCTTGAAGATACTGCAGCAGATCACTACAGGGCTTCCTAAAGGCACACTTGCGCAGTCAGATTAGTGCAAGGGGTGTACTTTGGGGAAGTTTGTGAAATCCACCTTTCACGAGAAGGATAGTCGTGCCACGACGATCCTTGGGACAATTCACACAGACGTGTGTGGACCTTTCTCAGTTGCTTTGACAGCAAAACACAGGTATTATGTGATTTTTGTTGATGATTTCTCTCGTAAGTGCTAGATCTTCTTCATGCAGAAGAAGAGCAAGACAAATTCAAAGTTCTGTGAATTCAAAGCACTGGTCGAGAAGGAGTCAAGGAAGAAGGTGAAGGCTCTTAGGAGCGATAATTGTGGTGAATACATCTCGGACGAGTTCAAGGATTTCTGCAAGGTAGAAGGGATTCGAAGAGAGCTCATAGCTCCCCATAACCCACAGAAGAACGGGGTAGATGAGCGGAAGAACAGAACGATTGTGGGTGTTGCACGGGTAATGTTGCATGATCAGGGCTTACCCCTTCACTTGTGGGCAGAAGCATGCAATACAGCAGTTTATGTGTAGAACCGTTGTCCTCATAGGATACTTGGCATGAGTACACCCGAGGAGGCTTATTCTGGTAAGAAGCCTAATCTTTCTCATTTGAGGATTTTTGGTGCTAACATTTACATGCATGTGACGAAGGATGCCAGGAAGAAGTTGGAGCCGACCGCAGAGGTTGGGATATTTGTGGGGTACACTGCTACGCCCCACAACTATCGTGTGTATTTGCCAGACAGTGGTAAAACTGTCGTGCGACAGGATATAAAATTTTAGGAGGAGAAAGCCATGAAGTGTTCGCTTGAGAGGGAGCTACACTTGCATGCAGATGAGGAGCTATTAGTTCCTAAGGATGAGCTTCAGGACGTGGATCAGCCACAGGACGAGGTTCATGGAGTGGAAGAGACCACTCATGCAGCGCCAACCATCAGAGGGCGAAAGCGCTTGACAGAAGCTAAGCGACTGGCTCAAGATGCAGAGAAAGTTGTAGGACCACCTACAGCCCAACGCAGGCAGAGACAGTCACCTGATCGGTACACTGGTTACATGGCTCGTATGAGCAAGTGTGTTGTGACTGAGCCATCCTCTTTCGAGGAAGCTGTGGAGGATCCCGCATGGGTAAACGCCATGGTGGAAGAGTATGATTCTATTGTCAAAAACAGTGCATGGGAGATTGTTCCTAGACCGGAAGGGAAATCAGTGGTGGGTTCGATATGGATCTACAAAGTTAAGCAGGCAGCTGACGAGAGTGTAGAGAAGTACAAGGCAAGATTTGTTGCCCGAGGCTTTTCACAGATAGAGGGGATCGATTATGAGGAGACCTTTGCACCTGTCGCAAGGTATTCTTCCATACGGACGATTCTTGCTCTCTCAGCGCAGATGGGATGGCACATTCATCAGATGGATGTGAAGACTGCGTTCCTCAACGGAGTCATTGAGGAGGAGGTGTACATTGAGCAGCTCAAAGGCTTTGAGGTCTTCAGTAGCGAGTCGCATGTGTGCAGGCTCAAGAGAGCGTTGTATGGGTTGAAGCAAGCACCACGTGCTTGGTACACATGGATAGACAGCTATTTCACAGGACTTGGATTCTCCAAGAGAGAGGCGGATCCTAACCTATACTAGATTGTGGTGGAGGGTAAGTTGCTTATCATTGTACTGTATGTTGATGATTTGATTCTAACGGATGATGAGCTGTTGATACTGTCATGCAAGAAGGATCTTGCTACAAAGTTTGAGATGAAGGATTTGGGCCTCCTTCACTATTTCCTAGGATTGGAAATATGGAAGCGCAGTGGTGGACTGTTTGTTTCTCAAGGCAAGTATGCTCGGGAGATACTGGAGAAGTTCAACATGCATGGCTGCAAGCCTGTTGATACTCCTCTTCCTGGAGGTTGGAGGAAGGAGGATGCCACTTCGGGAGAAGAAGTGGATGCCACTGTTTATCGACAGTTGGTGGGGTCGCTGATGTATTTGGTCAATACACGACCTGATATATGCTATGCAATTAACCATCTTTCACAAGCTATGGTTAAACCTACCAAGCTCTTCTAGAAGGCGGGCAAGCATGTATTGCGATACTTGAGAGGCACATCGGGATATGGATCTTGGTACATACAAGAGGATGCAGATTGGGCAGGGAGCTCAAGAGGCCGAGTATATGGCAGCAAGGACATCAGGTACCATCATATCAGAGATTGTGTGCAGCAGAGGATCATGTTGCTTTCATACATTCCAATGGAGGATCAAGATGCTGATATTCTGACGAAGGCTCTCACCAGGAGCAAATTCGAGTACCACCGAGGCAGGATAGGGGTTGCTGATAATCCATATCTTGTCGAGAGGGAGTGTTGAGATTGCAACAAGATGATGGAGCTTAGTGAAAAGAGTCGCCTTCACTAAGTGGGCCCGCAGGCAAATTATGGCGCAAGTTCTATTTTTGGATCCCAGCAGGGATGATCACAGCAAGAGTTACCACAGTAGGTATGATCACAGCAGGAGTGACCACAGCAGGAGTGATCACAGTAGGAGTGATCACAGCAGGAGTGATCACAGCAGGAGTGATCAAAGTCTATTTTTAGACTGGCTGTCCAAAATAGAAAAGTCAAATATTATTGTCTCATAATAATATTTGGACTATAAACTTGATCTTATTCTCTTGGAGCACTTCAGTTTGAGCTACAGATGTGGCCCATGCAGCTGTCAGAAGGAAGTACACTTTTCTTATGAGTCATTTGAGTTGTTGCATGCATGACTTCAGTTAGAACTCAATCAGTTGAGTTTGGTGGAGTTGGTTGTGGAGTTGATGGAGTTGTGTTCAGTTTGACTTGGTTAAACTAGTTGTAGTTAGTCTAACTGCAAATAGACTAATGATGAGTTTTTAAACTAATTATTAACTCATAATACAACTATAGAATACATCAGTTAACTCAGTGGCATGTCAGTGCATGTTTAGTTCAGCAAGGACAGGTGTTAGAGAATCAGATTGCTATCAGTTGTGACTATAGTTGTGCATCAGATTTTGCACAATCAAGGGATTGAGTATGCCAATGAGTTTGCTCATGTATTTGCCCCGTATTATAGCCTCTGCTCATGTCTAACACAGTGTGAGAGATTCTTTGGAGGTGAAATACGAGTTTGGTAAACCATTCTCGTTCATTCTTGAGCAGGTATTGAGCAGTGGAGGTAGGCAAGCAGTGGAATAGATTTGGAGATCAGATCTTAGCTGTATTGTGTGTAACAGGTGGAGCTGGTACTGTATTGCTTGTGATAAGCATTGTACTTTGTAATGTTACATGGTCTCAATCATTAATATACAGATAGTTGGGGTTTTTAGCGAGATGCTTTCCCCGGGTTACATATTGTGTTAATGTGTGAATGCTCTTGATGTTTTATTGTTATTGATGCTGCTATATTGATGATCAACGTAGAGGAGCTTATGTATTGTGTATGTATTCCGTAATAGTACATGATCAGGATAATCTCTGTTGAATATGTGTTAAATTATTCAAAATTTCTACATGCCCAGCGAATATTGGCAAATGTTTCATAAAATTCCTCAAATTGAAGGTATTAATTTAACTCCCACAATGACTTTGTATACCTTGTCATTTAACTCCACCAAACTACAACTGGATGTCATTTGAAATATAATGCCTTTTAACTATTCTCACTTTTGTTGCATTATCCGACCTTCCATATGCAACATGAATTCTTGATAGAAGTTCATAAAATTCAAAATTTCTAGGCTCTAAGTTGCAAAGGTGTTCCACTTTAACTCACCTACCTCAAAAATGCAATAAATTCAGGATGCATCAAATAAGGATCTACATAGCAGGATCATGTTATAATGTCATCTTTCTTAATAAATTCTTGAGTCTATCTAAAATAATATCCATGGCCAAGATAATCAGCTAGAAAAAAAATAATATATCTGGCACAACACTTCTGACTTGTGTTGTATCAATGTTTTTCCAGCTCTCCCCATGAGTCATGGGTGACTGTAAGTACACAACAGTAAAAGAGATTAATTTGGTAAAATAGAGAAAGAAATAAATATTTACATCCTTATACTTTTTACAATAGATATAAATTCAACATCAAATGTAAGAAACTTCCAAATCCATGCAGATGTTAATCTAGCACTAGCACCAACTACAGTCAATAATCTGAATTAAATTAATTCTTTGTTAGAAAGGAAAGAGGTACGTGTAGTTAAGATTTTGAAATAAATTAAGAGAAAAATAAAAATGTATCTGAAAAGGAGGCATATCCTTCAAACACAATTTACAAAATTAGCTATCTAGGTTGAAGCACAAACACCTAGCTATAGAACTCCACAAAGGATGCCATTGAGGATTCTGAAATAAATTAAGAGCACAATAAAAATGTAGCTAAAAAGAAGACATATCATTAAAATAAAATAAAAATAGCTATCTAGGTTGAAGCATAAACACCTAACTATATAACAACACAAAGGATATCGTTTAAGTACGTCAAGTGGAGGGATGTAATATTGGGAGCAAAAGATTAGATTAATGAAACATATCAAAAGTTTATGTTGAGCTTAAAATATTTAAATTGTAGAAGGGTATGGATATCAATAATATTCCTATCATCCACCTTTGGAGAGTTCATTTCACATAGAAATCACTCAAAGTCTTTATGGTTGCTTAAAAAGTAACCAAAATTTGGTGTTATAACAAGCAGATATGTTGATGAAAGACAAATAATCAACTAGAAGAGCTTAAATGTTTGTTTATTAACTGTAACTTGCCTCCAAGTTCAAAATGGGTAAGAACCTGACTTTTCTCATGCCATATTTATTTTTTTGCACCAACATAAGCAGGGCGCTTGATAGCCCAGGGTGGGGGAGATCCCCATGTGTGGATTTGTCGCTAATAAAATAAAATGAAAAAAGAAAAGACCCGACATCTTATTTATTTAAAGACTTCAACATAAACTAAAAATGAAATGACATCATATTTATTTCAATTTCTATATTTAAATAACATGAATTCATCTTGGCCTTGGATCTATTAAACATTGATAGGGATCAAAAAAGGCAAGGTGAAAACCTCAAACATATTTTCTCACACTGATGGATATTGTTTGAACTAAAATTAGGGGGTTGTAGCTATACCTGTACATCTTGTTACAACAAAAAAATGGGAGAATTTTATCTCCAATATTCATATCCCTCCATCTCCATCTCAAGATTGGCAGAATGGTGAGAACATTTTTCACAAACTCCATGCTCTAACATAACTACTTGGAAACTATTTTACAAACTAAATAGATAACAAGATACATAGATAGATCATACCTAATTTTTCAATAGGCCTCAAAGGAAGTCACCAAACTCGATGAGCAAGAATTGTAATCCCAATTCTTTGTTCCATTTAGATTCTTATTCCTACATTTCTTTCCCAGATCTCCTCCCTCTCATGACTGGCATAGAGCTTAATGTTTGTTTAACTATAATTGCATAAGTGAGAGTTCTAATGTCTTCTCTCGCCACCCCTAGGCTAAGGGAACACCTTCCCTCACTATCTCTAATCATTGTTCCTCCCATGGATTATGAATTTGTTGTTTCGCCATTTTCCCCCTGTGTTTTTTCTCCATTTTTGCATTTTTCACTTCTTCTTTTTTTATCTTTTGCACTTATATTCTTCCTATCAATTTTCTAAGGACTTATTATGGCTCATTTCCAACTCCTCGCTCATATCTTTATATTCCAATACATGAGAAATGTCTTTATATTCCATATGAGGAATATACATATTTCAGTCCTCGAGGGATTGCTTAAACAACAAGGCCCATAACCATTACAAGAAATAGTCATTACGAGTTCAACAAATTGTCATGTGTAGGATTTCTCCCTACCACCTATGCTAAACCTAATTGACTTTCTATGAGAAGCCATTACAAGAAATACTCATTATGAACTTTGTTAGCTCTTTACAAAGCCTTTATTATTCATTGCAAGATTTGCAAGATATTACAAGATTTTATAATTCTGTGAAAGATTCGCCATGATTTACAAGATAATATAATTTGGTGAGAGATTCGCCAAAATATATATCTATATATATATATATATATATATATATATATATATATATATATACACACACATTATATTATTGATAAAATTGCCTTCCATTTTTCCTATGTATCATGGGGATTCACCAATTTATTATACATATAAATTTAGGGGAGTTCTTAAAATTTTCCCTGGTGTGCATGGCAAGTTTCTCGAAAAAGAAAAGAGAAAAAGAAAAAGAAAAAAGCAAAAAATTAATCCCTTGAAAATAGGGATTTATCATTAGTTTCCCGAAGGTGGCACAGTCCCTATTTTTAGAAATTCTCCCCAAGTGTCATTTTTTCCTTGATATTAGGCATGCATGTCATAAACCCCATTGTTCCCAAATCTATTTAATAGATTCCTCTAAAGCACATTTGTACATTCGATCTTGGATCTCTAGCATTCCCAAGGAGATCAAGGAGCCTTCGAGGGAGTTTGTGTCTCTTTTCCCAATGAGTTTTGTTTTTGTCATCTTTTGTCGCTTTTTGTCATTTCTTTTCTATGAGTGTTGTTTTACTTTTTTCTCTTCATGGTTGTTGGCCTTTTAACTTATATTAGCTTGTAGAATTGTTGATTTAGTTTCTCATTTTCCTTTCATAAGTGTTGCATTAGTTTTCTTGTTTTGCACACCAGTGATCACCATTTCAGTGACTCCTCCTTGCATATTTGTTTTTCCTTCCATTTGTTGAGTTTCTGCACTTGATTCACATTGATTTATTCATACTTAGTTATATATGCACTTTAACTTGCATTATCACTTAGATCTACTCATTTCCTACACCCTCACCAAGCATATCTACACTTCACTTGGCCATGCACTACCTTGCCCAGTTGGGCATTGCGCAAGTCCAAGGCTCAAGTTGAGAGCTTGGCCTCTAAGACTATGCAATGTGTAGTACAAGTTGGACCAACTGCACATTACGCAATCCTAGGGCTCAGTCCTGCCACCTTGGCCACTTAGACTGTGCAATGCACAGTCTCTCCCTGTCACTTCCTAGGTTGAACTATGCATTGCACAGTCTCAAGCGTCAAGCTACATCACTAGTTGTTGAGACTACACAATGCTCACTTCCCTCATCCAGTCTCCATCCCTTGCTCATGAGAATTATGCAATATTGCTCAGTCGTTCACTAGTTTGCTACGTGATCTTTCTTTGAAAGTGGATTTGCAAAATCTAATTTATTATTTCCATGGGTGCCTTTTCCCTCCCACAGGTATCATAGTTGTTGAGCACTTCTCTCCAACAGTCACAGTTACCATGGCACCCAAGAGAGTTGCTTCAAAAGATACCACAGAAAACAGTACCAGGGAAGCAGTGGAGAGTACGCTAGAAAACTTGATTGTATATTTAGACACTCAATTGTATGTGGAAAGGAATCAGATCTTACATGATAAAAAGTGAACGAAGCTTTTTCAACAAAGAGCTTCCAAGCGGATCTATAGGATCAGCATGTATACATTAATGTCCAAAAATCAGGGCTACACAGGGTTGCATGGAGATATTCAAACAACTTCCCATGTGCAGATGTTATCAACTCGATTATTTCACATATTTAAGTGAAGACTGTGACTTTGAGAAGTGTCGGCGGATGGAAGCTTACTACTTTTCTAGAAGCAGATTATCATCATATGTACTATTTTCCCAAGCCAGAAACATTCATGGATTCATACTTCTATGCCACCAACATCTATGTGGGCACTAAAGATGTTTTTAAAATCTAGGTGAAAGAGCCATCAAAATTTCGACAGACACCCACTAATACTTATAAGACAAAGTCTCTTAGGAGGGCCTATCAATTGTTGATCATCTTAGCTTACAGAATCTACAGTCAGCACAGCATGGAGACCTTTACTGAAGGGTGGGAAACCTTATTGAACCAGGTTATGAATGAGGGGAAGTCGTTCAATGGTCATACTTGTTGGCTCGATAGTTAAGTATACATGTAGGTAACAACCTGAATCCTCCCAAAGGTAGGAAATAAATGTTTTATATGTCTACATATTTACTGGATGCAATTTGTGCACATAATGCATTCCCTGGCATGAATTGGACTTGGACAACTTGATATCCTGCCATGCACATCCACTACAAACTACTCTAAAATTGCAGCCATTGAGGAGTAATGGAGAAGCTAACTGACCACTTCCTCATTCTTTTATACAAGATGATATTTTAGGAAGAACCACATTACATGTCACATGGGGCAATGGAATCAGTATCAGAGATTGAAGATTACTTTGCCTCACCGGATGGCACCTTCTTTAGGGTGTTTGGTGGTCAGAGGTCACTGCATCTTTTGCCAAGGTATGCCACCAACAAGCTTGTCATGTAAGAAGTTTTATATCATCTCTCCACATGGTTGTCAATAGCTTTTCACAAGAAGAAGAAAGCACCTTGGCAAACTCTTCCAATGAAAATTGGATTGTATGAGATCAGGAACCTAAAAGTTGTGGATATCGAAGGAAAGGAAATAGATAAGTTTTCATTCGGTACTCTAGACTTTAATCTGTATGATCCCTATGGTATTTTCAAATACCACTGTGCAAGAATCCAATTCCAGTGGCTCAGTGAGACATTTCAATAGCCAGAGGAGGATCCATGGAAGAATTGTTATAATGCCTCCAAGTCTCGCGAGCCGGTCAATTTTGTAGGAACTTCACATGTGACTCCACAGAAGGAAGCTACTCCGAAAGCAGTGCCAGTAGAAGGGAGCCACCTGACACGGGATAAGGGAAAGAGAAAGGTTGCTTATAGTCTAGGGGAGAACAAAGCCGCAATATGAAAGAGGATCCAGCTATTATGAAAGCAGCTTTAGCAGCAGAGGCAAAGAGGAAACATAGGATACAACGAATAGAATTGAGGAAGAGGGAAGAGCAAAATAGATTGGAGAAAGAAAATCGAAAGCAAGAACAATAAGAGAAGCAGAAGTAGGAATAATAAGAGAGGAAAAGAGCAATAATAGAAGATACGACATGGAAACAAGTTGAAGAGAAAGAATAGAACTGACAACCAGCAGAGGACGAGAGCAGATAGATGTAGGACACAGAGCTTTCTTAGCAGGTTGAACAATTGATAGAGATAATAGAAATGGAGGAGGAACTAGATCTATAGAATCAAGATGTTGACCTGATGCCAAACACACAACAGGCCACTGTTCAGTATCCACCACCTCCAGTAGCAGAGTCAGCTTCATGCGAGGAAGGGGAAGTTGTTACTCTTGGTGGCGAACTGATTATGGACACGTACAATCTCTCGTACAGGTGTTGGGTTGTGTTATATTCTTTCCACGACTAGACACCCTAGTTAACCGAGGGGTTAAAGGGGGGGCAGAGCCCCCCCTTTGTTGTGTTGATTGTGTAGCAGGGGGGTCACAGGGGGTTTGAGGGGGGTGGCTAGCCCCCCTCTATGGGTCCGAGGCAGTGCCCCGGGGAAATTTTTTCTGGCCCCTATATTAGATGGGCGGACCTACCTATGGTTTTGTGCATGGTTTTGCACATGGTTTTGGGCGCGATGGTTTTCGGTCCATGGTATTGGATGCTTCGGCATGTATATATATGTATTGTAACATTGAAAGTAACATAATGAAAAATCAAGCTGGTAGTCCCGGTTTTGGGATCTAGGGGAAAATCTTTGTGTATATGTGTTTTATGTGTTATGCTCTCGCATTGTTTATTTTCTGTGTTTTAGAATTCGTATGTAAGTAATTTCTATATGGGATTAAAACCTACAATGAGGAACTTCAGAAGAAGATTGTACAATCACATAAGAAACATTTTTTGGATGACCTCGTATCTCTTACTTTTATGAGAGAATAGATGATTGTGATTGACACTAGGAAGAATCCAAATACCATTGCCATAGCCAACTTGGTCTTCGCAGGTGCAACAAAATCAAATACTGAGTTTTTGATGGCTGATAATAAGGAATTGGCAAAGAACTTGCAGCCTTCTAGGCAAGAGGTTGAACAGCTCCCCGCAGTAGCTCAAAACAAAGCTTCCACAAAGGTCCATCTAGAGGAAATGAAGGCAGCGACACTTAGTGAAGTATCATCACTTGGAGAGACCATGCATAATCTCTATGAGGAGCTTGTTACCATGCATAAGGTAGTTGTCCACATGCATGGATTGCAAAAACAATGTAAATATTTTTTCAAAAACCTCAAGAATGTGCAAGCTGCAATCATTGTTGTGCATGAATTGTTAATGCGATACAAAGGGGCACCGCTTGACTTTGGCAAAAAAATGAAGCAACAGGCAGAGTTGGAGAAAGAAAGAGTGTGGATGTTGATCTAGAACAACTAACAACTCTCTTGTTCATTGGTAACATCCAAGCCTCGTATGCACGGTTATACAACAATCTATATTTCTTGGTGAAGTCCCACAAGATCCCATCAGTTGGCTCACTCATTGAAGCCAAACCCAGGAACCAGGTTAGGAAGGAGATAGAAGAATACTTGGAGCAACTGAGACAGATTTCCACCAAGGAAGATTTGGAGGTGAACAGACAAAACATGCAGAACTACATCAATGGCCCTGTCCAAGTGAGAAAAATGTTGCTCATGCTCCAGAAGGAAGTTCAAACTGGTTCCAAATCATTGTACCTGGATTCCATGGAGGCTAGAGTCTGCTTCCAGCCAGACACCATCACATAGTTTGGGGATGTCATTACACAGTACCAAGCTTGGCACCAATATGTGACCGAGAGACATCAATTAGAAGTTGTTGAGCTTGAGTTTTCCCAAACTCAAGCATGATAGTGTTTTGTCTTGTTAGGCTGTCTAGTTAGCTCTACCTTATTTTTTCTTATATGGGTACGAGTGTAAATTGTATTAATATTTGTAATTAATTTCTAAGTGGAATTCCAAGTGTCAATATTGGAATGTGAAGAGTCAAGATGTAATGTAATGAGTTATTTTGTAAAGAAGTTGAAGAGTCATGAGGGTAGTCCAAAAGTCATAAAGGAGAGTTGAAGAGTCACCCCCTCTTGTTATAAATATAACCTCATACTTCATGTAAAGGACTTTTGGGGAGCCACGATTTTGGTTAGGCTTAGGCTTAGAATCAGAGCCTTGGGAATTTGTGAGAGCCTTGACTTATCCGTAGCATAGAGGTAGCATATTTCTTTGGAGGAGCAAGTGATGTTGGCTTCGCGTTCCACTATTGGGGCTAGCAGTCTGTCAATGGTGTATGTATGATTGGAACTTTCACTTAATAAAATCTTAGAGCCATTACGTTTTCATGCATATGTTGTAAATATAGTAGGACTATTCTTGTTATGTTTGCAATGTATCTTATTTAACTTATGCTTATGCTTATGAACTATTTCGTTTGCATGGTACAAATCTTATTGAATGTCAGGTGTTGTATTAATTCATTATTGTTAACTTGTGAACTATTTCTCATATTATCTTGTGATGTCATTATGCTCATGTGTTCCTTTCAAGTTGTGTACTATTAGAGTATTTTAAGGGGCTCACTTATTTTCCCTTCCATGTGGTAGAACCTTCATGCATCGCACTTGACTCTCTACAAGGTCACACACTTGTTCTCACCAAAGTAATTATACATCACCCTATGTGTTATTGCAGCAAAGGCATAACATTAAAACTTACTACATCAACCACTGGGTCGTATTCCAGATGGGACTCCTACACCAAACAGTGTGAGGTCTAATTGGGACTTCATATCGAGGAGATCCCCTGAATGTTGGAGGGTCCAACACCATCAACAAATTGGTAAGATATTAAATTTAAATTTAAATTGCTAAGAGTTAATATAAATATTAAATTCAAATTGCTTCAAAGTCTCATAACTTTAGTGATAAATTAAATGTTATTAAAATATATTTTTTTAAGTGATATTAAATCTAAATTAATTATTAAAAAAATTGACTAAGTATTTTAAATTTAAGAATAGATTGAATTTTATAAACGAACTTAAAATATTATTTTTATATTTTTTAAATAAATATTATTGATGAATTGAGTCTTCTGTGACCCATATCAAATTTACGAGAGATTTTTCAGCGTAAATTTATTAATTAGTTAATACCTTTTAACTATCTATTAACTTAACAACCAATTAAATTAATATTACTTTATACATATAATTTATATATTTATTTTAAGGTAAGGTCCCTTATTATAACTAACTTCCATTTAATTTATTGAATAACTGGTTTTTTGACCCAGGTCCCAAGTCAAATTTAGCCGTTGGTCTAGTTAGTCGTTGGAGGCTCTGCTCAAACTATTTAACATGCAAAGCTGGATCTGATTCTTCAACTTGTCCTGACGATGAACCACATTGGTTGGTTCGAAACGCGTCGACAAATGATATATCTTGTGATTTACGCCGAAAAATCTCTCGTAAATATTATTGATATTAGTTTATTGATTGCATTTTCTTATTTATTAATTTAAACATTAGAAATTAAGAAAACAATTATAATTTAAATTTAAAAATACATATTAGTTTAAAAATTATATTTAAATAATAATTATGAATAATAAATATTTTTTAATGATGCTTCATTTATAATTATTATTAATAAATAAGCTTTAATTTATTAAATTTATAAAATAAAATTAGATGTAATATTACTTTTATAATCCAATATTTTATGAACAATTTTTTTAATTATAGTTGATTTTATAGACCAATTAGTTATATATTTTGATTTTATTAAATATTTTGAATTTTTTATTTAATGATTACGTGTTGTAATATACATTTTGAAAATTTATTGCAAAGATTAATTAGATATTGTCTAAATCTTATATTATAAGTAAGGCCACAATTTTATGATTTCTACACTTAACTATAACTAGAAAGGTAGTCTTGTTTTGGAGGCTTGTACAATTTAATTGTGTAAAATGGATTTTGTTTTGTAGTGACTGTTTTTCAGACATTTTTTATAAAAACCTTTTTTTTTCTATGTTTTCTATAGGCGGGACTATGTTGCTCGTAGGCCTTGTTTGAATAAGAATTTAGTTAGAATGAATATGTATGAACTATGTATGCAATAGAAAAAAACTTATGGTAGTTTTACAATTATAGTTTCAACTATATTAAAATTTATACTTTATAAAAATATATTTTCTTTTTTTATTTATTTAGTAAGTCATTTTGCATGTAATTTCATATATAAAATTTTGATATAAGTTCACCAATACATAATCTATAATAAATATCATTTCATAAAAATAAACATCATGATGATAACCATCTAACAAACATAAACATCATATAAAATACACATTCAAATTTGCTAACATCATCTAATTATATACACCTCTAGCACATATAAACATCATTAGCTAGCACACAAATCTAATAATCTAACAGGGCATCATCATCGTGATCACATCTAACAAAACACAAGCATTGTCTAACATCATCACCACACACATCCTCAAATATACATCTCATGTCAAATAACTTCTATAACATACACATCTATCTGTAAGCACATTAAATGAACATATCTAACATGACCTAACAATATGCACATCAACACCAACATATAAATTAAGTACATCAACATGAACAGAAAAAATGCACCATCTATCTATATATATATATATATATATATATATATATATATATATATATAAACAAGTTGAATAACTACATCTAGTCAAATAATCGTTATAAAATATATGGTACAACAATACTAGTGGAGGCCTGGTCTGTAGCAGAAGATGATGGATGGTCAACTGCCTCAAGATTTGAAGTAGGAGGTGGAGGAGGAGGTGGTTGGTCTGCTCTCTAAGGAGAAACAGGTAGTGGGTGAGGTGAAGGAGGAGGAGGTGGAGTACTACCAGAAGGATCACCACCCTGATCATCATCCGATGGGGTAGTATTAGGTGAATATTGTGTATCTACATGGTCATCCCTCCTTGCTTCCAGTATCCTGGTAGCTCTGATGATATAACGCATAAGACTCATCATATCTTGCAGAAAGTCCTTTCAGTGCTCTAGGAGCCTAGGATCTTCCCTGATGTCTCAAGTCATTGCAAGGCGAACTCCCTCCTCAACCAAAAGTGTAGAGAGTTGGTCACCCAACTCCATCCTAAATCTAATATCAGGTCTACATGGTCGCATGCCCGTGGGTATCTACGTTCAAATACGTCCCTCACCTATTGCAACCTTGGCCATATACACATCTGCATTCGATGGGGGAGGAGGAATGTCCCCAATGAATGTGCCAATATCTAAAAAATATATGGTATACAATAATAATTAGACAATTTCATTAAACAATTTAATAAAACAAGTTAAAGAACGTGTTAGAATAAATTTTATTCTAATTAATTAAGACAATAAAATTAAACTACATTATTTTAAAGAAAACACTAATATCACCTCTATTATCTACTCACTCATCCTGTTTGAAGAGGATGTTGAGACACTATCACCAATCCATCCCCGCGTAAGGACATGACACAATGATGGACATGTGGTCGGCCTCACTAGCTAGTAGCCCCGGTGTGTCAGTGGAAATCCTAGTCGAATACTCCGGTTGGCCCTCTTGGGCATCATCTCATCTCACATCTGCATATGTACCTCAGTCATTAGCCTATGATGGCGACAATCAAAAGTAAGCCTTGTCTCTGGAAACCTCTCAAAAAATAAGCAAAATAGCTTTGAAGCAAAAGAGACGTTCAACCTCCTACTTATCATAGCACAACATCTATCTAAAGTTGTACAAAAATGGCAGACTATCTAATATATTGGGGCCTCTACACCAAATAATCAACATAAAAAAAGAGGGCAATTAATGTGCTTCCCATCACTGGTAGAGTGTAAAATGGTAGTTACTAATAGTGAGAGGCACCTAACCTCCTTTTCGCCAAAAGAGATTCTTAGTTGTCCACCTGACATCTGAAAATCCACTGGAGAAACTACATGATCCCCAACATATCTCTGAGAGTAGATAAGTTGAATCTATGTTGCAACACCAAGGAGGACAATAGGGAAATGGGGAAAATCCCCCCTCTCCTAGATAATCCAGTGATAAAATATATGTCCTCCTTCGTGGGTTGTTACCACATGTCAGGACCAACACTGAAAGCATGTAAGTGGACATCCCACCAACAGATCATCTGTACCAACAACCCGGAGTGGGCCTTTAGGGATGCAGCCTCCTTATAGTACTTAAGGAGGCCTACATTCCTCATGAGACTTTGGATCGCTGCCGTAATAGGGCAAGGGTACAAATATCTCTCCCTCTCCTGTGCTTCCCACTATTGTTCCACATTGTATTGATCAACCCTTTGCTCCTATTATTGTTGCTCCTCTCTCCACTGACATCTTTGCATGATTGACATATAAAATACATTAGCTTCATACATAAAACACAATTTTTTTATTAAATGGAAAATGTGTTTATAAATATGGATGTATAACTTTCAATTAAAAAAAAATCAAACTTGGTGCGCCAAAATAACAAGAATGCACTGGACATGGTGCGTACATCGGATTTATGACCTACTTTCGGTGCACATACATATATAATATTAGTTATTTTTATTTTTCAATGTGGCGCATTAACGTAACATTTCACACCAATGCATTGATTTTACGTCGACGAACCACATCAAAACGTTTAGGTTAATGAATGCACCAAGCTATAATTTTTTAATATTATGAAATGTGTTTGGTAAAAATAAACACACCGGGAAGTTATTTTTAACAGACACACCTCCAAAAAAAAAATTACAGTGGTGCATCATGGAGCTTCACGACCCAGTGTGCTTCAATGTACCAAACGCACCACATAATGTTACAAAATTACAGTGCCTTAACTTTACACACTGATTTATAGTGCACCCTATAAATTTAGAAGGTGCACTATGAATGGTGTAGGTTGAACCTCTTGAACACTTCATGCAGAAAAATAAATAAATAGAAATTAAATTTGAAAACAATGAATTGTTTTACTTACTACTCCACTAAAAATTTAAGTTAGTGAGAAACATAGACATTACCTAAACATTTTCTAGCCGAGGAGGCAAGGTTGTCTCGTAATTAAAAAAAATCAAATGTGATCACCATTTGACAAAATTCGAAAGGCATGTAATGAGCAACAGACGAAAGGATGGCAAGCGAGGGAAGCACCGATGACATGGCGCTTCAAAGAGGCAACGTAGCACTAGTGCTTGAGAGCTATATAACACTGCAAATGGTAAAACTGAATTTTATGGCCAGTAAGTTTTTTTTTTTTTTAACCCATTTTCCGATGCTCTCGACTACCCAACACATCAGTGTGGATTATGTACAAAGTGCACTGCTATATTTTAAATTAAAAACCCTAATGGGGTGCACCATGTTATTTATGCATGAGGCCGTTTCAAAATAGGAATAGCACTAGTGCTTCATGAGAGTATAGCACCAAAATGGTGAAAATGAATTTTACGACCAATACTTTTTTAAATGTAAACCTTGTTCGTTTCTATCAAGTAGTATATGCATAAGTGCTTCGGATTCACCTAGCACACCACTATTTTTAAATTAAAAACCCTAAAATGATGCACCATGATGTATATGCACTGAGGCGTTTGAAAAAGGTAATAGCACCAGGGCTTCATGGGAGTATAGCACCGGAATGATGAAAATGAATTTTACAACTAACATTTTTTAAAATTTAACACTAGTCTGGTGCTATTGAGTAGTATAGTATACACACCAGTGCTCCAGAGTTACTTAGCGCACCATTATTTTTTAGTTTTAAAAAAATAACCCTCAAATGGTGCACCATTGTCTATTAAGCACCAAGACATACAATTCTATAATGGCACCGATGCTTATTATATGAGTAGTGCACTGATGTTTTTAAAATTAAAAACCTTGCCATGGTGCACCATGTTTTTTATGCATCGAGGATTTTATAAAAAGGGAAAGAACCTATGCATTATGTGAGTATAACACCGAAATGGTGAACTTATGAATTTTACGACGAACATTGTTTTATTTTATTTAACTTTTGATTGATGCTATCAAATAGTATATAAGTTGGTTTGCCTTATATACGTAACACACCATTGTTTTTATTTGTATAAAAAATAACCCTGCAACGATGCACTGTTTTCTATTAAGCATCGGGGCCTTCAGTTCAATTAATGGCACTAGTATGTATAATATATAAGAAGTGCACTGTTATTTTTAAATTAAAAACCCCACAATGGTGCACCATATTATTTATTCATTGGGGCACTCATATATGATTTTAGCATTGGGGCGTCGTGAGAGTATAGCACCAAACTGGGCAAAATTAATTTTATGACCAACATTTTTTTAAATTTAATCATTTTTGGGTGTTATCAAGTAGTATGCGCACTAGTGCACCTTATGTACTTAGCGCACTGTTATTTTTTATTTTTATAAAAAATAACTCTACCACGATGCACCATATGCTATTAAGAACAGGTGTGTCGAGTTATAGTAACACATCAATGTGTTAGTGTATTATAGATGCACCGTTAAAAAAACATCTACTCACCCAACTCTACTAGTGAACAGATTTTGGGGATATTTTTATAGGGGCTTCCGCAAAAACCTCCGCTAGAGGGTCTTTTCCTTGTAGTGTCCAAAACTAAGTGTGAATAGTCTCATAGTAAGGGTTGAATGGGTATCTCCTTATCTTTGTTGGGTCTCTTTTAATTTTCAAGGTTATTTTTTGAATTTCTCCTAGTATATCACTAGAAAGGTTGTTATATGCCTACGATTTCATAGGGATGCCCGTATTGGCCTGAATGACTCTTTGTGGTTCATCATTGGCATCAACCCTGAGGTGGTTGTCATAGTTGGTCTTTCCTTTTGGGTCACCTCTGATTGTGGTTAGTATTTTTTGGCCTGGTGCCCTCTGTGTCCTTACTTTTGTGCGTTGGTGTTGGGTTTGTTGTTAGATTTTTATTTATGTTTGCATGTCTCATCTAATTCTCATGAATTACTTCTAAATGTTCTTGGGGATATCAGAGGAAAAGTGTATGTCTCTCTTGGGGTTCTTATCTCTTCTCACATTGGTCTAAACAACCCTTCGATAGATAATTCCAATGTCTGTGTTGAGATAATTATTGTAGTTTTCCCCTCCCACGGGTTATTTTTTGGTCATGGTCAATTGTCATTGGTTCAGCATCTTAGATATTTACAACATGCTTTTCCACTTTAGGGGTTGTAGGAAATTTGGGGTCTAATTTTACTGTTGGATAGTTTTGATGTCCCTCCTAGGTGGACTCTTCTAGCTGGTTTCTCTTGTTGGTTTATGTATGTAGGGGGGAAACTTCACTGGGTTTTGTATTATTCTTGGTCTTATCTGTGGTCGTCCCATCCCTGATTGTATCTTATATGTGCTTTCTGGAATCCTTGTTCTGGGATTTGTGATACCTTTGACTTGGTGTTGTGTGTCTTGAGAATATACTCTTGGTATCATATCTATTTGTTTTCCATGCAATGTCATCGCATGCAGAGAAAGTGTGCAAGGGGAGGTCGGAGCCCTTAGGGACACAACCATGCTTAGTAGTAGGCCAAGGAAGTTGTAGATAATTTTCATGGAACTTTCTCTCCCGACACCTAGAATGAAATTTAAAATTTAGAGTCTCATGCGGTTCATGACAGATAGACCTTCTCTGATGCCGAGATCATGTAAGATATTGCTACCTAGATTCTTGATTTGGGGCATACCTGAGGATAAAAAAATAATTCTTACAGTGCCTTAGTTATTTACCGGCAGATGAAGACCCTGCTAGGAAAGATCTCGATAGACAAGCAGACTAAACAATACATCTTCGCTAGTTTGGAAGACGTCAAACATGCACAGCACAATGAGAGGTTCTTTTTAGAGAGAATGGAAGAGAGGTTGGCTCACATTGAACTCCATTTCAAGTATGGACCTTCTCCTCATGACCCTCCTGGTTCCAGTGCATACCCAACTCTTGTTTCATCAAACACTTGAGTATGAATGCTTGTTTTTAAGATTTAGTATTATAGTACAGAAATAGATACTCTAGTTATGCTTGAATTTTTGAAACTTCATGGATTTTGGACAAACTACTCTATTAGTAGGTGGTTATAAACATCTTGTTTCTCATTGGGCAGATTGATACCACCCATAGAATGACTTGCTTGCTGATGATGCTGGTTGGATGTATATGTTTTGGCACGGACTTTTGAGGTAATACAATTTAAACATACAAAAGAAAACATTAAATACTTACATGGTTCATAGAAAAAAAATACTTCATAAAAAATGTTGGAAGTAATGCTTCCATGTCATGTGTAGTTGTCATTGTGAGTCCCTAGGCATCATTCTAGAAGTTGTTGATTCCTATGTAATGAGTTAGAGTCATTATCTTGAGGTGTCAAAGTTAGTGTGTAATTTCCTATATATGTAACTATTTAAAAGAATAATATTACAGTGTGAGATTTGTGTTGTGCAAAATTTCACTCTGCTCTCTCTTCTATTTTTTTAATATGGTATCAAAGCCATAAGGCTGAGATGTGAGAGGAAAGATCTAGATTGTTAGATCTCCTGCAATCTTTTTTTGATAGAGTTGTTTGTTTTAAATTCGATGTGTGGTGCACAAGTCATTTTTTGCGAGAAATTACATGTTGTTGCCGCTAAAATCTTCAAAGTCAGTGTTCCTTTAATCGAGAACTGCTATTAGATTTGTGTGTGGTTGTTATTGCTACCTGATGGTGAGGGCGTAAGAGACAAATTCTCATTGTGATCATTTGAAAAACTTTGGGTAAATTATTGTTGTTAAAGGAGGAAGCGATCATGGAATTGGTTGAGGAGATCCACCATTGCATGCCATAGTGTTAATTCATTGGTGTCGAAGCTGTGGCAAAAGAAAATCATTTGCCATGGATTAATAGGTTATGTCGTGACTGCACGTGTCCAAGCCTATGTGAGGAGATCGCTATTATTATTTTGATGTTGTCCCAGATTTGGTTGACCTGCAGCGTGGGAATTTCTATCTGCAACTGAGTTTTTGTTTGAGAACTGGGTTGTCACATGGATCAGATCAACAATGATCACTGACAAATAGTTGTAGCTCACAAGACATGCCTCAAAAAGTATGAACCCTGAAACCACGGTTTTATTTGCCACGAGCAACTATAGTCTGTGACGACTATGCTTTCATAGCCGCTCTGCCCAAATCTCAAACACTGACCCCCATGTGTATGACTGAGAATTGACCTCGATGTTTTCTTAGCTGTTCTATAACATGTCCTCAAAATTGGAAGATTCTTTTATTGTCAACTCTAGTTTCTATGTAGAGAAGGTATGTCTCTTGATGTGAAGAATAGGTGGAGGGGTTGTCTCCAGCCACAACCTTCATGTAGATCCTCATAGTGGGATGTTGCAGAACCAATCCATCGTGTTTTCCGTGATGAAGTTTTCCAATCCATACACAAGACTGCAATGATCTACAACTTTGACGTCAATGAAGAATAGGGTTCCAAAAAGATTATGCCGAGAGAATGAGTTTGAATCCCAATTGATATGTCATCGCCTACGTGGAGGAAGTTTGACAGATCAATGAAGTGAACATATTGGGAGGTCATTAGGTGTTTTACAACTGCAAAAATCTGAGTTTGGGTGATTACTTTACTTAATATGGTATTGCAAATTGTATGTTTGAAAGTGTGTTTGTTTGTATGCTTGTTTCTTTGTGAGTTGAAGAAGTTTACTATTTCTTTTAATTTTGGTTATAAAAAAGGGTTTGTGGTTCTTAAATTGGAAGCCCCATTGAACAAAACATTAATTCTTGTGTGTTTTATTGGTTATAAAAAGGCTTGGTGGTTCTTAAACTAGAAGACCCAGTGTCCAAAACATCAATTCTTGTAAGGTCAAGTTGTTTGATCAAATTTTGAACACATTCAGTATCCAAACCTCCATCCTAGCAACTGACAGATAACCGAAAGAGAAATATCTGACAGATGGTGATTGGTCCATAGGATGGTTCATTGCTTAATAGATCTTATCACGAAAGCCTCGACGAGCCGAGTTGTCAATATTATCGATCTTGAAAAGTCATCAACGATGGTCAGAGGTGGTTTCATTTTAAATGGAGATCAAGTGACAACTCGAAGATGTGGTGGTGAAGGAGCAGTGTTTGCGAGATTCCATAGTGGATGTGAGTGTTGATGAAGACCAATCAGACATATATTGTTGACTTGGCATAGCATCGTATGTTCTCTAGCCTCAAAACTTGGTGGAGAGGCTAAGGCACATGAGATATCCAATAGCCAGAAATGGTTTGGGAAGATTCTAAACAGTTTGAGAGATATTAAAATAATTCATATTTTTAATGGAGTCCCTAAGTCTAAACTTAGGGAAAATAAAATATTAATGTGTATTAATATAAAAGTCTGTTAGAATGGTCCAAAAGTCATGGATCAAGCCAGAATTAATCTTTTCCGTTGATTAGGGACTTAATCTCAGTCGTTGAATTGTCAACAAGAAAAGTATAAAAGGAGGCTTGAGGGTCACTTGGAGAATACATCGAGTTGATCAAGATTTAGATTTTCTAGGGCAGGGTTTGCTAAGGAAGTCGAAAGAGTGATCAAAGTTGTAGCTGAGGGGAAGTGAATACAGAAGCAGAGAGGCAGAGATAGTAGCAAGAGGATCAACGCAGAAATCAGGAGAGAGGGATGCAGAGCTAGCCAGAGGTTCACACAGAGCCAGCCAGGGCTCATGCAGAGGCAACTAGGCATTGCGCAGTGCCTCAAAGAGCTAGCGTGGGTGACACAGAGGCTCTAAGGGTTGATGCAATGCCTCTAGAGGCTGATGCAGGGTGAGCTAGGGTGACGTTGGATAGATGTTAGGCCAGAAAGGGCTGATGCAGTCCCTAGAGGCTGGCGTTGGGGTTTTCGTGGGGCAGATTGGAGCTGGGAGTTGTCGGAGTGTTTATCCAGGGTTTCAGCCGAAACATCTGTCTGCGACTGAGAGGTACTACTGTCAAGATTATTATCTATTGGGTGAGCCAGTCTTGGCACCCAGATTGTACCCTGAAACTACTTAATAATTAAAACCCTCAGATAGTTGCACTGGTTTTCCCGCATTGGGTTTTTCCAGGAACATTGGTCCAAAAACAACGGTGTTACTTTGATGAAGGAGCATTCACCCAAGAGAAAATCATTGTAATTAAGTAGACATAAGGGGTCATGTATCTTTAGAGAAGTTAGTTTCCTAAGTCTCAAGTTAATGTAATATTAGGCTTTTAAGTGATTTAATTAGATAATGAGAGGAAATTGTAAATGTTCTCGAATTAAAGGAGAACATGCGTGGTGAATAAATGATAAGAGATAGAGGTCAATTAGGACTCTTAAAACAGTTTCAGGATTCGAGGAACGAGAGAGAGCTTTTAGGAATTAATTGAAGCTAGAAGTAGACATAGAGGATAGAGTACATCTAGGAGTCGGTTCAATAGATTTAGGAGTCGAACCAGGATGAGTTGAACAGAACTTCCTGGCATATATGTAAGCCTACGGGCAGAAGGAGAGGGAGGAGGCCACAGATATCAAAGATCAAGCCTGTGAGAGACAAAGGTCTCATTCTGTAATCATTGTTGATATTTATTAATACAATCAACTCAATTTCGAGTTGGAATGCGTGTTTCGAGTGCTGAATTGTATGTGAATTCGTAGGTTCTGTAACAGGGGTTGCTGGCAGAGTGCTGCAGAACACGTAGAGGGAGAATTGATATAGAGATTTGTAATGGATCATTGAATCTATTCAAAGGATCAAGAGGACAGTGATCAAATGGGCATGCAAATTTAAGCCAGGAGGAAGAGTGCGCAACGAAATAGCAGAGGACAAGAACCTTTGAAGAAACCCAAACCACAAAGGGAAATTGAAGAAATGGCGTAAAAACGCAAGTGGAAGGAAGAAAGGAGAAGTGAGGTATGGTTATACAGTAGCTGTTGGATCTTATAGATCAACGGTCCAGATCATGTCACATGAGGTAGAGTTGAAAGATCACATCAGCGAACTTTAAATGAAGGAAAGCGATTTTGTAACAATGAAAGTAGATTTCGGGTGGCCTCAAAACCATAAACGGTATTGAAGGATGAGCACCAATTCCACTCATCGAACGACATGTGGCAGCGAGAGGAGAGAGAGAAACATCCTTATCAGACGGGTATTCCCCGTTCTCATCGTCTACTCAAAATAAATAGCAGCAGTCGGATCTGTTGGATGTAGATCGACGATGGAGAATAAGCGCACAAATTTAAACGACTGGTAGTAGTATCAACCGTTGGATCAGAGGATACAACGGACGATCAAGATTTGATCGAAAATCGAGCTTATCGAAGTTCGGAGGAGCAGCGCTGTGGAGCGGCTAAAGGCGTGGACCCGACGATAATTATATATGCGGGTGCATAGAATTTGAGATCCGCTATATATGGTTCGGAGCGGGACTTCACGTATTTCATTTGTATTACGATGGATGTGTTGTTGAGCCTTTTAAGACTTAAATATATATTAACATCTTCGATAGTCGCATATCGGAAGGGACAGGGTGATATGTAATGTGGTCGCGGAGGAGCCAATAGCCGATTGCAATAAAGGAAATCCTCGGGAAGTGTGCAAAGCCCGTACCAAAGCGGAGAAAGGTATGTTTGCATAGTTTTCCTTTGTAAAAGTTGTGTAAAGGAAAAGAGGGTCGATAGAGTATTTCATGCGATAAAGCATATGTAGCCAATGCATTAAAGGGGAAGGTTACATATATGCGGCATTAAAAGGGATAATGAAGGTTATGAAGGTTTAAATAGTTCTGATAGGAAGGATTTAGCAAATGAATTTAATAGAGTCATAATCGAAGGCTTGAGGGTTGTTTAAAGCCCGATAGGAGGTTTTAGCGGAGTGATTGAGTTCTGATATAATGGAACTAAGGAATAGGGCCTTAACCATTAGAGATGGAAGATTTGACTCCTTTGTGAGTTAAATACTTGGGACTAATGAGTGGATGCATTTTTAAATGCATACTATGGGTATAAGCGGGGGTAACCCTGCATCAAGTTGCTATCAGAGCTAGGTTGTAATTAAAACCATTGGAGTTAAACAGAACAGAGAAAATCTATGTGAAAGAATTAAAAGCAGAGTTATGTGTTAATGTGTTTATGCAGGCAAGGAAGAATCAGATTCTCATCTGACAGAAGGAAGGCACGCAGAGGTGATGTGTAGCAGAACTTGCAGATGCAAGAGACAAAGGAAATCCATTCAAAGTAAAGGTGGAATGGTGAAACAAGATCATGCTGAGATCTTGAAGGTGAGGTAATATGTTATGTTCTGTTTTAAATTGAGAATGTGTGTTTTTACACTAATGCACAAGTGACAGCAAGAGAAGCTGTGAGAGGAGAACCAGATGTGTTCTTGAAGACAGAGTAAGAAAAACACTCGGATGGAGAAGTGGCAGTGAACCTGAAGAATCCAACAAGAGATTGGACAGAGAGGACAACTGAAGTGTTCTCAAGAGAGAGTGAGAGATTACAGAAGCCTAGAAGGGGAAAAGGTGTTGCTCAAGAGGAGGTTCCAGACAGAGGACCGTGCTTACCAAAAGACTGAGTGAGGAGAGATTAGTGAGGTAAGATTGCAGCAAGGAGGACTAGTTGTTGCAGATAAGTGAGGAGCTCATGAAGAAAGAGGAGAAGAAGATGACTATTGATAGTCATAGAAGAGGTTCAGAGAGAAGCCACAGCAGAGGATATGAGAAGAAGAATGCCAAAGAAGATGGCAAGAGGATGAGTCAAGAGGAAATTGACAAAGAGGTTGCAGAGTTAAAAGAACAACTTGATGCATTAAGGATGATACTAGAGGAAAACCAGAGACTAGGTTGGGTCTTAAGGAAGAAGCCAATGGAGTGGCATGAGATGCAGAGAAGGCTACAATGAAAGCAAGAAAATTGGCTGAGGGAAAAACTCAAGGAAGTTGAGTTGGAAATGGAAGAGTCCATTTGTGAACCAGAAAAGGAAGAAATTCTGGGAGAAAGTGAAGATGAAGACTTGAGGACTGAAACTTCAAGTGAGACCAAAAGGTCACATGATTTTAAATCTGACAATTTGTGTATGTTTGCAGGTGAAACATGTAAAGAAGGACAATTTGTTGATATTGTCATAAAGGAGAAAGAAGACAAGCAGAATCTAAATTCTGTTTTGGAAGAAGATGAGATAGATAGGTCTCATATGTAGTTGGATAAAGATATCAAGCAACCAAGTGAAGGGATTGAGGATATTGAAGAGGAGACCATCGAAGAATTTCTGAATCATGTGAAGGATTTAGAATAGCAAGGAGACATGATGACTGAAGCATCAAGTGGGACCACAGAGTCTTATATTTTTAAAACTGATAGTTTGTGTATGATGCAGCCTTTTGAAGATATCTTCAGAGTAGATGAAGATCTGGAAGAAAAATGTGACAAAGAAAACTTCTCAGAAGAAGACGAATTTGACTACTGTTGTGGCCAGCAACACCCCCCCTTGTTCATTTAAGTGTTGTCCAAAATACTAAATGAATGGGGACCCTTAGTTAAATTTTAGAAAAAAAGAAAGAGTTTCCTTTCTTCAAAATAAGGCTACCATCGTAAGCTTAGAAAGGTCTTTTTAATATTTTTTAACCTAATTCTATGATAAGGGAAATATCTTTAAAGCCGCGTTGCAAAAAAGATAGGAAATGCCTCCATTTCTCTATAATATCGGTATGCGCAAGACTCTCGTGTTAAGCATAATATCGCATCGCAATAAAGTAATACTCATAAGGAAAAAACTTCAAGATTTACCGATCTGCGATAACACCGATCGCAAGATCGCATATCGCAGAAATGAGCTGACAAGATTCGGCAAACATTAAACTTCTGCGACCTGCGATGTTGCGATCGCTGCGATATTATATTCGTATGTTTGCGCGATCTGCGATGGTGCGATTTGCGATGGCGCGATCTGCGATGTTACGTAAGCAAATCATAAATCACTTCATCACGAATCCTTCGGGCACGCTATTCAAAGAAAAGCCACTTACCATAATCTGACTCAAGATCATGCGCTTTTAATGATAGTAAAGGAATTAGTTGTCAGCTATTAAATGAAATGAAGACGCGTGCTTTTGTAAAGAATTACTTCACGTAAGGTGGCATATTTGATATATCTGTTGCATTTAAAACTCTCCCATCACCTTTCTTGATCAGTCATTTCCATTTCACTCATAAGCTGCAGAAACGAAGAACTAAAGACGATTCAAAGCCAAACGCAGGAAGAAATGGGAAAGAAAAATAAAGCTCAAGGCTCTGAGGCAAAGGAAAAGACGAAGGAGATGGCGCCTTTGTATACAAACACAGCCTGTAACAGAGACGCAGGGATATCGACATGGGAAAGCATGTACAGACTGCTTGAAGAAGAGAATCCCAGAATAATGAAGGTTGCTACTATCTCGGGCTCACAACGCTCTTCCGAGGCGTCCTTAGAGGAGCTAGCATGTTCATTTCTTCACCGGATAGCAGCAAGGCCCAAAATTCTACCATATACGGATATGATCAAGTGGATACTTGACAATGCAGAGATGAACAACAGACAATTCAAGATTCAAGGACATGGGCTCATCGGATCATTCGCTGCACAAGATTTAAAGCTTATGTATCATCTTCCTGAACCGCAGGCGACTTACAATGCACAATTCGTTAAGAAATTTGTGGCAGAGAACCCAAACCTAGCAGAGACCACCAAAGATTGGTCCAGAAAAGAGGAGCCGCTCAAAAAAGACAAAAACGGTATGTACAGCACTGGTTCCCTCACCTCTCCGTATTGTTTTGCTGCGGCCATGCTTTGTAGATTATTTGGTATGCCGGATATCAATAAGTTTTCGTCTGAATGGCTACCATTAATAGATGCTGCAACAAATGCCGATATTATGGATTGGGCCAAGATCTTTTCTGATAATCTATACACGGCTATTATCAATTACCGGTCTAAAAGATCCTTGTCTCAAAGGATCTATCCTCCTTTTTATCTGTCCGCATATGTTATGGATTCTATTCGTTATGTGTCTAAATTTCCCACTATGGGTTGGAAATAGACTACCCAGGACCCATTACCTATCCATGTTTATCATAAGATGTTATGGGATTCTCAGTTCGTCCCACACTTCTACCAGATTTGTCACAGGCTTATCTTACCCTTGTATAGAATGATGTATGATGAAGACCCCCTGAGGTGCTCACCCGAGGCACAGATAGATATCATCCCCATCGCAAGATGGTTCGGGGAAGAATGGTTCACCTATATTAGAGTGTTTGGAAGCACTGTACCTCCTCATGTCCTGCCTCTGTATATCCCCGATAATTTACATAGGGCCAATTTAATCGAAGAGACCACCCCGGGGTACCTTCCAAATAAACTACGACTGGAAGCAGAATGGAAGCAGAAGGCACAGGAAAAGGGAAAAGTGATCCAAGCATTAAACAGGTTAAATTGGGAGTGTTACTGGGCATACTTGGTCAAGCCGCATAGTCAATGGATGACTGTGAAATGCATCATAAATGCGGCCTAAAAAGTAGTGCCAGCTCTCATAGATTCTGATTTCGCAGCCCAGCTCAGCGCAGAAGTCAAGCAGCCGACTCTCCTCAAGCCCATGATGAACACTTGCAGCTTTAAAAACCAAATTCAGAAGTAGCCTTATTTTAGAATGTTGTTTTTTCTTTAAAAATTAGATTAGAAAAAGGACGGTCATTTGAAAACCGCATCCTAAATTTTGTAAATACACTATTATTAGAATTAGGAAGTAGTATTTTAACCCTTCTCATTGCATTTAGAGGGGGTCCATAAATTTGTCAAAAACTTGTCCTCGAAACATGCACTTCTGCACCCTCAGAGGAGGTTTTGATGAATGGATGGATCGATATTTATTAATGTTTGCATTTGATGTCTGATACTGATGTTGCACTTTTTTACTCTTAGTAGATGTTAGAACAAGTAGAGATAAATCGTTTTTTTGCTTGAAGCTTATGAGTAGGATTAGTCATAAATGGTACTTTTATCTCTTGGCCATTTCTGCTTATATTCTTAAAGTGATATACAGTTTTCAGTTGTTTATATGTTACTGCATGAATGTATGAGTTACCATTTGGCACTTCTGTACAGTGGAGCCATTTATTTATGTCTGATATATGAATAACTTATTATGCGATATGCTGTTCACAACTGTTTTGCCTAACTTTTTATGCAAAGTGGTTTATCTTAATTGATTTATATTCTTATGATAGCTGAATGATCTTTATTATCAGTTATTGTTTGAAATCTCTTTAGATCGCATAATAGAAGAAATACACCCCGGGTTAGTATAGCTTAGATGTGTTGTTTCTCATTAGATTACAATAGCATAGAGTTAGTTTAAAAGTTTGAATTAAATTAGCTTTGAGTATTCTTAGATCAGCAACATCCAACTCTGCACACACACACACATACACCCTTATATTGGGAAACGGGTCCCATTATCCCCAGTCGGACCCGCTATACCAAACGGATAAGGAGCTGCCAACCAAGGTCCGGACCGTGTGGGTATCCCCCTTGTTGTCGACCCGATTTTCGGGGCTTCAACATATTTGGCACTAGAAGGAGGGCCTGAACATAGTGTCTGTTGGAATGATTTTCAATTGTAACATTTGAATCAGGATGGCTGCTCACAAACTTCCCATTTGGAGTTGCATCCATGTTCCTACCTCTTCCAACACTCCACCTGAAGTGGTAAGACTCTTGTCTCAGGTAAAATTCAATGGTAAGAATAATTCTTCTACTTTTAATCATGCTTTTCAATTTATTCAAAGAGTTTCAAGTTCAGATGTTCAAAGAATTGAATAAAGCGTTTCATGCATAATTTTTACTCTTACATTCACGGCGGAAGCTAGAAAATGGTGCAGAACCCTCCCAGTTGCCTCAATTCACAGCTGGGACCAATTCGTCAAGACTTTCATTTGTGAATTTGATTGTTATGACTATGAACAGGTATATGATGAAATTGATTATCTACGGAAACAAGATGAATATGTTAGGGATTTTAATATGCGATTCCATCTTAATTGTCTAAAGTATGATCTTGAAAGTGAACTCATAGATGAAGAATCTTCAGATTATGCTGAGCATTCCCTGCCTCCTATGTCTGATCAAGCAGAAATTAGTCCAAGCTTTGTCTCATTTTCTTCTAATGTGAATGAGAATTCCAATTTGAATATACAAATCAGCCATGATGAAGAAAGTTCCCAAAGCCTAGGAGACATGCATGCTCTAATGCAAGAAGACAAAAGCGAGAATGCTGGAGGAAAGCCTGCCTTGGAACCAGGAGATGACTTTGATACAAGGTTAGATAATATCGTTGCAAATCAACAAATGCAGATGCCAAGGTTAGAACAGCAAACTATTTTTCTTTCAAAAAGTATCAGTACACAAAGGTATGATCTAAAGCCCGATGTCTGTGATGAATCTGATGAACAAAGATTTTTCCATGATGATATTTTCAAATGCATTGTTCCAGAATCGCATTTTTCTCTTTATCTTGATGTTTTTAGTGATGATAATTTTTCCCCTCTCAATATTAAAGATATCTCAAAAAGTACAGAGGATTATTCAAATGAGTCATCATTAGGTTTTCAAGATAAAAAGACAGCTATAGAACATCCTTTGATCATTTTCAAACAAGAACCACTTGACCTTCCTTGTCTGAAAATATATGACGAAAAAGAGAAATCTAGGGAAACCTGTAAAATCATTTATGATAGCTACTTTGACAACGATGATGTTGTTGATTTATCCCAAGTAACTCAACAAAGCTCAGATAATGAGAGATAATATAATTCAGGAATCATATCAGTCAATCCTCATTTCAAAGTAAAAGATCATTTGCATGATTTTACTATCCAAGACAATACCCCGATCTATGATTCATATCATGAGGAAACCCCCATGCCTGTTCACAATCATAACTTGTCTTCTGATTCACAAGACGAAATTCGAAATTGCTCGGATCCCATAATTCTGGCCAGTTCTTGTGAAAAACAAGATATTCCAAGTCAATCCCAGTTGTGCTGTAACATTATTTGTACAGATAATCATTTCTTTCTTTCTCACTTGCACTCATTTTGTACAAAATCGGATTGTGTTTTAAATTTTCAGACTTTTGATAGATTACTATGGTATGTTGAGCACCTTATCAAAGAACATTCGAAAGATGTGCTACCATTTTGGAAAACTAAACTGTGTCAAGGAAGTATAGAACTTTTTCAATTCCAAGATCAATCAATATCAGACTTCCTTAAAAAACTTCTTTGGCATTCAAAACACCATCAACGAAGGAAAGTACCTTTCGAAACTTGTCGGCAATTCGCGCCAATTGATAAATCTCTTTCCAGAAATTTCCATCTATTCTTCATTGATTTATTTAGTGATTTATATATGGAAACTTTCCTTTTACAAGAAATTGCTAAAAGCTTGACTTTAACGCACAGTAGGTTACAGGCCATTAAAACTGAAAAATCATATTCTCAACCTGGCTTGTCACCTTTCCTATTACGGGATCATCAATCCATAACAGAAATTCATCCTGATTTTTATGATCCAATAGGTATCCAGTTGGAAAGAAGTTTTCATAAGAAAGAAATTTCAAACAGAATTCCAACTGAAGTTACACATTCTTATTCCACATCCAACATTAACAGTCCAAGAAAAGTTTTGTTCTTAACACTGATGTTTGAAAGTTACATACGTGTAGGAATAAAAATGAAAAGATGGTTCCACTGGAAATATCATTTCACCTAGTTAATTTTCTGTATATAGTTAGAATAGGAGTAGGAGTAATTTAGCTAGGCTATTAGGTTTATAATTTACTTTTAATAGTTGGTAGGCAAAATAAGAGAAGAGATTATCCCTATTCTGTACATAATCCTAGGGAATGTCTACCTCTCATTCCGTTAAATATTTTTCTCCATAATAAAATTTGCTATGGTTAACAGCACTTGACATTTACTAAAGACACCTTTTCTCTATCAAGATTTTAAACTTCTGCTTCTATAAATAGAAAATCTTTTGGAAAACTTGATCTTTATTATCAATAGAACTTTAACCCAGATATGATACTAGTTTCAACTCCAAGAAATTTGAAGAAAGTAATCTTAGTGAAGAAATTGTTTTATGTCAGTACAATGAAAGGCATCAATAACAAAATAAGGATTCCCTGTAGAAACAGCCATTTCCAAAAAGCTCTATTATTGTCATCCAGAACTTTCTTAAGGAAAAAAAAATTGACTTCCTCCCCGCTAAAGAAAATCGCAGCATTTAGAAAAAGACCCAAGGATACACTATATCTTGAAGAATAAGAGGTCTCATCATGAGCCGGCTTATCATGATCACAGATATTATAACTTGCTGACTTTGCCATTACTGTCCACCAAAACAGGGCAACGACTTAAGATTATTGAAATCACAAGACAAGGGGTCTCATCGCGAGCCAGCTTGTTCAGCAAAAGTGTAAATCAAGTGAATGACTGTGTCATAATTTGGCTACCAAACCAAGACATTGTTCTTTAAGAATAAAAAAAAAAGGAAAAAGTATCAATCTGGGTTTTTTCTTTAAGAGTTGTAGATCACCTTAATCAGGATAAAGGATCATTACTGGGTAATAGGTAACCCTGTCGAGGCTATGGACGCTTGCTGGCAGCAGAGGCTCTACCTGCGACAAAGGAGCATATTTAAAAGGCTGCTACACAGGGAAGACTTTATTTTATTTTTTACAAGACCAAGTAATGGCTGATGTAAATGCAAGGACAAGCTGAGGATACAAGTAATTAAAATAGAAAGAGGTTGAAACAAAATATCATTGACAGTTTGAAGTATAATATGCTTTATCTTTTTATAATAAAGTTTAAGTTTTCTGAGAAAAATTTTTGTTTCGGAAGTGTTAGTGTCGGTCTTGAAAGCCCTCCATCAGTGATCAAAGCTCTTTGCATTTGCATTGGTAGGTGTCTCATCAGTGTCAAAATTTGCATCCCGTTAGGCATGCCATAACCCTGATGGAGGAGCTGGTCTATTTATATCCCTCTTGGCTTTGCTGGATCAGGTCATATCAGGTCATTGAGTTTGTCAAGCTGCTCTTATTTGGTCTTAATGTCAAAATTCCAGGTCTAGGGTTTTGGTCAGTTGTCTTAGCAAGGTCATGTTTCTGAGAGTCCTTGAGTGACCAGCAAGCCAGAGGAAGGATGGTAAACATGTTCCTTTGAAATTTTCATCATGTATAGCTCATTTTTGACCTTGGATTTAAAAACCCTGTTTTTAAAGCCAAGGTCATGATAATTTTTGTAAAGAGAATAAATTTCCAAATTGTCTTCAGAAAGGCAGCAACAACCCTGGTCCCCTTGCCACAGTCCTTCAGATGATCTCCCTGCAAAAAGAATTAGGTGAAAGCACTCGAAAAGTCAACTTCAGGATAAAGGAAACCAAGAAAATCAGTGTTTTAGAAGTGACAAAATAGACTTTATAAAGTGGGTTTTTGGATGAAATTTTTTCAAAAGTGAGATTATAAAAGGTAATTCTCCCTCCTTTCACTCTCATTGTGCATTTCGAGCTTCCAAGAGAGATTGTGAGAGAGTGAAAGGCGAAGGAGGCGAAATTACAAGCGTTTCAGGCAGTTTGCAGGTGCGCGACCGGTCCAGGCTCGTGCGCGACCTGTTGGGCGGTGCGCGACCCGTCCAGCAGTCTCCGGTAGTGCAAAAACATAACGGGTGCAACCCGTTGGGCTGTGCGCGACCCGTCCAGGGCTGTGCGCGACCCGTTCATCTGCCTGCTATCAAAACTTCAAAACAATTCCTTCATTCCTCTTCAAACTTGCTTGATCGGTCGAGGTAGGCTCCTAATCCATGGTTGATGGTATGGGTGATGAAAATAATGATGTATGCTATGGTTTTATCTTTTAAATTTGCAAATGAATGGATTAATGTGGCTGTTGCTAATGTTTGTAAAATGCTAGGGTTTTGTGACTGTTTCAAGTGTTTTTTGTCCCATTTGGTCCCTTCCTTTTTTCCCTCTCTCATTCATAGTCATGCTTGCATCTCTGTCCCATTTGATTTGTACATAAAATGTTGATTTTTTCCCCCATCCCTAAGCTATAAACCCTACCCCTCTCACAAGCACTCAAAACCCTAATTCCCTCTACCATACACATGCAAAAAATAAAACAAAAAGGAAAAGATACATTTGTAAAGAAAGAAGAGAGTCATGTGAATTTAATGTGCTGTATATCTAAAGGCATGTGCATAATCCCTATATACCCTTGACATCCCCTTGTGCATGAACACTTTCCCTTGATGTTAAAATAATGTGTATGTACTCCTTAATGTGCATGTACTCCTTAAGAACAGAAAAAAGAGCAAAATTTGCCTTATGACACACATGAACTCCTACAAGCCAATTTGGTGTATGGTGTCCCTATGCCCCTATTGATATATGTATCCCCTTACATGTTCATTATCATACATGTTTTGTCCCATATGAGATGTTCTTTGCAAATGATTTTCCAATGTTAAAATTGTTCCTATATGCATGACAATTTGTAAAGTTTCCCTTGAAAATTCCCTGTTATTATCATATATTCCCATTCCTTGTTAAGAAGTTCCCTCCCCTAACATTCCCCTCATGTTTTTCCCCTTGAAACAGCATAGAGTTCAGTACTTTTGCAGGCAGAGGCAGCAGTTCAATTTGTCCTTCAGTTTGCCCACCTTGCTCCAAAACCATGGCAGATACCGAGACTTATGAGCAAGGTGATGACCATTCATCATCTACAGAGATTGAGGAACAGAGGAGGCCTCGTAGAGGGGGTAAGGGAGGTCACCATAAGAGGGAGGAGCCTACTTCATTGGCAGAGTTACAGGCTTGTCCTTTGGCACTGAGTTGTTTCCAGTACATGTCATGCTATCAGTTTTGTGACAGGCTCTCTCAGATTCAGCATCATAGAGAGTTGGCCCGCTTGTTTGTCTTACACCTCCATGATGGACATGTCACTCTTGTAGGGGTGAATTTCATATTGACACCCGAGGTGATCTCAGAGGCTACAGGTATACCGAATGTGGGTGAGGTGTGGTCTAAGCGCAGACTACTTGATTTTGTTCACTTTGAGCCCTATGTCCGGCCATCATTTGTGAAACTGTTGGCAGGTGTTTTCCCATTCAGATTTCTTCGGAGTGAGTATGCCCCCCTCATGAGACTCATCATGCATTACTTCACATGTGAGGGCAGATTTTCACAGGTGTATTCATATCACATTCGCCTGTTGATGCATTTCACCCGGGTGAGGATGATGAATCTCCCAGTCTTCCTGTTTCAGAACATTCAGAGGATGGTACCCATGTTGCAGAGGAAGACCCCGGCCCAGCAGTACAGGAGTCTTTGTCACTATGGTTTGATTCAGCTCATTGTTTTGCATCAGTTGACACAGCAGGGCATCTCATGGGAGGAGTTCATCTCCCGTGAGTTTTTCACAGTGCCACCTCAGCCACATCAGGAGGCTATTCATGAGGAGGGAGGACCATCTCAGCAGCCTGATGCTCCCATCACCCGACATGTCAGCTCCACTCCTATGGTCACCTATCAGAAAGGCCCAAGGGCCTTATTTGCAGCAGCTAGGTGAGTACTATCTCCACAGCAGGTGGAAGGGGTCTCGCCTTCATCTTCAGAGCAGCGAGTGTTATCTCCACAGCAGGTGGAAGGGGCCTCGCTTTCTTCACCAGCAGAGGTATTGCAGAGGGGCAAAGAGCCCATGGTTCATGAGGACCCAGTGATCGATCTTGAGGTCAGTTCTCCTAGCCAAGAGGCAAAGGAGATCATTCAGCAGCTCCAGGCCGAGAATGATGTTTTGCAGCGGAGACTTGAGGTTGCCCAATGGACCATCACATATATAGAGCAGCGGAACACACAGCTGGAGGAGGAGAAGGCACTTGATGAGATTTGGAGGATTCGTAGTGACCGAGTCCTAAACCGTAGGAGCCCCGGTGACCCATTGCCTGTTGACCGGGAGTCATTGCTTATTCAGGAGAATGCCCACTTGGAGAGGCTGTTGGCTAAGGCCAACCAAGACAAAAGGCTGCTAAGGAACATGAAAAACCACTATTGGGCGAGGATGCACGTTTGTAAAGCAAAGATGAAAATGTTCCAAAGAAGGTTGACCGAGGCACTTAAGAGGAAAAAGAAGGCCAACCCACTCCGCATCTTGGCCGAGGCTTCTCTCACTCATCATGACACTCACTAGCCTCTTCACAGCATCAAGCACCAAAAATTTTGGAAGTTTTGGCTCATTTTTGGCATTTTTGGGCAATTTACAGGTTTTGGCTTCTCAACGGGTCTCACCCCCGGTGAGACCCTTTGTCATCGTAGCTCCGTTTTGCGGAAACTCAGCATTGATGGATTTTTTATGCAAATTTACATATTCCCATCCATTACCTTGAGTTTTCATGGAGTTTTGGGCCTCCAAAAGGTCAAAATACAGCCAAATTTTGACTTTCTGCCCCTTTTTTGAGCTGCAGAAGTAGTCTTGGGAGAATTGACCTTTGACTAGGAAAATGACCTCCAAATCCAAAAATTCTAGTTGGGTTGGAAAGTAGACTCAGAGATCTTTCCAACGAGCTATCCTGCACCTCATTCTGACACCGGGAAGGCCTCCAAACAAGGCTCCAAAGTGCGCGACCCGTTGAGCTGGATGTGTGCGACCCGTTGAGGGAACTTTGCCAGATTTGACCAGTTCAGCCTAGAATTTGCAGTTTAGCTCCAGTTTGACTTGCTGAGCTCGATGGTGGTCCTTTTGACTGTACTTGTGGCACTTTTTGGTTACTTTTACTCATGCTTTACTCTTCTAGAAGTTTCTCTCATGTAAAAGGGTAAAATTGACTGTATGAACTGGTTTCCAAGTTTTTAGAGGCAAGTTGTTTTGACTGCCTATTTTGTAGTGCTTAGTTTAGAAGTTGTTCAAACAGCTCCTAGGATAGTGAGCTCGACCCATGGAGGCAGGGAAAGAGGTTAGATCATCTATATTATGTACTTTCATGCTCATTTTCATGGTTGGACTCTTGAGGGAGAAGCTATCATTGTATTATTTCATTGTATCTCTGCAATTTTTGGCTAAGGAAGACCAGGGTTTTGCAGTCATCTTTGGGATTCTTGTGGACTCATATGTTGATGGTGTGTTTCTTCATGTTCTTGTAAGCTTTGTTATGTGATTCATTTCCTTTCTATACTGCTGCATATTAAACAAATGAAGTGATAAAGTTAGAATTCATGCTTGCCATGCTCTGCTTTCAAATTTGTTTAATTTCTATGTTTTCTGCTGTCTAAAGAGAATTCAAATCCATTGTTTGCTCTCTTTAGCCTTCTTATCTTTCCTCCTAATCATCCACTTCAGTTAAAGACATCAATACAGGCTCCTACCTTGCCCCAAAGACCCCCCTGCAGAAACTGTGTCAAATCCCCGCACCCTAAATTGCAGCTCCTCAATTTGCCACCAAAAAACCCCCAAATCAACCTTTTTAATCAGTTTACTAGCCTAATATCAGTATTACCTTGTTGATCATCTCATCCCATTGAAGATCTACCGAGATTGACCGGAGAGAGCCTTCTCCTGCCCCGTAGGGCTAGCTACGAGGCTGAATGGTTTGATGTAGCCTTGAGGTTTACCTTTCTCAGCCTGAGGTGAAATTTCAAGTGCTAACAGGAAGTTTGAAAACGTCAATAGAAGATCAAAGATAACTGGTTCTCCCAAGTGAATCGCCAATTGTTGTGGCCAGCAACACCCCCCCTTGTTCATTTAAGTGTTGTCCAAAATACTAAATGAATGGGGACCCTTAGTTAAATTTTAGAAAAAAAGAAAGAGTTTCCTTTATTCAAAATAAGGTTACCATCGTAAGCTTAGAAAGGTCTTTTGAATATTTTTTAACCTAAGTCTATGATAAGGGAAATATCTTTAAAGCCGCATTGCAAAAAAGATAGGAAATGCCTCCATTTCTCTATAATATCGGTATGCGCAAGACTCTCGTGTTAAGCATAATATCGCATCACAATAAAGTAATACTCATAAGGAAAAAACTTCAAGATTTACTGATCTGCGATAACATCGATCGCAAGATCGCATATTGCATAAATGAGCTGACAAGATTCGGCAAACATTAAACTTCTGCGACCTGCGATGTTGCGATCACTGCGATATTATATTCGTATGTTTGCGCGATCTGCGATGGTGCGATTTGCGATGGCGCGATCTAGGATGTTACGTAAGCAAATCATAAATCACTTCATCACGAATCCTTCGGGCACGCTATTCAAAGAAAAGCCACTTACCATAATCTGACTCAAGATCATGCGCTTTTAATGATAGTAAAGGAATTAGTTGTCAGCTATTAAATGAAATGAAGACGCGTGCTTTTGTAAAGAATTACTTCACGTAAGGTGGCATATTTGATATATTTGTTGCATTTAAAACTCTCCCATCACCTTTCTTGATCAGTCATTTCCATTTCACTCGTAAGCTGCAGGAACGAAGAACTAAAGACGATTCAAAGCCAAACGCAGGAAGAAATGGGAAAGAAAAATAAAGCTCAAGGCTCTGAGGCGAAGGAAAAGACAAAGGAGATGGCGCCTTTGTATACAGACACAGCCTGTAACAGAGACACAGGGATATCGACATGGGAAAGCATGTACAGACTGCTTGAAGAAGAGAATCCCAGAATAATGAAGGTTGCTGCTGTCGCGGGCTCACAACGCTCTTCCGAGGCGTCCTTAGAGGAGCTAGCATGTTCATTTCTTCACCGGATAGCAGCAAGGCCCAAAATTCTACCATATACGGATATGATCAAGTGGATACTTGACAATGCAGAGATGAACAACAGACAATTCAAGATTCAAGGACATGGGCTCATCGGATCATTCGCTGCACAAGATTTAAAGCTTATGTATCATCTTCCTGAACCGCAGGCGACTTACAATGCACAATTCGTTAAGAAATTTGCGGCAGAGAACCCAAACCTAGCAGAGACCACCAAAGATTGGTCCAGAAAGGAGGAGCCGCTCAAAAAAGACAAAAACGATATGTACAGCACTGGTTCCCTCACCTCTCCGTATTGTTTTGCTGCGGCCATGCTTTGTAGATTATTTGGGATGCCGGATATCAATAAGTTTTCGTCTGAATGGCTACCATTAATAGATGTTGCCACAAATGCCGATATTATGTATTGGGCCAAGATCTTTTCTGATAATCTATACACGGCTATTATCAATTACCGGTCTAAAAGATCCTTGTCTCAAAGGATCTATCCTCCTTTTTATATGTCCGCATATGTTATGGATTCTATTCGTTATGTGTCTAAATTTCCCACTATGGGTTGGAAATGGACTACCCAGGACCCATTACCTATCCATGTTTATCATAAGATGTTATGGGATTCTCAGTTCGTCCCACACTTCTACCAGATTTGTCACGGGCTTATCTTACCCTTGTATAGAATGATGTATGATGAAGACCCCCTGAGGTGCTCACCCGAGGCACAGATAGATATCATCCCCATTGTAAGATGGTTCGGGGAAGAATGGTTCACCTATATTAGAGTGTTTGGAAGCACTGTACCTCCTCATGTCCTGCCTCTGTATATCCCCGATAATTTACACAGGTCCAATTTAATCGAAAAGACCACCCCGGGGTACCTACCAAATAAACTACGATTGGAAGCAGAATGGAAGCAGAAGGCGCAGGAAAAGGGAAAAGCGATCCAAGCATTAAACAGGTTAAATTGGGAGTGTTACTGGGCATACTTGGTCAAGCCGCATAGTCAATGGATGACTGTGAAATGCATCATAAACGCGGCCTAAAAAGTAGTGCCAACTCTCATAGATTCTGTTTTCGCAGCCCAGCTCAGCGCAGAAGTCAGCCAGCCGACTCTCCTCAAGCCCATGATGAACACTTGCAGCTTTAAAGACCAAATTCAGAAGTAGCCTTATTTTAGAATGTTGTTTTTTCTTTAAAAATTAAATTAGAAAAAGGACGGTCATTTGAAAACCGCATCCTAAATTTTGTAAATACACTATTATTAGAATTAGGAAGTAGTATTTTAACCCTTCTCATTGCATTTAGAGGGGGTCTAGAAATTTGTCAAAAACTTGTCCTCGGAACATGCACTTCTGCACCCTCAGAGGAGGTTTTGATGAATGGATGGATCGAGATTTATTAATGTTTGCATTTGATGTCTGCTACTAATGTTGCACTTTTGTACTCTCAGTAGATGTTAGAACAAGTAGAGATAAATCATTTTTTTGCTTGAAGCTTATGAGTAGGATTAGTCATAAATGGTACTTTTATCTCTTGGCCATTTCTACTTATATTCTTAAAGTGATATACAGTTTTCAGTTGTTTATATGTTACTGCATGAATGTATGAGTTACCATTTGGCACTTCTGTACGGTGGAGCCATTTATTTATGTCTGATATATGAATAACTTATTATGCGATATGTTGTTCACAACTGTTTTGCCTAACTTTTTATGCAAAGTGGTTTATCTTAATTGATTTCTATTCTTATGATAGTTGAATGATCTTCATTATCAGTTATTGTTTGAAATCTCTTTAGATCGCATAATAGAAGAAATACACCCCAGGTTAGCATAGCTTAGATGTGTTGTTTCTCATTAGATTACAATAGCATAGAGTTAGTTTAAAAGTTTGAATTAAATTAGCTTTAAGTATTCTTAGATCAGCAACATCCAACTCTGCACACACACACATACACCCTTAGATTGGGAAACTGGTCCCATTATCCCCAGTCGGACCCGCTATACCAAACGGATAAGGAGCTGCCAACCAAGGTCTGGACCAGGTGGGTATCCCCCTTGTTGTTGACCCGATTTTCGGGGCTTCAACAACTACATACAGAAGGAAAAGTCTATGGATGATTCTATAGAAGCTATCATAAAGGAGAATGATAATGCAGATGGTGAGACAAGGATAGCTCTTGGAGAAGATAAACAATAAGAGATTAAAGGCAAGCTTGAAGAAGAGACTATGTTCGTTGAAAACATAGTAAAAGATCATCAGTTCACTATGATGATAGGCACAATGGAAATAGCCATGGAAGCTGTTGAGGAAGAAAGACATCTACTGAAGGATGTTAAGAAAGAAGGAACCTATGCAAAGGATTTGACCTTGGGAGGAAGAACACTAATAAAAGAGTGTTTTGCAGAGGTTGATCAATCTTTTGAAACCGTCAGAAGTATGGAAGAGTATCTTTTAGAAGATAAAAACTCTGAAGTAAAGGAGGATGAAGAATGTCTCTTAAATGAGAGAAATAGTGACTTATTGCAGCAGAAAGAACTTAGGATTGGAAGTGATGATGAAACACTTGCAACGTGTCACAGAGAAATTGCATTGCTGGAATATTTGTTGGAAAATTCAGAGTATAACAGTGTGATTGCAGAAGAAGGAGTTCACTACGGTGGACAAGAGCAAGAAGACATCATTAGAGCAGATGATGTAGAAGAGAGACCAGTTGAAAATCTCATGAATTCTACTGAGAATTAAAATCAGCATACAGATGTGTTGACAGAGGGGAAAGAAACAAAACTACAAACTGAATTGTTTCCAAAGGAAGATAAGGCACAGAAGCATTATGTTTTTTATTTTAACAAGTGTTTTGTGAGTGCAGTTTTTGTTGCAGATGTTGGAGGAAATTTGACACAGATGAGCAGTCAAATAAAGGTGAGAGAAGAAGATTTTGTGGAAGAATTCAATCAATGGAACAGAGATGCTCAATAGCTAGAGAGAATGCTGGAAAATCATGATTCAGTGCCAGAGGGTAAGGATGATAGGGAGGTAGCAAGCAAAGCAAAAGTTGGAGCAAGCAAAGCAAAAGTCGGCATAGCAAGCAAAGAAAAAGTTGGAGTAAGCAAAGCAAAAGTTGGAACAAGAGTAAGAATAAAAGAACAAGAAGAAGAACAACAGATTGAAGAACTAGTGGACAGCAGCAACAACCTGAAACAAAGAGAAAGAGGAAGAAGTAAGAAGCAGAACATGGACCAGTCCAAAGATGTACTAGAGACAGAGATTGAAGAAATGTGGCAATTGATGATGAAGCAGTCCAAATGGAGGAAAATGGTAGTAGCAGGAAGTATGATCAATCAGAGTTTGAATCTGATTGACAAGAAGAAGAAGATGGAGTAGAAGACAGTAGAAGTACAACAGCAACAAAGGAAAAATACATTTGGGTAGTTACAACACAAAGTATGGGACCCAGGAAGACAAAGACCAGAAGAAACATGATTAGGAGATCATGAATATTTTCTACTTTGGGAGTCTAATGCAGGAGCATTCACCCAAGAGAAAATCATTGTAATTAAGTAGACATAGGGGGTCATGTATCTTTAGAGAAGTTAGTTTCCTAAGTCTCATGTTAATGTAATATTAGGCCTTTAAGTGATTTAATTAGATAATAAGAGGAAATTGTAAATGCTCTCAAATTAAAGGAGAACATGAGTGGTGAATAAATTACAAGAGATAGAGGTCAATTAGGACTCTTAAAACAGTTTCAGGATTGGAGGAATGAGAGAGAGATTTTAGGAATTAATTGAAGCTATAAGTGGACATAGAGGATAGAGTACATTTAGGATTTGGTTCAATGGATTTAGGAGTCGAACCAGGATGAGTTGAACAAAACTTCTTGGCATATATGTAAGCCTACAGGCAGAAGGAGAGGGAGGAGGCCATAGATATCGAAGATCAGGCCTGTGAGAGACAGAGGTCTCATTCTGTAATCATTGTTGATATTTATTAATACAATCAACTCAATTTTGAGTTGGAATGCGTGTTTCGAGTGTTGAATTGTATGTGAATTCGTAGGTTCTATAAAAGGGGTTGCAGGTAGAGTTCTGCAGAACACGCAGAGGGAGAATTGATACAGAGATTTGTAATGGATCATTGAATCCATTTGAAGGATCAAGAGGACAGTGATCAAAGGGGCATGTGAAGTTAAGCCAGGAGGAAGAGTGCAAAGTGAAATAGCAGAGGACGAGAGCCTTTGAAGAAACCCAAACCACAAAGGGAAATTGAAGAAATAGCGTAAAAACGCAAGTGGAAGGAAGAAAGGAGAAGTGAGGTATGGTTACACAGCAGCCGTTGGATCTTATAGATCAACGGTCCAGATCATGTTGTATGAGGTAGAGTTGAAAGATTGCATCAGCGAACTTTAAATGAAGGAAAGAGGTTTTGTAATAATGAAAGTAGATTTCGGGCGGCCTCAAAACCGTAGGCGGTATTAAAGGATGAGTGTTGATTCCACTCATCAAACGACGCGTGGCAGTGAGAGGAGAGAGAAACAGCTTTATCGGAAGGGTATTCCCCGTGCTCGTCGTCTGCCCAAATAAATAGCAGCCATCGGATCTGTTGGGTGTAGATCGATGATGGAGAATAAGCGCACAAATTTAAACAGTCGAGAGTAGTATCAACCGTTGGATCGAAGGATACAACAGAAGACCAAGATTTGACCGGAGATTGGGCTTATTGGAGTTCGAAGGATCGGCGTTGTGGAGAAACTAAAGGTGCGGACCCAATGATAATTATATATACGAGTGCATAGAATTTGAGATCCGCTATATATGGTTCGAAGCGGGACTTCAATGTATTTCCTTTGTATTATGATGGATGTGTTGCCGAGTCTTTTAAGACTTAAATATATATTAACGTCTCTAATAGTCGCATATCGGAAGGGACGGGGTGATGAGGCACATATGTAATGTGGCCATGGAGGAGCCGATAACCAATTATGATAAAGGCAATCCTCGGGAAGTGTGCTGAGCCCGTACCAAAGTGAAAAAAGTTATGTTTGCATAGTTTTCCTTTGTAAAAGGTGTGTAAAGAAAAAGAGGGCCGATAGAGTATTTCATGCGATAAAGCATATGTAGCCAATGCATTAAAGGGAAAGGTTACATATATGCGGCGTTAAAAGGGATAGTGAAGGTTATGAAGGTTTAAATAGTTCTGATAGGAAGGATTTAGCGAATGACTTTAATAGAGTCATAACGAAGGCTTGAGGGTTGTTTAAAGCCCAATAGGAGGTTTTAGTGGAGTGATTGAGTTCTGATATAATGGAACTTAGGAATAGGGCCTTAACCATTAGAGGTGGAAGATTTGACTCCTTTCTGAGTTAAATACCTGGGACCAATGAGTGGATGCATTTTTATATGCATATTGTGGGTATAAGCGGAGTAACCCTGCATCACACTTGTGTGCTTGTTTTGTTTCCTTCATTTGATGATCTGTAATGTGTTGAGCATGTACCTGTATTTATTTTCAATATTTACATGGTAAATAACTTGTTAATTAACCAGAACAAGTAGGCAGAAATAAATCAAAAATGTACATGAAGGGTTTCTAACAGATAGACTTAGAAATTCCAATATGGTATCAGAGCATGGTTGCAGATCACAAGAGAACTGAGGACATCAGCCGAGCAGAGCAGTAGTAGCAAAAAATAGTTGTCTTGAGTGACAGAAGTTGTTCCTAGCAGAGAAGTAGCAAGGAAGGGGTGACGCAGTGCCTGTGTCATCAAATTTGAGCTGAGAAGAGGATCAACGCAGTGGTAGAGGGGAGCAGACTCGACCTACGCAGTGCCTGGTTATATTTCTCATTCAAGAAGGATTGATGCCCTTTGCCAGGAGGTGTGGATTTTGTTGGTGTCGGGATTGTGCAAAGCCTAGAAGCTCTAAACCTTCTGTTTTTTGGGGCTTAGGAGGTTGTGGGTAAGTTGCAGAGTGAAGTTGGTGGGGTATTGTAGTCAGAACCGTACCTAACAGGTCAAGACCAAGGAGGAGGGAGTTGCTGTCGAGGATTTCTAGCCAAGAAATCCGGATCAGTGGTGCAGCTACACTAACGATCAGAGTGGGGGCATCTCAACATTGGCAGAGGGGTTTCCAGGAGGGAAATCGAGGCTCAGAGAGAGTCACACTGAGAACTTCCAGGAGGGAAGTAGAGGAGCAACGAGATGGCAATGAACGGGGTAAGAGACCAGGACATACTGTACGGAGCCTCAAACTTCATGGTCTGAAAGGCCAGAATATTATCCATTCTAGATAGGAATCGTCTCAAGCACTTCGCCTTGAGGACAATAGCGGTCCCAGTTGACTTGACTGATAACGAGAAGTATGAGGATGCAATGGAAAGGGCTAAGAGCATCATCCTTGACGGGGTCAAGGACCATGTAGTACCACATATTGCCGAGAAGAATACGGAACAAGAGATGTGGGAGACCCTGACAAAGTTGTATCAGCATACTTCCGTGCAGAGGAAGATGCTACTAGAAAATCAACTGCGTTCATACCAGTTGCAGAAGGGAGAATAGATCGACACTTTCCTCGGTCGATTGAAGGAGATCCGGGATCAGTTGACTTCCATAGGGGCCATGTCAGACCAAGAATTGATGGTGAGAACAGCCCTAAACGCAATCTCAGAAAATTGGGAGGTGTTTGTCTAGAGCATACTCGGTAGGGTGACCCTTCCAGATTGGGAGGAAATGAGGGCGGCTCTTCACCAAGAAGAGATCAGAAGGCTGACCAAGGTAGGAAGCAGCGACAAGGGGGTTAGAATCAAGAAGGAGGAGGAGGTGGATGTTGCCCTAGCATCTATGGGAAAGCAAGAGAAATGGAAGAAGAAGGACCTCTCCAAGGTAAAATGCTTCAACTTTGGGGAACTGGGTCACTATGCGAGCCATTGTCCAAGGAAGAAGAGAAAAGGAGAGGCTACCGAGACAAAGGTTGTTCCAAAAAGGGCGGAGAAGGAAGTGGAGACAAATGATGACTGTGCCATGAGTGCTGACACACCACTTGAGCAGAAGTGGGGAGACATCGAGCTGTAGTCAGATGGACTACAGGTGATGAGGGGCAAGATCCTTGAGGTACCCAACCTCTTGGATTATACTTGGCTACGGGAGCCCCGAAGAGGAGTAGCAGTGCTGGCGAATGTCAGGAGAGACGGATGCGAATGGAGCAACAGAGGGAGCTACAGTGTATAATTCTCAAGACAGTGTGAGGCAGGAGAGCAAGATGCATAGAGTTGTTGTAGCAGCGCAGAGGTCAGAGAGGGAGCACTTATCAGCGATAGAGGGAGTTTCAACATCGAGGGTGTCTCTAGCCTGACAAAGATGTCAGAGTTGGGAGATCGGTTACTTACTTCTCAGTAATTGAGTTGCAGTGCAGTAGTTAGCAGTGGCAGTGTTATGGGCAGCATGATGCAGCATGATGAGAGGGAGTTGCAATGTAGATGCACCAATGGTAGTGGCAGAGCCATCGGTAGCAGCATGGATGTAGAGGGAGTTGTTGTATAGATGCAACAGTGGCAGTGGCAGGATCATGGGTAGCAGTACATGATGCAGTAGCTTCAAAGGATGTTGGGCAGCAGGCCTAACATCAGCATAAGGACCGATGCCGAATGATCAGGGTGATGCTTAGTCAGGAGTATTACTAGAGCATAGTCCTCACTAAGAGGGAGTGTTTATTTGGGGTAGCATCGGATGTGCTCTAGCCTCAAAACTTGGTGGAGAGGTTAAGGCACATGAGATCTCCAATACCCAGAAATGGTTTGGGCAGATTCTAAACAGTTTGATAGATATTAAAATAATTCATATTTGTATTAGAGTCCCTAAGTCTAAACTTAGGGAAAATAAAATATTAATGTGTATTAATATAAAACTGTGTTAGAATGGTCCAAAAGTCATGGATCAAGCCAGAATTAATCTTAGTCATTGATTAGGGACTTAATCTTGGCCGTTGAATTGTCAACGAGAAAAGTATAAAAGGAGGCTTGAGGGTCACTTGGAGAATACACCAAGTTGATCAAGATTTTGATTTTCTGGGGCAAGGTTTGCTGAGGAAGTCGAAAGAGTGATCAGAGTTGTAGCTAAGGGATAGTGAATACAGAAGCAGAGAGGCAGAGATAGTACTAGGAGGATCAGCGCAGAAACCATGAGAGAGGGACGCAGAGCCAGCCAGAGGTTCACCCAGAGGCATTCAGGGCTCACAGAGAGGCAGCTAGGAGCTACGTAGTGCCTTAGATAGCCAGTGTGGGTGACGCAAAGGATCTAAGGGCTGACGCAGTGCCTCCAGAGGCTGATGAAGGGCGAGCTAGGGTGACGTTGGGCAAACGTTGGGCCAGAAAGGGCTGATGCGGTCCCTAGAGGCTGGCGTTGGGGTTTTCGTGGGGCAGATTTGAGCTGGGAGTTGTTGGAGTGTTTATCCAGGGTTTCAGCTGAAACATCTGTCTCCAATTGAGAGGTACTACTTCCGAGATTATTCTTTGTTGGGTGAGCTAGTCTTGGCATGCAGATTGTACTCTGAAACTGCTTAATAATTAAAACCCTCAGATAGCTGCATCGGTTTTCCCGCATTGGGTTTTTTCGAGGACATTGGCCCGAAAACAACAGTGTCACTTGTGTGCTTGTTTTGTTTCCTTCATTTGATGATCTATAATGTGTTGAGTGTGTACCTGTATTTATTTTCAGTATCTACATGGTAAATAACTTGTTAATTAATCAGAACAAGTAGGCAGAAATAAATCAAAAAAGTACATGAAGGGTTTCTAACATATAGACTGAGAAATTCCAACAGATATCATATTGTTGTTGTAATATGGGTTATCAGTGTTTTCCATGTAAGCATTAAGGGAGGGTATTGGAAGTAATGCTTCCATGTCATGTGTAGTTTTCATTGTGAGTCCCTAAGCGTCATTCTAGAAGTTGTTGATTCCTATGTAATGAATTAGATTCATTATCTAGAGGTGGCGAAGTCGTGTAATTTCTTATATATGTAACTGTTGAAATGATTAATATTACAGTGTGAGATTTGTGTTGTGCAAAATTGCTCTCTGCTCTCTCTTCTATTTTTCTAATAAAAACTATATATTTTAAGTTATATACAATCAAATAATATTTGAGATATTTCAATTCTTTATATTTTCATTAACTTAATTGCAAGTTAACGAGTATAGGTTCATCTTGACTCCACATCTATCAAGCATTTAGAGGGATCAAATCTCTTTGCATGCAAACCTACTTTTGAGTGCAAAACTTGGATTAGTTTTAGTTTTATTAAAACCTTATGCATACATATGCATACATGCTCTTTCCATTTTTCTTTGACCACTTTATAATTTATTTTTTTAAGATAATGCTCACAGCATTGATTATGTACAAAGATATAGCTTAGAAAAAGAGTTCATTGTAAATATCAAGTTTTTATGTGCTTATTAATTAAATTTAAATATGAAGTTATGGAATTTAATGGTTACAAATACTAATCATTATTTAAATTTATTTTAAAGTCATATGCATATTATGGTTTTTCATAAAATATGGTTTCTAATTTTATTAATAAAAACAAAATTATGATTTAATTAAGTTATCATTTTTATTTTTATTTTTTGTTGCTAGAATGCCAGGGCCAACTTGCTTATTGGATGAAAAAGTAACAATCAATCCACATTGGGATGCTATCACTAGGATTGTGGTGTTTATGACTACACTGGGCCTAGGCCACGACTAGCCTACTTATTGGATGAAAGAATAACGATTAATCCATAATGGGAAGTTATCACCAAGATTGTGCAAAACTCAGTCGAGCTTAGACCGACATTGGGACACTATCACCAAGTGCTAGCACCAAGATTGTTTAAAGCCCGTGGAGCTTGGATGCCCCTTGGGATAGTTTAATTCCCCCCAAAGTGACTTCCATCCTCAACCTCTCCTCATAAACATTAAACCTCACCTCGTAGAAACTAAACCCCACAAAAACCAACTTTTAAAATTAAATTCACATTATGCTTATTATTATTATTATTATTTTAATCTAAAACTTCTTCATTTTAAGAGCATTTCAACCTCTCCCATACTAATTTTTGTGCACAATAAGTGTGCTTGTGATGTTGAAGCTCTTTTTGACTTATGTATATCTATTATTTTCCACAACAATCTGGTTAGGAATTTTATGAAGTTTTGAGTTTTTATCAGAAAATTATAAATATCAATATTAAATCATTTAGTGTAATTATATTTTATTCTAATCTCTATTCATTATTCATTATCTTCTATTAACAATTTAATGAATTTAATTATAATTTTTTTTAAATAATATAAATATTAATATGAACAATTAATTTAACCATACTTCATCTTAAATCTATATCTATTATGTTATGTCAACTATTTTAAATCTTGATCTAATATGTTATATAATTAACTTACATTTATATCTATTATGTTATACTAATAATTTTAGATTTTTAAACAGCCGAAAAACTTATCATAACTAACCTGTAGTGGGGACAATTATCACTGATTGTGATTCGCAAATGTAGGCTGACTCATCACTTTTATTCAAGGAAAGTCAGGTTGCCTAGAATTACAGCTAGTGGTCAGTGAGAGAATAAGTTTCGGCTCCTACTAGATGTCTTTGAGTCATAAACTGTTAACCTGTTTCCTTAAGTCCCAATAACCACCCAGCAACAATTTTATGACATAAATTCTAAATTCATATTTATTATCTTTAATAAAAAAATCCAATATATTTTTTTAATTTACATTTTAACTTAATAATTATAAATATAATAATTAATTATTAATATTAAATAATATATTCTGGTAAATAACTGGCCTTAACTTACGCATAGACCGGTTGTTATTAAATGTCACAACATCACTTTCTAATTTGGATTCTAAATCTTTATTTTTAGATATGACTATTTTCGAACGAAGAAAACAACTTATTTGGACTCACTCCATCTGCATCAGAATCTAGTACAGAAGATTGGATTGATGAAGTGTCATTTGCAACAAGACAAATTTGATATTGTAACAATTATAGGTATGCATCACTCATTCGTCATTCACCTATCAGTATATATGTCTCATATGATAAAGTTAAAACATAATGGCCCACTGGCTAGTTTGAGTCAAAATAGACTATTTGGATAGTGTTGTCCTCTATCCAACAAAATGCAGCAGTAGATAAATTGCAGTCACTCTGGGCTAACAGTCATGGTGATCATCAGTGATGTAGTTGCAATAAAGAATGCAATGCAAAGTACAGGTTGCATGTTAGTGTTGGGGGATTCAATATGAGTCCAAAGGTTATAATTAGCAAATAAGTTGGACTCCTCAGACCTGCAACTGCAACTGTTCTGCTCTTCAGTTGGTCCTTCATAAGGCCGTAGTTTACCTAGTTTTGCAGTTTTCAAATTTGTTTGGATGGTAAAAAATGGCCTGAATTCGGCCAAAAAAGAATTGTGTTCTAGAAATATAGGGCATTAAAATTCATGGGTATGCATGTAGTTTTGCTCAAATAAACATGGAAATAAGTGATAAGTTGGAATTGAAATTTTTTATGTAAAAAAAAATGGGTGAAAAAATTATTTTTTATAAATTATTGTGTTATTTTAAAAAATATGATTTATTAATATATATTAATATACAATAACTATCTTCATTATCATTAAAAACTAAATTAAAAATAAACAATTTATTAAATATACATTAATTTTTTTGAAATACTATCATTAAAAACCAAATTAAAAATAAACAATTTATTAAATATACATTAATTTTTTTTGAAAGAGTATTATAAAACACTATCAGCTATCGTTATTGTTTCACTTTTAGAATAATATTATTTAAGTAATAAGTGATAAATTAAAATATATTATTATTAGATAAATATATTTTGTTCTTTTAAAAAATAAATTAATATATGGTGAACTATTTTTTGTTTTGAAAAAACAATTTTATTTTAAAATTCAAAAAAAATCTATTTTTATAACTTATTAACTAGTTATTTTAAATAGTATGATTTTCATTAAACAAAGAGAAATATCCAATATTATTTAAAAAATAATAACTAATAACTCTCTTCACCATCTTTAAAAATTAAATTAAAAATATACAGTTTATTAGATTTTTTTAAAATAATATTATTAAGTGTGTCATCAACTATCTTTAATTTTTGGAATAAGATTATTCGTTATCTTTTAGATCTTTTATTTCAAATCAAAATCAAAATGACTTGTTAGACTTGTTATCCAATAATCTTTGATACTTGATGTGACCTAAAACCTTTTAAATTAATCAAGTTTAGTTTGACTTGTTATCCAATAAATTTTTATACTTGATGTAACTAAAAACTTTTAGATTAATCAAGTTTAGTCTATTTAAAATATTAAGGTAATGATAGTTTATTTTATTTGAAATATTAAATTAATAAATCAATAAAAGTTATCAAGATTATCTATAATTTAATAATTTTGGAAATAAACATTTTAAATGGTATTATTAAAGGTGTTAGGTTTTTTTTTTTTTTCAATTTATTGAAGTCAAAATCAAAAAAAATGTTATTTTGATATAGTCAAATCATTTTTATGGTTCATTTTATTTGAACATATCGATTAAATATAGTTAAAAAAAAAAAATGAACAGACTCATCCACACTCCCAAGATAATTTTAATCAAAGTTTGGTTTAGTTAGTACATTTTATTTTACATATTAGTGGGATATAATTTAGTGAAAAAAAGCACAAGGTTGCCATGCTTATCCTGGCCAATAATCCTTGAACAGTCCAATAATTTTATACATGCTCATTGATTCCATAGCAATTTCATTATAATAGTCATGTCGCTCAAATCACATGTATATTAATTTCCTTACAATTATAATGTTAACTCAAATCACATGTAAAGGAGAGAATCATAACTTTGAATGTAGATGGGAGGCAAGTAGCTTCAATCAAATGAGTGCAGAAGACTAAAAGCAAGATACATGTTAAGCAGCACTGGTCCACGTTGTGAGAAACTTTTGATTATTTTAAGAGGTTTCTACGTGGACAGCAGAGATGATGATTACAATAGTTCAGTGTTTTGATGAGGTGGAACTGGCACAGTAACAGTGAAGAAAGTAAAGATTGAACATTCCTCGGTCTTGGAGCAGAGAAACCACGTGCCTGTGTCCATGTACTACTACTGCTACTCGGTAGTTGGAATGGAACAAAGGAAGGAGAGAGAAAGAAACAGGAGAAAAAGCAATTAACTATGATTTAACCTTTTGTCCTACAGCTCTGCCATTTTTGAAAATCTTCTATCATTCTTTTCACACATTCTACACCTAACAGCTATTCAAAGCACAACTACCAGTCATCCAGACTCTGAAAATTCAATCCCGTCCTTGCGTCTTACTCATATGGATATTTATCTTCCTATCCACACCCCCACATCCCCAAGGCCTTCAATTCATTAAATTCTTGCCATTGAGTGGCCTCTCTGCTTAGTCTGCCTGCTATTATCGTCGGAGTACTGTACTTCCTTCTAGAATCGGTGGCTTCTTCTGCATATCCCACCACCATTTTTTGAATTCTCAAGGTACCATGACTGACATGGATCGTTCCTCATCAGATGACAATACATCAGTGGATTCTCAAGGTACAATTTTATCCCTTTGCATTGAATTTCTACTGTCTATTGATGTCTGGTCTCTGTAAGTCCATAAATGGTTGTGATAAAATGAAGCTGGTGCAGATGATGTGAACGAGAGCTACAAGATGGATTTCTCAGAGGATGAAGCCGATCTCATAAGCAGGCTCTACAATCTACTTGGCCAGAGGTAGTTTATCTGAGAAATTATGGATTTTAATGGTAACTTATAACAGAGGAGCAATGCCTGTGAATTTGAGGTTACAAAAATTAATGGTGGTATTTTGGTTTTTGTACAGGTGGGCTTTGATTGCAGGGCGAATTCCTGGCAGAACTGCAGATGAAATCGAGAAATACTGTAGTAAACGATATGCCAGTGACTAGCAATAGGATCACACTCTGTGGTTATATGAATCTTTAATTAACTAATTATGAAGAGGGTAGAAGAAGCGTTGCTGTATTTGATTCAGTTTGTGATGGTTTGTATATTGGTTGAGTGATGGGCATATCTGGGGTGTATGCATGTGTATGAGTGATGGAGGCATAGGGAATCCAACTGGGGCTTCGATACCAGGAGATCAAGTTTACACGCAGTTTTAGATTGATGGTCATTTTTCTTTTCTGCTCAGCAGGCAGGAAGCCTGAAACTGTATAACAAATTTTCAAGTACTCTTATTGTTGTCGCTGTAGATCTGATTGCGAATATTAATGCAATTTTGAGATTGGTCATGGACCAATGACAATAATGTCTGTTCCCCTTGGTATTCAATGTGAAAGTTCTGAATCAATTTTGTCTTCAAAAGGCTTTTAGCGTGAAATAGTGCCTACTCTGCATATCTCCTGTGAATCCTTTTTTCCAAGGCAAAGAGGAAAATCTGATTCTCATACTACTGAAATCGATGAAAATTGCAATTAACTACAGAAAAAGGAAATTATTACATCAAAAAAAACCTCTGTGCTCCGTTTTACTGGTCAAGGAACATAAGTGTCTTTCCTATGATCAATGGAATTACATTTACAACTACAAAATTGAAGGTTTCATCCCCTTCACGCCCTCTGGTATGTCTACAACTTGCAAGCTTACTTCTCCAAGGGGACGCATTCCTCAAAGAGAACACACGTGTATGCCTCACCAGAAGCAAAAGATCCTGGGTTGGTCTTTTGAGGTGGACATACATTTACAAATAAATAGTTTTAGGTTCAATTCCCTTCAGACACCCATGGTGTTTCAGTGGAACATAACTTCCTCCCCCTTTCGGCTTGCATTTTCCTTTACAGGACTTAATGCTATGATTGCCACATTCTTTCTAACTTCTTGACCCCATTCATTTAAAAAAAGGGCAAACACTGAATTTTACAGAGGATATAGCCTGGTAAAAGCAGTGCATGAAGAAGCGAGGCAATAAGACCCTAGAGACTTGAACATTTGTTAAATTGGTTGAAGTACCTGCCTTCCTCGCACCCCTTTCTGTATGCAGTTCACATAAGTAGCATCGTCTGACTGCAAACTTGAAACCCCTTAGAAATAGATATGAATCCTTAACTAAAAGACCAAACCAGGGTCTTAGGCAAGGTACTCACTATCAGTAGCTTTTTCATTCCAATAGCTTGTTAATGAACTTGCTACAGCGTAGGGACTTTAATCAGATACCTGTCTTGGTTAATTAATTTCATGCTATCAAAACCAAAAGGCCAAACTGGGGTCTTTTTTAAGGCACCCATCACTGGTTTTCTATTCAACATATTGTTAATCCACTCGCTAGGGCAGATTCTAAATCAGATATCTGTATTGGTTAATATGCAATCAAGTTCCCCGGATGCGGGTGACATCAGGGACGAAGGAGGGGAGCCACATGGAGGCCATGTGTGGCCTCATGCCTGAGACAGGCATTCAATGCAATCCGCCGCCGAAGATTATAAGCGTGGGTACTGGGACGGCATTTCAATGTGTAGTCCGGGGTTCAAGTGCGTTCTCAGAGCGCAGTTATGGCTTGTAGAATTCGAGGAAATTCTGAGGAGGTTAAAAATGGTGAGGGGGTGGATCGCTCCATGTTGGTTCGAGCTCAGAAATTGGAGCCTGGCTTATGGTTCAGGAAGTGTGCCTCTGTTGTGTTTATGGTTCGCGGAGCTACTGCTCACGCCATTCCTCTGTCAAGTGACTGCGGCTTCCAGGCGGAAAAAGCGGGTGGCGGATGCTTTAGTCTCCCCAATTCCTCCCTTGCTGTTATGTTCTTCCCTCCGGTTATCAGTGGGAAAATGGTTAGGCCACGACAGCGCCTTCTCAGCCGTCGCGGCACTAGCCGAGGCGGGTCTTCATGCCCCTCCGAGGCATCACCCCAATCTCGCTGCTGTCGATGCCTCTGCCATAGAGTTGCAGAAGCTCATCCCATTCAAGCGAGCCAATTCTTGGACTCTAGTAGCCCAGACCTGGACTCGGCACCTCTACCAGCGTTTGGCACGGCTGTCTTCTCTTTCAGCAGCTCCCAGGAGAATTCCCGCATCAACGCCCATGTCTCAGTCCTTTTCCTTGAGGAACCGAAGGATGAGAGCGAGGATCACCCCAGCGAGAAGAAGCACCAGGCAGGAAGCTCAAGGGACGTCGAGGGATCGCCAGAGGCTGCTCCAGAACGGGCTGTTAGTCCACCTCCGTCTCAGGCAATGCCTTCTCCAGCGGAGGACAAGAAAGAACCGGACCCTCCCCCTGAGGACTATGGCTGGTACCCAATTATCGAGGAGGAACCGGACGATTAGCCGTCCTCTTGCTCAGCATCGCTGCCCAGGTTCACCCATGCTGTGCTATGTCTGCTTAGGCCTACTGTTTGTTTTTGCTGTTCATGTTTGGTTCAAAAGTAGTTTGGTTGAATGGTTTTTGAAGCCCCTGCGCGGGTTCCTAATGAAGGTCTCCTTTTTCCTTTTTGCGCCCCTGCGTGGGTTGTCAATTCTGGCTCTGATAACACTTCCATGGTTTAAAGCCCCTGCGCGGGCGGTTTGTCTCAGTTGCGGTACCCCTGCGTGGGCTGCTCTTTCTGTTAAACTCCAGTCCAAAGTGCCATCCGTGGCCTTGGGCAGTATGACTCAATGACTGTAATTGTTTTCCTGTTTTGTATATAATAGAATAGCATAGTATTAACAAGAAAAAAAAATATGCAATCAAGTTAAATAATATAGGCATCCAAAGTTTCTATACTTTTTAGAAACCCTGCCAGAAACGGTAGTTCGACTTTGTTAACGCACTTGCTTACAGCAACTTCCAGTTTCAAGTTCACTAATTGCAAGTGCAAATTGTTAAATTAATGGGTGCCTAAGAAAAACTTAAGTAGCCCAACTCATGTGTGACAATCGATATATTATAACTACTTTTAGCTCCAACTTTTTTGGCAACACATCAGGCTTAGTTTGTTCCAGAGAATAATCCTTGAAGAATGGACATAAGCTTCAACAATTTAGCCAAATACATTATCATTATTATGTTCCAGATTACAATCACTAATGTAAGCGAAGATCCCTGCCGTAATGAACCCAGCAATCAGTGGATGATAGGTACATAATGCAGTTTGGACGGGAATACATGAGTTGGGGTATCGAGGAGGTGATAACTCCAAAGATGTCAATAGAGTGTATTTCAGATGGTTGATGAGGATTTAAAGATAACCTTCCAGGTTCAAGTTTCATTGTGATATGATGTTTATTGGAAGGTGTTTTTTTAGTACTAATTCTGTTTTGATTATGTTGATTTTTTAGTATGGATATTTTCACAATTAATAATTTGATATTGCTAAAAATTTCTGAAAATTATGTTCTGTTTATAAATATACCCAATATTTAAAGTAAACACTTCACTCATCTATAAAAACATAACTTTTCTTTAATTCTCAGAAATAGCAAGAAAAGTAAAAAAGAAAACCAAAAAACTAAAACAAAACCTAATTGAAAATGAAGAGAACTGTTGATTGTGTTATTGAAACCCAAAACCCCCGGTTACCAGCAAAAGATTGTGTATGCTTGAAATGATGAGACCATTTAAACTTTTTTGTGTTTACTCTTCAGTTTCCATCTTTGGATGTAATACACTATGAAGCTGTGGATATGATTTTAATTAACAAATATTAGAGTGGAAATCCTCTTGTGATTTTGTTTCCTCTGTTCTAAAAAGTAAAACCAACGAACATAATAGAGAACAGTGATTTTGTTTCCTCTGTTCTAAAAAGTAAAACCAACGAACATAATACCAACGAACATAATAATAGAGAACAAATTGTACTGTTCGTAGGCGGACAGCATTTGAAATTTTTTGACTGCTCAAGAAGTGGCACTTAAACAAAGATACAAAGGAAAAGCCTTCCAATTGTACCGTCTATTTGTACATTGCTGACTTTCATGGGGCTGTAGTGCCATGGTTGGGCATGGAATCTTTCCACTCAGTAGATAAAATGTTTTCCATGTGGAGGTTATCTTATCATGATGCAAGCAGGTTGGCAACTGCATGACAAGATTGTAAGTTAGGATGTGTAAGAGAAATTTGATAATAAAGATTGTTGAGATTTAAAATCTTAGAAAATCAGAACTAGTAGTTCCAAATTGGCAGAATAGATTAGCAATTTGAAAAGGTTTGAAAGGAAACATAAAAAAACAGAGTTCAAATTTGAAGTCATAGTTGTGTATTGGGCATAAAATTATTTCTCAAGTAAATGAAAATTAAAATAAAAAATTATTTGTCAAATTTCAAATGGAATTTTTTTTTATTAAATTTTTTAATTGAAGATTAAGGAAACTTTTCATAATATGTTTTACTTGTCATTGTTTTTATTGTTATTTTTTTATATCATTTTTTCTATATTCATAACAATTAAAAAAAGAATATTAACATTTTTTTTCAGTTCATAAAAAGCAATGTTATCATTTCTATACAATATAATCTTATTGTTATGGAGCTCATGCGTCCATGTATCACCTACTTATTGAAATCACATATTAGTAGTGGGCATTGAAGATCAAAATCTTTGATTGTAGTGAATATTTTTTCTGCTTACAAGGGAGAAACAATTCCAATTGCAATCAGCTCCAATTTGAATCAACTCACCATCCTCTTGATCCTTGGATTTACAAATGGTACTTACTAATCCTCCATGGCTCCACCTATACATCTCTTACTTCCTACTCTACTTTTACTATCTACTGGGCTTGTTTTCATTTACTACTTGCTCTACTTGCTTACATTATGAATATTACCTGCAGGTGTTCTTTATGCCTACTTATTATGAACACACAAGAATAGGCACTAAGGATCAAAATTGATTCAATTCGGATATGATTCCTCATTATCATAAATTCAGTGCTAACTAAATAGTATTACTTCATTCTAGTTAACAAAACATAATGTTATTTTTATGTGTTTTTTTATACATGGTGTCCTTCGTCATAATGCACACATGCACTAATCATTAGGCCTATAATTCTTATGACAAAAGATTCTTGCATGTTATATTTCTTTATGGAAAATTATGTTGTTGGAGGTTTTGAGTAGATTTTATTGTTTTTTTCTTTATTGGAGATTGCAATGGTATTCATAAAATAATACAATATTTTAATTTCTCTAAAAATTCATTGCAATTGTTTGAATGATGGGGCCAATAGCCTTATAAGAAAGAAACACAATTTCATTATAGGACAATTTCATTATATTTGAAGATAGTGTCCATGAAATGAAAAAATAAATGGTCCAATTGAATTTATTTCCTATGGTTCCTATATAGATTATAAGTAAATGGTCGAATTGAATTCCCTCCATATGATTCATATTTATAGTATAAGTAAATAGTCATATTAAATTGTCATACATGTAAACCAGTGTCATCTATATGTACTTGTCTAAGTGTAGAAGAAATTTTGTTTTGGAAATAAAATTATTCATTTGAAATCTACACAACTTGATACAGTAGAAGGTGTGAAATATACAACATACATGAAATTTAAAATTATATTTCATTTTCAAATAAAAAAATAATTTATTTCAACTTATCAATAAAACTAAATTGAAATTAACCCGAAATATAATCTTTCCCTTTAAATTTAATCCCTGATAGGGAGGAGATCAACCTCGAAAAAAACCTTCCTAACTCTAGTGAGTATTCCTCAGTTGGATCCACTCTCTAAGTTGGCGAGTTGAGTCAAAACTCGTGGTCAAAATTGACCAGACTTAGTTTTGGTCAATAAGTTTACTCGAGTTTTACCTAATTTTGCTGAGTTTAACGTCCTCGATTTTTTAATAACCCTGCTTATTGCCTAGTTTTGACTACTGTCCTGATTACGTCTCTACTTTGGGATTGTTGTATGTTTCGGAGTCCAAGTTATATACCTCTGATTTACAGTCATTAGGGTAAGTTAAAGCTTTGCTTTATGTCATTTTAACCTTTCCTGTAATTCTTTCGTTGTTTGTTTGCCTGCTTAATTAAACAAAACAGAGTATTATTTCCATAACATGCATAAGCCTACACTGGTTGCCTCTGGGAAGAGCATAACCAGCAGATACACATCTGACAGTGCTCTTATGTTCTCAAATAGATAGGGTGAATTGGACTCTTGTCTCTATGGTGTAACAGTGTTCTTATGTTCTCAAATATATCAAGGTGAATTGGACTCTTGTCTCTATGGTGTAACACTCTGGATACACATTATTTAGATCTAGAACCATGTCTATGCAAAAGAGGCTTGAATCATGTCTGATTTTTCTGCAATATAGTTTGCTTAAAGATTAAATGTCCATGCATGAAATTAGAAGACACTCAGTAAACTTCATATACTTAAAACACTTCATTTCCAAGGGCACTCGTTCAAGTTTTTAGTTAAGCTGGTATTTGGTGATCTTTTTTCTGAGGAAAGTTGCAACCATGTAACCTTACCATATTAGTATGTTTTATTTCCTTCGACCAAGGATGCGGTCAAGGTAAGAGGCTATTGCTCCTCTTACAAAGGATTCAATCAAGGTAAAAGTTTGGGCTACATGTAAGCTCTCAGGGTAGGCTCAAATTAATGCAAACTTCTTCCACAATTCATAATCACTAAATTCTAGATTTCTTTTATTTTTGGCATGTCCATTTTCACTATCTTCTACTACACAATTTCTCCCTGAGCACTACACGCCTGCTATAGCATTGTACACTGCAATTGATTCAGATCTGGTTATCTTCTCTTTGTGATGGCTAGAATCCCATGTTTTATTAGTTTATTAGAACACATCCCTTTTGTGATATCTTAAGCTTCCCAATTTAGTATTCGATTTCACCTAGAATTATTTAAGGTCATTCTTGCCTAACATCCATCTAATGAATTCTCAATGCTTGATGCACTGGAGTAAGTTCTTCATATTTTTAATTAGAGTAAATGAAAGTGTAACAGCAAATTAAAGGAAATGCAGAAGGTAAAATTGACTATAAAATTCCTCTCTTGTAGGCAAAAGAGGGTCCCATAATAAGTCTTTTTGTTCAACCTCATAGGCTGAAAAGGGTCCCATACTAAGGTTCTTTGTTCAACCTCATAGTTGTTAATGTTGAAACTTTTTTAGAACAGTGGAAATTGAGGAACTAGATGCTTATATGTTATAACAGATGGTGTGGTTACATGTGTTTCCTTTTCAATTCTTTCCTTCCCTACCATTTACTTCTTGTCCTCTCCAGCTCATTTCGACTTTGATTGACCTAGCTTCACGTAATAGAGCATCTACAAGCCCCTTACAGTTCATTCAGAGCATAATTCCAGAACTCCAATTAAGAGTTCTGCTTTGATAACTATTGATCCTGTTGTTGTCACAATTGAGTCGGGAAAAAAAAAAAAAAAAAAAATCCTAGGATGGTGTCATTGACAAAGCCTGAGATGTTTGCCTTGACAGTATACTACGAGGTGATAGACCTGAGCCTCATAGAACTCCGGTAGACATATTTGCTTCTGTATGTGATTTTGTTTGTGGTGAATGTCAGCAACAAACTGCTTGGCCACTTCATGGGCCTCATTCCTTTGGAGACCATGGTAAAGGGCTGGAAGGAGGAGGTGTAGGAACATCATGGTTCACTTCGCAGGACTGTTGACAGCCTAACCAAGGGACTTAAATTTATATTATTTCAGAAATAAGCTGCCTGATATGAAATTCTTCCCTGCGGTCCCTGGGTTTATAGGACACCCCCAATGTCTTCTCTTGGTGGCCTGAGAATTTCTCTCAGGAAAGTTCTTATCTTTGTCATTCTATGGAGTACAACGGAATGAAGTTGCATTGAATTAAAGGTTATCATTTCTCCAGAATTAACTAAAATAAACAAGATGGCCCTTCTAAATTAAGAACGGTAGAAACGATTCTAGGAAACATAGGGCAAGGGGGCGTTTCCGTAGTTCCGTACGAAAACAAGTACCAAACGCTGAAACGCGTTTGGTATGGCCCTGGAACGCATTTTAGGCTGTACCACCACGTGAAGGCTACACTGACACGTTTCACAAAACTAAAACGTGGCCAGTACGGCCTGAAACGCATTCCAGGGCAGTATTTAGGTTATCCTAGTGACTTCTAGTTGCTTCTAGATGCCTGTCTAAAGTTATAAAAGTAAACTTTTGCCCTAGTGTTGATATGCAGTTCATGGTAATGTTTAAGAATATTCTCCTTTATTTTTTATTTTCATTCTTTTACTTAAATTTTTAACATTACCATGAAATGACTCAGGATGTTTGAGAGTGGTTTCGCCCTCATTGGATTTCATATGGAGAAAGTAGAATTTTAGATCTCACTGAAAATCCAGCAAACTTCTCTGTTTTTCAGGATTTCAAGATTGGGGGGATCGCAATGTTTCCATTAGATTTTATCATGTACTAGCGTATGGAACTTGTATTTAATCAAGAGAACCAAACCCTCTATGCAGGGGAGACTCCCAATAATGAAGAGCATGTAGGGTACTAGGGTATGAAACTTGTATTTAATCAAGAGCACTAAGGTCATTCAACTATGTAGGAGGAGACTCCCAATCAAACACGAGAAAAGAAATTAGAAATTTTTCGTCGCTGATTTTGGATATTTCTATTTTCATTATGTGATCATTCATGAGTAAATGTGATGTAAATTTAGAGACTTGTAGTTTATGCATTGACAATTGACAATTTTATCATAATGTAATAAATTAGAATGTATCATATATGCTTTATGATTGCACATATTTCTTAAATGTCCTAATATATATATATATATATATATATATATATATATATATTCGCATTTCCCCGTTTCCAAAATTTTGGGAGGTCGCATTTTGTATCGGTTCCCTTTTCGGAAACTCTTACCCGTTTCCCCATTTCGTGCAACCTAGAGACGATTCTTTGATCCTCTGTAACAGCGTTGGTGAAAATTCCATGTAGTAAAAGTTAATAAAGGCAAAATAATAACCATGGTTGATGGGACACTTATTCCATGTTGAATGTTCGGCAAAACATCTTAGTGTGGGTGTTCATTGATTTATTATGACTAAGGAAATTGGCAAAGGCAAAGGCTTAGGCTTTGGAAAGGCTGCTGAGGATCAATTTGTAACCTTTTATCAGTTCAGTTTTGGAGCTCTCTCATTATTCTCTCTCTCTCACTCTTGGACACTTAGATTTTTCTTGGAACATTTTGGCATTGGATCAAGAAATGCAAAGAAGGCAAGAGGAAGGAAGGAGCAAGCAAAGAAGAACAGGATCAAGCAGCTACAATAGTTTTCTTTGCAAGTATCGAGTTTGCATGTGTATTTTCCTTGCTAGATTTGGCATGCATGGTATTGCATGTGGGTCTTTTGTTGTTATGGCATGGGTTTTTCCAAGTGTGACAGTGTTTTCAACCTAGCCTTGCCATTTCTGGATAGCCATGGTGTGATGGGGTTCTCATGTTTTGGTTGAGTTGGATTGTCGAATGAATTCAAAGCTGTTGACACCTAATCCTCTGCGATTGGGTGAATGTGGAATGTGAACAGTCATCAAGAAGATGAACTGATCAGTCACATTCATGTATATAACAATAGCTACCTAATGAAATAAACGAATCAGTTTTTCTGAGTTTTCTGCCAAACTGGAGTTACTCCTGGCCTGACATGGTATCAGAGCCAAGTTCCCAAAATAGTTGTAACTCCCTTCTGCCCACTGCTCTCTGTCCTCTGCCCCTCTGGAGTCTGCCTACTGAGCTCTCTGTCCACTGTCTACTGTGCTCTCTATCCTCTCTGTCCTCTGCGCAGTCTACCTACTGTTCTTCCTGCCTAAATTCAGAAAGCGTTGAGAGAGTTACTGCTTCAGAACTGGAATATTGTCTGAAGACCTTTCGGTGGAATATTGTCTTGCTGCGTGGGCTCAAGAGCAATCGTCAAAGAAAAATACTGATGCAAGAAGTCTGGCACGTTGAGTAAACTAAAGTTTGAAGAATGCTGATCTGGAATGCTGCGTTGAACTGTTTATTTGTCCGCTACTCCTGTTGAAGAACGCTGGTATTATGAACTTGTATGCTGCTCCTGTTTTGGAAGAAACGCTGGTATTCTAAATTTATACGTTGTTCGATTTATGATGTTTCATGCTTGTTGAATGTATACGCTCCCGTTTTTTTTGGAGCACGGCTTGGGTCAAGAAAATGGGCCGCTCGATTTAATTATATTTTAACTCAACAAGCTTTTGTGGCTATCGATGCGGGCTCACCCATTAACAGAGATCTCCACAGATTGAGATCTTGAGGAAGAAGGGTCATTCATACCCGGAGATAATTAATGAGAATGTGATTGAAGTCGTGGACTCTTTAAATCCTTTCGACTGCAATATTAATATGCCTGACAATGTTAATATGCCTGCAATGTTAATGAGAATGTGATTGAAGTCGTGGACTCTTTAAATCCTTTCGACTGCAATGTTAATATGCCTGACATGGCTGTTCCAATTTCGATGATATCGCCTTGTGATATGTGAATTTTGGGCTGCTCTCGGACTTCGAAACATGATATCCTTATTCTCTGTCGGCGTGACTGATGAATTTTAGTCTGTATGAATTTTAATAATCCATGTTACAGTGTCCAATTGATGGGAATTAGATTTGGCAGAATCTTTTGAGAAAAAAAAAACCTAGTTATAGGTTAAGTCGTAGAGTTTAGGGCGCTCTACATGGCAGTGGATTGTTATCTACAGATTGCTTGGTTGCAGAATTGTGGCTCTCAGCCTTACCCAGTGGGAAGGCGCTTCTTCAACGTGGGTCTTCATTGTAATAATTATAAGGTGAAACCGAGTTTGCATCATTAAGTATTCAGATAATCTTGTAAGTATTGAAGTTATGTATGGATGAACAGCTGGTATTATTCTGGATGCTTTTATCTAACATTAGAGGGATTTGAAGAAAATATAGTGCATAAAGTTTTAGCCTTTGAGAATGCCTTTTTGAGTGCAATTTCACTTTTTTATCAGCAGAAGTTTTTTTATCAGCAGCAGAAGTAATTTTTTACAGAATGCATTCAATCATCTCTATGGTAGGGATAGTTCTCACTGGCAAGGAGAACTATCCTGAATGGTCCCGGATGATAAAACACACCCTCATCTTCAATGAGTTGTGGAAGGGAGTGTGTGTCGGAGAAGGAGACAATGACCCAGTACAACCTACATCAGACAAAGAGCTCGTCATTTGGGATAACAAGAACAGCAAAGCATATGCATTAATCGCAGCATCTGTAAATGAAGAAGTAAGTCGCCATATTTCATCATATTCAACTGCCTTTGAAGCTTTACAAAAGCTCAAAGAACTCTATGACTCACATTCTGCACTTGAAGTTGTTCAACTCATGATTAAACTCTTCACTCTTGAACTGAAAAATAATGATCCTCTTGCTCTTGCATCTAAAGTAAAATCCATAATGCATGATATCAAATCCACTAAGGTTGAGCTGGATATCCCTCTTATTTCTTTTCTCAAGGCACTCTATCCTACTTACTCCAATTATCTTGAGTCTTTACAAGCAAATGGAAATCTTAAAGATATAACCTTTGACTCTCTTGTGAAAAAGTTTGCTGAAAGAGAGAAAGCCTTTGAAAAGAAGACAGTCCCTGAATCTTCTGAAGAGACTGTTTGCCTTGCTCATAAAGAAAAGCATCCTGCTCAAGATTCTACAAGAGGAAGAGGTGGACGAAGAGGAAGAGGAAGATACTTCAGAGGCAGGGGGGGCAGACATTCTCAAGGAGAAAAAGCAGATCTGCATTGCATTCGCTGCAAACAAAATGGATCACATGATGCTTCTACATGCAAGCTACCATGGGACAAAATTGAGCAGAAAAGAAACCAGCAGAAAGGTAAAACTGATGATACAGATAAAGGTAAAGCACCTGAATCCGCTCACTATATTGAGGCACAATGTAACATTGGAGTAAATGAAGATTTGTTTAATGCTTCACTTGCTTCTTCGAAAAATGATTGGTTGCTTGATTCAGGAGCAACCTGTCATATGACTCATAGGAAAGATTTTTTTGAAGATTTCACTGACAATGTTGATGGAGCAGTATACTTTGCAGATCAGTCAAAAATCAAGCCATCAGGGCTTGGCACAATCAGGCTTAAACTGCCTGGTCTTCCAGACTTTCTTCTGGATCATGTTCTATATCTCCCACAGCTCAAGAGAAACTTGCTGTCCTTGGTCCACATTCGCCAGCAAGGTCACTCCATTCATATGTTTGATGGCAAGCTTGAGGTAAGAAAAGCTTCTGACCACTCACTTGTCATGAGGGGAATAGAAGAAGAAAGGCTTCTCAAACTGCAAGGAACCTCTGCTCATGCACATCATTTCTCATATATTTCTCATCATGAAGAAGGTACACTTCCATCAAGTTTATTATGGCATGCTAGATTTGGACATTTAAACTATGACAGTCTCCGCTTATTGAAGAAAAATGGTGTTGCTGGTTTGCCTACAATTCCTAGGAAACATAAGCAATGTGATGCTTGCATTCTAGGAAAGCATAGCAAACAGTCTTTTCATGATTCACGTTCAAGAGCACATAGGAAGCTTGAACTCATTCATTCAGATTTATGTGGTCCAATGTCTGTTCCTTCTGCAAATGGAAATAAATATATCATGACATTTATTGATGATTACACCAAAATGTGTTGGGTTTATTTATTGAAGAACAAATCTGATGCTTTTCAAACATTCAAGAATTTTCATAAATGGATTGAAAATGATGCACAATCTCATATTGGGTCTATTCGCACTGATAATGGAAAAGAATATACATCAAATGAATTTGAACACTATCTTCGCCAACATGGGATTAAACATCAAACAACTGTGCCTTATAATCCCCAACAGAATGGTGTAGCTGAAAGAATGAATAGAACAATCTTGAATATGGTACGATCCATGCTCTTTTTCAAAAATGTAAAGATAATGTTTTGGGCTGATGCTGTTCTATGTGCTGCATATATAAAGAATAGATGTCCATCTAATGCTATAAGAAACAAGACTCCTTATGAATTGTGGTATGGACATGTTCCTTCGGTAAAACATCTCAGGATCTTTGGTTCCACCTGTTATGCTTTGATACCAAAGGTACATAGAAACAAACTTGGTGCTAGAAGTCGTAAGTGTATCTTCCTGGGGTATTCAAACACCTCTAAAGCATACCGCCTCTATGATGAAGTAAATAAAAAGTTTGTTGTATCTAGAGATGTCATTTTTCTGGAATCATCCAAATCTGACAATGTTGTTGAGCGGCAACTTGATCGCTTGGATAGATTCGCAAAAACAAAATCATTTCAAGAATTTGATAATCAGATTCCACATCTTGAAGGGGGGATTCCTATACTAGATCAACATGTGGAATCTTCTTCTGAAGAACAATCTCCCCTGGATGAAACTCCAACAACGGATGATGCTTTAAGTGATGTAATTGATAGAATTGGGAGACTCAATCTTGATTCAGTCCCAACTCAATCAACAGAGCAGCCTGGACCATCTCAGAAAGGTCCCCCAAAGTGGCTGACAAAGACACTTGAAAGTGTTCATCCTGATGAAATTGGAAAAATAGGAACCAGAAATTCAAACCGACAAAATGGAGGTGATGTAGATGACTCTAATTCACCTGTTGATATGGATGTTACTTATGATTGTGAATTGAACTTGTCTACAGATTTTGAACCAACTTCCTTCAAAGAAGCTGCTTCTCATGATGAATGGAAAGAAGCGATGAAAAAGGAGTATGATGCCCTCATAAAGAATGGCACTTGGAAGCTGGTTGATCCTCCATTTGGAACCAAACCAATTGGCTGCAAGTGGGTCTACAAGAACAAGTACAAAGCTGATGGCTCACTTGACAAGCACAAAGCTAGGCTTGTGGCAAAAGGCTTTGCACAGAAGGAAGGCGTCGATTATGAGGAAACTTTTTCCCCCACAGCAAAATGGGCCACCATCCGGACACTCTTTGCACTAGCTGCTCAGAACGGTTGGAAAGTCCATCAAATGGATGTAAAAACTGCATTCTTGAATGGAGATCTAAAAGAGAATGTTTTTATGTCCTAGCCTGAAGGATTTGCTGTGAAAGGACATGAACATAAAGTATGCAAACTTGTGAAGTCCTTGTATGGCCTCAAACAAGCACCACGAGCCTGGTATGAAAAACTAACTGAGCATCTTCTGAAACTCAACTTCAATCATTTTGATCTTGATGATGCAACTTTATTTGTCAAGAAAGTTGGCAAAACAATTGTATATCTTGTGGTATATGTAGATGATCTTTTAATGACAGGGAACAATGAAAGCTCTATTGCATCCATAAAGAAAGAATTAGGAAAAAGTTTTGAAATGACTGATTTGGGCTATGTTCATTACTATCTTGGCATTGAAGTAACCCAACATCCAAAATCCATATTTCTTTCTCAAAAGAAATACATTGGAGATTTGTTAAACAGATTTGGCATGACAGAGTGCAATCCTCTTTCTACTCCAATGGAACAAAACTTAAAGCTCACATCTATTGAAGGAAAGGAATTTGAGGATGCAACAAAGTATAGACAGCTTGTAGGAAGTCTCATCTACCTCACTACTACCAGACCAGACATTTCATTTACTGTTGGAATCCTCTCCAGGTTCATGCAAAAGCCTTGTGAGGGACATTGGTCTGCTGCAAAAAGAGTTCTAAGGTACTTGAAGGGAACTCAAGACCTTGGAATCAAGTATACACAGGTGGACGACTTCAGCTTGATTGGATACTCTGATTCAGACTTCGATGGAGACAAAGAAACTGGGGTATATACTTCAGGATATGCTATGAGTCTTGGATCAGGAGCTGTCTCCTGGAGATCACGCAAACAATCAATTCCAGCAGATTCCACAACTGAATCAGAATACGTGGCAGCAGCTGAAGCAACGAAAGAAATTGTGTGGCTCAGGAAAATTCTTGAAGATTTGCAGGTAAAACAAGTACAATCAACTCCACTCATGATTGACAACACCTCTGCAATAAAGTTGGCCAAGAACCCAAAGTTCCATGATCGTACAAAGCACATCAATACTAAATATCATCTGATCCGACATCATGTTGAGGCCAAAACAATCCATCTTCGTCATTGTTCCACAAATGAGCAAATTGCAGACATCTTCACCAAAGCGCTTGGAAGAGAAAAGCTTGAAAGATTCAGAACGATGCTTGGACTCACCAACATCTCTTCAGATTAAGGGGGGGAATGTTGACACCTAATCCTCTGCGATTGGGTGAATGTGGAATGTGAATAGTCATCAAGAAGATGAACTGATCAGTCACATTCATGTATATAACAATAGCTACCTAATGAAATAAACGAATCAGTTTTTCTGAGTTTTCTGCCAAACTGGAGTTACTCCTGGCTTGACAAAAGCTGAGTAAGGTGGATCTCCAAATGATAGAGCACATGGCCTAGTGGTCCTTGAACCGGAGTGTGGATCATAGTAAAGTCACTGGCCTAGTAACCCATGAGTTAGATTGTGGGTTGCGGTGAAGCAAGGATTGTGATTCCTCAATGGGCCTAGGAATCATTGCCAGTGAATGGCAGGATATAGAGTAAAGCCAAGAAGTGGATTGCTCTCAGTTGGGCCTAGCAATCTCGGGTTGGGATATGCGGTAAAGCCTGGAGAGTAGGTCTCGATTTAGGGCCTAGTGATCCGGTGTGGATTGTGGTAAATCCTGAGAGACTAGGAGACAGGAAAATTCCTCACGATGTAGGTGGAGAAATCTGGTGGCATTCATGCTTGTTTGGCTTAGTGATCGGGTGGAGATCATGGTAAAGCCTATAATAGCCCGATCATGGTAAAGCCTATAATAGCCCGATCATGGTAAAGCCTATTATTACATGTTTATTGTGTTGGCCTAGTGATCCAGGATGGATTACGGTAAAACCTGGTTTCTACTGATGAGGGGGAGGTGGTTTATCCTCGGGATGCCCTTGTTGATTCTTTTGGTTTGGGTCCTACATTCATACTTGGAATATAGCACGGGGGTGAATGGCTGAAGAGAGATTTGGCTCAACCATTTTATGGTCGGGTGGAACATGGTAGTCTCATCCCAAGTTTGGATTTGCATCATCAATATGAGGTTATTTCTCCTTGTATTTTTATGAGTATTATACTAGTTTATATGTAGGTCACATGGTTGTGTTTTCCTTGATATTTTTGTTGCTATTATGTTGGTTATGCATATGTTTTATGAGAGTGGCTATGTATGGCTCTCGTCATGTTTTTACTTGTAAATGAATGAACAATGTATCTATGACTTAATAAATGATAATGCAGCAAATGATATAAGGGAACAATGATTCATAGTGATTCTCAGATAAGTATGAGACCCCTATGCTTAAATATGTTGATTATACATGTAGATTACATATTCGTGGTATGTTTGACGAAATGTTTGTCATGGCTACTAGGGATCCGGTTAAGAGCTTGTTCAAGTATTGAAGATTTGTAACTTTAGGTGTGAAGAGGGGAGATTGTTTGTCATGGGAAGTTTGGTGGAAGTACAACCACTTAGATGGCTTTGTCAAGAACAACACCCTATATTCATGAAAATTATTCCTTCTCATTCCCTTATTTTGTGCTCTTTCAACTATTTCTAGTTTTACTAGCTAGTTTTCCTTTATTCCATGCATTGAAAACCTTACTTGTTAAGAACCCTCAAAAACCTAAATGAAGTGCCACATAAAACCAACCAAGGCCTTACAAGAACATTTATTCACAATTTAATAAATAACAAAGTGGTCTTCCTTCCCTTTCCACTATATCGTTCTTAGTTGCTTTTATAATCAGGTGGCAAATACACTCCCTTCCTCCCCAACTTCCTTTGAAGGGTGGTGTAGCATCGCTTATGTGGTAGCACGACGCTTCACTTTAACCATTGTGATACAACTTGTTCAACTAATTGTTGTAATTGTTGGGATTTATCAACAATGCGCTCTTCATATGTTAATGAGCACATAATATTATAAACACATAGTTATAGTCTCTATTTAGTTTTGTACTTTTCATTATAGCAATAATAAATTTGTACAATTTTAACATAACTTTTTTGCGATGGTGTCTATTAAATTTCATGAGATGTTCCTTAGAATGGTCCCTAGTTTATTAACAACATAATTACATATTTATGCTAACACTACACTTCACAAAAATAAATGTCATTCTACTAATTTTATACTTATAATTATTTTTTATAAAATTGTTTTACTTCTAACTTGTAAGCTTTCTATATAATATACTTTTCCAAGTAATCTATTAACCCTCTTCCACAAATCATTGTTATATCTTTTAAAAACACTCACACCTCTTCCACACATCGTTGTTAAATCCTTTAAAAACACTCACACTCCTATTAGGTTTCCTTATTCAAAAGCTAGTGCAATACAACTCTTCTTACAATCACAATTTTTTATAATGCACTATGATGAAAAATTTAGCACTCACACTCCAATTAGGTTTCCTTATTCAAAAGCTAGTGCAATACAACTCTTCCTACAATCACAATTTTTTATAATGCACTATGATAAAAAATTTATCATAATTGGTATTAAAGGATTATGACCCAATGATCTTAATTTTGGACCCTCATCAAGTGTATATTATTCCCATAGAAGTTGTTAATGTCAAAGTAAGAAAAATCAATAGCTCAAATATTATTTACTTTTTTCATCAATCTAGAAGAGCTTTTCATTAAATTATAATTGGGATGGCATAAATACCCACTTAATGGATTTGTTTATGCACCATCATGATAAGCTTAAATAGAATGAAGAAAGTTGCTCCATAGAAAAGCTAATGGGATCATTGGTAAACGTTGTCGTTAGTATAATTGAAGAACCCTTCGTGAAAATACCAAAGCTACCAAAAAATTTAAAGTGACTTGTTAAGATTATTAAAAGTAAATTTAAAGGACTTTTCAATATGCATAAAGCAAACTACTTCACTAATTGAACTCCCTATAAATTTGATTTTTAAATTTTGATTGAGATGAGCAAAATTTCAATTTTGATGACCTACAGAGTTACACAAAATTTCAACTTGACCTATGGAGTTACACATCAAACTGGGCAGTAGAATGAGCCTCTCAGCGCAACCATAATTACATTTTAATAAAATCATTTTAAGGGAGATGGATGTTATTGTGTTATATATGTGACAACCGGGCTTGAACGATGAAAATTGAAATTTGTAACAAGAAAATGAAAATTATCTAGATAAATTTATTTTAGTATAAGATTTATTAAGTCAATTTAAAAAAATAAATTGTATTTCACAATATTTAATCTTATGAACATTTGATAAAATGGGGTTTAGAAGAATATATAATAGTACACCATGTATCAATTTCCACCGAGTATAGAAAAAATTACATATCTCTTCATTTTAAGATATATATATATATAGTTGACATTGAAATATTTTATTTAACATTGTGATTGAAATATTTTATTTTCAATTGTCTTAGATAATATTTACATAATTGACATTCCAATATTTCAGTGTACATAAACATTAAATATTCTATTAATGACTTACATTATTCACATTAAAATGTTTTTGTTATTAATATATTTTTAAATGTACATCTTGAAATATCTTACTTAATTGTACATATTCAAATATTTTATTGATATTTCAAATTTAAAAAAATTGTTATTAATATTTATTAAATGTTACATATCAATTTCAAATTAAGAATGGAATGAATCATTCATCTCATTTCTTTTATTTTTTGAAGTAATTTATCTTTTTGGCTTTGGATTACTCTTTCTCTATACATATCAAGTTGATTTAAACTTATTTATTTATAATAGTTATTGAAATATTTTATTTATAATCAATCATGAAATATTATATGTATATGAAATTGATATTGAGATATATTATTTAATATAGATATTCAAATATTTTATTTAAAATTTTCAACTTCCCATTGATATTTTATGCTGGAAATGATGGAGAGTGCGCGGAACACCAATGTTTTCTTCTCCTGTAGTTTTTTTCCATCTATCGTCACTGGGTATGAGCTTGAGGCACTTAGTGAAGTTGAGCTGGGAATGGAGATGTCAAGTTCAACTTGCTCCATGGCAGAGGAGGGTGAAGGAATATGGTTTTTTTCATTGATAAAAGGTCCTCCAACGGTAACAACTTGTCTACGGCCATCGAGGGCGAACAAGGACGCATTCCTTTGGATTTTTCTCTATACTATGTTATTCATGTGAGTATTAACAAGCTATATAGTCTAGTGAAAAGGGGTCTTATAGCTTGTATTAGTGGTAGTGGTCGGACAAGTTTGGGGAATATATGGTGGGTAAGCCCATAGGGCGATGGCTAGAATCCCCTTTTCTTTCAACTTTTATTTCATTCGCTCACTCAAGTCTGAAGGAACAATGCTCTGTGGAGAAACTACAAACAATGCACAGAAATGGCACTTTCAAATAGGGATATTCTTCTCGCCCTCACAGTTCTAAGTTGGACATTAGATTGGAAGAGTTGGACAAGGAAATATTTCAAATCTGCATTAAGAATGTAAATGGGATTTCCTCCCTAATTTAGACCAAAGATATAGATTCAGTGGAAAACTTGAAGCAGTGCATTGAAATTAGGTTGGGTATCCCTATTTATACTCAATGCCTTCTTTTTGACTGGAAAATTCTTTAGGATTCTTGAGAGATGAGGAACTACCACATCTCAAGGAACTTCACCATAACCTTGAACTTGACGCTACAAGGTGGAGCTCCATGAACCAAATACTATAAGGGATCTGATCCTACAAGGATCTAGGGCAAGGAAAGACCCTACTCCAATAGATCAGCCTCAATCCATCGCAGGGCCCTACATTGTAGAATAGATTAAACAAGCACATGTCATGGAGATTAATCTTCCAGAGGTAAATTACCTTCTTTCTACTCTTCAACCTAAAGTTGTGATTTGTCGTTTCAATGGTTTCTAGCCTAAATCAAAATCTTTACATAAGTGGGTCTTTTTATCGTGGACCCCCAATTGTGATATTTATTTATGTTCCAAAGGCTTTTTCTTATCCAATTTGAAACTCAAGAAGACCTGGAGAAAGTACTGAATGATGGACCCTAGTTTTGGGGTAGAGTTAGGCTCTTCATTACCCCTTGGTTTCCATATTTTGATGCCACAAAAATCATGGTCTCAACAATGCTGGTATGAGTGAGGCTACCAAACCTCCTCCCCCCTTTCTAGCACCATAAGGTTCTAGATGAGATTGGAAATGCCTTGGGAAAATTATAAAAGATGGACCTCGAAAGAACAAAGAAATGCCTATTTACCTTTCCCAGAATCTATGTAGAAATAGACCTCAACAAAGATATACCTAATCACATTCAACTGAAACACAAAAATGTTTAGTGGACCCAAGTTTTAGATTATGAGAACACAACATTTAGATGTCAAACATGTTTCCAAATTGGTCATTTTCATAATACATGTCCATAGGAAAAAAAGATCCCAAGAAAGAAAAAGGGGCAGGTACAAAAATCAAAAGGATGGTCACCCTCTAATCCTTACCTCTCAGAAGAAGAAGTGGAAGAAATCATGGAGAAAGATCCAATCCAAGCAAAAGAGGATGCAAACACTTAGAAATGCATTGAATCCCAATTGTAGAATGATATCAAACCACGAGAGATCTAGGAATCAAAACAACAGGAAAATGAATCACATACAAAATATGGGATGGGGAGCACAAAGAGAGCATATGTTTCAGAGAGCTGAGACTCAAACAAAGAATCCCCACCAAAGACATATGGATGTGAGTTGGCTATGGTTCCAGTTAAGTCGACATCAGGGGATTGGCAGAAAATGCATAATAAGAAAGGTAGGAAAGAGAAGTTAAGTGATTATTATCACACTTAACTTCCAAGCTTCATATGTAATTTTTTTTTAGTTTCTCTCTTTAGCTCATAAGCCAAGAGGCTTATCTTATGGAATGCTTTCAACATATGCATAATGTAATTGTGTTCCTTGTTTCACGATGAATAAAATTAGGGGCATTTTCCCACATATATATGTATATGTATCTGTATATGTATCTGTATATATATATATATATATATATATATATATATATATATATATATATATATATATATATATATATATATATAGAAGTAAAAAAACTACACATCTTCTTAATTTTTTTTAACAAGGTCGGGTACTTTTATATTATAAAAAGGAAGAGGACTAGGTCCTTATACATTTCGGAGGCAGAAGGTCTATTATGGAGGTGCCAAAATGGGAACGCAGTCCCTACCTCGACATAATAGCCTTTGTTTCTAGCAAACTGAAAAAAAAGATACTTATATTGACGAACATACTGGCCAAGAAGGAAACAGAAGGTGCAATACATAGAAGAAAGAGAGGCAAACTGTTCACCACAACTGATTTACTGATTCCTCCGGGTAGTGACCCTTCTTTTTGCTGTAACGGGAGGAAGTTTCCCCCTGCTCACTTTGGTTCAGAGAGTTTATGTATTCCACAGCGTCCTCGAGATGTTTACACTTGTCTTTCAAAGCCTCTATCTCAGCTCTTTGTTTGTCAATCTCTGTTTGTTTGTAATTATTAACACTCTTCATTTCTGTGTGGAGATCTTTGAGAGTCTGGATGAATCGGCCGATCATAAACCTATTAGCACGACACAGGGTGCAACTGTCGTTTTTCTCTACCTTTTCTAGAGGATTGCAAGACATTTTGGCAAGCCTGGATGTCTCTGTTTGTTGAATGTCTCTATTCTTGTTGTTAGGATGATCTGGTTGACTTTTTCTATTAGCTCTGTTTTTCCTTCTAGCAAAGATCTTTTTGAACTGCCAGCTAAACTGTAATCTCTTGCTGATGATGGAATGAAAGCTGGGTTGCTTCTGAGGGGAGAACAGGCATAGACAGAGACTATTACTCCCACAGGGAAAGAAGCTGAAGAGGGCAATGAAGTTCGGGTAGTGACATGGCAGAGAAGAGGCCTTGATATTTTGGAGCAATTCGCTAATAGAGAGATTAAGGGGAGCGAGGATTCTAACCGGGTCCACGAAGAGAAGAGGTTGAGAAGTAGACTGCTGGGAGCGGGGAAGAGAAACCAGAGCTATGAATGGAGGCCAAACTGAAGGGCGCGGGGACTGCCAAAGAATGAGGAGTGCAAGGTCCTCAGAGAGTGAACTTGTCACGATGAGGCAGCTGCAAACAAGCTCGAGAGAGAGAATGCTGTTAGATAAATTATCATTAACATAAAGAACCTTGCTTTTACCTCCTTTCGAAACCTGCCAGTTGAAGATGCTGCAAGCGAATCTATCCACTCCAAACTCTGGAAATTGAGAATTTGCGCGCTTTGAGAGATCTCTTGCCTTAGTAACAACAAAAATTTTCTGCTGATGAATCCTGCTGACCCAGTGCTGCTTATAAACTTGTTTGCTCACACTCTTCTCGTGCCTCTGATCACTGTTCTCGAGAGTGTTCCTACCAAAAACATCATTGCACCGCTGACCAGTGAGGGCACCTCTGCTATTGATTTGACTAAAACCAAACTTATGCTGATCCCTAGGACAGATTTTTCTCCAATCCGAGAACCTATGCGTATCATTCTTCCTGCTGAGGATTCTCCACTCTGCTCTAGGAGGATGAGTTGAGATTTTATTGTCAGACCTATGCTGGGCAATCGCTTGTTGCTTATGCATTTGAGATGTTGTCACCATTTGTTTGATTTGATTGACTGTACAATGAAACTTAATCCCGTCCAAAGGAAAAGGAAAATCAAGGGATAGCTTTTTCATATATGTCTTGATTTTCTTTTACAAGCCCGACCCTCCTATTCACTGCCTTGTTGGCAAGCAAATCGGCTTCTTGATTGTGAGCTCTTAAAACGTGCTTATAGTTGATATTTCCCAGAGGTTTGGTGTTGTCTAATATTCTTTGTTTGATTCTGTTTAGAGCCTAGTTTTTGAATTCTCCACCAGTTTCCATAGCAGCAATGATTATTGCTGAGTCACCAATTACAATGGGGTCTTTGACCTGGAGTTTGTTGAGGATGCAGGAGCCTAGTAACAGACTATAAGCCTCCGCTTTGTTGTTTGACATGTTACCAAGCCCCCATTCGTAGGAGGAGATGACTTCTCCTTTCTGATCATGAATTACCCCGCCAACTCCTGCTCTGCCAGGATTATTTTTTGAAGCGCCATCAAAGCGGAGAGTGTATTTGTTTTGATTTTTGATCCAGTTTTCAATTTCCTTTTCATTTCCCCTGAGCTTCCAACCTCTAGCTCTTCCACCAGTATTTGCTGACAATTGATTCCTCACTGAGCACACCAATGGGATTTTGTTATACCACACCTTTTCTTCATGCTGCCAATTATTTTGGTCCACACTAAACACAGCATTGGCGCTAATCATCTCTGCAACTAGCCCCCAAGTTTTGGCAAGAATGAGACCTGGGTTTGGTTTTTGACCTTTGAAGATGCAATTGTTCCTTGCAAGCCAAATTTGCCAGCAGAGAACAGAGGGGAGACACTTCCAGATACGGATAATGGCAGATTTGTTTTGCTTTGTGTATGGATAGCTTTTCTCCCAGTTCTTATTTAGAGTTGTGAGTTGGTCGAAGAAGTCACTAGTCATCTCCAAAGGACTTGTAATTTGATTCCAGCAATGCCTTGCCATGGCACAATTTACTGCTTTCTTCATCCTTCTGGCATAAAACGCACATGGAAGGCCCTTGAATACCTTTTTTCCTAAGATTTTCCGCAGTGAGGATCTTACCTTTCAGGAGAGTCCAAGCAAAAAATTTGATTTTTGGGAGGCACTCGTTCTTCCAAACAGCAGACCAGAGACTCCAGTTCTCTAGATTGTTGTGGGTTTGAAGGAAATTATAGCCAGATTTCACTGTGAACTTTCCTCCACTAGGTTCCCAAACATAGCTATCTTGGGTCCTTTTGTTTATAGGGGCAGCACCAGCCAGAGTAATCTTCATGTCATCCCACTGTTTTTTCAATCTGTTTGGGAGGGGCAACTCTCTCCAGGCAATCCAATTGTTTTGCTCCCAGTCTGAGATGTCATAGAGAGAGGTTATGCCTTTGTTGACCATCCAATCTTTCAAAGTTCTAAAGTGTTGGCTTTGATTCAAGGGAGCAGATCCCATGATTCTATCAGTCCACATGGTAGTATCTTTCCCATTCCCTGGACTCTTCGAAATATGATCTTTGATTTGTGGAATGACTTTTTTTATAAGTTTCCACGCTTGAGTGCATGGTCGATCTGAGATCATTTCGGTGAGGATCTTTGAATGCTGGCCATTGAGATATTTTTTTAATAGAGCCTCAACCCACCAATTGTCTTTCTCATTTAACATTCGCCAAACAAGCTTGATGCCTAGAGCCTTATTTGTCGAGCTCGGGATCCTAATGGAGATTCCTCCTTTTTCAAAGGGGAGGGTCACTTGATCCCAGCGGACAAGGCTGAATTTTTTGGTGTCTTGTTTCCCTCCTTGCCAAAGGAAGCCTCTCATGATTAACTCCATTTGCTTATGAATGCTGGCAGGGGCCAAAATTATGGCATACTGATAGATAGGCAAGGCTGAGAGGAGAGCTTTGATGAGAATAGTTCTGCCTGCTAGGTTTAACCACATCATCCCCCAACTTTGAAGTTTCCCTCTCATCTTTTCTATTTGTTTGTTCCAAACCTCTGTCTTGACCCCTTCCTTAGCCAGTGGTAACCCGAGATAAGTGAAGTGTCCCCATTTCCGCTGAACCGGAATGTCCATGATTTGGGAAATCCTTTGCATTATATTTTTTGAAACATTCCAGGTATAAATTCTGCATTTTTTGTTATTAAGCAGCCCTCCTGAGACAGCAAGAAAGGCATCTAAGACTTTCTTGAACCTCCTAGCAATAATACTAGAGGCTCCTCCAATGAGAAGAGTATCATCCGCAAAAAGCGAGTGATTGATTTCTTTAACCCCTCGGGCTATACTAATGCCAGTTATTTCCCTTTTATTCCTTTGAATTTCAAGCTGAATACTTAAAGTTTTCGCCATAAGGATGTAGAGGAAAGGAGAGAGCGGGCATCCTTGTCTCAGACCTCTAGTGCTGCGAAAGTAACGACTAGGCCTCCCGTTGATCAATGGGGTGGTCCATGGGTTTGAGATGCATTCCATAATAATGTTGATGAACTTGATAGAGATTTCGAACTTTTGAAGAACTGCCACTAGGTAATGATGGTTAACTCTATCAAAGGCATTGGCCATATCCAACTTAATGACCATGCCTTTTTCATTTCTTTGGATACTGCTATGGATGGCTTCTTGAACAAGAATTACATTGTCTGTTATCTGTCGTTTGGGAACAAAACCGCCTTGGTTTTCAGAGATGAGACTAGGCAGAATCTTTTTCAGTCTATTTGCCAAAAATTTTGTAATTATTTTATAGGAGGCGTTACATAGAGAAATGGGCCTGAATCTATCAAAAGAGAGAGGATTTGGCTCCTTGGGGATGAGAGCCAAATGTGAGGCTTTGGTGTTTTCTCCCATTTTGTTTTTTTTGAAAACATTTTTTACCATTCTAACAAAATCTTTTTTTATTATGTCCCAATGGGTCTTGTAGAAAGCGATGGTGAAACCATCTAGCCCAGGTGCTTTATTCGGGTGCATGCTCCAAGTTGCCTCTCTTATTTCCCCCTCTGTCACCTCCTTCTCAAGTTCACTGTTTTGCTGATCGTTGATTTTGCTGTTGACTTGCTGAAGGAATTCAGCACTGTCCACTTGCTGATCTCCTGCTGTTAGGAGGGTTTTGTAATAGCTGTGGGTTGCTTCTTTAATTTCCTCCCTCTCCTTTATTTCCTTCCCTTCAACTTGGATCTTGTCAATTTGGCTGCCCACTCTTCTTAACTTGAGGTTATTGTGAAAAAAGGAGGTATTTTTATCCCCCGCTTTTAGCCAGAGACATCTGGACTTTTGCCTCAATTCCTCCTCCTCTTGTCTATTTTGCTTGTAGAGTTCCATAAATATTTCTTTTTCATGGGCATGTTCTTGCTCCGTTACTTGCTGATTTTCATTTTCCTTGCTCCATTTTTCCAGATTCTTTTGCAGCTCAACTTTTTTGTTTTTCTCTTTAAGAGCATTCTCTCTTGCCCAAACTTTTATTTTTGCTCTTAAATTTTTTAGTTTGGATTCCCAAACATAGTGGGGGGAGCCTATGACATCTATTTCCCAACTTTCCTTTATAATCTTGCTGAACTCTTCCTTGCTGTCCTAGTTTTTGTTATATTTAAAAGGAATCGGCCCATAGTTCTCCAACCTGTCCAAAATCAGAACCACAGGCTTGTGGTCAGAGGCTGAAGCATGTACTATCTTGCTCTTGATAGATGGGAATCCTGCTGCTATACTCTCTTGGATCAGAATCCTATCAAGTCTTTCTTTAATGTTTTGAGTTCCAGCTCTTTTATTGCTCCAAGTGAATTTCCCATTACTTGGAGGTATGTCTAGAAGTTTGTGAGCTTCTATGATGTCTTCCAAGGCTGCTCTAGAAGGATCATTGAAGTAATTTCCTCCCAACTTTTCTTCTATGTTTCGAATCAAGTTTAGATCACCTCCTATAACTAACTTGTTTCTTTGGCATTCTTGCGCTTCTTCTTTTACTGATTCCCAGCATAGTGCTTTGTCTCTGTAGTGATTTGGAGAGTAAATGTTTAAAAAGGTATACTCTTCATTTGTGCTTTTGTTTTTAAGGTCTGTCCTGACCCACCAATTGTTGAGTTTTTGATTGATGAGTTCCCACTTCCATTTGTTCCATAACGTGCCAATACCTCCTGAGGCTCCAATGGAGTTTGTGGTTGTTCCTTCAAAACTTTTTTGCTTCTTCATTAATTTTTGAAAATCTTGACTGGTCACTTTGGTCTCTTGGATCATGAGAATGTCTAGCTGCTCTTGCTTTATTAAGTCTCAGGCTACGTTGATTTTGAGGGTGGAGCCCAAACCCCTGCTGTTCCAAGAGACCAAAATCATTATTTACTTGATTTATGATGAGCTCTGACCTTCTCCTTCTGCTTTTCCCCGCTTCCTTTTTGTTTAGCCAGGAAAGAGTCCATTGGTTGTTGGGTGTCGGTAGCCATTTCTTTTGTTGCTGCCTCATCTCTAATCTCTTTGTTAGATTTCCTTCCTGCTTTTTTTGGCTGCTCCGAAGTGTTGTTGGATTCTTTGACTTTATTTCTTGTGAGGATTCGATCTATGGTGGGTGGAGGGGATGGGAAGTTCTGGATGGGGGAATTGATGATGGCTAAAGTTTTGTCTTGAGTAGGAGAGTGTGGGGATGATGGTTCTTCTTCCAAGAGTTCAAATGGGTTAGATGTCAAGGGTACTGGCTGAGCCTTGTTTGGGGGAGGGGTGGAAATTGCAGCAGTGTTTTCATGGGGTTGCGTAGGGTTTGGGGCAACTTTTTTATTGTTGGTTTTCTTCCTTTTTACTTGTTCCCAAATGTCTTCATGTGCTTCTACATTCTCGGCGGTCTCAACTTCTTTTAGTTTGCTACATCTATTTGCAAAATGACCGTATTCATGGCATACCTTGCATTTGAATGGGATTTGCTCATAGTCCAGCTGTTGAATGTGAGTCCACTGGTCCACCTTGATCTTTATTGCCTCCAGAAGACCTTTCCCCAAATCCACTTCCACGTAGATTCTGGTGCATGCATGCATATTATCTTTTGGTTCGCATCTATCAATGTATTTTCCAACTGCATTTCCGATTGCTTTGACCAATTCGTCACCCCAACAATGAAGGGGGAGGTGAGGCAATCTGACCCAGACCGGCACAACACTTGGAATGTCCATCTCTGGGTCAAAATCTGGAGACCATCTGTTCAAATACAGGCCTCTTGAATCCATAAAGTATGGTTTGTTTCTGAATATTAGGTTCCGATCTTCTTTGGTTTCGAATAGGAACGTGTAATATCCCCTTCCACAAAATCTGATTGCTATTTTCCCTTGAATATTGGCGCTCCAGTTTCTCTCCACCCATTTTTGGACTGCTCTGGGGGAGGGCCACAGTCCTGTGAATTGTCCAACCAGTCCTCTTTCAGATAAGGAAATATTTCCTGGGGAGACTTGGAGGTAAAGAGATCTCTGGAATGTCTGCCAATTTTTTGACAAATTTACTTGCAGTTGGCTTGATTTTTGGAGCTCCATTCTCTGAGATTAGTGAAGCAAAGGCTGCTGCTTGATCCTTAGAGCCATGCAGAGGGGAAGAATCGCTCCCTTCCATGAGGGGCGAAAGGAGGAGAGGCCCTGCAGCAAGGGGCTGCTAGGGGAAGAACGGGGGCAAATCCCAGTCTGTCGAGGAGCAGCGGGAGGGCCGAGAATCGATCGAGAAAGGCCTAGCAGCAGGAGGCTGCCAGGCAAGGAAGCTGCAGGAGGCAGCGGAATCGGGGAGAAGCAGCTAGGTCAGAGCCTGCGTGCGCTGTTGGTTTTACACATCTTCTTAATTACAAAGTGAAAATATAAGATTTTCTTTATTTATTTTTAAGTTTCAAAAATACTTATTTCATTTATAAAATTATATAATTTAATATGAACATCAAATTATTTTAGCTTTTATAATTGAGAATTAAATATATTTTTTTTGAATATAAATATGTTAAGCACCAAAATAAATTATATAATTATTTTATAATATTTTTTATACAACTATTTTTTAATATTTATTTTTTAATTTTGTTAAAATTGATAATTTCATTTTAAACTTAGATTGTAAAATGTAACTTTCAATACAATAATATATGAAAAGTAATTTTTAATTTAATATTTGATAATATATGGAAAGTAATTTTTAATTTAATATTTGATATTCGATATAAATTATTTAAATTGCTTTATTTTTTTTAGAATTTTATTTAATGTGTTTCAATTATTTTTGAAAAACAAATTAATGATATAAATTATTTTAAAATTAATTAAAATTTCTATAAATAAATTTTTTTAAGTAGATTTTAACTTATTTATAAAAAAAAAATTTAAATTACAAAACACACTTATTTCTAAATATCATACACTTTTCTCCTCTAAATAATTTTAAATAAAATTTAAAAAGAAAGAAAGACTAGTGGCAATGATAACAGATACTTATGAATTTCAAATATCCCACACTCTGTTGCTCCTCTCCATGCCAGATCTATGTGATGCGGGCGTTTTTCATCCTAAGGCACCCGAGGTCATCATGAATCGAGATCTATTGAATATGCCCTTTTTAACTTCCAAAAAACGAAGGTGTCACTGCTTTGTTCAAGCTTCTGAAATAGATTGAAATGGTCTAAATTTGAATTTTTTTGTGTTTAAGAGCGGAATGTGCGGGAATTGTCAGTGAATCGGAATTTTCTTTTGCGTGGATAGCAGTGTGAGTAGCGTGGTCAACAGTGAGAGAAGCGAGCAGTGAATAGCGAGCAGTGTGAGAGCAGGGAGCTTTTATGCAGCAGAAGTATCGAGCAGCGAGTAGGGAGCAACCTGTAGCCTAAGCAGGGAGTAGCGATAACCTAAACAGTGGGGAGTAGTGCGAAGTAATCTTGGCATTTTATAGACCTAGATCTTTCTTAAAACAGGTTGGAAGGCAAATGCATTCAAACATGTCAATGGGACAAGAAATTTAAGAACATGTGGAGACAAATGATTTAGGACAAGTGAAAATTGTCTCATCCACAAAAGGTGGGAAGTGGGTTTGGGTCAATGCCAAACAATATCGGGGCATTTTAAAATGAAGAATAACCCATCTAAAATGGAAGCAGATAAGGAAAAAACGGTCTAAAAATGAAAGTACTCGATCCCTTCACAAGAAGCACTCAAACAAGTCCCTTCTACAAGCATATGGCAACAAGAATTCTAGACGAAAAGTCATTGATGATTATGCCTTATATAGTCCCACATCCACACCTCTCACCTGGCCATCTAATCTTTATGTGAAATAATTGTTAAATGCAAAACAAAGGTTGGAGGTTTTAGAAGCTAAAGAGCAGGAAAGAGATCATAAAATTCATATAATAACAGCTAAGAACAAGGCTTTAGCAGAAAGAAATAAAGTTTTAAAAGAACAAGTGGCATTGCTACAAGAAGCTCTCCTGATAGGGAACATAGAATGGCAACGCATGAAGGTGGATGTGCAAAACATAAAGAAATCTGTAGTGGAAAGTATAGAGGTGGTGAATGCGAAATCATCCTAGAATAAAGGGAAAACGATTGCCCAAATAGACAACCATGAAGAGAAAGCGAGAGAAGAAAGGAAATGATATTCCACAAAAGTTTCCAAAACTTGGGCTCAAGTTATTAGCAATTCTGCTAATAAGGAAGTAGAGACAAACATTCAAGTTGACAACATGCAAGATAGAGAAGACAAGGAAAGACAAAAAAGAGCAACAAACATAATTATTAAAGGAGTGAAAGACTATGGGAAAAATGAATGTACTCTTGACCTTGCAAGAGACTTCTTGAAAGACAAATTGCTATGGAAAGGACAAATATGCCAAGCATGTAGGGTGGGTAAGTTTAACGGTGAGAGAGCCACGCCCGTAAAACTCATCATGCATAGCTTGTGTGATAAATATATCATTCTAAGCAAGAAGCATCTCTTGAGGGGTTCTCGCTTTTTCCTAAAAGAAGATTTAACTGTAAAACAACATGAGGAAAAGAGGGAGGAAATGTTAAAGTTTAGGGCAGCAAGAGATGAAGGCAAGAGAGCATGGATTTATAAAGGAAAATTTCTAATAGAGCAATTTGGACCTCCTTCCAAAACAAAGCAGAAATGGTAATAAAAAAGAGGCAACAAACTCTTCAACAGGAAATCAGGGAGCAAGGTCAGTATGGGAAAGCAGGGACAAAGACTCAAATGTGGGTCTTGCATGTCAAAATAAATAGCAATGAAGTCATACCCATGTTTCCTTAAGATTAGTTGATTGGAACTGCAAAGGTTACCCATGGAGATGAGGACCTGGGTTAGGGCCTATTGCAGAAGATAGAGACATAATTTGCCTCATACAAACATATGAGCATGAAGGGTGCAAGACACCTCTGTTTGAAGGATACTAGAAGATGGTTGTGTGGAACAAGGCAGCAGAGAATGGCAAAGGGCATAGGGGTATCATGTTTTAGTAAGGGAGAAAGAAGGTCGTATCATTCAATTAGAAAAATAAGACTCAAATAAGCAATTCATTTGGTTTAAAATATCATAAAATGGAAACCACATCAGAATTGCAGCATGCTATTTTGCGCCACAAGTTTCAAAAATCTACAAAGGTAGAGGGCTTGACCACAAAGATCCATTTTCAGCCTTAAAAGCAGATATTGCAACATATTCGTAGCTAGGTGAAGTCCTTATAGTGGGTGATTTCAATACTAGGACTGCAAGTGAGCAATCTAGCATTCTTTTCTATAAAGATGATTGCGACCCTATTTGGTTTACAAAAGAGAGTAATCATTAGTGGGAAAGAATTTCAGAGGACGAGGGTTGCAATCTCTTTGGTGAACAATTGCTTACTCTATGTGGGGCTTTTGATTTAGTCATTTGTAATGGCTTGACTAGACGGGCAAAGTGCGGTAATTTCACTTGCAATACTTACAATGGAGCAAGTGTAGTAGATTATGTAATTTACTCGCATCGTTTGTGTGAGAAAATGGAGGAAGTTTTGATTGGAGATCAGTTGTGGGACTTAAAATCATATCACAAGCCAATTTATTTATATTTCCCTTGGACTGGAAAGAAACAATTAGAGTAAAAAAGTCAACATGTCCAACAAAATCTCTCACAGGACAGAATTCTTTTGACTCTATAAAATTGTAATAACTTCAAAATGACGCTAGAGAGGCTCTTCGAGAAAGATAAAATCACAATTCACGGCCTTCATAGTCATGAATTAACACATTTAATTCAATGTGCACTTGCAAAGTGCAAAAGAGAAAAAATTAAGAAGTCTGAAACAAATTGTTTTTCGGTTAATGCTTGGTTTGATGAGGAATGCAAAAAGGCAAGGAGAATGTGGAAAGAGTCAAACAATGATAACATAAAGCTCAAAGCTTACAAGTATTTATTAAGCAAGAAAAAGGTTGATTTCATGGTTTCAAGAAGGGAAGAACTAATCTTCCTTGGAAAAAATAATCCCAAATTATTTTGGAAGGAGCTCCAATCGAAAAAGATACAAACTAGAAATAGTATTAGAGCTTCTAAATGGTTTGACTATGCAAGACAACTCTATGAGAAGGATCCCAAGGTTGACCCTCCCCCCTTGGTCAACATTGATACTGAACTCTTCACGGTGTAAGAGGTAGAGATGGGTATCAAGAAGTTGGGTGTTGGAAACGCAAAAGACTTAGCTGAACTCCAAGCAAAATATCTAAAGTGGGGCTCAAAGATCCTTCCACCTTACATTACAAAAAAATTCAACAACATCATACAACAGGGGCTCCCCACAGATTGGAAAACTAGTCTGGAAATACCTCTTTTCAAGAGAGGTAACATCAATAATCCTTCCAATTATAGGACCATCATGATAAACCCTTTGTTTGCAAAGCTATTTGGAAGCATGCTAGAAAATAAAATTATCAAGTGGGCAGAAGAAAGAGATAAGCATGCTAAAGGGCAAGTAGGTTTTAGACCTAAACATTCCATAGTTGATCATTATATAGCTTTAAGGCACATCATTAAAAAAGTTTGGGAGAAAAAGGAAGAAGTCTTTTGTTGCTTTGTTGATTTTAGAAAAGAGTTTGACTCAGTTCCTAGGGATAAGCTTTGGCACAGAATGGAGGAACTTGGGGTTCCTAAACATTTGAGAGTAGTTGTGCATAGGTTGTATGAAGAGGTGAAAATCAAAATTAGAACTTCAATAGGCATTTCTGAAAGTTTTAGAAGCGATATCGGGGTCAAGCAAGGTTCCCCACTATCTCTTACCCTTTTTGGATTATATATCAAGAAGCTTGAGGAGTGGTTAAATTCGCAAGGGGGTGATGGTATCTATTTGGACAAGTTTGTTATAAGGATTCTTTTGTATGCAGATGACCTTATTATGATTGCTGAATCGGCTCTTGGTTTGCAAGAACACTTACTATCCCTTGAGAAGTTTTGTAGAAGTGTGGGGGTGCAAGTCAATTTCAACAAAATGAAAGTAGTGGCTTTCTCTAAGAAAAGAAAACATAACCAGCATAAGTTCTACTTTGAAGGCAACATTCCGGAAGAAGTTGTGGATTACAAATACCTCATAATTGACTTCACGATGCCAGTGTAAGCCGACTTTACCCACATTATGCAAATAAAATTGCATGTCACTGGTCCCAAGCCTTAATCACTTGATCCATGGTGAAAACCTTCTTAACCAAGGTTTAATGTTCTTAATTAAGTTTTATGCGGAAATGTTATATTTAACTATTCAATAGTCTACACCTTCATTAACCATTCCAGCGAAACTTTATTCAACCTTCAATAAACTTTGGTTAATTCTATACCCCGCGCATATTAACCAAACCCCACTCTTAACTTTGGTTATATTCAACTTAACCCATAAAACATTTATCTGCTTTATTTCTATCATAATTCTTATATAATAGAAATACTCCACAAAGCATATGTAAACTTTACCTTTCCGCCAATCCACGACCTTTGCACATTTTTCAACGCTCTACCTTTATCGCATTCATCCTCCACCGTTGATTTCACTCCATCAAATCAACGGCTGTCATGTCGTATCGCCACTTAAACCCATTCATCCATCGAAACTCAAATCACTTAAGTTGTGTTGATAAACTTCTCGGGTTTGCTCAGACCCAAGCCTTATCGAATTCAATCTCCGCTATTGATCTCACCCTTCAATCCGATGGTTGATGATACACTTGAGCATCGCACATCGAAAATCACATTTTCTTAAGGCCAAGGTTCATCCACTCATGAAATATTGCGATGCGAAAATAATTAGCGATCCCCCACCGTTGATCAAAACCTATTTGATCCAATGGTTAACAACGATATCGGGCAAGCCACTTGCATGAGGATTACCCGTCCGATAAAGCGGTTTCCTCTCTCCTCCGACATGCTACATGTCGACTACTAAATGGAATTGGGTGACTACCCCGAATTACCACTCAGCACTTTTCTCCGCCCAATAAACAACTTCCGCTTATAAATCCACCTTCTTCCTTGACTATTGCACGAGTTGATTGGTGCGCGATGACCGTTAAATATAAGAGACTATCAAATCTATAGTTTGTGGGACTTCAACTAGCACACGAATTAAAACGGCCTTAACCCCCATAGTTGACTGTGATCTAAGAGTTGAATATGAGATCGATGGCTAGGATTGAGTGCGGGACTTCAGCCACGATCAACGAAATACGTACTCTCCTACCCCCGCAGTTGTTGATCACCGTCGATCTAACAGATCTGTCGATTTAACGATCCAGATCTATTCCTCCGCCATTCTTCTTCCGCCATTAATATCCATCGATCTAAACGATCCAACGGTTTTTGTGCACATTTACTTCCTTCCTTCGTGCCTTTGCGTGGTTTCTAAAAGTTCTCTGTGGTTTCGGTTTACTTCAGGGTTTAGGGCATTTAGTTGTCCTACAACACAACCCCCTCTTGGACTTAACTCCGCACACTTTAATCACTGTCACTCCTGAATCTCAACTGTGATCCTTCGAATGGATTCAAGCGATTCATTATGATCCTTCATATCATTCTTCTTCTCTGTGTTATGCTCAAATTCCCCCTGCAACCTCTATTACACAGAACTTACTCTAGTTCAACACACATTATAACTAAATTACTCCATACACACACATAAACTCAGAATCGAGTTGTTTGTATCAATAAACAGGTATCTACACAGGAACTCTCTCTTTGGCCTGATCTTCTGTAGCAGTGGCCTCTGTTTTCCTACCTGCCCGTAGGCTTACAATCAAACCTCTAACTCACAACCTCTAATTATCTAACTTAACTAACTATCTAACTATCTAACTTGACTAACTTTTTCTCTGTCTTTTTGGCTTACATTTATACAAAAGGATTCTATAACCAATTCTTGGTTTAGATCCATAAACTTCTCAACAAAATCCTAAAATCTCATCTTTATCCCTAAGGATCCTCTTTAATCCACAAATCAGGAAACCAACTCCTAATCTAAGATTTACAACTGATTCTCAAATCTCTCAACTATCTTGAATCTCTCATGTTCTCCAACATTCGAGAACATTTACAAATATGCCTCACTATACTTAATTAATTCCCTATTCTCATTAAAATCACTCAAAACCTTAATAATTACATTAAGTCAACACTTAGGAAACCAACTTCCTTAAAACACAAGACCCCCCTATGTCTACTAAAATACAGTGATTCTTCTGAGCTGAATGCTCCTGCATCAAACTCCCAAATTAGAAAACATTCATGATCCCTTGATCATGTGTCTTCATATGTTGATAGAAAACCTCTAGGGTCCCAAACTTTAGTTTGTAGTTGTCTGAATGCTCTACACCTTTGCTATTGTTGTATGTCTGTTGTCTTCTATTTCATCTTCCTCTCCTTGTCAATCAAGTTCAAGTTCTTTTGATCATCTTTCTGGTTGTTGTCAATCTTCTCCATATGGATTGTTTCATCATCAACTACCATAATTCTTCAATCTCCATTTCCAGCACATCCTTGAATTGGTCCATATGCTACCACTTACTTCTACCTCTTTCTCTTTGTTTCAGGTTGTTGTTGTTGTCCACTAACTCTTCAAACTGCTGTTCTTCTCTTTGAAGTTGTCAAATTCTTACTCTTCCTCTTACTTTTTTTGCCTCCTTTCATTCTTACCCTCTTTGATGATTATCTCTTTCTGCATTAAATCCTGACTTTCCAGCATTCTCTCCAGCAATTGAATATCTCTATTCCATGGATTAAATTCTTCCACAGAATCCTCTCTACCATCTTTACTTGGTTGTTCATCTATGCCAAATTTCCTCCAGCATCTGCAACTAAACCTACACTCACAAAACAATTATTAAAATAAAAAACATAAGGCCTCAGTGCCTCTTCTTCCTTTGGCAACACTTCAGTATGTTTCTATGATTTCTCCTCTTCTATCAGCACATCAGTATGTTGATTCAACCTCTTTAAAGAATTCTCTAAAGTGTTCTCTAATGTACTCTCAATACTATCAGTTAGTCTCCTCTCCACATCATCTGCTCTAATGATGTATTTATGCTCTTGTCCACTGTAGTGAACTCCTTCCCCTGCAATCACACTGTCATACTCTGAATTTCCTAGCAAATACTCCAGCAACTCAATTTCTCTGTGACACTTCATAAATACTTCATCATTACTTATGATTGTTGTATTTATGCACAAATTATTAGTTTGAAAATTACAAGGTTTGATAGTCTCAACTTTTGCTTCACATATCAATTCTTCAGACTGAATTTCATCTCCTTTCACAAGAAATTTTTCATGTGTTGTCACAGCTTCAAACATCAATGTATTACTAAATTCTTTCTGCTGCAATAATTCACTGCTTTTCTCATTCAAGATACATTTTCCATCATTCTTTACTTCAAAGTTTTTATCTTCTGAAAGGTACTCTTCCATACTTTTGACAACTTCAAAAGATTTTTCATCCTCTTCAAAACCTGTAATCACATCAAAATTATTAGATTCAACAATATAAGGTTTTACATTCTCCCGTTGGTCTACATTTGTCCAACAGTTCAAAAAATCATCAATAATTCCTTCTTCTTCACCCAGAACTTCACCCTGCTCTAGTTCACAAATGGACACTTCCATTTCCAACTCAACTTCTCTGAGTTTTTCCATCAGCCACTTTACTTGCCTCTCCTTCTCTGTAACTTAGACCACTTCACTAGCTTTTTCTTCAAGACCCAACCTAGTATTTGGTTTTCCTCCAGTATCCTCCTTAATACATTGAGTTTTTCTTTCATCTAAGCAATCTCTTTGTCAATTTCCTCAGGACTCATTCTCTGGCCATTTGCCTTGGCATCCTCCTTCTTCACCTTTCTTCTATTGTGGTTTTCCTCAAAACCTCTGCTATGACTATTAGTAGTCATCTTCTTCTCCATCTTTATGAGTTCTTCACTCACTTACTATGAGCTGCACTAAAGCCTTTGAAACAACAATTCCTCTCTACTACCACTTACCTCACCAAGCTTTCCTCTATACTTGGTCTTTTGGCAAGCCCTTGGTTATCTATCTCTGGAACCTTTTTTGAGCACTTCTCTCTGCTCCTTCTAGGCTTCAACTCATCTGCACCTTCTAAGAACACAACTATCCTATTGTATTTCAATCACAATGAAATACTTGGTTCTGACCACCTCTTCTTTCACTTAGAAAGTCTTATCAGCTTCCTTCATTACTTAGCAATTCTACCCACATCCTCTGTGAATTATCTTTGTGAGCTGCAACAATACCTCTGCAGTAATAAATCTCCTTCTTGCTACATATGCCTCACTAAGCTTCTCTCCTCTGAGCTCAGTCTTTTGGCATCTCTCTGGTTCTTTCTTTTGGAACCAATTGAGCACTCCTTGCTCTAGGTTGTTGTAATCTTATCACCTTCTTATGCTGCTACCTGTGCATCAATATGAAGACCACAACTCTCCAATCTTCAAATCAAATTAAAACAAAACATATCATCTCACCTTCAAGACCTCTGCATGATCTTTTTCTACCATTCTCCTGCACTTGGAATGGATTTTTCTCTGTTTCTTGCATCTGCAAATTTTTCTACACATTATCTCTGTGTGTCTATTGTTTGTCAGATTAGAATCTGATTTTCTTTTGCCTGCGTACACATCTTAAAACATAACTCTGTTATAAATTATTTTCAAAGAAATTTTCACACAGAATTTCTTTGTGTTGCTCTGATACCAAAATGATGCTAGCCTAAACCGACTTTACCAACATTATGCAAATAAAATTGCATGTCATTGGTCCCAAGCCTTAATCACTTGATCCATGGTGAAAACCTTCTTAACCAAGGTTTAATGTTCTTAATTAAGTTTTATGCGGAAACGTTATATTTGACTATTCAATAGTCTACACCTTCATTAACCTTTCTAGCGAAACTTTATTCAACCTTCAATAAACTTTGGTTAATTTTATACCCTGCGCATATTAACCAAACCCCTCTTAACTTTGGTTATATTCAACTTAACCCATAAAACCTTTATCCGCTTTATTTCTATTATAATTCTTATATAATAGAAATACTCCACAAAGCATACGTAAACCTTACCTTTTCGCCAATCCACGACCTTTGCACATTTTCCAACGCTCTACCTTTATTGCATTCATCCTCCACCATTGATTTCACTCCATCAAATCAACGGTTGTCACATTGTATCGCCACTTAAACCCAGTCATCCGCCGGAACTCAAATCGCTTAACTTGCGTTGATAAACTTCTTGGGTCCGCTTAGACCCAAGCCTTATTGGCTTCAATCTCTGCTGTTGATCTCACCCTTCAATCCGATGGTTGATGATACACTTGAGCATCGCACATCGCAAATCGCATTTTCTTAAGGCCAAGGTTCATCCACTCATGAAATATTGTGATGCGAAACTAATCGGCGATCCCCCACCATTGATCAAAACCTATTTGATCCAATGGTTAACAATGATATCGGTTGAGCCACTTGCACGAGGATTATCCATCCGATAAAGCAGTTTCCTCTCTCCTCCAACGTGCTACGTGTCGACTGCTAAATGGAATCGGGTGACTACCCCGAATTACCACTTACCACTTTTCTCCACCTGATAAATAGCTTCTGCTTATAAAACTACATTCTTCCTTGACTATTGCATGAGCTGATTGGTGCGCGATGACCATTAGATATAAGAGGACATCAAATCTACACTTTGTGGGACTTCAACTAGCACACGGATTAAAATGGCCTTAACCCCCGTAGTTGACTGTGATCTAAGAGTTGAATATGAGATCGACGACTAATATTGAGTGCAGGACTTCAGCCACGATCAAGGAAATCTGTACTCTCCTACCCCCGCAGTTGTTGATCACCATCGATCTAACAGATCTGTTGATTTGACGATCCAGATCTATTCCTCTGCGATTAATATCTGTTGATCTGATGATTTATGTGCACATTTACTTCCTTCCTTTGTGCCTTTGCATGGTTTCTCAAAGTTCTCTGTGGTTTTGGTTTACTTCAGGGTTTAGGGCATTTAGTTGTCCTACAACACAACCCCCTCTTAGACTTAACTCCGCATACTTTAATCATTGTCACTCCTGAATCTCGATTATGATCCTTTGAATGGATTCAAGTGATCCATTACGATCCTTCATATCATTCTTCTTCTCTGTGTCATGCTTGAATTCCACTTGCAACCTCTGTTACACAGAACTTACTCTAGTTCAACACAGATTATAACTAAATTTCTCCATACACACACATAAACTCATAATCGAGTTGTTTGTATTAATAAACATGTATTTACACAGGAACTCTCTCCTTGGCCTGATATTCTGTATCAGTGGCATCTTTTTTCCTACCTGCCCGTAGGCTTAGAATCAAATCTACTCACAACCTCTAACTATCTAACTTGACTATCTATCTAACTTGACTAACTTTTTCTATGTCTTTTTGGCTTACATTTATACAAAAGGATTCTATAACCAATTCTTGGTTTAGATCCATAAACTTCTCAACAAAATCCTAAAATCTCATCTTTATCCCTAAAGATCCTCTTTAATCCACAAATCAGGAAACCAACTCCTAATCTAAGATTTACAACTGATTCTCAAATTTCTCAACTATCCTGAATTTCTCATATTCTCCAACATTCGAGAACATTTACAAATATGTGTCACTATACTTAATTAAATCCCTATCCTAGCTTCTCTCATTAAAATCACTCAAAATCTTAATAATTACATTAATTCAACACTTAGAAAACCAATTTTCTTAAAACACAAGACCCCCCTATGTCTACTAAAATACAATGATTCTTCTGAGCTGAATGCTTCTGCATCACTTCAACAAAAATCTAAGTTGGGATGGTTGTAGAAAGAAAAGAACTTTGGGGGGTTGGAAAGAATTTTATGCTTTTCAAAATAGGTGTAGAGAAGCAAAGTTATGGGACTAGAAAACCACTCAAACTCTTTTTAGGCTTCTAGTGATTCCGATGATTCTCTATGGTTGTGAGCTATGGGCCAGCAGTGCATCCGACATGTAGTGGAGACAAATTTAGAAAATTCAGAAGCATTTGATTACAAACAAATTCAAGATTAAAAGTGTAGTTCCTTATGCTATCTTGTTAAGTGAAATAGGTGTTGCTCCCATTGAAGCAATTGCTATGGTGCGAGTCATAGGGTATTTAAAAAAAATTGAGCAAATGGAAGAGGGTAGATGGCATAAGGTTGTCTTTAATGACAGATTGTGCCAAAAAAAAAAACCTTGGATGCACCAAAATAACAAATGGTTTAGTAAATGGGGTATTTGCTTGAACGTGTGTCCCATAAACAGCAAAGAGATCAAATCTTTTGTTATGGATAAATTCCACAAGCGTATTTGGGATAAGGAGCTAGGAAGAAAGAAAAAATACTATATTGAAGTGTTTAATCCCACTCATAATCATCAACCAAAAGCATACATAGAGGCCAATATCTCGTGGAGAGCCAAAATTGTTATTACTCAGTGAAAGACTAATTCTCATCAACTTCATTGTGAAATAGGGCGCTAGAAAAGGCCAAAAGAAGTGTGGGAGGAAAGAGTATGCATTTTTTGTTCTTCTGGAAAAGTGGAAACAAAAAAACATTTCATTTTAGAATGTGAGGCCTCCAAAGACAACGGGGAAATTTATGCAAATATGTTGGCAGCTAGCTCTTGGGATAATCTATTTAGTGAGGGGTTTGATGAGAAGCTGGGAGCATTTATTGTGAAGCTTCACAAAAAAATGGTTGAATACATCAAGCAGATGAAGAAGCAATTTGTCCCATAGGCTATTTTTAGCCTCGTGGACGTTAAAATAATTTCTTTCTTTTTTTCTTTCTATTAACATCATACTTATTTCTGACTCCGTGCAATTATCCTCAATTTGGAATTTTATTTGACACAAATAAATTTAAATTTAATAAATGTGCTCACTCAAATAAAAATTTAATGAACCACACTCGTTGATTCAAAAATGGTTGGTCAAAAATTTCTCTTATGTGATTTCTACAGAAAGATTTTTTAAAATTCATTATAGATCACAGAAACTTGAATTTAAAAAAAAAAAAAAAAAAAAAAAAAAAACTATTATTAAATTATTAAGAAGTATATTTGATGTGTAATTCCATCAGTAATCAACCAAGATATCATTCACACACACATATATAGTAAATATATTACCAAACATTTTTCTATTGCACACTGTGGGACTACTTGCAAATCAATTCCAAACACACCACATTGGTGTATGAGACCCCCCTTCTTACAAGGGACTCACAGTGTACAAAGGCATACATACTCTACCCCTCTGGTTTTGAACCTTTAACCTCTTAGAAGGAAATGCATGCTCTTAACTATTAAACCCACTCAAATAATTAATTAGTTGTTGCTAAATAATCCCTTCTTTTTAGTATTTAAAAAAATTTATAATTATGACTCAAATTTAACAATAAACTTAATTCATGTTTATTAGAATTTCAAATTATTTTATAATTTAAACATCCTGTTTCTTTTGAATTTGATCCATTTTCAGTGTCGAGAACACGGAACGGTTGTAATAGATGAAGATTTGAGTGCCTTCTTGCTTTACAATTCTGTAAGATTAATCCATTCGTAGATAGGATATTTGAAACAGCTAGCTAGAAGGTGAACTTGGCAAAAACGAGAATTCTATGTTTATTGAATAAGAGGTATTATAGAAAAATAATTAAAAATAAAAGTCAAATAAAAAATATCAGGGATAAATGAAATAATAAAAAATATCAGGGATGGATGAAATATTTTATGTTTTATTTAGTTAGTCTATAAAGTCAACAATCTTTTGTTTTACTCAGGTAGTTTAGAAAGTCAACAGTTTTTTCTTTATAGAGTTGTTTTTAGTGTGATTTTTTGGACTTTCTGGTGCTATAATTTGGTGGAAAAATTTGAGCTAAAATATCAATTTGTGTTATTTAAACTGGTTTTTTTACTGTATATGGATTCAGCACCCTAAAAAACCTCTAGGGCACTTTGATTAAATAGAGGTTACCCATCAAACTTATGATTTGAATAAATTCCTACTAGATTTTAGAGAAATTAGACTAGAAAAACTTCCAAAAAATCATACTAAAAACAACTCCTTTCTTATTCAACTACACATGCAACTTAAAATTTCAAATGATTCAAAACTTTAATAAAATTAATATAAAATGCAGACAGATCGGAATGGCCAAAAGTTATGAAGCAAAATGCCAAGTGACCAGATTCAACTTTAAAAATGACTTTGAAAATCAAATTCGTTTGTGGAATGTTTGCTGCCCCATTACTCCCAATTTGCAATGCAATGCACACGAAAATGCAATCCTACAATGGCATATAAAACCGGCAATATGCCATTTTTAAATGCAAAGGAAAAAGTATAAAATATTGCATATATATTCGTTTAGATCATTTAAGTTAGGATGTACAATTTACTCAAATCTCACCTCTTGAGGTGTAAGTTTTTTTTTTGAGTGTAGAACTTGAGAAAGGGTTTGCATTTCAAGGAATTTGATCCCTCGTGGAGCATAATAGATGGGAGTTAAATGGATGTATATTGGTTATTAGATTTTTCATAAAAAATGGGAACTTTTTAGACACTAAGTTTTTATGATTTTATCGATAATGAAATGTTGTTGTTTAAAGAAGCACAATTTTGTCTGGACACTGAATTTATTGCTAGAATCTGACAAAAAATTATTCAACAAATCTGACTGTGTGAGTGGTTAAATCATTTGTTTTTATCGAAGAAATGGATTTAGCATCAAGAACCTATGGGGCACCCAAAATCCTAAAGCTTGACAGTTGTAACCTTGATTTTCAAAAATTTCCGCCAGATTTTCTTAAAATCATGCCTGAATTGCTATTGTTTATTGCATGAAATTCTACGGATAATGAAGTTGGTTTTCTTCCCAATTAATGGCGATATGCTTGTGTTTTTTAATGGAAATGGTGTAAATTTATTAGTGTAGGGAGCTAAGTAAAGTATGTGAACACTTCCAAATATTTTTTATATGAAATTTAAAATATTTAACATAAAATTATAATGAGAATTTGATTTATTTAAATATGTATGAAATAAATTAAAAACTAAAAATAGTTTTTAGATGTAACTATCTATTAAACACCCTTTTTAATCTAGTCATTTCCTCTATATGGTCCCTTTCTCCACTCGCTTTCCTCAAACTAAATTTGATGGTGCTTCAAAGGGGAATTTGGGTCCAACCAGATTTGGGGGTATAATAAGAGACCACAAAGGCCTTCCACTCTTCATATACTCAAGCTCCTTGGGCATTAAAAGTAATAATGCAGCAAAACTCACTGACCTAGTCACTAGGCTGAAAATCGCAGAGGCACAAGAGTACTCCAAATTTTTTGTGGAAGGTGATTCTCAGCTTCTCATCAACATGCTCTACAAGCTATAGAATGGCACCCTAGTTCATAAATGCTCTAGAAGCACTCATCTGCAGGGCCTCATCCCTTTTGACCCATATCCCAGTGATTATCCCATCCCACATCCAATGGACATCAAATAAAGTAGTAGATATGTTAGCCAATCATGAATGTCAGGAGTCTTTGGTAGTGCTCTCCTCCACTTGGAACCTTTTGCAGGAGTCCTCCGTCAAAGACATGTGTTGGCAGCTTATTAAGCGGGATACATTCGTCTCGCATGGGGTGTCTGTGTTCATTAGGGGAATTTTGAGGTCTAAAATGGGCCTCCTAAGAAAAATGTACAACCAAAATAAACTTTATAAGGACCAGTAGGATTCAAGATGGTAATGTCAACCATGGGGGATGATTCACCATTTTTTGAGTAAAAAAGTAAAAAGATTAAAAAATAATAAAATAATAAAACTACTTTTTCAACTCATATTTTCAACTTATCTCCCTAATGTTTTACTCAAATTTCAAGGGGGAGTACTTGTTGGATGCAAAATTTAATTCATCATCCAAAAAGTACCCATGTTGCGTACTTTCGATGGACCCTGCGACACGAAAAATGATAAATACATTACAAGCGTGATTGCAATTACATTTTTCATGTATTTCTCATTTTTCGTGTAGCAGGGTCCATCGAAAGTGTGCAACATGGGTACTCCTTGGATGAGGAATCGAATTATGCATCCAATGAGTGTTCCCACTCAAAATTTCAGTAAACCCATAGGGAGATAAGTTGACAAAGTAGTTTTTTCTTTTTTCCTCTAATATTTGATGATGTAATCTAATCATATTTTATTATTTCCACTATTATTTATTAATTTCCTTAGGAGGTTCATTTTAGACCTCAAAATTCCCCTAATGGCAAAAGCAGTGGAGGGGGGGCAAGCTGCCACTACCCCACCTGGTCAAGTGGCTAGGGGACATGGCAGCATGTGCCCATGAAGCATATTTATAGCATTTACGATCTCTAGACCTTGCCCCATACGAGTTGACTATAGGTGATCCGAATTGGATCCTTAAACATTTCTCTTGAATGTTTAAAAATTATGTCAGATCAAATCTTATGAATAACAAGTATCAGAAATGGCCTCTGGACAATGGCAATTGTGGCCTGCACAGAACAACGAGGACCCTCGATCAAAGCGCACTGACCGTTGGCCCATGGAGTCTGCGCAGGGACGGAAATTGGCAATCGGAAGCCCAGATCCAGAAACAGAGGCAGTTTCTGATATGCGATTAGCGCTATCGCAGGGCAAAAACATCAGAGAAGGAAAGCCCCGAGTGCTCAGTCACGAGGAAAACGGGGAAACCATGTAGAAAGCGCTAGAAGGCGGGTCCCTTGCCCAAAATCGGCAGGATATTGCGTGCACTTCGAGCGGTAAGCAGGTTTGGCCAAGTTCAATGCGATGCCACACACTGGGCGATGCGTGTCCAACGGATGAGAGAGAAAAACCGCTTATATCACATGAGTAACGGTCGAGCAACTCACCCGCGTGATATAGACAGAGACCGTAGGATCTGGAGGCTCTAGATCAACGGCGAAGGTTTAACCCGATGGAAGACTGGATTTGACAGGGAAATAGGTTGAGGCGCATAAAGGTTTGAGGTCCGACATGACCACTGAGCTGGCAAGAGAATCAGTTTTGTAGGCAAAACCTGGAGTAATGGAACTAATGACCTCGAAGGCAACTGGCACTCAGTCCATAAGGTGACAAGTGGCCACCTCTATGTGCATCGTTACACAGTGATGATGATGCAGAGCAGGGGAATTCCAGCGGACAGAGGCAGGAAATCTAGAGAGCCGGGAAGATGAAATGAGCAGTCGGGGAACAGATTGGATTTAAGACATGAACAGACAGAGAGAGAGACGGAGATAAAAAGAGAAGCAGAAATCCGAAAAGGCCAGAAAGAAGCGAATTGCAGAGAGCAGAGAAGCCACGCTGACCTGCAAAGCAAAGGCGGCATCGTGCAGACAGAGACAGAGAGAGTCTGAGAGCCTGTGAACTCCAAAGAAGGCTTGAAAGGTTCAAGCAACTCCTCTATGCATTCATGTCTGGTATTGAGTACCAAATTGGACTCATACCACCAAGATCAGTTGAGGTCGAAAGTCAGTAAGGGGAATGTGTGTATAGAGACTTAGGGGATCCAAGTACCATCCTACTGATCGTTCTCTGTTAAGTGAGTCCCACTTTGAGCTCCTTGTTGTAACATCTCTGTTTTAAGACCCAGTAGAAAGGCCACCATTGAAGGCTGGACCAGGGGACGTAGCGCAAGAGGATTGGGTGAACTCCTTATTAAATTTGTTGTGTCTTTGAATTTGCTTACTATGTTTCTCCTGCTGTTTCAAGTGTCTGTGTATTTCACAATCTGATCGATACATCGCCTAAAATAACATAGACACACCCCAACACATGAGTCTGTAATACCTTCATCGATTAACTGAGATCATTCACAAGTGATTTTCAGATCAAGTGGTATCAGAGCTCCTAGGTTGTTTAAGGTTAGACAAGCTTGTGTTGGATTTGTTGTTGAATGCTAACTACATCAAAGCTTAAATTAGGAGAAGGGGAGTTGGTCAAAACTAACCCAGAAATTGGAAGAGTCTATCTTCAGAAGAAAGTCCCTTGGGACCAGATCCTCAATTTATAGATAGTTTCTTGGCCTTGAGGTCCATGGTAGAGGAAATATATAGGGATTTTAGGAAACATAAAGATGAAGATTCATCAGGCTCCAAACAAGATAAAGGAGAAGAAGAATCTCTCCTCCATGACCACTCAAGAGGCAAAGGGAAAGAAGAAAACTTTCTCACACCTCTTAATAGCCCTGAACATAAAAAGAAGACATATTTGATTAAATTAGATGTTAAATTTGATTTACCCATATATGATGGAGAGTTGAATGCAGAGAAGATGGATAATTGGATCAAACAAATTGATGTTTATTGCAGAGTGCAGAGTATCGACTCAGACAAGAGTAAGATTCAGCTGGCTAGCCTACGCCTTGGAGGCACTGCCTTGGTATGGTGGGAAGGTAGGACACAAGCTGACATGAAGAAACATGGTAAGATTCTTTCTGTCTGGAGTGAATTTGTTTCTGCAATAAAAAAGCAGTTCTATCCACTAGCTTACATGCAGCAAGCCATGATGAGCTGGCAAACTCTTCGCCAATTGAAAGGGCAAAGTGTACAAGGTTACACCCAAGAATTTAGGAAAAGAGCTTTGATTCTAGGAATTTCATTAAACTCACATGAGACTTTGCTGAAGTACATAGGGGGTCTACACTGTTACATGAGGCACACTATCCTCATGTTTAATCCCACTAGTATAGATGAGGTATATGTTCAAGCTACGCATCTAGAAGCTAGAGGAAAGAATGGGAACCTAGAAGTTGGGGGATCATCTAAACCCCTTGCAAGCAAGAATAAGGATAAAAGAAAACATAAATGGAAAGAAAGGAAGGCCAATACTACAGAAAAGACAAAGCCTTCATGCACTCACTATAAAAAGGATGGGCATAATGATGAGCACTGTTGGATTCTGCATCTGGAGCTGAGAGCTAAGAAGTTCAAGGGCAAGAAGAAGAAGACTGCTGCAGCTATTCAAAAAGATTTGGGGTCGGACTCAAGAGATGAAACAACCATTGCAGCCACAGGTATAAGAGGTTGTCCGCTTTAGAGAATGCAGAAATCAAGAAGTAGGTGCAGGAGTTGCTCGAGAAGGGGTTCATCAGACCTAGCACATCACCATGTGGGTCACCAATTGTTTTGGTGAGAAAGAAAGATGGTTTTAGGAGAATGTGCATTGATTACCGAGCACTGAATAAGATAACAATAAAAAATCGTTATCCCCTTCCTCACATAGATGATCTATTAGATCAACTGAAATAAGCTGTTTATTTTTCCAATTTAGACTTGCATAGTGGATATCATCAGGTCAGAGTTGTAGAACAAGATGCATGGAACACTGTTTTCAAAACAAAGCAGGGATTGTATGAGTGGTTGGTTATGCCTTTTGGCTTAACCAATGCTCCTGCTACTTTCATGAGAATAATGAATGATGTACTCAGACCCTTTCTTGATGATTTTGTTATTGTATAACCGGATGACATTCTTATATTTAGCAAAACTTGGGAAGAACATTTAAAGCATGTTAAGCAGACACTAGATGTTTTGAAAAGAGAAAAAATTTATGTTAAACTCTCAAAATGTGAATGTGGCAAAACATCTTTGAATTATCTGGGTCATATAATAGGGGGTGGTGAATTGAAGATAGATCCCTATAAGGTGGCATTCATTGTAAACTGGCCTAAACCCAAATCTGCTACAGAAGTTAGAAGCTTCTTAGGAGCAGCACAATATTGGAGAAAGTTCATTTCTAACTTTTCCTTAATTGCAGCTCCCTTACATGCTTTAACAGGATTGAACAAGGTGTTTTAGTGGGGAGGCAAACAGCAGAAAGCCTTCGACACCTTGAAAGAAAAGATTAGTACAGCACCAGTACTAGCACTACCTGATCTTCAGAGATCGTTTGAGATCCAAATAGATGCCAGTGACTATGCCATGGGAGTAGTGTTGATACAGCACGGTAAACCCATATGTTATCATTCTAAGACATTTAATTCTGCAGTAGTTAACTATCCTACATATGATAAAGAATTGTATGCATTAGTACAAAGTGTAAAAAAGTGGAAACATTACTTAATGGACAAAGAGACAATCATACACACTGATCATCAACCACTTCAATACCTACACTCCCAAACTAAGTTGCAACAATCAAGACACTATAGGTGCATGGGTTTTCTACAACAGTTTTATTTAGTCATCAGATATAAGAAGGGCATACACAATAAAGTTGCAGATATGTTATCTAGACACATTATAAATGCATCCACTATACTTAAGCATAATTCAATACTGCATGAGAGCTACATTGAACAATATGCTCAAAATATAGATTTCAAGGATGTATATGCAACTTTAAGTCAAGGAAAACAAGTAGAAGAACTAGATTATCATGTTAAGGACTGACTCTTGTATCATTGTGAGAAGCTATGCATTCCGGAAACTGAAAGAGTAAAGATAATTCGAGAAGCACACACTTCTCTAATATCAGGTCACTTTGGGGTAAGTAAAACGGTTGCACAACTGCAAAGATTTTGTTATTGGCCCAAAATGAATGAGACAGTTTCTAGATATGTAAGAGGGTGTACCATGTGTGCTAAAAGCAAGCCCAGCAATAGAAAACTAGGCTTGTACACTCCACTGCCAGTTCCTTCTCATCCTTGGGAAAGTGTTTCCATGGACTTTGTTGGAGGACTGCCTAAATCTAGGAAAGGTCATGACTATTTATATGTTGTTGTGGATAGGTTCAGCAAAATGTGTATTTTGATACCCTGTAATAAACAGATTACAGCTGAACAAACTGCAAAGTTGTTCTTTCAGCATGCATGGGTTCATTTTGGATTACCCACTTCCATCGTATCTGATCGAGACACCCGATTTGTTGGGAAGTTTTGGTCGAATTTGTGGGAACTGATGGACACCAGACTGAAGAAAAGCACAACCTTTAATCCACAGACAGATGGCCAGACAGAAGTGGTCAACAGGACAGTGATCCAGTTGCTCAAAGGCTATTGCAGCAAGCATCCCAAACTTTGGGATGAACATTTGTGTTATGTGCAGCATGCTTACAACCAAGCAAAACATTCTTCTACATAGAGATCTCCTTTTGAGACCTGTTTTGGTTTCACACCAAGGTCTCCCTTGGATTTTGTCTTTGGTAAAGACATAGCAGTTGATGGACACAGTGATGTGGACAAGGCAACCAAGTTCATTGAACAAATCCAAGAGATTCACCAGGTAGTACAGGAACAACTGGAAAAGAGCCAAGCCAAATACAAGGCAAGGCATGACAAGCATCAGATGGAGCATAGTTTCCAAGTTGGTGATCAAGTCTGGCTGTATATCAGCAAAGACAAAATGCAAGGTGAAGGTAAAAAGCTAAAGCCAATAAGGTATGGACCTTTCAAGATACTTGAGAAAATTGGTGAGAATGCTTTTCGCCTTGATTTACCAGCTTACATGCACATCTACTCAGTCATTAATGCAGACAACTTGAGACTATTTGAACCTTCATTAATTGAAGATCCCGAAGAGCAAAGTCAATTGCCTTCTATTGATGATCTGTTACCTGAATATCTCAATGAATTGCAGGAAGACACAGTTCTGGACAGGAAGGTGAGGACGATGTGTAGGGGAGATGTTGAGTACCTCAGGATTGGACTCAAGGGTTCAAAGCCAAGCAGTGAAAAATGGATAGAGATTGGACAAGTGAGACAGTTATATCCTCACTTAGTCAATGCTTGAAAACCAACTTTTGGTGGTCCAAAAGCTTTTTCAGTGGGAAGGCCGTGATCCAAATTAGATCCTTAAACATTTCTCATGACTGTTTAAAAATTATGTCAGATCAAATCTTATGAATAACAAGTATTAGAAATGACCTCTAGACAATGGCAATTGTGGCCTGCACGGAACAACAAGGACCCTTGGTCAAAGCACGCTGACCATTGGCCCATGGAGTTCGCGCAGGGACACAAATTGGCAATCGGAAGCCTAGATCCAGAAACAGAGGCAGTTTCTGATACGCGATTAGCGCTAAATCGCATATCGTAGGGCAAAAACCTCAGAGAAGGAAAGCCCCGAGTGCTCGATCACGAGGAAAACGAGAAATCGTGTAGAAAGCACTAGAAGGCAGGTCCCGCGCCAAAAACCGACAGGATATCGCGTGCACTTCTAGCGATAAACGGGTTTGGCCGAGTTCAGCATGATGCCACACATTGGGCGACGCGTGTCCAGCGGATGAGAGAGAAAAACCGCTTATATCGTGTGAGTAACGGTCGAGCAACTCACCTGCGCAATATAGATGGAGACCGTAGGATCTGGAGGCTCCAGATCAATGGCGGAGGTTTAACCCGATGGAAGACCGGATTTGATGGGGAAATAGGCTGAGGCGCATAAAGGTTTGAGGTCCGACATGACCGCTGAGCTAGCAGGAGAATCAATTTCGTGGGAAAAACCTGGAGTAACAGAAATAACGACCCTTCGAAGGCAACTGGCACTCAGTCCGTAAGGCGACAAGTGGCCACCTCTCTGTGCATCATTACACAGTGATGATGACACAGAGCAGGGGAATTCTAGCGGACAGAGGCAGGCGATCCAGAGAGCTGGGAAGACGAAACGAGCAGTTAGGGAACAGATTGGATTTAAGCCACGAATGGACAAAGTGAGAGACAGAGAGAGAAAGAGAAGCAGAAAGCCGAAAAGGCTAGAAAGAAGTGAATTGCAGAGAGTAGAGAAGCCGCGCTGACTTGCAGAGTAAAGGCAGCATCATGCAGACAAAGACAGAGAGAGTCCGAGAGTCTGTGAACTCCAAAGAAGGCTTTGAAGGTTCAAGCAACTCCTCTGTGCATTCCTATCTGGTATTGAGTACCAAATTGGACTCATACCACCGAGATCAGTTGAGGTCGAAGTCAGTAAGGGGAGTCTGTGTACTCTAGAGACTTGGGGGATCCAAGTACCATCCTACTGATCATTCTCTGTTAAGTGAGTCTCACTTTGAGCTCCTTGTTGTAACATCTCTGTTTTAAGACCCAATAGAAAGGCCACCACTGAAGGCTAGACTAGGAGACGTAGCCCAGGAGGATTGGGTGAACTCCTTATTAAATTTGTTGTGTCTTTGAATTTTCTTACTGTGTTTCTCTTACTGTTTCAAGTGTCTGTGTATTTCGCAATCTGATCAATCCATCACCTAAAATAACATAGACACACCCTAGCACATGAGTCTGTAATACCTTCATTAATTAACTGAGATCATTCACGAGTGATTTTCAGATAAATAGGACCCCTGACCCATGCCTAAACATTATCACTACATTTAATACTCATCGTCTTTCCAAGGTATGTCAAATCTTTGTTTATGTGGTGATTATTCTAATGGATCTCTCCTCCTTGACACAACTCCATTTGGTGCAATTTGATATCAGACTTCCCCGTCTACAACCCCCATCTTGGCTCTCATCAATTCGAATTTGGGGCACTGGCCAACCCACTTTTGTGAGCCTTGGCTAGGCCCTACTCTTCTGTGTTTGGTACTCATCTGCTGCTCCAAAATTAGCAGGTCTTCCCTCCTCAAAGAAACTCAATGAAATTTTCCAATTGGCGCTTTGGAATGTCAAACTAGTTTTGTTATTTCATTGTCTCCGCAGAATCAACATGCATGTTGTGGTCTCCAACTCTGGCTCCCCATGCATGTTGGCTGAAGGTTCCTCTAGGTGTTAGACCTCTTTAGCAGGAGCTCCCTTAATTACGTTTGGTTTGAATTACTCTCTTCGCTTGGTTTTTGCTTGTTATATTAAACCCATTATTGGCATTTCCCTAGCCAACTTTCTTGCTAAGCACTCTCCAAGCTATCCTCAACTTTCTCTTGAGGCTTTGTGTCTTTTCTCTGGTATATCTTTTGTGGATCCTTACTTTCTCTCAATAGTTTCTTTGCGAGATTTTTGTTTTCCTCTCCACTCCCTCTCCGACTCCCAGTCATGTAGCCCTTTCTCTACTTCACGTGGCACCTCCCTTTAAACTTGTCGTTTGTACGTCCCCCTCCACCCTTGCACCCCCCCCCCGCTTATCCCCTATTTTCTCTCGAGGCTCTGTTTTTTTTCTCTGGTATATCTCTTATAGATCCTTACTTTCTCTCACTAGTTTCTCTGTGAGATTTTTGTTTTCCTCCCCACTCCCTCCCAAGCAGGATCAACCTTCTCGTGGTTTATTGACTATTTTCTCCTATTTTAAGTCTTGGATTCCTCTGACTCCCAGTCATGTAGCCCTTTCTTTGCTTCACGTGGCACCTCTCTTTAAACTTGTCGTTTGTACACCCCCCTTCATCCCTTGCACCCCCCCACCTCCGACAACTTGTTCTTAGATCCTTGTTGGGTCTCCCACCATGCCCTGTCAATGTGCATGTGTCCATCGAGGGGCAACTTATTACCAGGATCAAGCTTCTTGGAAACATTCACGCACCCATCACCACTTGGAGGAAACAATTTCCAGGTTTTCATGAGATCTCATCTTGAGTTCCATCCAGAAGGAGCTAGCCCACATGGAACACGAAGGAAACTCTCAGAGATAACAACTTTCAGACACAAAGGTTTTTACCAAACTGGCAGATTGGGCATTGGATGTTGGACACATGCATAACCACTTCAACTAGAACATATACATCATCGACTTACATTGGCATTTGAAGTTTCTCCTCAACATAATTCTAATGGGCCAGTGTGAGCATCGAGTAGATACCCTACACTCTTTGGAGCATTTGCATCGTCATATGAGAGACCTGGATCAACATGATAATCACATTGAGCAACACCTTGGTATTCCTCCCCCAGCGGGCAACACCCCCGGTAACAATGGGAGCCCCATTCCAATTGCAGTCACCAACTTTAATCCCTCTACTTAGTCTTATGCTATGCTCTGGCTTATTTTGCATTTTGATTTCACAGTTAATCCTAATGGTCAATCTGGCCAATTTTTCAGCATATGTATCATTTTTTTAGCCTTTTTGAAGATTATAATATCCTATGCCTCCCTACAAAGAGTGCATTTTTAGTTATTGTCTAGTTTTCCTAGTAAAAGAATAACCTAAAATATCTCGCATATCCATGTACATTCTCGTTCAAAAGGCAATACAATATTTACCCAAAAAAAAACTGTCTACTAAACAAATTGTAATGGGACTATGGCATGTGGTTTTATACATGGGGTTAAGGTTAAATGTTATTGAAAATTATATGATTTTATTAGTAATAGTTTCAGCCATGATTAGAGAGGATGTTAGTTTTCTTGTGGATGTTATCTAAGTTGAAACCATCTTTGAGTCTTGGAATAATACATAACACTCTTTTTGAATGACTAAGAGTTCATATTCCTTGGAAGTAGGAAACACACATTCCAAAACCTATCCCTAGAAGTAATAGAAATTTACTCCCTAATAGACCACCAACATATTCTTTCAAATGATATTACTTTTTAAAATAAGAATGATGAAGTAATCTGCATTGAGTGCATTCTCAAAAACAAAAACAATGTATAATAATTATCCTCACTTCTAATTAACAACTAAATTATTATAAATTTTACCATTTTAAATATTTATTAAAATAAAAATGTTGTTTATGCTGATGTATATATATACGGGAAAAATGGATAGCCAAACATCCCTATAAAATTCTTTACGTTCCACTAATTTGTAAAAAGTAGCCCGTTCATAGTCTTGTGCCATAAAAAAAAGAAGTTATGTTGTTGTTTAGCTGAGTTCTATTTTTAAAATTTTTGGCTAAAATCTTACTAAATATTTTTTAGGGTAATCTTTATTTTTTTATTTAAAATGTTTTTATTATATATGGATTTAATAATTTAAAAAATTTATAAGTATTTTAATGGTGGGGAATTTACTTTAATTTTTGAGGAATTCTAATTTTCAGTTTATAATTCAAATTTGTGATTCCAATATATCTTTATTAAATTTTTAGGAAAATTAGACACTAAAATATATCTTGAAAAACTCTAAAATATATAACAGATAAGCTGCCTTAAAAATTACACTTTAATTTCTGAGGAATTATAATCTTGAATTCACAACTCAAATTTGTGATTCCAACATATCTCTACCAAATTCTAAAAAAATTAGACACTAAAATATACATTATACCTTGAAAAACTCCAAAAACATAAAACAAATAAACTGCCTCAAAATTTATGGTTAAAATAAAGCCAAAAAATGAAAAACTCAAAATTTATGGTTAAAATAAGGCCAAAAAAATTGAAAAACTCCCAAACATATAACAGATAAACTGCGCCAAAAATTATGGTTAAAATAGGGCCAAAAAAGTATCAGTTAGGATATAATGCAACAGTGCCCGGAGTGAAAAAGCAGGTTTAAACATATCTAACAGAGAACTGTTACATGAATTCTGTATAAAGGTTTTCAAATCATGTTATATATCGTTATAAACCGCTTTGTCAGTGGTTACATCGTTTGTAATGGAGACTGCGTGGTCTCGCCAATAGTAAATACATGTATCTGTACTGCAAAATATCCTAAAATACTGTTACAAAATTCATCAGTCTTCTCACACCCCTGTAGCCTGTAACCCTCTCAGAATGTCTGGACAAACAAAATTGTAAAAGAAGAACTACTCCAACAAATCTTACTCGCTGCTCTGATCGATCTCATGACTTCGCATTTTCCAATACCTCTCAATTTCCTCAGTTGTTCGCCATGGGAGGCGCCCAGCAATCAACGCCCACCTGTCATCCAGTTACAAATTACTGAGAAAACTTTTAAAAACACCCACATGTCATGCTGCAAATTATGAAAAAGAACAAACATCCAATGAACCAATTTGCAGCAGCCACCCTACAAATTATTTAGAAAACTTGAAAAGCAGAACATCCAATGAACCAAATTTGCACCTGCCCCTCTCCAAATTATTTAGAAAACTTGAAAAACAGAACGTCCAATTAACCAAATTTGCACCTGCAATTCTACAAATTATTTAGAAATTTTGGAAACCTGAACAGCTGATTAACCAAACTTCCAGAATAATGTTAATGAGTTTGGTACCCTCACACTTACCAACTTAACTGTGGTACATAATCTTCCTTGTTAACATATTTGGTCCCTGGTATGTTTCCGGAATCTGTCTTCTTCTATTTTCAAAATGCATACTTTTTTCATACATAGCAAAGAATGCTTCTTAAAAGGCAATTAACTTATACATGCAACTATGTTGGTAAGGTTTTGTTTCCTTTATGACTATTCTCTCATTTAGATCCTAAATGCTATATCACTTCTGTCATGAACGTACCCATTTTTGTATCCAGTACCATAGCAGAATGACTTATTTTCTATCTGATTAGTCAGGTTTCCATCTTTCTGATGTAGTGGAACTTTTTTTATTATAATACAATCAAGCTTTTTTCTTACTGAAAAAAAAAAAGGTTGAATTTGATATTTAAGAAAATCCTTACAGTTACCAAATGAAATGTTATAAGAAATTATAATTTGATAGAAAAAACATCCTCACATTTACCAAATTTACCAAATGAGATGTTCTAAAAGGAAAAAGCAAGGTGCATGTTTGAGTTATATTTGATCTAATAAGTCAAATATTTTCTCAGTTTTATTCAAATAGATTAAAGATTTTCTATTTAAAATTTGAAACCAAGTGGAAATGATAACATCTCATTATATTAAATAAAATAAAAAATTTCTATATAAAATTTGAAACGAAATAGAGTTGATAACATTTCATTATACTCTACTCTCTCAGTTTTATTCAAACAAATACAAAATCTTCTCTATAGAATTTGAAACCAAATAAAAGCGATAACATTTCATTATACAAGCATTTAATAATCTCTACTCTCTCAGTTTTATTCAAACAGATTAAAAATCTTCTATATAAAATTTGAAACCAAGTGAAAGCGATAACATTTCATTATAAACCCTCAATAATCTCACAAAAACTTTGAGTACATGTTGAAAGAAAAAGGCCAGTTCAATTCTTGAACATATTTGGCTTAATAAATACCCTACCAGTACCCAAATGTCATCTTAAAAGAAAAAATACATGATCCAAGTTTTGTGAATTGACTTAACAGCTACCATCTCAGAACCCCAAATGGCATGTAAAACTGAAGAAGCTCTGTATAAAATTTTCCCATTTGACATCTTAAAAGGGGAAGAGACTCTGTAATTTGGAAGAATATCTGGCCATATTTAGGGGAATAGCCAAGGTCATTCTTGGGTGAATTTGGATTTCGTAGAATAAATCCCTTAAACCTCAAAAAAAACGCAGAGCAGGTACCTGTCACCAAGAAGCTTGTGGAGTCTGATAATCAAATCTTCTTCATCAACAGAGATATCAGAATCCCATGACTCTTGCCGGCTCCTTCCACCTGCAATTATACCAGCAAATTACCACTGGTCCAAAATACAAGTTCCAAAGATTCATTAACCTACCAAATTTCTCCCTTTGCCACAATATTTGAAATAAATCTGGATTCAAAACGTACACTGAGAGTCACTCTCTCCTTCAGAGGACTGCTGCTGAAGGTTTTGCACGTCCATGGCGCTGCTGCTACTGCTCTGCTTCCTCGAAAACTTCAATCCCTGGATTCAACTTCAACTTCTGCTCCGGGAAAACAAAGTGGGTATGCAGAGAATATAAATAGAAAATCTGCTGCATTGAATGAGAAGAATACGAATGAAGAATGACCATTAGGTGTGAATTGCAGTTGAATGGAGAAGAGGGCAAAGAGATCTTGAGCGCTGTGCATGTCAGTGTATATTTTTTGCTATAATAGGACATTTTCCACAGCCGTGATCTCTGCAACCCTGATTTGGGTGGTACATGTCATCCTTGTTTGGTCGAATCCGAAGTTGATTCTACACATGGGATAATGTAAACTAGTAATTTTGAGAGATCCATGCAACTACTAGCACGCCTTCATCATGACCACATTAACTATTTAGCACCAACTTTCCGATTCTGATATCGTGGACTAAGCTACCATTCCATTCTTTCTTGTCTCACTAATTTATTTAATAGCCTTGACCTCTCCTGCCTGCCTAACTATTTGTTTGTTTCTACTTGTGTTATGTCTGGTACTCACTACCTACCAAACTATTCCCCAAAAAGCCCTTTAATCTCAGTACATTATCTACTATTCGCTTTCAGATGAAGTGGGTCATTTTCACACTCTGTACTTGAGACATTAGAAAACTTGAAAGAGTGTGCCTAGAACCAGTAAGAATGTTTGGCATTCAAAAAGCAAAAACTGCGTATATGTTTTATAGTAAATACATGATTTTAAATTCACAAATAGCTTTTTTACAGACTGTCAAAATGGTACGAATGTTTGACATTTGGAGACCCAAAGATGTATCTTTATTTTATAGTCAATATAATATTTTAAATACATTAGAAAACTTGAAAGAGTGTGCCTAGAACTAGTAAGAATGTTTGGCATTTAAAAAGCAAAATATGCGTATATGTTTTATAGTAAATACATGATTTTAAATTCACAAATAGTTTTTTTAACAGACTGTCAAAATGGTACGAATGTTTGAAATTTGAAAACCCAAAAATTATCTTTATTTTATAGTTAATATATGATTTTAAATTCTAAAATATGATTATTATTATTATTTAATTTCAAGGTTACTGCCAAGCTAAACATCATATTGGTGTATGAGACTCCCTTGTTTATGGGACAAGGGACGCACTATATTGGTGTATGAGATCCCCTTGTTTGTGGGATAAGGGACCCCGCACCATATTGGTGTATGAGACTCCTTTGTTTGTGGGACAAGGGACCCACCATATTGGTGTATGAAACCCCTTGTTTGTGGGACAAGGGACCCATCATATTGGTGTATGAGGCCCCTTTGTTTGTGTGACAAGGGACCCCGTACCATATTGGTGTATGAGACCCCCTTGTTTGTGGGACAAGGGACCCACCATATTGGTGTATGAGACCTCCTTGTTTGTGGGACAAGGGACCTCGTGCAGTGATTTGACAAGTCTACGAAGGCATACATACTCTACCCCCTTTGGTTTTGAACCTGTGATTTCTTAGGAGGAAACACATGCTTTTAACTATTAGGCCCACTCAAGTTATATCGAACACATATATTAAAATATTATATGTCAAATGCAAAAGTGAGTTGGTCATATATTTAGGGAGTAAATTAAATAGAATATATTTTAAAAATTGACAACTCCAATGAAAATGTAATTTGATGGAAAAGAATATAAAATCAAATGAGAAGGAAGTTTGATAGAGAAAAGTATATAATTTTTAAGTTAAACTAGTTAAAATAAATTTCAAATTCTAAAATTAAAAGATTATATAATTGAATAATATTAAATTAAATATCTTATTTCATTTATTAGATTTTCACACTACAAGTTCAAAGGATGATATAATTGAATAACATTAAGTTAAAAACCTTATTTTATTTATTACATTTTATTTATGGTTTTGTTAGTGTTTTATAACCATTACTTTATGTGATATAATTTTATTTATTGTTTTGTTAGTGTCTCACAACAATTTCTTTACATGATATAATTGTGAGATGAAGGTGGTTTAGGTTATTAAATAGGACATATATCTTAGGAATTATATAGAATCAAATATAATTTAATGGAAAGAAATATATAGCTTTTAAGTTTGACAAGTCAAAACAAATTTTAAAGTCAAAACATGTCAAAAACATATTTTAAAGTCAAGATTAATGGATGATATAATTGAATAAAAGTAAGTTAAATTTTTGTATTGTTTTATAACAATTTTTTTTTTTTTAATGTGAAATAATTGTGAGATGTAGATTGTTTATGAGACATTGACATAACAAAAGTTTTGTCAATCTAAATGTTAGTTTTAAGGTTCAGATTATGGTGTTGATGTGATAGAATCCTCCCTCACTTCAATACAAATATTTTGTACACTGGAAGTCATATCTTCTAAACATTTTCTAGCATGTTTGTATTATCTAGAGGATGTCCATAATGTCAAAGTTGTCACTATGATCTCGAGTACAAATGTAATGCAATTTTAGTATCATGCCTTGTGGACATTCTCTAGTTTGTCCTTGTTATCTATATGATGTCCATAGTTCCAAACTATTGTTGCAATGTTATATCCATGTGATGGAATTTTGTGCATGCTCGGGCTCTCTGCCTTGATCTGCTTGCTTAATTAATATCTCTTAACAACTAATCTAATTATGCCTCCTACTCATCTACTATAAGCTCTTGATTTCTAGTTCCATTCCATGGGTTATCACTCCTCAGCCTTAAAAGTAATTAACTTCAAAAATCTTCCTCCCAAACCTACATGTAATCACATCCCTATTCACATGACTTAAGACATTTTTGGTAGAATATTCTGAGTCCTTTGTAAATAAAACCTTCCACTCATTTGAATATTGTTGAAGTTGCCTTCACCAATTGTCTAATTGGATCATTTCCTTCTCACCATTATTTGAAGGAATATATACCTCCATTTCTACTTTCATTGAGGATTCTAGGTTCAACGACAAATCTAAAGGAAAAATTATGAATTAGGCCAATGTTGAACAACATTAATCTCAAAAGAGTTTAGTTTCATGTCATATGTAATTGCATAATAACCCTTAATCTATAGGAAACAAAGAATATGACCTTCAACTTGTTTGTAAACCTCCTTATTTATATACATTTGAAACAAATAAGAAAAAAAGACAAATATCTAAAATCCCTTATAGAACGCTCTTACAGGAAACTCTAGGAAACCCTAGAACTATTAATTTCCAGAGAACCTAGCCCCCGATAATCCATTGATGTAGTAGATTACAAATCAAATGAATAAATGCGCAATTAGGTTCTTAACTTTAATTAGTGAAGGAAAAAAACATAACCAATATCACACAAAAAATGACACAATAGGTTCTACCTAATAAATTTAGTTCTTCATTAAAAAAAATCAAAACATGCTTGAAATCTTGTTGTGGTATAATGGACCGACTAAGGAAATTACATGTATAACAACTAGGTCTAATCCAGCTAATCAAGCCCTCCTTAGCTGATCTAGATCTCCTTGCTACACACTTCCTCAAACCCAACACATCAGAATGGAAGTCCTTCTCCACTCACCACTGAGATGCCTCTCTCAATATCTTATGATGTTGTATGTTTTGTCTTCTCCTCTCCTTAGCCTTGCTTTTGTAACTTTACATTGAGCTAAATCCCTAACCCTAATCTCCAAAGTGATTGACGACTGAGATTAGATATCACCTCACTTGAGATTAAGGGTCGAAATTAAAACATAATCACTAAAGTAAATGCTTTACTTTTCCTAATGTTTTTTTAGCTCAATTATCCAACGTAATAATTATGTGTTTTTGCTAAGTTATACTTAGGCTAAATTACATAAGAAACTTACTCAATACTTAAGCAAGTATTCTAAAGAGACTTTGGTTAACTTTTTGCATTCCTGGACACATAGGCCTATATAGAAGTATTTTCTCGAGCTACAAACATCAACACTCCCTCTTAATGAGGGAGGTACTTCTGTCCCTTGGAATTGACTTCAATCCTAGAATTGCATTTTCTATCTTAGTTGATCCCTCTAAACTAGAAGCCTTCCTTTCCACTTGGTCTAGAAACATCCTCAAATTCCTGCTCCCCATGGTCTAGTTCCTAGAAGCCTCGAGCTCCTAAAGATACTGCAAGGTAATCTCATACCAAGAGACCTTCTTGACAAATATGGAGGAATTTGTCAACTACTCCTTCCCACTTGAATCTGAAGGCCGACTCCCTCTTACCTCCTCAACATTCAAAGCTACCTATTCCTTGTTCTCTATAACTTTTCTTCTTGTTGTCATTTATCGAATAGGTTGGCCCTTTGGTTTATACAAGTTTCTCTCTCTAACTCCAATGACTTTTCCTACGTAAGAGTTAGATCCCTCAGGTATAATCCATGCCTATCTATCCTGGAAGGCTAAAGAAAACCCCTTCTTCTTAATCATTGAGGTTGAGAGAAAACTCCATCTGAGTTTCATTACCCATAGCACATCCTTTACTTCCATTCTACCTCCTAACTCTCAAGTTGAAATACCATTATTCCAACCCCTTTACTGCATGTTTGGTCTCATCAACAAAATCCACATCCAATTATGAGTCCCACTTGGTCATGTTGTCGAATTGTTTCTGTGCTCCCATGTCTAGGGTTCTATTGCTAAACCCTTCTTCAAGCATACCATTGCATGGGTTTTTCGCCTTCACATAGTCTGACACGCTTTGCTTAAACTCTCAGCCCTACTTTGTGTTTTTTCCACTCAGCTGACCCTGTTAATTATCAATGTATTCCATGGTTATTGGTTCTTTATGGATGCTGGTGGAAATTTGCACCACTGACCAAACCTCCCCCACATTGTCTCTCCACTTCACTCATCCTATCGAGCCACCTCCTTCCCGACCTCTTCAACAACTTGTGTAGACTCTTATCGATTGTTGCTTTGGGTGCATCTAACTACCCACTAAGGGTTTGTAACCCCACTTTCCCTCTTTTTTCCAATTTCCTTTAAAAAAATCATCCATGTTCTCACATTACAAAAAATGTTGTATTCGACCCTTAAAAAAATTGCCTTGTATAATTGTGCCCAACCTTGGCCCCATCAATCTTATATAAACATAGATTCTACGTGATTCAAAGATTGATTTTCAAAGTTTCCTTCTCTAATACCATGTTAATTTTCTAGAGAGCCTAACACCTAGCAATCCATTGACATAAATGCATGAATACGTTTTGAAGTTTAATTAATAGAAGCAAAAACATGACCAATCTCACAAAAAAAATGGCACAATAGATTTTTCCTAATTAAATCAATTCTTCATTAAAAAAGCTCAGAATCTACTTTGGCTCCCATCCTAGGATAATGGCCCAACTAAGGAAGTTACATGTACAACAACTTGATCTAATCTAGTTGATCAAGCCCTCCTTGGTTAATATGTATCTCCTTGTTTCCCCCTTCCTTTGACTGATCCAGATATTTTAACTTCAAGGATGCACTTAAATTTACATATTACAGAGCATATTAACCATGAAACATAAACCACATGGAAAGAAGCGGAAAAACATAAGCAAGCATAAGAGAAAAGACACATGATTTGATTACGAAGTTCACCCAGTGTGGGCTACGTCTTTGGGCCCTGCTCAATAGTGGGGAGGCCTTCATTCATTAAGTGGCATCAAAGAAATCAAGTACAATCAAAATTACATAAATGACCCTTATACCTCCAATCCAAAAGATGGTTTGGAAATGGAGAGCCGAGTGGTTCCAACTGATGCCACCACTGAATTCCTAGTGAAAAACTGTGGAAACGACTATAAACTTGTCAAATTATGACAAAGTCACTCCTGGCCCTCTAGGGAATCTTCCAAAAGCATGACCACATCCTGCACACTGCCTGCGTCCTCATCAAACCACACTTTCAACATCTGTATTGCATGCCAAATTGGTACATCCTTTGCAATCACATACAAACCACACATGACTCAAACAACCCCATACTTGCCAAGAGTTTATAACACACACTCTTTGGTCAAGTTTTACATAATAGAAACCAATACCCAAAATACTCACAAAAGGCCAAAACATCACCATTGCTTTAGTAAGCGATGGAAAACACATCATCGCTTTTACAATTATTTGCAACACATGATTTACAAACTATGGCCATGACAAGCGACTATATCTAGTAAAACCATCTCTTACTTAACAAAGTGAATGGGTCATCTCCCCGTGGTGGATTCGCTTGTGGAATATCTTCACTAGTTGGTTTCTTCATGGGTGCTTTATGGGCCTGCAGTGTTTGACACACGAATTTCTGGTGTCCATCCTCATTACAATGATTTTTTCTCCTCCAGACTTTCTAGATCGTCTTGGAATGCTTTCTCCTAGTGCACCTCTGATAAATGCTCGCGGATCCCTCACTGTCATTGTAATGTGATGAGGTGCTCTCATCATTTTTTCGATGGTTGGTCACTAGTAGTTTTGTAGCATTCCCCAACTTCCTTTCTGACATGTGCAAGTCCTACATAATGAGGCAATTCCTCCACCTTGATGGGGTTCACAATGCCTTGGCCATTAATACCGAGGCCCTTTCCTTGATACCCCATTTTCTTCAAAAATTTTGATCTAATTCCTATAGTATGTCTCTCAAAAGGAGTGAAATCATCATCATAAAAAGTACATGAAAATGAAGAATCACTTTTTACCTCAGGCTTGTTATGCTACAATCTTTCCAATGCCTCCTCCTTGGATTGTAACTGATGTCGCAACTGTTTGTTTATCCTTCTCTTCTTCTTGTAGGAGTCTCCTTATTTCAACTTTCTCCACGTGAATGCTTTGGTTGATTTCTTTGATTTGTTGGAGCCATGCCGCATTTGGTGCCCTTTTCATTTTTGGTAAATCATTCGCTGAAATATTTGTCTCATCTCTTGAATCAGAACCCAAGTCGATGGGTCCATTTGCTGCAATCCCAAGAGTTACAATCTTCATTTCATCACCTGAGTCTGATCCCAGGTCAATTGATTCATTGCTTGAAAATCCTGCAGTTGTGATCTTCTCATCATCCTCGGATTCAAATTCTTGGTCTTGTTACACTGTTCCAACTGTCTTTTGCTTCCCTTTTCTTTGGTTCTTTTTAGGTCTCAATTCTACATGCAGTTTCCAACAATTATCCACATCATGCTCTTCTTTCTCACAAAGAGTACAAGAGGTCTTTGCTCGTATTCTCTTACTTGTTGTTGTCCTCTTTGGGCAGTTGTCTTGTTCATGCTTCTCCTTGCTTTCTAGATGTACAACATTAACACTAGCTTCATCAAGAGACTTAGGTTCAAATAATAACGATGAATGGTGCGAATAACTATGCAAAGAGCCAATATATTTCATCAATGTCTCAGAAGTGTCTAGTGGAGAATTTAATGCTAATGCTTGTTTTCTAAATTCTTCTGTAAAGTTTTGAACAATTTGACCTTTGCTTTGTTCCAAATTTTTCCATTCCATCACGACCTTCTGTCTGTAACCCAATGCGTAAACTATCCCCTTAAAGTAGAAATTAACTCATACCAAGATGAAAGAAGCTTATGACTATTCTTACCACCCTGTTGCATCTTGCCTTCCCACCAGATGAGAGCAGTGCCACTCAATCGAAGGGATGCTAGCTGGATCTTGACTTCATCCTCTTTGATTTCTTGTATGCGACAATACACTTCAACCTGTCTTATCTAGTTATCTATCTTTTCTGCATTAGATTCTCCACTAAAAATAGGTAAATCAAATTTGACATCTAGTTTAAAAACGGATTTTTAGATGTATTCCTCTAATGCCTGTTAGAGTGATGAGAAGAAGAAGAATAAGAATTTTCACTAGAAGATGGAGAGGGAAGAGGTTCTTCTCCACTGCCTCCATGATTTATTGATGCATGGTCATCTCGCTCTTTCTTCTCGAGCTTGATTGTCTTCTCATTCTCTGCAAATAGCTTGTCGACTTTCTCTTCCATGTTGTATAAAACGTTGTGATAGTTTCACTCTTCTTCGATTCGAGCTTCCTTATCTGCCATGTTGTGTCTTCGTGGTGTACACCCCACTTCAAGATCAAAGGAATTAAGTTTTCCTTCACCTCTTTGGAGCTTGTTCCTGGTTAGCATTCACTCATGCAACTTGCATCAAGAAGACCTGCTCTGATACCATACTTGATCTAGATCTTTTAACTTCAAGGATGCATTTAGAATTACATATTACAGAGCATATTAACCATGAAACATAAACCACATGGAGAGAAGTGGAAAAACATAAGCAAGCATAAGATCAAAGACACACAATTTGATTACGGAGTTCACCCAGTGTGGGCTACGTCTCCGGACCCTTCTCAATAGTGGGCAAGCCTTCTTTCATTAAGTGGCATCAAATAAATCAAATACAAGCAACATTACATAAATATGGAAGATGACCTGAAAATGGAGAGCCCAATTATTCCAACTGACGTCGCCATTGACTTCCTGGCAAAAGATGTGCAGAACCGACTATAAACTTGTCAAAGTTTGACAAAGTCACTCCTGGCCCTCTAGGGAATATTCAGAGAATATTTCTGATACCCTCGCTTAGGGTTCCGGGCCTGTAGGTTACTCCTAGTTTCGCCCAGCGTGGTTCAACCTCTCAGTTTTGCTCGTCCGCCACTGGTCCCCCCCGTGCATATGAGAATGATGGGTTAAATAGTAGTTGGGTGGCGGATTTTACAAAGCCTCCACCCCTGGCGCAACAGTTAAGCGAAGCAACTGAGGTGGGGAGGTCGGGGGTTCCAACCCCGCCAACCCCCCACCTTGGCGTTTTGTTGTAACAATGTGTAAATATATGTGGGTGGTTTGTTGATTGTCAAAATCTTGCTTACCATTGAATGTTGGCATATGATATATCTCTGTCGTTTTGTCATTGGTTATGAGGCCGCTCGGTGGGGGCCGACCACGTGGGTCGGGCGGGTTCGAGCCCAGTCGGTCTCGACACATATATGCTATATGTTGTTTGTTTGGTGGGTAGGGTTCGCACCACGTGTCCCCAACCCTGCCCATTATAATGTTACATTTTCTATATTAATATATATTCCTTGTTACATGCGGAGCGGGGGTGGCAGCCCCTACCCCCTTACCCCACAATTATATTTTTTTTTCTATTTTTAAATAACAAACCGATTTTTTTCTAACTTTATCGATTTAGGGGGTTGGAATCTCGCCCACCCACAATTATATATATATATATATATATATATATATATATATATATATATATATATATATATATATATATATATATATATATATATATATATATATATATATATATATATATATTTATTTATTTATTTTTAAATAACAAACTGATTTTTTTCCAACTTTGTCGATTTAGGGGTTCATAGACAAATTAATTGTCCTACAATTTCACCCGTTCTCGGGAGCCAGATTCTGTGCCCTGGTCCTGGTCAATTTGTAGCCTCCTTAATCCTACCAGTTGTCCACTGTGACCAACCATATTTTGACCATACGAACTAGGATTTAAGTGTTGTTCACACCGTTGGAATCAGGGCGATGTGCACTACAATCTGGTCTTGGTTTCGCTTCCATCTGGCAACTTTGATTTTTGAGCTATTTCCAAGGTCACTTGTATTTCTAGATCCTCCTGGATCATTGACCTAACCCACTAGAATGGAATCTCTTCTCCACTCCCCACTGAGAGGCCTCTCTCAATGTCTCGTGGTTAGGTATGGTGTTTCTTCTCCTCTCCTTAGCCTTGCTTTTGTAACCTTACATTGAGCTAAATCCCTATCCCTAATCTCTAAAGTGATTGACAATCAAGATTAGGTCTCACCTCACTTGAGATCAACTGAGATTAAAACATAATTAATAAAGTAAATAATTTACTTGTTCTTAGTGTTTTTTGTAGCACAATTAGCCAACACAACAGTTATGTGCTTTTCCTAAGTTAGACTTAGGCTAAATTACACAAGAAACTTACTCAACACTTGATAAAGTATTCTAAAGAGACTTTGGCCAATTTTATGCATGTCTAGACATTTAGGTTGGTGCAAAAATACTTGTTGAGATACAAACATCATTAAAAACAACACTAAAAGTAATCTCTTTTCCCTAGTCTTTTCTTCCAATATACACTCCAATTCTACTGAATAAGAATCTTGCTCTATGTTTGTTGATGATTACAAAGATGAGATGGATAGGTGTTATGCTTTAGATCATGTTTTATTTTGGCACATATGGTTCATCTGTAAAGGTCAATTTTGGATGTATAGCGTCATTAGTAATGGCACTTTAAAATTTCATTAAACAGACTCATCTTACCTTTTGTATTTTTTCATAATGTTATCATCTATGACAATGATGCATTTGATACATGTTACTTGAATTGCCTCGAATTCACCAGAATATCATAACAAATAATATCTAATAATATATGAAATCATAATTTGCATTACTCAAATTTCAATTTCAACCATCCGTGTGGATTCAAATATGCAGTATTACTCTAGGGTTGCAATTTATGAATGTTGAGACTGCAAATTTCCATCAATCAAAGTTTTTTTTTATCAAAAATAAATTAGATTCCTACTATAGATACTATTGGAATGAGGGGTAATATGGTAGGCATTTATCCTATGTTGCTAATATGTGTTTCCTTCTAAAACACCATTTATGAATATCATTCTATTTTCTTGCAAAATAGAATATTTTTAAAAGGAACTATATGTATGTATGCATGTATTATTTACATGGTATTACACACACACACGCACACACTCATACACACGTAAAATCATGTTTCTATAGACGTACCAATTTTAGGAGGTCACAAATTTCCAAGTGTTCTTATTTCCTATGGCACAACTCATATAGCCATCTCACTATGCAAATTATCCGTTGAGATGAGAAACCCTTTCATGCACCTCAAGTTTGATTTGGTACACATCTTGCATTCCTCTAAATATGTGAATAGGTATTTATCATATAAATATGCACAAGAGCTTTGTAATCACATGGGAAGCCAATGCTTTAAAATAAATTTGATCAATGAGGGGGGTTTCCTAAGATCATGCAAAGAAAAAACACCAAGTACCCAATATCATAGAACTAAAATTGATAATTGCACATTCCCAAGTAACAATAAGACCCATGTAATGAATTTCATGGACATCACACATCACATAGATCATGTCGTAAGAATATTTAGATAGAAAATAACTTGAACTAAATTCAAAAGTTCATAACCAATGTAAAATGGAATGAACAATTTAAGTAGTAGATAGTAATTAATTCATTTTTTTGGGGGTTGTTGGGTCTCAAAAATGTAATTCATTTCACCCTATTTTCTTTCACTTTGCTTCAGAATTTACCATATTCCACAACTCCATAACCATTCACTAAGACCATCTTCATAATTAAATATGAGTTTAGACACACTATTTTCCAATACATTTTTTTTTAAGTGAATTTATGGTTAAATATTAGAAAAATAACATGTATTCACTTATATATAAAAGTTGGATGAGTTTTGTGACATGTGTAGGCATATTTGAAGATTCCAAGACAATCATATTTGACCTCCAAGAATTTAAATTGAATCCACTCTTAAAACTATTGAAGTTTTGAGGAAGATTTGATATCATTGGTCAATCACATTTCATGGAGAAAGATCATGGAAGTTTTCATACATGTCTCCTATCAAAGCTATAAGGAGATATTTGTGAGAGGAGATGAAGAGATGCTAATTTCTAGATGTCAACACATGGTTGTAACCACATGAGATATTTGTGGATCTTGGAGGGATTTGTCAATCTACATATATGAGTTATTTATCTTAAATATTGTATAACTAGGAGTGTCTACTCCATTCATAGGGTGTGAAAAGTTTGGGAGCTATGCTCATGATTCAATGTAGAGTTTTGGATTGGCTTAGAACTAGTTGATGTACTTAAATCATCTAGTGAAGATGAAAACATATATCAAAGATATTTTTAGGCTCATGTTAGAGATCAAGGACATATCAAAGAAGGGTAATTTGTTCCATTTTATGAATGGACCGTAGTCATGGTCATAAAGTGAGTTGCAATGGAAGAACATTCAAATTATTTCAACTGTTGGAATATAGAGGTGAGGGGGATTCTAATCCAAATATAAGTGAGATGAAGCATGGTGACAAGGGAAATAAGATGAAGAAAAAAGGAGAAGTTGAAAGTATCCAAAAATGGAGAGGAAAAGAAGTCAAATTCCTTGAGAAAGAAGAAGCTAGTGTGATCATGTTGGATCTGTGCCAAGGAACATTGTGCGAAGGTCTATCCTTTGAATCAAAAGTTGTTATCTTTGGAGAAAACAAAGAAGCCAACAATTGGGGTGACACAAGTGTTTGGTGCGGTCATGAAGGCACAATCTGCATCTTCACAAGACCTAAGAGGAACCCATCTAAGTTATGTTTGTGTAAAGATCAATGGGAGAAAGGTAGTAGAAATGATTAACAATGGGGAAACTCATAACTTAGTTAGGGAGGATATTGCAAGACATATTAGGATGTCACTTGAGCTTGCGCATACATCCATCATACTATTAACTCAAGAGAGCAAAGCCACATTTGGATTTTTTGGCTATATTCTCTAGTCCCTCACTAATGATTGTGACTAATAAGAAAAGTAGTGTAGGATTAGCATATAAAGTGAATTCCATGGGTGATGGAGTTACTTTATAGATAATATAGGGTTAGATAGTCAGTTATATCCTTCCAATGCATGAGGAGAGGATTCAAGACTTAGAGGATAAGTTTCGATGAATAGAGAATGTCTTGGTACACCATTCAAACATATTAGTAACTTTGGCAGAGAAGACTCATAAGAGTGTTCCAACATAGAGAGATGTAAGAGATGAGGAGATGAGATTATGGAATCATTTCACAAATTAGGCAGATGAGTCACCCACAAGGGCATGTTGGAGATTATCGCCTCATTTCATTTACTTGCATACATTTTTTGGTTTCCTTACTTGGTGGCACATGGGAAACATACCATTTCATAGCACGACATTTACATTGGATAGTCACATGACGTGCATGGACCCATGGTTGTGTAAGCGAGTGATTCACACACCATCACGACAACTTGGCGAAATGAGTTACACACGATTTGGGTGCCATGTCAAGTAGTGATGTGATGAGCACAATCTCATGGCATGGGAATTCCTAAGACATTTAGTCAGGACCTCATGTGAGAGCATGCTAGGTGAGAGAGGTAAATTTGGGGTTTCCACTATCATGTGGGCATTGATGGAAACATGCAATGAGGGAATGTAGTCAACACAATAGCATGATTTCATAGTCAACGTAATAGGATGTAAATGAGTGGGTGAGTAGATTTTAGTTGGAATGATACAACAAGCATGTTGACACAAATGATCAAGCAATTACATGGTATGTTGGGTATAAATGTGTGGCAAATAAAATATCATGACATGAAGCACAAACGACTCATATGTATTTGTGTGTGTGTGTGTTTGTGTAACACACCTCCTCCTAACTCTTATCAAAACAATGGTTAAAAGGAAGGTGGCTACTATGCTGACCCAAAATCGAAGGTGTCATTATGGAAATGGGGTATAAAAATTTTGATCTTTTCAACTCACTTAGAGTCTTGGTTTGACATCACCATTGTGTTTGTCTCGTCAAGATGATTTCGGTGATATAAAATTTTACCTCAATCTAACTTCTAGATCAAAAGTTATGATCATTTAAGTCCCAACAATTCAAAGGGCGCCACATGAACATCTTGGCCATGAGGTTTCCACGTGGATATACCCACCTGGCTAATATCCCAATGACACTTGGCGATTAATGATTGGTTGTCAACCCATTATTGGGTTTGGGTCCCACGACCCTGCGCTATGCGTGTGGGTAGCTCCACTTCAAAACCTTTAGGGAATAACCATTGGTGCTCCCAATACAAGGAAAATACTTTCTAGTGGAGGTTATAATAGAGGTTTTTAGTGTTATAAAATTGTAAAGAATTGTAAAAAAAAATCTGCTAAAATATTAGTTAGCAATAGAGGATGGTTTTGCGGAGATTTTAATAGAACTTCATCACACATGAAACAATCTGGGCGGTCGAGGGTTTTAGCAGATGTTTTTTTTTTGGTGTGCTTCATGAAACAAGTAGCACTAGTGCACTACATATATAAACGTGTTGAAAATGCAACAAGAAAATCTAGTTTTGACTTTTCCATGGTTAAACTAGATTAAAATTCGAATTTCTATTTCATTAGAATACTTGGAGGTAGTTGACTAAGGTGACATGGCTCTTGTCACTTAGATAACTCAGTAAATTTGAGTTGGAGACACTTGAGTTCAGTTATACATTATTGATTTCTAATTTGTAGCAATCTATTTCAGTTAATTCGAGTTATTGTCAGTTTAACCATTTCTAACTGTCAAAAGAACTAGTGAAGGTCAAGTTGTGGGTGTGGAACTTCAACCACACTAAGTGATCAACTAATTAATTGATCAATCAACCCAAAATAATTGTTTTATGTAGAGAATTTGAGTTACCCAGTTGATATGGAGATTCCAAGGCAGTGTACTATCAGTTGTATCATATTCCCACGTGTACAGGTGGTGCATGCAGTCAAAGATTGACCTAAGGCTATTGTGCAATTCCTTGGTGTGAAATTCTTAAAAAATAGGGGCAATTTCCAAAGGAGAAATGTGAGGAAATAGGAGCTTGGGAAGGCTTGAAATTGGCTAAGTGTTGGGCCAAGCTTAGTCAGTAAGGCAAAGGGATAGATTATACACTTGTAGGTTGTGCTCAGGTTTGAGCAAGTGTTGTATTTCTTCTCTATTCTCCGATTAATGCAATACAAATAGTAAGGGGTTTTGAGCAGTTAATTTCTCCTAGATAAATCTTTGTGTATGTCTTTTACATGTCAATGATTCTTGTTTTTTATGGTGAATTAACTTCCGCATATGAGTAGAATAGTTTTAAGTCTTGTAATTTAGTAAATTTCATGAGAAGTATTAAATCTACACCTTAATTTCTACAAAATGCACCAGGATGCATACATAACTTAAAGCACCGAGGCATTGAATCAAAAGTACACGTGTGTAATATATACCACACCAGTGCTAATTGATAAAAAAAGCCCCGAGGCATGCAAAAAATAATTATTGTGTTGGTGCTTTTGTTGAAAATTGTAGCTCTAATGCATATAGTTTGTATAAATTCCCCGATGCGTTAGTGATATAAAAGGATCGATGTTGTTACATTTCATAATGCATCGGTTCTAATAGATAAAAATATCCTTGGGGCATTCGTGTAAGGAACAACACTGGGGCACACAAAAAATAATTGCAGTCTCGATGCTTTTGTTTAAATTAGCAGCGTCGGTGCATGCCATTTCTATAAATTCATCGGTGTATTTTTTATATAAAAGGATCAATGTTGTTAATTTTAATAATGCACCGGGGCTGGAAATAATATTTTGTAGGATCGGGGTGTTAGTTATATGAAAGCATTGGTGCATTAAGAATTACAATGCACTAGGGCGTTAATTGCAAACAATATCAGTGCTTGATAAGATAAACGCCTCAGTCTTGTAATTTTTGGAAATGGCATTGGTCATGTAAAATGATGTTATAACGGAGCTTTTATATAACATAATGCACTAGTGCATTTTTATGTTATGGACACACCGATTTTTTATATGAGATTTTATCTTTTTTGGAAACATTGACCTGTGACGGTGAAATTATTATAATTTTTTAAATATGTTATTCATCAAAAAATCGACACATTTCTTATAACAACATTCATATAAAACAAAATTTGATTAGTGTATTTGTATATGATGTTTGGATTAATTTGTTATATTATCAGATTTCACATCTCTTCATTATAATATTTAATCATCCATATATTTAATCAGTGGTGTAACATTTCACAATGACATTGGATAACACAATAGAATAAATTAAAATGTATTTTATTATATAACAATAAGATGTTTTTTGTCATACAAAATGGGATTGTTATTGGTAATCCTTTGTCTTTCAACCAGGACACCACGCCCATTACATTAAACAAAATGTCTAATTTTCACAGAAAATTATTTCAAAAATACAACATTTTGCATTGATATCCAAATAGATCATCATTCTTCATTGGAACGGTTGTTAGAGCTTAACCTACTTCCATGACTTGGGTTATTTGGAGGAATGTTTTGTTGATTGCATCGATTGTTTTTGTCTTCTTGATCTTGTCCCATATGCAAGCCTAAAAATAAAGTGTAATGAGTGTATCTAAGTTGGTGAGAATAATGAAAATTGAGATTAATAATATGCATCAATGTAAATTGAATAGTAATGTACCATAGCAAGAAGAGACTCATAAATTGTGCACATGGTTTCAAAACCAAGTCACTTGCCTTGTTGCAACAAGTCTTCTGCTAGCGTGGTTCCATACTTTGTTTTTTGCATGTTTTAAGCCCCATTGTAAAAAAAATTAAACCCCATTGTAAATCATAGATTTAAAATAAAGGATTTTATTTGTTTTATTAATTATAAATTCAGAGAAGTAAAACAAGATAGATACTTATAAGATCCAAAATTAATTTTTGATATGCCAACATATACTCACAATCTTTATTTAACCCAATGTCAATCAATTCTTCTGATGACTCTTCTTTGTATGTTAGCACCTATTTGAAGACATTGATGGATGGTTGTTGTAAAACAACTTAAAATATACAAAAATGAAACCTTGAGTTGTTTAATGTAAGGAAATGTTAACAATTACTCACAAACTCTGAAATCAACCTTTTCTTCCTTGTCGTCCTATTTTATGGGCTAAATGAGTTTCATTTTGTTTTCTTTTATGTAAGAAAATACTTGAAAATTAATATTTAATGCTAAATTATTTGTTTATATGTACAAATTCGATTATATACATTTGAAGCATGTTGTTGTTGAGATGGCTCCTCTTGTGATGCAATTATGTCCATTTCTTTGAACATCTCCTTGTACACTTTTTTGGACATTCCTATTGGCATGTTTCGCACATCAGGGCGTTGATCATTTGGCATTTTCATACTCTTCTTGAAAAAAATAATAAACTATTTTTATATTGATATATGAAAACTAAATATAACAAAATCAATATTAATAAATGAATGGTTTGTAGTAATATATACATATAATTCTAGAAAATCAATCTAATTAGGAATATTATCTTTTGAATGATTATTTTGTTGTTGTTGTTGTATGTTTTTGCTATTGCAAGTCTAACATGTCTCATTGACCATTGCTTTGGAAAAGCTTCATGTACTTTAGATATAATTTGGTTCTTAGAATTATTTGATTAATTTTTGTCTTATAAGTGGAAAGTACGTCTATATGTTCATTCCACTAGATCCCTCATAGTTTTGTAAAAAAAAAAAAATCCCTTTTCATTAACCTCCAACACCACTCTAGATGAACTAAGGACCAATTCATCGTTATTTACATGTTCTATAATTTTTCTTTTCTTAGAACAACATTGATTTGTTCCTTTGTTGTTGCTCTCTGTAGAACATTAAACATATATGAATTAATAGATTGTTTGAAAGATGTTATCTAATATTATTAAGTATATTATTAATGAAAAAAAAAAGCTCATATTGAATAGTATTTTTCCATTCACTTGGTTCACCCTTCTACAATTTTTCTATCGGGATTTTATGCTCTTCTGCTCTTAGATTAAAAATAATCTTATTGATCTCCTTCATTTTGTGGCTATGCATGATACACACCAACCAATACATATTAGTTAAACTTACATATAGTTCAAACATTTTAATTTTGCAAGGAATTTATAAAGAACTTGCCTTCTCAACCTTTTTTTTTTTTTTTTTTTTTTTTTGTGCTGTCATCACATCAATGGGTATTTTTGTTATTTGACACCTTTTGAAACATTTGTTATCAATGTGCAACTTGTACCATTCAATATAGAAGCCTTTAAATATATTTTACAAATAAATCAAATAATTTTCAGTCAGAAAGAGCTCTGGTAACTAGTGTGTTTATCTGAATAATGTACTGGTGTGTTTATCCCATTAAATGCATCAAACGTTTAACTTTTCAGCACCATCACGGAAAATTTATTTTTTAAAATAATTTTAAATTATAACAGTGTGATTGGTAAGGCTAAACACACTACAACGGTTTAACTGTTCTATTTGGAAGAGGCGCCTGGTGCGTTATATTACATTGGGAGCAACGATGAACATAATGGACAAAGTTGACAATGTTATAATATATCAGTGCATTGTATTACATAGGTCTCACTGGTACGTTATATTATAGAGGGAGCATTGTGGAACATATAACCGTTTTTTTTAAACAAATAAAGCCAACAGGGTTTGGATTTCATTCAGTAAGTGATTCCCCTACTTTACATTTCCAAATGCCCTATATATAGTAAGTACACAAACCCACTAAATCTTAAATGCCTAAAATGAAAAAACCTATGTTTTTTTTTGAATTTTAATTAAATTTAAATAGGAACAAAGATCGTAAAAAAAATTACTAGTAAAATTTATATTAAATTTTTTATTATATAGGGTTTTTATTTTATTTTTTTTGAATTGTGAATAAATCTAACATAAATTGTAACAAAAAATTTAACATTAAAATTAAAAACTTTTGCTACCCAAGGTTTTGAGTGAATCACCATACATTTAAAATTTTGATCTTTCTGTGGTTCCAAAATATTTTGCTGCTCCATAGTTTTCTGAGTATGTCTCTCTTGCTAAAGATCTCTCTTTTAATAAAACCCTAGCAGAAATTGTAAAAATTTTTATTAGTAAAATAAACAAAAAAAAATTAAAATTTTTACTATGTAGGGTTTTGAGTTAATTACCATACCTTTCAGCGTCTGATCTTCTGAATAGTTCCACTGCTCCAAAGTATTTTTTTGTTGCACAGTGCTCCTGGTATGTCTCTCTCACAAATCACTCCCTTGAAATTTTGGGTAAAATAATGAAATAGTGAATAATTTGTTACTATTTAAAATACTTTATAAAATTAGATTTCAAAAACTTAATCAGTGTATTCGATAGTCAAGCGCATTGATGCGTTTATAGGAAAAGTGCACCAACATTGCTGAGGCGCCAAATTTTTTCAATGCACTAACAAGATACATTTTTTTTTGAAATCTTGAAACAATGCGATTAATTTTTTATCACAATGATGCAGTTTCTATTTAAAATCATCAGTGCTCTAATTGTTATAATACCACCGACTTGGTTGAATTCATTTTTATTTTATAGAATCTAGAAACATGTGCATAGTGGTGCAATTGTTTTTTTGAAATGCATCAGTGTGTTTTTGTAAAAGAGCATCAATATGATAACATATTATTTTTCGGAATGTCAGAAATTGGTGCGATTATTATTTGAACGGCTTGGTGTTCATATTTTTTAAATGCATCAGTGCTCTTTGTTTTGATAAGCACACAAGTATGGTTTAAAAGCTATGTATTACAATAGTTCATAGTATACATTATAAGAGCACCGAGTTGGTTGAATTCGTTTTTTTTAAATCTGGGAACAAGGGCATACTTGTGTTGTTTTTTTTTAAATGCATCAGTGCATTTTTGTACAAGAGTATTGATATGATAACAGTTTCTTTTTTCGGAATGTCGGAAACCGGTGCAGGTATTATTTAAATTCTCCGGTGTTGGTATTATTTAAACGCATAAGTGTGCTTTGTTATGATAAGCGCACTAGGATGGTTTAAAAATTATCTGATATTTTATTTTAACATAAAATGGCATATTAATCTCAAATTATCCTTTAGGATGCATCCACATGAATAACAATAGTTCATAGTATACATTTTCCACTTAAAGTCACCTTATTCTTGAAAAATGGTTTGAAAATTATCTAGAAATTCAGATTGTGGTTATATGGTTCAGGGACATGAAAATCTCAATAATATCAAATGGTCAATTCTTGAAATTCCAGCTCGTTCCATATTGTTGATCAAATTCCTTCACGAAGTTCTCCCTTTCCATCTCCAGTAAGTTAAGGTTTTATTTATATTTCGATTATCTAATTGGATTTTTTTAATCCATGTCAATTTGAATAAAAATGTATCCAAAAATGCAGGATCTTGATTCAAAATTGAGTTTAGATGCAGAAAATATTCGTACATTTCAAAAATCTCGGAAGCTTTTACCAGGAGCAACATATTGCAATTAGTTGGAAGATGAAAATGGACAGCCTCTTGACCCTGCCAATTGGAACATGTCATCTTCCAGTCGCAATCCTAGGTCAATGATCGTAATAATTGTTTGGTATAATGTAATTTCAACAAAAAAATTGCGTTGACGTGATTACTAATATTATTGATATTGTATTGATGATGTTCAATATTTTTTGAAATTAAGATTCTAGTGATGATAAGCGACCCACCTACCATCTTCTGGTGCATCCCACTACAATGTCAACTTGAGATAAGACTCAATTAAGAACAAGAATCAGAGAAGAAGCATACAAAGAATGGTTGAATCAATCACCTCTTAAATTCCCACTACATCTAGATTAACCAATTAGGAATGGTTGCAACAATAGTAGTTCTTCATCAGAAGTTGGCAATGGAGGCAATCAAATAGAGGTTGGTATGGATGATTACTTATGGGATATGATTGCCATGGAGGAAATGTTATTAGATGCATTTAATATTGATGAGCTAGGGGATGATGCTTATATCACTGTTACCTTATTTGAAAGTCTGAAATATGCTTCCACTACCCCTCCCTTTGGACCTAGTGACAAGTCAAAGTCTACTTAGTTGGGGACAACAATGTTGTTGTACAATGTGAAATCAAAGTTTGGCATGTTGAATGCATGTTTCTTGGTAATATTGAGGTAATTTACATGTAAGATTGATCAATTTCTTTACATTTTTTCACACAATCAAAATTAAAATGGTTGATTTTATGAATGTTAAATACTGACATTGTACAAATATATTCCCCACCAACTGTAGGATATTAAAAGATAAGGTTCTTTTGAGTGATAATGTATTTTTGGGTAACTACGAAGAGGCAAAGAAGTTGTTGAAAATGTTTGGTGTTGAGTACATATCATATCATGCATGTCCAAATGATTATATTTTATATAGAGGAGAATATGTAGACAAAGAGATATGTTTGAAATGTGGGCATGATAGGTACCGTAATTAAAAAAATGAGTAAATCGCATGGTCCTCCTCATAAGATATTGAGGCACATGCCTATAATCCTAAGGATTCAAATACTCTTTTGTTGAAAAGAATTATCTATGTTGCAGGGATGGCATGCCTCACACAGAAGTGAGTCAAGAGTTATGTGAATCCCAACATATTCAATAGCCATGAAACATATAGAGGATACATGGCCTGAAAAATTCAAGGATGAAGTACGAAGTCTATGACTCAGCATAGCCATGGATGGCGTCAACCCATATTCCATCCAAAACACCAACTATTATGTTTGGCCTGTAGTAGTGATCAATAACAATATCCCTCCATGGTTTTCCATGAAGAATGAACATCTTATGTTGACTCTCATAATCCATGGCATAAGACAAGTGAAGAATATGGATGTCTACTTACAACCATTAGTAGATGAATTGAAGGAATTATGGGAAGGGATACATGCGTACAATGTATCAAGACCCATCACAATTGAGAGTAGTTTTACATCGTATGGCATATGTGCTTACACCATACATGATTATGCAAGCTTAGGAGTTTGCTCTAGTAAATTACATTTTTATTGATTTGTTTATATACGTAACAATATTTTTTCACATATTAATTTAATTCGTTGCAATTGTTCTAATATTCATGGTCACTAATGTGTTAGCCTAAATGCAATAATTTTGCAGGTCTTGTAACAAAAAGGTATCATGGATGTAAATGTTGTGGACATTCTCTGAAGGCTAGGTGGTCCAACCACCTACGAAAGCCAGTGTATGACTACTCCATGGTATTCCTCCCAGAAGATCACCCTGACAGAAGAGTAACAACTGCTTTCAATGGTAAACAAAGAGAGCCCAAATGTCTGCAATGATGACACCAATTGAATGGCTTAGAGTATATGAGAGAGAGAAGGAGAAGGAGTTTGCAAAAATGTTCGATTCAAATGGGGATCCTATGTTCGATGATCCAGAATTCTTTGACACCTATGTTGATAAATTTCCCATTAGGATGAAAAGGAAATATGTCTTTTATGATCTCCCATATTGGGATCATCTTAATATTTCCCAACTACTATATCCCATGCATGTATTTAAAAACATTTCCTCTTCTTTATGGAGGCACATATCATCAAAAGAAAGTGATAGATTGGCTATCAGGAGAGATCTTATTTTTCCAAAAACTAAAAAGAAACATTGGTCAAAACAAGAAAATAGAGGAGAGGTTGGTCCCTCTTTGTCTTTCAAAGAAGGTGATGTCCCATGGATTTTAAATAAAGATGATCTTTCTTTGGAAAAGGAAGTTATAATCAGTGTGAGTGTGCCTTCTTTATTTGGGTCTTCAATACGGCGTTGCTTCACTATGGAAGACCGTTTTTCAGGATTGAAATCGCATTAAAATTTGAACCTTCTAAGAGGACGTATGTCAAAAACATGATTTTATTATTATTTTTTAGTTTTTATGTAATGGGATATTTTATAATTAATTTTTGTATAATTTACTATTTATGTATAATGTCATTATCCTTTTCTCATGTGTGGGTGTGTGAACCATGACTTCCCCCAAGACCTACGGCATGCCATATATAAATTATTTGCATTTTTACGTTGGATCACATCAAAGGAGATTCATATGGCTAGCATTCAACGGTGGCATCAAGAGATAATTGAGATTGTTTGTATGTTTGAGAAGGATCTGCCGATGAGTTTCATTGACTTGCAGGTTCATGTTCCAATTCACCTAGTAGATGAGGTTGAATTAGTTGTGGTGGTTTCTTGTCATTGGATGTTATTCTAAGAGAGGCACATGAAGAAATTGAATGATTTGTTTGATAAAAACTTGAGGGGTTTATGGCATAGGGGTATATATCATATGAGTCTTTCTATTATGCCAGTGAGTACATCAAGTAGATTGATAACACACCAAATGTGGCGATTTGGGATGACAAAAGGGATGAAGAAAAAAAAAGGGGAGATTCTTGAAACAAATGGAAAGAAGTGCATGATAAAGAGTAAATGTAGGCTTATCATTTGTTAAATTACTGCATAGTAACTATTCACACTTAACTTCATATTAATGCATATTTTGATTTCATATATATATATATATATATATATATATATATATATATATATATATATATATATATATATATATATGTTGGTTTGATTTCATCAGCGAATTCAAAAATTGAAGAAATCAACAAATTCATTCTTTACAATATGGAAGTGACACAACCGTGGGTCACATTGTATGAATAGAAGAGGAGGAAATGGGATAGTGACAAGAAAGAATTCAAGCAATTGAATGGTAGAAGCGTGCCTTATCATGATCAGTGAAAAGAAAATATGCCAATGGCATGCCCTAACAATTGGGTTGTTGATCAAGTTAGAGAAAAATATGGTGCATCTAGTTGTTACCTGCGTGTTAAAGAGGATGTGCTAAACATAGGGATTTGGTGCAACAACTCGGTAATTATAATATCTTTTGGTACAATTTTGACTTTGTACTACACCTTTGAATTGTAATATATATATATGTGTGTGTGTGTGTGTTCGGGTTATTAAACAAATGACACTGTGATTTTTTCACACACGGACGATGTCGATGATAGATGCATGACACAAGACTGTGGAGTGGAAGTCAAATTCAAACAATCTAGTCATGCTACCGATCGCAATCAAAACTTAATGCAGGGGACATTAGGTTACATTGGAAAAATACAAAAGATCATTCAAGCAGACTTCTCTTCATTCCAATGTGTTATTTTTAGGTGTAAGTGGTGGGACACCTTTGACCGGAATAATGCAAAGGAAGATCACGATAGTGGGATGATATCTATCAACTCTAGAAGGATGTGGCATGAAGCTCAGGAGTCTTATATTTTCCCAAAACACTACAACCAGGTATTCTTTTACCCACATTTGTTGGATAGGGATTGGTAGTTCATATTAAGACATGACCGTAGATCAAAACATATTTTTGAGAACAACAATGTTATCATGCCAAGTGGGGAAGATAACTAGGGTGATGACAATGGAGAGTGATATCTACTTGTGTTATTTCATCATTTATACTATTAATGTATGTTTTTGTTTTCTTTATTTTGCTAATTATATTGTTTTTTTATTTGTCTTGTTAGCATTTATAATATAATTGGTAAGATTCACAAATGTTTTTACACGTTTTTTTGCAATAGAAACATTTTTACACTTAAAACTAAGTATTTCCAATTGTGTACAATATCTATGATAATAGGGATTCAAGGTCACAACCTTTCTCAAATAGGAAAATTAGAACAAAATAGTGAATTTAGAAATAACATTAAATATTTATTCTCAATTTAGATACTTATTGGTTTATTAATCAGTTCACATGTTTTTTCTTCTAGTTTAGTTGAAAATCAATAAGAGGCATTTGTTTGACTTTCAACTAGACTTGGTGATGCATTTTTCTTTCCTATTTAGATTATGTAAAATAAATATCTATTTTTGTGTATTTATAAGTAAATTATTTAAAGTAGACATGTCTTTATAAGTTTGGTAATAATAAGTGATAAGGCTACATAATAAGGTGTTGTGTGTGATATATTATTAAAATCTATCCTGCCCAAAATTACCATTGAAGGTCACGAGCCCAATCCATATAGATCATGTCATTGAAATTCATGAGCCTAATCCATATACATCACGTCACTGGTTTGAAGGACATCAACTATACGATACGACAATGGCATGAAAGGCATGCCTGCAAGTTTTCACAGAGTTTGGCATGTGATTGATAAGACCCATGAAACCCTAATTTGACATCTTTTCTCCATACCATTGCCTTCTAATTTCACTCTTATTTTACCACTTGAACCAGAAACATTTAAGAAAGTATAAACTTTTCATAGTTCCATTTTTGAAATATATGGCTCCATGGAGGTTTGTAGCAGGAACCTTTGAGATCCAGATAAGACACCTGAAGTGTGTATTGTAGGATGACAATTAGGCGTTCTCTCTCTTTGGCCTCCCATGGTCAAACCATATTGTATGGGTTCACCATTTTCTCTTGCTCCTATTGTTGCTTTCCATAACTTTTGATTTACAAAAAAAAATTATTGGGGCACCAAAAACACAGGCATGCATCGTCTTTGGTGCATTATCAAACATAACCGCACCAACATCAGTGCGTACACACGTATGATGCACTGTTGTTGGTTCATAGTGGTGTGTCACACTTATGCGTCAACACGCATGTATAACCTTAGCGCACTGGTACAGAACGTTCACTTTATCGAACACACGGAGCTATAACTGTATTTTTAAATATTATATTTTTGGTGCGTTTGGTAAATATGATCATTGTGGTGTGTGTAGAACATATCAAGCGCACTGCATTTGTAATGGTAATTAAGAAGCATTTGTTTGACTTTCAAATAAACTTGGTGATGCATTTTTGTTTCCTATTTAAAGTATGTAAAATAAGTATTTATTTTTATGTATTTATAGCTAAATTATTTAAACATGATGAACATATCTTTATCATTGTGAACATGATGTAATATTAGCTAGGGGAAATGTGAAAACATGAATTTTAGGTACTATCCTAGGATAAGTATGTCGAAATATATATATATATATATATATATATATATATATATATATATATATATTGTGTTCATGCTATTTTATGTAGTTTTAACTTTCCTAAGGTTTTCTTCATTCTGTCTATTTGTTGGTAGGCTTTCCTCCTCTTTTCTTGCATCCCTCCCTTATTTATTCCCTCTCTCCTTTCTCTTCTTTGCACATTAGTCTTGATGATGAGTCTTGTTATAGACTCGAAATGTAGATTGAAAAATGGAGACTGTGGACAATCTGAATAAAAAATCTCAATATTGTTTGAGTTATTCATTAAGAAATAATCAAATATATTATTTGTCAAAAGTTTAAATCTAATATAGTATCATTTTTGTATTATTTAACTCATTTCTTATTAAAAAGAGTTAAATTTAAACCATTATAATAGTAAATAAAGAACCAAAATAGCACCAAAATGCTATATCTTTATTCCTAGAAAAAAGTTCACTTATCTTTGTAAGGGAGAACTTCCAATAGATCAAATCCCCAACTACAAGTAACTTCACAAACCTTATTTTACATTTCTTGATCCTCATCTTTAGAGAAAGAAATTTATAATTTAAATTGGTAAGAGTTGCTATAAATATTAAATATAAATTACTTGAAAATCTCATAACTTTAGTAATAAATTAAATTTTATAAACATAGAATTTTTTAGCTTATATTAAATCTAAATTAATTGTGCCAAGAGGCACTCTACAACTCAGTGTGGGGGAGATGTTGTCAGGTAACGTTACATTTGAAAATAGTAAAATAATAATTTAAATTAACAAATTAAAAATAGTAATGACAAAATAAATTAATGTTAGCCATATTTACAATAACTTTATATACCAAAAAAAAAAAAAAAAAAATTATATTATGAGGAAGAAATTTAATGAGTAAAAAAAATATAATTTACTTTTTACTACAAGGAAGAAATGTAATATTTTCACATGACAAGAAATAATATTAATGATATTACATTGTGTGTAATTCATTCTACGAACCATTTACATGTGATATTCAATATATATATATATATATATATATATATATATATATATATATAGATATAACAAAAAAATCTAATGTCAACCATAAGTGAAATATTTCAATGTCCATATTCAATAACATAATTTTATAGATACAATAGACATAGTAGTGTCAGCCTGGTCTGCATTAGAAGATGATGGATGATCAATTACTCCCTCAATGTCTGTCGAACTCAACTAAGGTGGATCAAGAGGAGGTGGTTGGTTTTCGATAGAAGATGATGGATGGTCAACTACTTCCTCAATGCAGTCTATCAAAATATAAAGTGGCGGAGGAGGTGGTTACTTTGCTTTGCTAGGAGAAACATAAGGCACATCCTCTAGCTTTGGCATCTCAACATCAGGTGACTAACGAGGAGGTGTACTACTAGAAGGATCACTGCCACCCTAACGACCATGATCTGATGTGATGGTACTACCAGAAGCATCATGATCACCACCAACACCATCATCATCATGATCATCACCCTCATCATCATCATCACCACCCTCATCTGATGTATATGTCGTTGCATGCCCTACATCCCTCCTCGCTACCAGTAGCCTACTAGCTCTGACGATATGACACATAAGAGTCATCATCTCATGTGACTAATCCCTCAAGGGATCCATGAACCCATTATTTGCACTGATAGCTCGATCCCTCACAGGGTGGACTCCTTCGTCAATGAAAACTATGTCTAACTTTTGTCGCAATAATCCATGTGAAATCATAGACTAGCCCTACGGCTCTGGATGCCTATGTCCCCTGAGGATGTGCTTAACCCTCTTGGGTCTCACCCATATCCTCATCTTCTCCATCTGATGGGGGAGGAGGCATATCCCCATCGAATGTGTCAATGTCTACAAAATATATAGTACACAACAATAATTAGACAATTTCAATATTAAGCAATTGAATAAAACAAGTTAAAGAACGTGCTAGAATAAATTTTATTCTAATTAATTAAAACAATAAAATGAAACTAGATTAATTTAAAGAAAACAATAATATTAACTCTATCATCTGGAGGCTCGCTGTTATAAAGAGGATGTTGTGATTCAGGACATTGTCTCCAGCCAATCCTCATGTATGGAAACACCAACACGAAAAATGCATGGTCATCCTCACTGGCTAATAGAGCTAGTTCCTCAGCAGAGATCTTGGCCAGATACTCTAGTAGGCCCCTCTTGGGCATCATCTACCCCCACATGCACATCTAGACCTTACTGATCATCCTAGGAAGGTGACGGTCAAATGTAGGCCTTGTCTCTGGAAATTGCTAAAAAAAATAAATAAAATAGCTTTGAATCGAAAGGGAAGGTCGTGCTCCCATGTCTCAACACACGACATCTATCTAAAGCCATGTAAAACTGCCTCAAAAAAATGGCAGACCATCTGATACAACGTGGCTCCCGAATCGAGGGTTTCGATGGAAGACCTGGCTTTGTACACTCGCGACTGGTATCATGGCAGTTCTGGGGGTTAAACTTGTGGGTCTGACCGCTAATACTCCTGATCATCAACCGTTTTGACCCCGTGACCCATACTCGGCTGTTTTTACTGTGGTTTGGTTTCCGACCGGGCTTTGCGGGAACCCCATTTCACCATTTTGTCTTACCCTCCCCTGGTTTTACGGACGTCTGTTAACTGTCGGTTCCCGATGGTTGAGGAGGACCTTGTGGACTACGAGGAGGACCCAATGCCCGAACAAGAGATATGGGCATATCAAGTTGGCCTCGACACTGGTCCCAGGCCTGCAAAAGCACATCAGGTGACAGATGCACAACTGACGCCTCTCCACCCGCTCTCCACCGGAAAACAACTCCCAACTGATGTCCACATTGAAGACCTCCCCGGTTTGGAATGCCCTCCACTCTCTTCGGCTACCCTAAACCTGCTCGGCACCAGCATTCAAGCCTCTCCCACCTTTGACTCACCCCTGGTTATGTCTCTACCTCCTTCCATGCCATTGAATGCGCCCTCATACTCTTTCGCTCCGGCTGGTCCATCAAACCCTACTCACCCTACACATTCCTTTGCACATCTTGGGTCCAATAGCGTTAACCATAATTCTCCAATTCGCTTCGGATGCTTTAGCTCGCCCATCCCAAACCCTAGACCCACTCTGTCTACTCCTCACAGTTCCACTGAGGCGTGCAGAAGTCTACTGAGGGAGCACCCCACGGGCCGGCGCACGGACAAGCCAAAAAATGGAAGGTGCCTCAAAGAAGTGGATACAAACATTAACCTGACCTTCGGTGAGGACATTCCGATCGAAGATGCGGTTGATACGGCAAGGAAGGTTCTTGTTGGGCGTGTGCGAGGCAGAAACTATTCGGTGGAGCGCCTTCGATAATGGACCATGGAAGTTTGGGGCTCCCTTGATCCGGATTTAAACAGGAACGCAACAAATTACAGAGATAACCATAAACACAGATATGCAGCGGAAATAATACTTCATTTCATTAATGTAAAATACTGATATATGCTTACAAACAGTAATGGAAATAAACCAGCTAGGGCGATGGTAGCTTATCTCTGAGAAGAGATGTGGTGGCTACATGCCTCTGAACTATTCTGAACTGTGTTACAATGAGGCTCGGAGGCCTATTTATTGTTGAGAAACAATGTAAAACCCTTCACATCCCAAAACCTAACCCTAGAAGATGAAACGCCAAATTGTGGGCCCCGTTTGGGTAAATTGGTACATCAATTTCCCGGGGTCGTAACTTTGGCATACGATCTTCGTTTGACGCATACATTAACTCGTTAGAAAGATCTATCCGAGCACTACCACTTTGGGAAGGGAAACATCGTCCATGGACCCATGTTGCCCCTATATTTCCCAAAAAATGTTGTTTAGGGCCTCAAAACGGCTCCGGAAGTTCAAGACCTGAAAAACTGCTAAAAATATTAAATTGTCCTACAATTTAGGAAACTGAAAAGACTGAAAGAGACAGTTGTGGGGGTACAAATGGGATAGGTGGGTGGCCACCAACATCCACCTGGATCATTACTCCCCCCTTAGGAAGCAATGTTCCCCAGGTGTTGGCTGATCCCTGCAAAAAAACTTAGTAAAGGTAAGTGTAGTTTGTATACGTAATATAGGCCGAGGGGGGGACTGCTAACCAATATGAACAATTCTGTGGGCCCACGCATATATATAGGCCGATGTGCTTAGCTGACCTGGGTATTCCATCGTATCCGACCCGTAATGTCATGCCGTAATGACGTAGAGAGTATCTTGGGCTAACAGTAATGTCGTACGTAGAATCATCTTGGGCTAACGGTAATGTCATCGTTCAATAGTATCATCGGCTAACGGAACTGATCTAATTCTCTCTCGGCTAAGCTCCTGGAATAACGTATGTATATCAATATCTCTGCAGCTAACGCAACTGTAATTCCGTCTGTGACTAATATGCTAACGCTTCTGGTATTCCGTATATGAACTAGGGAGGTCATTCTTATATACAATATATAACGGATATATAACTATGCTGGCGCTGCTGTAATAACATATATAAAGATGCTCCATTCCTTCCTCCCTAACTTCCTAAGTGGGCTGGGTTATATTAAATCACTGAACCAGGATACATAACTAGATCCGATGTATAAAGGTCCGTTCTGTTGCTGCGAGCTCTCGTTGACCTGTTTCTAAGGGCCCTTTCATATGTTGTAATTTCATCCTTCCTTCTGGGCCCATCTCTCGCTCTCTCTCTCTGGGACCATATATCATTCATTCTGGGCCCGGCTGTTTCTCTTTCCTCTCTGGGACGAGCTCTGATTGCTCTTGCTGTGGGACAAGCTGATCTGACCCTGCCGTAAGATCTGGGACTAGCTTTCTTCGTTGGACCATTTCAAAATTCCTCTCCCGCTGGTATTGGTCGAGCCCTCTCCTCTCCTCTCCTTAACAGTCGAGCCCCCTAAAGGGTCCTTAACAGTCGAGCACCTAAAGGTTCAATTTACTTATTGGCCCCCCCAAATTAAGTCAAAAAAAGGGTCGAGCCTGCTTACGCATCCTTAACAGTCGAGTACCTAAAGGTCCTATGGTCGAGCACCTAAAGGTTCAATAATAATGCTATAAGATGATGTGGGCATCTCCTCGGCAATGAATGGTTTCTCGCTACCAGGTATACTCTATCTATAGACGTATTTATAACTGGGTGTTGGGGATGCTCTCCCGCCTGGTGGGGTGGATGCGATGCCGGGGACGATGGACGATGAAAGCTGTAGCGAGAGGGGTTCAGTTCTGCCAATGAGGTTCCGCTTAAAAAGCTAGTTATTCCATTAACTACCCTCTTCCATCCATCCATTCTCTGGTGGCGGCTGCCTCTATCTATGTATTAATAAACCAATCAAGAAGGTTGAGTTCATCCCTCCCCGCCAGGCTTGGTAACCAAAACCCTCTAAATCCGACTCAATGTGCTGGAACTGGATAGAATAGTTCATGCGCCTGGCTGCCGAGAATGCAAGGAGTTCGGTTTGGTCAGGATAAATGCTTGAATCCGAAGGACTAAGATTCGGCAAGTAATGGTGATTCCCGCTCTTGGTTCCAGCAGATGTTCATTTCCCCGGGCATCTCAAGACATATAAACTTCAGTCCATTCTAGATTTTGTCTAGCTCTGGCCGGATAACCAACATCGATGGTAATAACTCCCTTTAAACAGGTCGAACGAAGAAGGCCATCAATCTATATCTGGTCGAGCGCATCTTTAACTAAGTCTCGAGCTGAAAAAGAAAGGTATGCATCTTGCCTTTCGGGGTTGAGTGTTGGATTCATGGAGTACACATATTGAGCTCAACTCAAAGATGTGCCGGCGGTCGAGTGGGTTGTTCGGTTCGATATTGCGTTGAGTTCCTCCCTGAGATGAGGAAGCTTCTACTGAGGTGGGTCTTTGGTGAGCTATTCTGCAATCTCTGATGTGTCCAAAAATGGTGGGAAGCATGGTCGACGACGGTCCACATTGAACACTCGGTGCAAGCCAAGGAATGGAGGAATGTTGTGCTTCAAAGCATTGTTTCCCATAGCCTTGGTACTGGTGTAAGGACCATGTTGAAGTGGTCTGAGTTTCTGATGGGTTCTGGTAAGGCATTCTCTCTGTAGATGTAACCAAAATTTGTTGCCCACCTGAAACTTGTGTGGTACCCCTGTGGGTGAGGAGAAGTTGTTCCTGTGTTCTGTCATGATCGTATCCCTTTGTTGCTGCTGTTGCGTGGAGGAACCCTTTGCGGGGGTCATGGATGTAGCAATGATCTTCCCCTTACTTTGGGAGCGAACCAGACAGAAAATAAATTTCCTAGTCTATGATATGAGCTTGATGCCTTTCTTGGCAGTGATCAAAGAGGTGGCGATAGGTGGGGTTACCTCCGGTATCCTGTATAATTAATTATCCAAAGAAATAATAATAGCATGAGGCCTTGACTCATACACAGCATGTCACCTCCACAAGTATGGCTGGCCTAATAAAACATCACACACATCCAGAGGTGTAACATCACACAATACCTCGTTTGTGAAAGGCTTGATGCTGTAGGGAAGGCGACACTCTTGGCAAACTTTGAGATCTCATCCTTAGTGAAGCCACTCGCTATTGTACGGTTTCAGGTGCAGTGTAGTCGATAGGCCCAACTGCTTCATGACCTCTGACGAAATGAGGTTCTTTTGGCTGCCACTGTTGATAATGAATTGCAGCGGCGAACCATTCACCCACATCTGTGAGTGGAAAAGACGCTCCCCTTCCTCTGTATTTTTGGGCTCATTTTTCTGGATCTTGGCGGTGGAAGCAGTGGCATTAGGATCCGCATCAACGATCTGCTTCCCTTTTCCATTCCCCTTGTCGGGTTCTGGCTCAAGGTCGAAACATGCATCATATTTGGAAGCCTTCAACTCGGCCACCAGCCACTGCTTGGTACAACACTCACTTGTGTTATGAGTGGGACTCTTGTGGAACTCACACCACTTTCCTGTGTCCTTCTTTGGATTCGTGGTGTTGTTCTTTTCTTGCGGCTTCGACGGGTTGTCTTGGGTCACCCCGCCTTGGCTTTGTCCTTTGGGCTTTGGATTTGTAGATCCAAAGTCTCGCTTCTTCTGTTTGAACTTTTGCTCGATTTTGACAGCGTATCTGTATGCCGTGCCGAGCGAGGAGATGTTTAGGAACTCCATCTCTTCCTGGATGTATTTGTGTAGGCAACCGTGGTATTTGACTACCAGATGTAGATCAAAATCTTTGATACCCAACTGTGTGCGAGGGGTATGAAAAATGTTTGTGAACTCTAGCACATCTTGGTCCCGTCCTTGTCGCAGCGTGGTCCATTTGATGTATTTGTCCTCATAGCTTTTAACAGGGTAGTACTACTACTCGATGGCATCTCGGAATGAATCCCAAGTGGGTGCGGCTAAAAATAGTGAGCCTGTACTTTCATCCTTTTGCTCGCAGTAGGTTTCCCACCAGTCCTTGACATGGGGGGCTGCTTTGAGAAGAGCGAAAACAATATTTTCTCGACTCAGAAATTCATGAACAGAAAAATAACCCTCTAGTAGATTTAACCATTTATCTACGACATCTGCGTCTATCTAACCCTCGAATATGGGGATTTCAAAATTAACTTGTACCTTAAAGGGCGTGGCATTTCCAGAGTAGCTGCTGGAAGCCAATGTGTCACTTCTGGGTAGCTGCTGAAGGATCTGGGCAAATCTGTCCATCATCGCATTCCGTTGTCGCTCGAGGGCTTCTTCAAGCAAGATTTTGATAGGATCTCCTACCCCCTCGTCTTTCTGTTGGGTCTTGAAAATGTCATTCATTTCCATTACACTTTCACTTTTATGTCCATTATATCACCTCCATTTCACTACTATGTCACTACATTCATCCCACTTTCATTATCATTGGGCCACATTTATGTTTTTCCAAACTTTATTAATTCTTAGCCTTTTTAAGTGAATTTGTGGTTAAAAATTAGAAAATAATGTGCATATTCTTATACCTGACAAATGGGTTGAGATTGTTGACATGTGTAGGTTGAAAGGAGGCTTCTAGAATACCCTTATGTGGCACTCTAAGGCCAAATTCGAATTTGAGTGGAAAGAATCATGGGATCATGAGGATATGTGTCACATCTCCTAATTATATTGTAACTCTAAGAAGACATGTGTCTTATCAGTTCCTATTTTGATTAGGACTCTAGAGGTAGAGGGAGAGATTCATGGACTCTCATTAATGAGATGGCTTCTCATCTTTTTGTATAAATAGGAGATCTCTCTCCTTCATTTGTTAGCTTGGCTTGGCTTTTAGTTATTTAGCTTGGAGTTTGTAGTTCTTCCTTGATGGCTTTTGAAAGCTTTGGAGAGCTTTGTTGTACTTTGTAATTTTGAAGAATTTGAATAAAGCTTTGATGTTCTCAACATGGAAGGAGATGTGAAGTAGATGTCATGGATCATATTAGAATGTAAGGTAGAGTAGATTTCATTTTGTAATTTTGCTTTGATTTCATTATGTCATTTGATTGCTTTCAAGTTTGATAGATTAGATATTTCATTCATGCAATTTTAATTAATGCAAGTGTGTTCAACCGGTTGATTGTAGATTAGTTTTTCTTTACATGTTTTTGCATCAAATAGAGACATGAGATTTACCTCTCTGCTGACTTTGTTTTTTTTGCTTTTCAATTTCAGTTATGCTTTGATTTCAATCTTATTCATTTGCTTTGTTAGTTAGTTTAGATATCAGATTGCTCAAGTTATTGATGATTACCTCCGAAAGCCATAGCGAGACTAACTAGTGAGGGGTCAGACTATGAATTGATGTGATTTGATTTTAAGTTTACTTTTCTACAATTAGATATCAGATTGCTCAAGTTGTTGATGATTACCTCCGAAAGCCATAGCAAGACTAACTGGCGAGGGGTCAGACTATGAATTGATGTGATCTGATTTTAGTTTTACTTTTATGCAATTAGATATTAAATTGCTCAAGTTGTTGATGATTACCTCCGAAAGCCATAGCGGGACTAATGGCGAGGGATCGAATTATGAATGTGTAATTTGATTTTAGTTTTACTTTCCTTGCAATTTTTTATTTCTTTGAGTGCAATAGCTTAACTTTTATTTCTGTATTTAGACAAGCAGTAGAGACAGTGATTTCATGATCGATACTTCATCTTTTGCTTGATTGAAGTAGTGGCATACTTACACTTTTGTTTAAGTACTAATTCCATCAATAACATGTTTTAAGATCTTTTGAAGTGCTAAGTTTTGGAAGTTACCATTAGGGACATAGACCTTGTCTTGAAATCTACATCCATACTTGACCTTTAAAAGTATTCTTAAGACCTTAGAATAAGATTTCCATTTGCATTAGATACTTTAGGAGATCAACAAGAACAAAACCCCAAAACAAAATAAAATCTATAAAACAATGAAGTAAGAAAAAGGTTAACTAAGCACATACGGTGCACCACACTTCATCAGTTTACGATACCCGGATTGATAATTTATGTAGAGCAATTTAAGATGTTAAATTGACTAGACACTTTCTTCTCATCCGCCATGGGAGGCCATCAGGATTTGTGAGGCTGGTCTTGCAAAGGTTCGACCAGATCAAGCCCTAACTCCTTATATCCTGACCTCGTTGGGGACATGCAAAGAAAAACATAGAAAAAAAAGCAGACCGCTCTGACACCACTGATCCGGATTTAAACAGGAACACAACAATTTACAGATATAACCATAAACACAGATATGCAGCGGAAATAATACTTCATTTCATTAATGTAAAATACTGATATATGCTTACAAACAGTAATGGAAATAAACCAGCTAGGGTGGTGGTTGCTTATCTCTAAGAAGAGATGTGGTGGCTACATGCCTCTGAACTGTTCTGAACTGTGTTACAATGAGGCTCAAAGGCCTATTTATTGTTGAGAAACAATGTAAAACCCTTCACATCCCAAAACCTAACCCTAGAAGATGAAACGCCAAATTGTGGGCCCCATTTGGGTAAATTGGTACATCAATTTCCCGAGGTCGTAACTTTGGCATACGATCTCCATTTGACGCGTACAATAGCTCGTTAGAAAGATCTATCTGAGCACTACCAATTTGGGAAGGGAAACTTCGGTCTATGGACGCATGTTTCCCCAAGATTTCCCAAAAATCATCGTTTAGGGCCTCAAAACGGCTCTGGAAGTTCAGGACCCGAAAAACTGCTAAAAATAGTAAACTGTGCTACAATTTAGGAAACTAAAAAGACTGAAAGAGACAGTTGTGGGGGTCCAAATGGGATAGGTGGGTGGCCACCAACATCCACCTGGATCATCCCTGTTAAAGGAACTCCCAGTCATCAGGGTTCTGGCTCGTGGTTGGTTTGCCCTCCATTTTCACAGAGAGGAGTATACGGACTGGATTCTTTCCCGTTACTGGCATATTGAGTTGGCACCTATGCTACTAAAGAGATGGGATCCTCTGTTTGATCCGAAATGAGAGCAGTTGGGAGCGGGACCAATTTGGGTCAGACTGCCAGGGTTACCCATGCAATTCTGGACCCCTCAGGTTTTCAAGCACATTGGCGATGCACTGGGGACTTACCTTGAGCACGACTAGTCCTACGAAAAAACGGGAATCATGACCATGGCTAGGATTCTGGTTCATCTTGATACCAGGGAGGGACTTGAGGAGAAAATCACACTCCACAGGAGGCATTTCTCTCGCAGACAGCTCCTCGACTATGAAGGAGTACCCTTTCGCTGCAGAAGGTGCCACAAAGTGGGACACCTGTACAAGGATTGTCTGCTTCTCTCATCACCGGCTTCAGAGACTTCTCGGGGGGTCAAACATCGTCTCTCGGAAGAGCGGAACATGAGCGACCAGCTACAAGGTCAAGTCCCTCCTGAGGCAGCTGATGGGGTGACACAGAAGGCAAAAAATCTGTGGAAGACCCCTCCTTCACCACCTCGCATGCGCTCCAAATCGGCTGTGGGATCGACTCCCCCTCCAGGTAATGACTCTGCTCCCATAACCTCTGTTTTTCTTTCAGATGTTATGACTTCTTCTTTGCATATTCCAACACCCCCCCTGCCATTTCCCTGTGCCCTCTCTCCACCATTACTTGCACCATCATAACCCCCCCCCCCCCACATTCTCCACTACTCCTCCATCTTTCTGGGGAAACTCTCCCCCTCCTCCCCATTCCTCCTTCCCCTCTGCGATGGGGTCACATCCCTACAACCTCAGATCCAGATCTCTGCACAATACTCCCCTCCTTGGATTGGGTTCATCTCCCATCACAAATGACTCAAAACCCACCAGAGGGCACCCATCCAAGATTTCAAAAGCCATCAGATCGACGGTGGCTGATGTTGCACAGGGTTGTCAATCCACCATTGAAAGGACACTTAGAGCATCTGAGCCCTCTGCTCTTGTTCCCCCATGATCTGGCTATCCTTCAACTGCAGGGGACTAGCCAACCCCAATAAGAGATTGGCTCTCAAACGTCTTTTGAACAACTCCAACTGCGACATCCTCCTTCTCCAGGAAACTCTTGGTTCATCTGAATTCATATCCAAAACCCTTCACTCCATCCTCCCGGGCTGGTATTTCCAAGGATTGGATGCAGTAGGCAGATCAGGGGGACTTTCCATGGGAATCAACCCCAAAACAGTCAATCATATTTCATCCTGGGGTGGGAAAGGGTTCATTGGCATGGATTTCTTTTCCGAGTGAATTGGGGATCCAATTAAAAGTGATAAACATATATGCTCCAAATCAGAATAGACTTGAATTTTGGCACTCCTTGCTGGACTACCCTCTTGTCACGGGATCCACCATCATTGGAGGAGATTTAAATTTTTCAATGGGGATCGAGGAATCCTGGGGCCATCACTCTCAGATTGACCCTATTACGGACCAGATGGGCATTCTACTAGAGAACCATAAACTCATTGATGTGCCCATGAACAAGAAAATGCCCACTTGGCATAACAAAAGAACTAGTGAGGCTGCCCTGGGTCAGAGGCTGGATCATTTTCTAATTCATGAAGATCTCCTCCGTTCCCTCACCCTATACAGGCAATGGGTTGGTACTGGGGGACTATCTGACCATTCTCCCATATACTTACAAATCTCTGGCCCTTCTATAAAGCCTCGAGCCCCTTTCAAATTCAATTCTGGATACTTAAAAGACCCTGACTACATCAAACTAGTCTCAGATTTTTGGAATGCTCAATCCCCTCTAAGGGAGCAGAGAATGGTTGCTGATTTCTGTGGTTACCTAAACAAACTCAGAACACTTACTATGGACTGGTCAAAAAGGAAAAAAAGTGAGAGATGAACAGACCCTGAAGGATATAGAAGAACAGATTGCCTACCTAATGGATGAAAAGGGGCTTGGGTTCCTCTCAAATGATACAAAGCTCCAACTTGTAAATCTGGAAACACAGAAAGCAAAGATCTTATTAGAAAAAGAAGAACTTTGGAGGCTTAGAAGCAGAGCTATTTGGCTCCAAGCTGGCGATGGAAACACAAAGTTTTTTCATAATTTCGCCAATGGTAGAAAGGCTACAAATACCATTTGGCAGTTGCCAAGGGATCAGGATGGATGGGCCTCCACTCATCCCCAGTTAGCTAGGCTGGGGATATCACATTTCAAAAATCAATTTACAGCTCCCGCTGCCATCACCCTCCCTGACATAATTAATTTGGCTAGACATTTCCCTAGTTTTGTGAATCCAGATGAATCTGAAGATCTTCTAAAACTGGTCACTATGGGGGAGCTTGATAGCACCCTAAAATGGTTTAAGAAGGACAAAAGTCCAGGCTTGGATGGATGGCCTGTCGAATTCTACACTGCATTTCTTGATATTCTGGGGCAGGACCTTCTGGAGGTCATTGAAGAAAGTAGGACTTCTGGCCATATCTACCCCCCTCTAAACTTCACCTACTTAGCTCTGATCCCTAAATCAGACTCCCCTGCCTCTTTCAATGACTTCCGGCCAATCTCTCTTTGCAATTGTCTATACAAAATTATATCCAAAATCATCGCCAATCGTTTAAAGCCCATCTTATCCAATCACATATCCCAGGAGCAATTTTCTTTTCTTCACCATAGACATATCCAGGATGTTATTGGCTTGGCCCAGGAAGCCCTTCACTCAATAAAACTCAAGAAGCTCAAAGGACTGACTCTCAAAATAGATTTATCAAAATCTTTCGACAAAGTCAGTTGGTTATACATAAGAATGATCATTACTCATTTGGGCTTTCCCCGGCTTTCTCAAACTGGATAATGGGATGCATCTCCTCTATATCATTTGCTATTCTCATCAATGGGTCAGCCACTCCCTCCTTTCATGTTGATAGGGGCATAAGAAAAGGTTGCCCTCTATGCCCTTTACTCTTCTTCCTAGTCATGGAAGGACTGAGTAGGTTGATTGATACTGAAAAAAGAAGGGGGAGACTCAGGGGACTAAAGATCACTGAACATTTCAATCTGACTCATCTCCTCTTTGTGGACGAAATTCTAATTTTCCCGAGTGGAAGTGTTCTGGACACCACATTCATGAATGAGGTACTAAATCTCTTCAGCAGAGCCACGGGGATGGAAATCAATAGGGGAAATCTACCATCTCGTTCTCAAAATGCACACAGCAGGAAATTCAACTTTCACTTCAAAAATTTCCTTTTCAAGTCACTGAACTAAAGGATGGACTAAAGTATCTAGGCTTTAGGCTCAAGCCTGATGGATACAAAATTGTTGACTGGATCTGGCCCATCACCAAAGTGGAGAAAAGAATAAATTGTTGGTGTCACAGATTCCTGTCTAGGGTTGGAAGATTAATTCTTATCAAATCAGTTTTAGAAGCCACTCCAGTGTTTTGGATGTCTCTGGCTTGGATCCCAAGAGGGATTCTTCATAGAATACAACAAGTTTGCTGTCAATTTCTTTGGAAAGGAAGAAAGGAAGGGAAACCTTTTGCCTGGGTCAAATGGATCAGAATAGCCACTCCCAAAAAATGGGGAGGATGGGGACTCAAGCAACTCCCTGCTTTTGCACAAGCCTTAGCTGCAAAACAGGGTTGGCTATTACTAAAGCAAAATAGCCTCTGGTCAGAGGTAATCACCCATAAATACATTTGGCCTTTATCTATCATTGACTGGATAAGGCGACCCTCCTGGAACAGAAAGGGCATCTCGGTTATCTGGAGGGCCATCCTAAATACGCTTCCCATTATAAAGGATGGACTCCTATGGAAAATTGGAAATGGAGCTTCAGTTCGTATTGGGATTGATCCCTGGACCGGAAGTGGGAACTCTTATCAACTCCCACCCGAGCTTATAAATTACTTAAACAATAGAGGCATAAAATATATAGAACTACTCGGTGATCATCAAAACTCCACATTTCTTTCACAAGCTTGGCTTTCTGGACAAAACTGGAACATTCCCACTGAATGGGACAGGACATGGCAAAATGTTATCCAAGCACGCATAGAATCACATGTCAGATTAAAAAATGAAGATGATGAACTTATCTGGGGTCACTCCAAAAAGGTCCAATATTCCTCCAAACAGGGCCATGATATCATTATCGCTGAATCTAAACTAGAAAGCACAAGAAGCTGGTGGAAGTACCTTTGGAAACTGAAAGCCCCCATGTGCACAAGACTTCTGATGTGGAGTATACTTGAAAATAAGATTCCCACTAGAACCTATCTTAAAAAAAGGGCTTTCACGGGTCCTACCTGGTGTGTACTCTGCCATCAGGAGGAGGAATCGACACATCATCTCTTCCTCACTTGTCCCATTACAACTACAATATGGACACAAGTTCTCTCAACTCTCAATCTGAACTTGAGATGGCATGGAGCTGATATACTATTTGCATAGGACACTTAGTGTGGAGTAGCAGCGGAAAAAAACAAGAAATTTGCCCCTGTTGGTCTCATGGCATATCTGGCTGAAGCGAAATCTCATAATCTTTCAAGACAAGCCTGTGATCTGGAATCTGATCCGTCCGAAAATCTACTCAGCATTTAAAGAGCTACCTGCAGAGGAATATAACAACAGACCCAGGATTATTAGACAAGAGTAGATAGACAAATCAACCCCTTGGGCCTATTTTGATGGGGCTGCTCAGCCACATGGTTGTGGCGGTGGTATCATCTTTCACCTCATAGAATCACACTTTTTTCAGATTACCATGGGATTAGGCCATGGTATAAATAATCATGCATGATTGATATCTCTTCGACACCTGATTTACTTTGCCATCCTTAAACATTGCAGGAAAATACAAATATTTGGGGACTCAAAGATTGTGATTGATTGGTTTAACAACTCTGCTTCTTGTAATGCATACACACTGAGATCTATAATGGATGGAATTGTTTTTTTTAAACATATTTTGATCAGATTTCTTGCTCTCACATCTACAAGGAGCGAAATGAAAGCGCGAACAAGCTTTCGAAAGAAGTGACGAATCGTCCTCTAGGAGAATGGATGATCATAGAACACACACCAGAAGGAACATATCGGTACTTCCACATGCCATACATTGACAGGGATCTACAAAGGGGGAACAACCCCTAATTTTCACAATATTTTGCTTATAAATTTTGTTCATATGCAATTTTTTGTTGAAAACTGATGTAAATAATATATATATTACAGTCATCACCTTCCGGGGTGACATTTTTGATCTCTATTTTGGTCATGGACCAGCACAGTACACCCCTCGAGGTCTTATTGTAATTATTCTGATCTTATGACAATGGATTTTCGGCCACAGTACAACATATGCCCATGGGCATCTACAACATGTAATTTCACCTATAATGAAATTATGAATTTTCTTTCGGGGAAAAAAACATGGCTTCCGAATCAAAGAATCCACATAATACAAAAGAGGGAAACTAATTTGTTTCCCATCACCACTAGAGTGTGCAATGGTGGTGACTAATAAAGAGAGGAACCTAACCTCCTATGCGGTAAAAGAAGAATTTTGTAGCTTTCCACCATGGACCTGAAAATCTATTGGACGGACTGCATGAGGCCTGACCTATCTCTGAGTGTAGGAAAGTTGACTCTCAGTTGTAACCCCATGGGGGACATCAAGGAACTGGGGATTACACTCTCCTCTCCTAGACAAGCCAGCGATAAATTATATGTCCTCCTTAGTGGGCCTATACCACGCCCCAAGACCGACATGGAAAGCCTACTCCCAGGCACTCTGTCGGTGGATCAGATGCGCCAATAAGATATAGTGCACCTTTAGGGATGTACCCTCCTCATCGTACTTGAGAAGGCATACATTCCTTAAGAGTGCCCAGGTCGCTACAGTAATAGGGCGAGGGTATAAGTCCCTCTCCCTCTCTTTGGCCCCCCATGTTTGGACCATATTCGATGGGTCTTCGGTTGCTCCTACTCCTATTGTTGCTCCCTCTACTACATGGTTGACATATAAAATACATCAACCTTATACATAAAATACATTTTTTTATTATTGAATGAAACATGTATTTATAAATATGGAAACATAAATTTCAATTAAAAACAAAAAAAAACATTGGTGCGCTCAAAACATGGTCATGCACCGACTTTGGTGCACTTCCAAACATAATCGCACCAACATCAGTGCACACATAAGTATGACACACCACTGTAAGTTCATAAATTTATTTTTTCATAGCGATGTGTCACACTTGTGCACTGGTGCGCACGTATAACCTTTTTGCATCGACACGGAACGTTCATGTTATTGAACACACCAAGCTATAACTATATTTTAAATATTATTTTTTTGGTGTGTTTGGTAAATATAAACGCACTGGGAGTAATGCACCGACGTAAAATTTATTGTATTCCTGGTGTGTTTTTATTTACAAAACGCACCACAAAAATCATGGTGTTTTATGTTCATGCACTAAAATGTGGTGGACCTTGTAAATTTATAGGGTGCACCGCTATCAGTGCGAGCCGAATATATAGAATGCACAATGCAAGGATAGTTTTTTTTTTTTAATGGAAAATTTAACCTAATTTGAAATTCTAATCCGTAAAAAAATAAATTAGAGAGAAACATATACTTTACTTAGATATTTGGTCATCGGGGAGGCATTATGGACATATAATGGAGAAAAATAATTTTTAGCACGGTTTGAAAAAATTGGAAAGTCGGGCAATGAGCATGGTAGGGAAGTATGGTGAGCAAGAGAAGCATCGACGTCAGGACACTTTCATGAGGAAAGAGTGGCACCAGTGCTTCAGATCTCTCTAGCATTGTAGATGGTAAAAATGAAATTTATGGTCGGGAGGGTCTTTTTTATTTAACCCTCCTCCATTGTGTTAAGCTAACTGCACCAATGGGAAATAGATCCAAGAGCACCACATTTTTTTGAAAATTAAAAAATCTTTTGCAGTGCTTTTCTTATGACACCCCGACGTATTTTAATACAGGTACCACATCGGTGCTTTGTGTGACTATAGCACCACTCTATTTTAAGAAATTAAAAATCACCTAACAGTGCTCTTTCGTAGATGTCATGGGGCAGTTTAGTACCTTTACCGCACCAGTGCATCGTTGCAAAATAGCACCACATTTTTCTAAAAATTAAAAACTATAGTGGTGCTACTTAGTGGTATGCATCGTACATTTGTTGGTTTGTAGGGGCCTGACCCAAGTTTAGAGGTGATTTAGCCAAACAAATCCTGGTACTACTGGCCCTTTCGGCAATAGTCCGCGAAGTGCGGACTGAGGTCTCAACCGAAGTAGTATTGGAAGGTGCTAGAACCAGGTTTCCACACACTAGAGATGCCTGATGATTTTGGTTGGTCCACGGTTTGACCCTATGCGCACTTCGCTACGGGCACCTATCTGTAACTTGCAGCCTGCGATGCTGCCCTCGCACAGCCCTGCTCGGGGCTCGATCCGTGTTATTACCCGAATTCTTACGATTAACCAGATCTTAGTTGATCACTTAGCTTATCTATATGTGTTTAGTTATCCTTAAGAGTGTTCAACATTCATATAAGTGCGCGTGATAAATAAAACAATATAATTGCATAAAGTATCAAACAGAAAATAACATAAGAACAAACAAGATTTGGAATCAACTTCTCTTTATTATCCTTCTTCCTTGGTTGCAAACTTGACTCCGCCCTGTGCACTCAACTGCAGGGGTCCGCGCACTCAACTGCGGACTCTACTAGGCCTCTGCGCACTCAGCTGCAGAGCCTCTTCCTACTACTATGACCCAAAGCACTTAGACTCTTACTCTATGCTTGCTATCTTCTAGACTCCATTCGGTTTTTCTACTTTCTTCCTTCTTCTTTACAACTTAGAGGCTCGCTCTATTTATACAATCCCATGGTTCGCGGACAATGGGTAGGCCACCACGACATTCAAAACTTAGGGTGGACAACCCTATGACTCTAACATACAATTTGCACTCCGTGCCCGCAATTCGCGGAGTCTTTACAACAATAGTACTCAAAACTTGGGCTTTGAGCCCCAAAACATGTTGTGGGGAGATTCCATGCCCAATAGGCCCCCAACACAAACATCGTGACTCGTCATCAAGTCACTCTATCAGCGCGGCGATCTTGGCGCGAAGTCCCTCCAGCTGGTCCCGAACGGTTTGAATGTCGGCCGCGCACTGAGCTACTGCCTACTGAACCTGCTGCATTATTTCTTTTGAACCCTCTGTTTCCAGCATGCTACACTGCATTTGTGCATGCATTCCTTGAATCTATGCAAGCTTTCCTTCAATATCCATCGTGATTATGAAGGATTCATCAATCCATGGCTGGACGCGCGCTTTTAGAATTGCTTCCTTGTGGCGCGTCGTGTCCACCTACTCTTTTAAAGCCTTGGCTTGCTGCATCCTTGCAAGTCGCTGAGTAAGGACTACTGTCTGCGCAGTCCCTCTAATGTTGTCATATTGTTGTTGGAGTTCGCGTGCCTCGGTCTCTAGCCGCTGGATGTTGGGGTCCTCCTGCAATGTAGTGAGAACCTCAAGCACCTGCTCCAAAATGCTGGTACAGTCACAAAATACACCTCCAATCTCTTCCATCCCTGCTATAATAGTGTTGGCACGCTGTTCTCTGACCTCTGGGGGAGTGGAAGGCTATGCCTTCAGTCACAGCTCAACAATTTGGAGATTCAGCTCCAACTGCACTCTTGTTGTTTCCTCGCGCGCGTTACGGACTCCACTTGCCAAACAGTGGATCCAAACTTCTGTTGGTAGCTCCGCTGCAATGGAAAACTATAGGACGCGCTGGCAAGCGTCATCAACTGTCTGCACTGACTGTCCGTTCTGTGATGCCAACTCATCACGCTGCAAGCTAAGCTATTCTATATTAATCTTCTGCTCGCTCAGAACCTGGATCGCGCGGCTCTCTCTGGCGTGGATTTCTGTTGTTATCCCATCCTGCAGTTGATAAAGTGTGTCGCAGGGAAGGGCAACCAAGTTAAGGCCAATACCTTTCATCATATTAAACGACACCCGATCCATTGTGTTTTCCGAGACTAGCGCTCCATCTTGCAATGTTACTGTATTGGCCATCTTCGTGCGTAGCATCTGTTCTGCTGCCAACGTGCCTGCTGCGATGTGGGTAGACAAGGTACCCTCCCGCGGGGTCCGCACATGTAACTCCTGCAGCTGCGCCCTTAAGGCCCTCAACATAGTCTGCTACTCTGTCATAAAGTCTTGGAGCGCTTCAATGGTGACTACCTTGCCTTTTTCTTCCATTGATAACTTACTGTGTCGTGGATTACTCGGGGACATGTGTACTAGTCCCATTGCCTGCTTATCTTTCTTCAGTCTCAGCGTCTGGGGTGATTTAGGGATTTCTGTCACAACCCTAGTGCCTTCGGGAACATCGTGGACCATGGGGGTCTACGCAGCCTTGCTGGCAGTTCCTTCTTCAATGCCCAACCCATCCTTAGTGACCGTCATCATTTCTGCACTATATGCGGTCTTTTGCGACCTTAAGGGCTCTATTATCACTCGGCTCTCAACTTTGCGCTCTGTTCAACCACTCAAATCTCAAATGACCAAGTGTTGTCTACTGGCTAGCCCTTGGAGTTTTATAGCGCCTTTTGAATTCAAATTCGACCGTTCCCCCCAATTCCGGGCCATTAATGCTTTCTTGGCAGCAGATTTTCCGAAATCTTGCCCATAACTCTTGTCTTAAATGCCCGTCACCCACTCCATTTGGCCTCAAATCGGACATCCCGTCATGAACAGTGACACCAATGGTCACTTCCTAGCCCACCCATGCAGCAGCGCATCCCTCCATGTGCAGGTATGAACCTTGTGACAGGTTGTTCCTGCGCGCACCTGTTAGAGCACACAGCTCCCAGGTAGAATAATTTATAGTCCCGCGCTCCCTTTCAGCTACCTGGAGTGCTAAGACTATTCTTCCTACGGCTAGTTAGGTGGTTGCACCACCTGTGCAAGGCTCCATCTCCCCCTCCTGTATAGTCTGTGGAAAATCCTCATCTGTCCTCGTGGCGATCGACGCCACACGGTCTTCTGTTAGTAGTGCGCTCCCCTAGTTACTGTGTTTGGTGATATGCAGTCCTAGCCACGGCAACAGACTAATTAATTCTCGGTAATAGTCTTCTAATTCATTAGTATGATCATCTGCACCTTGCCTTGCCATCCTTGGTTTATCGATGAGACATGCTCCCTTGATCTCATTTTCCAGCCTCTTGACCTCTGCGTCCATCAAAATGATTTTCTTCCTTAGTCGTACCCAGTCCTTTTCAAGTTCGTGAAGTCTAAGGTTCCCTTGCCAAATGGCTTCCTGAAGTCTTATGTGTTCTACTTCGCGTAACTGTGTGATTTCTTCATCCTGGACTTCGCGCATTGTCGCACTTGCGGGTGCTATTACATGTGGATTCATCTTTGCATGCTCCTCAGAGATTACGGTCCCTACTTCATTCCACAACCTTGGAATTGTTTTCACAGTCAGGGTTTTGCACATGGTCCTATAGGCCCATCGAACCGTTGGTACATAGGTCCCAGTCAGTGTGTCTCACCTGGTGAACCCTGTTCATCACTTCGCAAACCTTATCGAATGCTTCTCCGTGGATATTCTTTGGCACGCTTCGCCTTTCCTGTTGCCGCGTTTTATTTCGTTTCTCTATCCTAGAAGTGGTGTGCGCTTGTGTGGGTTGCATGTCATATGTCTGTACCCATCAGGAAAGGTGGGCGCATAAGTTGTTTTTCCCCTCGTAACCAGCTCTCATCCATAGCTGGGGTTTTCCAAATCGTAGGTGCATCATCCTTCTACATTCACGCCAATCCTTGAAACTCTACTGGTGCGTACCCCACCATCTTGCGGGCGTAGCGCGCAGTGCCCATTTCAGAGCATCAAAACACTGTTGTTCTGGTACTTTGCTCTCAAATTTGTTCAGAAATTCATCCATCGCTATCAACCAGTCATACCTAGGTAGATCCCTTATCTCCAATGTCACACAGCATAGTGATCTTATCATCATGTTGCAATTGAGTGTTGTTACTTCATGTAGCCGATTCTACCATCGTTCTATTTCTTCGTCCGAATCCGAAGTGCAGGAGCTTTCGTGCTCCCACAAAATCCTACCATCTGCTATTGGATTCACCCAATCCTGTTCTCGTGCAGTTATCTTGTAGATACAATCGAGATCGTCATCACTATCATCATTGCGCATCGGTTTAGTGTATCGCGCTCCTTCGACTGGATCTAGTGGTACTACTATGCATAGTGACTTTTTCTCAAAAATCATTTTGCACTTCTTAAGATTTATGATTCCGTTCATATCAGTGGCCAAGTCTATGCCTAGTAGTGCGGGATAGGGATTGCTATCATTGAAAATCTCTATTACTTCGAAATCCGCCAGCGCGCTTTCACCTTCAATATCCATTGTTACTCCTTGCAATCTTCCCATGGGTAAGATCTTCTGCTGGTTCGCCATTTGTAATTGGATAGGAGACCATTGTAGTGTGGGTCTGCCCATGTGTTCCCATGTTTGTTTTGGCAGTACATCCGCGTCCAATCTGAGATCCAAAATTACCTGATCCATTTCATACTCTCTGATTTGCGCAGTCAATCTCATTTCCCTTCCTATGCATAATGCATGCTTTCCAATTTTCCGAACCACACGTGGTTCTCCTGACCCCACGCACCTAGTGATAAGTTCCTATAGTCCTTTTATAGCCTTGCTGTTGTGTAGCAGTTTCATGCATGTCTCTAGAAAGGTAGCGAGCATTGAAGGATCCATCCCTGGTTCTAGTTGATCCTTACTACCTGAAGTGGAGGCCTCCGTGAAGCTCTGCTTAGATTCCATGAATGTCTCCTTTGCGCACTCAAAATCAAATTCAGGTTCCTTTGTAGGAGCCTTGCGAACCCTCGCACTTTCTTCTGACTGCTTACCTTTATCATCGCCAGTGGTGATATGCTTCTGAGCACCATGTTTACATTCAGGTCTTCTTCGCGCGACTTAGACCTCATCATTTGCAAATTCTGAGTCAGGTGAGGTTGGAGTACCCCTTTTTCGCGCAACCTCTCTATCAAGGTAGGGCAGTCTTTTGCCTCATGATCAAACTGAGTACAGTACAAACATGATGTTCTTTTCGGATTCATAAAATCGTGGGCATAGTGTCGTGGCCCTCCAAAATTGTAACAAATTAGTTGTCTGCGACCCTTTCCTGGTCCCATTCCACCTCAACCTCGTCCGCGCCCCTGAAATCCAGCACACGCCATTCCTGCATTTGGGTCGAGGGCTTGTGTTTCGGTTTGTACTATGTAGGCAAGAGTCTGATCCATTATTAGTTCGTAGCTTCTGCAGGTACGCTCATCATGGCCTACCGATCTGCAAAAATTACAAAACAATTGCTGGGACGTTTGTGTACACTTCTGCAATAGACGACAATTATCTGTAGTTTGTTTTCCTCCTATCTGACAAATCACCCATCATAGTGCAGGTGTCGTGCTTGGTCCTTCTTGTGCCTTAGGTCTTAATGGCATCGACCCTCCTCCCGCTAAGTAATTCGCGAAAACTGGACAGTGGTCCTTGTCATGCCCTCGACCTTTGCATTTTATGCACCATACCTCCCCGCGCACCTCTGGCCGAGGTGTCCTGTCCTATTTCAAACTCTACATTTCCAGAAACAAATTTTGTATTTGTGCGTGGATTTGTTGGACTCCCAAACCAGGATCTTGTATAGGGGTCTCATGCAATCTTATTGCGCTCTCCAAAGCTTTGGTCTGGGTGGAAAGCTTTCGTTGTGACAACGCCATCCTTAAATGCGGTGTTAATGACGCTACAAACTATGCGTGGTGCTGCCCATCCATCAAAGTCATGTTGGCTTCACGAATCATACTCTTTAGTCTCTAGTCCAGATCCCAGGGGGTCTCGCCTGGGAGCATCATGATCTCCTTAAACTCGATAATTGATTGTGTCTCTGAATTTGGCTTGCTGAATTCCTTGTTCAGTGCAGCCTGGATTTTTGCGATTCGTGCGTTTGGATGGTCATTAGAATGCTTAATGTACCATGTTAATGCACGATCCTGCAATGCGCTTACCAGTGTAGCCTTCTTTATATTGGCATCCACAACTCCTTGTGCTTCCCATACCACCCTTACTACTAACCAAAATTGGTCTGAATCTTTGTTCCCTACTCCTCTGAATACCGGCAGTTTGATCACGCTTGTCATACTGAACTGGGTGGTGGTGGAGGTGGGGTGGGTGGAGATGGAGGTGAATATGGTGAGATGGGTGGTGGTGTAGGTGGAGGTGGTAAGCGCAAAATTCGTTGCCTTATCAGACTGATCGCACTTCTCGGAGAAACTTAAAAAGCTCTTCCTCACTTTCCCGTGAGGGTGAAATTAAGGGACTAGTTTCTAATTCTTCACTACTTCTATTTCTATAGATCTTCCCACTTTGCATAGTCCCAAACATTAATTTATTCTCATAACTCGCTTTTCACACAATAGCATCCAAGTGTTCAACGATTTAATATACTTACCTCGCGGTCCTTTGAGGAAGCGTCGTTCCACCTCGCTATAGTTGACAATTGTATCTACCGTGAACTCAGTGATAAATCCTATTATAATTCGATCGAGCCAATGGTCCACAGCTCGTACGATCTAATCTTCTGATGCTTCTAATCTGCACACTAATTCCGGATTCCACACGATTGGTTTATTGAGTCTGCACCGTCCTTGACTATCTGCTAGCTTCGCGATCCACTCATATAGCTTAGAAGGAAAGGACGTGAAGAAAATTTCGTGGATTTCCGTATATAAGTAGCGCTCCAACCACTGTTAGTTAGATACTCACGTATTCCTATTTTCCTGCACTGCGAACTCATGAATCTTCTTGTCAAACACCCTTCAATTTCTTTCTTTGTTTGATTCCAGTGACACGACATCAGACATCCCTTATGCAGATCCCGGTCCCAGCAATGGAACCATTTGTTGGCTTGTAGGGGCCTGACCCAGGTTCAGAGGTGATTTAGCCAAACAAATCCTGGTACTACTAGCCCTTTCGGCAACAGTTCATGGAGCGCGGACTGAGGTCTCACCCGAAGTAGTATGGGAGGGTGCTAGAACCAGGTTTCTGCACCCTAGAGATCTCTGATGATTTTAGTTGGTCCACAGTTTGACCATGTGTGCACTTCGCTACATGCACCTATTCATACCTCGTAGCTTGCGATGCTGCCCTCATGCAACCCTGCTCTGGGCTCGATCCGCGTTATTACCCAAATTCTTATGATTAACCTAATCTTAGTTGATCACTTAACTTGTATGTATATGTTTAGTTATCCTTAACAATGTTCAACATTCATATAAGTGTGTGTGATAAATAAAACAATATAATTGCATAAAGTATCAAATAGAAAATAGCACAAGAACAAATGCACAAGATTTGGAATCAACTTCTCTTTATTATCCTTATTCCTTGTTTACAGACTCGACTCCACCCTGCGCACTCAGCTATAGGGGTCCGCGCACTCAGCTACAGACTCTACTAGGCCTCTGTGCACTCAGACGTAGAGCCTCTTCCTACTACTACAACCCAAAGCGCTTAGACTCTTACTCTATTCTTGCTATCTTCTAGACTCCATTCAGTTTTTCTACTTTCTTCCTTCTTCTTTACAACTTAGGGCCTCACTCTATTTATACAATCCCATGGTCCACGAACCATGGGTAGGCCGATACTATATTCAAAACTTAGGGCGCACAACCCTATGACTCTTAACATACAATTTGCGCTCCACTCCCGCAATTCACGGAGTCTTTACAACAATAGTACTCAAAACTTGGGCTTTGAGCCCCAAAACATGATGTGGGGGGATTCCATGCCCAACAATGTTTTACTACATGAAGGGCACCGGTGCGTTGTGTTATTTAGCACACCATTTTTTTTTTATTTTATAAAAAGAAAAAATCCATGATGCACCATGTTATATGCATCACCGACGCTCTTATGGATAGTAAATCATCGGTGTGTTTGTATATTATAGATGCATCATCCAAAAAACTTCTGTTGAAACATCCACCTGCCCACCTTTGCTAATGACCTATGCTATTGATCCTAATCTCTTCAGCTACCAGGATTAACCAAGATCTTTTACTTTTGTGATGTTAGCAAAATTTCATGTGAAAGAGTATGAAAAAACACAAGTGCATGTTTTAAGGAAGAAGAAACATAATGACAACCATCAAGTCAAGAACACAAAACACATTGATAATGGAGTTCACACAGTGTGGCTTATGTCTCCAGGCTCGGTGTTAAGTGTGGGGAGGCCACATCATTAAATTTTGCAAGATGATGATGATGTACATGGTATATTATTTGTCATTACAAGGATAAATTCCCTCAACTAGAGTGGCATGTCTCTCTATGAGACGTTCTTCTATAGGAACTCTGACTCATATGGACTCTCCTTCAGCATGACAATATAATAAATTTTCACATGACGTGGCATACAAGTATCCTTCAACATAATGGTAATAAGTATCTCAACAACAAAATCATCATCTTAGCAAATCAAAAGACAAACATGGCATCACTACTTCATATACCTCCACTTTCGGGGATGGCCTAGAATTGCAAAGCTTTGTTAAAGAAACGAACATAATCGTTGAATTCGTGGCGCAAAATCGTGTTGAACGAATATAAACTTGGCTCCTTTCTGACACCATCAAAATATGGACCCTAGGGAATCTCGAAGATTCCCCCAAATACTCCTTCTTGAAGATGGGAGAACAATCCGTTGCTTGGATGAAAATTATGAGCACACCACTGTGTTCCTTGTGACATTATAAGAAAAATGACTATAAAGTCGAGATCATTATGCTTCTGTCAAAAATCAGGCACCAAGGGAATCTTTTAGATTCCTCACTACTGATTGCTTGAAATTTTGCTTCTCAGATGAGGAAACAAACCACAGTATCACATTTCCTACAAAATTTTGGTTCGTTTGAGTATAAACTTGGCATGATTTTGTCATTGTGAAAAATCACCCTCTAGGGAATCTTTTAGATTCCTCACTCATTTTGCGTGGAATATTTTGTGGAATATTCCCTTAGAATATACATGTCTCAAAAAATGTGTCATCCCAAGGTTCCTCCGGCATTGAACTTCGTGCTCCTCCGCTTCCCTGTCGGCCTTCATTTGGCACTCTCTCCCTTGACAAACGAAATGTTGTGTTTAAATAATGTTTGAGGGGGCAGACCTTTCAAGGTCTGCCGCTTGGTGTAACGGTTTTGGCTCTAAATTGCACCTAGGAGACCTGGGGTCGATTCCCTATTGTGCAGTTTCTTGGTGGGTTGGCGTGTTTAAGTTTGGTGTATAAACTTTTTTGGCAGTTATGAGTTTTACATGGTTAACGTTTTTGGGCATTCTTTGTAACCATTGGTTGGTGTATTGTGATGTGGGGTCCTCGCATGGTGCAGTTCGACATGGGTTCAAGTCCCACCAACCCCCGTTTGGTGGTCAATGACCCAATGACTGTGTCATATATAATATGAGTTTGGAGAGGGTTTGGCGAGAGTGATGGCCTGCCAACCCATGTTTTTTGTTTTTTGTTTTTTTTGTTTTTTAAATAACATATAGGTCAAAAATATTCGATCAAATTTTAACGGTCAATGGAAAAATTAAAGAGGCATCAAATTCACCTATTCCAACAGTCAAATTTCGTGCACTGGTACTTTTCCAAATTGTTTCCTCATTAGTGATTTTCACTGGGCCTAGTTTGACCAAAACTTTGACCGCAAATATCTTTAGCATACGAACTTGTATTTGAGTGTCGTTCACACCGTTAGAATCAGGAAAATGAGCACTACGATTTGGTCCTAGTTCTGGTGAAATCTAAGAACTTTTATTTTTGAGATTTTCCAAAGCCACTTCTTAATTCTTAGCATTTCTAGAGCCGCCTGGACTATTCCTCCCCATTGAGGATATTTTAGTCCTCAAAGCATTAACATATCCTACAATCTGCTTGTGTCTTTGTTAAGCCATACTTTCAACATCTACATTCCATGCAAATTTAGTACATTCTTTGCAATCACATACAAAACCACACATGACTCAAACAACCCCATACTTTCCAAGATTTTATAAAACACACTCTTTGGTCAAGTTTACATCATAATAGAAACAAATACTCTAGTTATCAACAAAAAGGCCAAAAACATCATCGTTGATTTAATAAGTGATGGAAAACACATAATCACTTTTACAATTATTTGCAACGCATGATTTACAAAATGCGGCCATGAGAAGCTACTATTTTTAGTAAAACCATATTTTACTCAATAAAGTGAACCACCAGGAATGTGGTAGATTTTCCTGTTGAAAATATTCACCAAGTGGTTTCTACATGGGCAGTTTGTCCCTAAGATGTTGCTATGGATGGAGCCTCCAACATGTGGCTCATTGATGTCCACCTCTGTTGCAATGACTACAAAAAGTTTCTTCCTCCATACCTACTTAACCTTCTTCCTTCCCTGATGCAGAGAAGGCCTTTCACGCCTCATCCACTTTCTTGTTGCCATTCTCTTCCAGCACTCTGCAACCACGTGGTTATGCATGCCACAAAAACTACATGGTATTCTATGCCATGATTTCTATTCATCATTAACAATATGCTTGTAATCAAAATTAACTTTAGAATACTGAGACCTTTTATACCTCTCTTGGTTGTCTCTATTGAAATACTGGTGATGAGAGATTTACTTAGCTCATCCTCTACAATGTGCATTATCATGGGAGGATTGTGATGTGTCCACATCATCCTCTTTCCTCGATGGTTTCAACAATGTATTGGAAGCTTCTGATACCTTTGAGCACTCTCCTTCATGTATCCCAAACCTGCAAATCGATGTCTTTGTACAATCTCCAATGGTTGAGTCATTCCTTGGCCATTAACACCAAGTCCTCCTCCTTTATACCCCATCTTGGTAACAATTCTCATGCTAGTTCCTAAAATGGGTACCTCCATGTTTCCAACAGAAATAAGATCATGTGAAAATAAACCTGAAGAATGATCAACATTGTTTACCTCAACTGTTGATTATGAAGCAAGTGATGATGGCTTCGCTAAACCTTCGTTGCGCTTCAACTCTTCCAAGGTCTCTTTTGTGACTCGTAGATGAAGCTGCAATATCTTATTCTCCTCTTTCTCTTCTTGTTGAAGTTTCCTCAATTCAACATTCTCTTATAGAAGGCTCTTATTGATCTCCTCATTTGAATGATGAGAAGACGAAGAAGAAGAAGAATGTTCACTCGATGGGGTAGATGGGGTATCATCCTTTGTTCTTTCTTTCTCCCATTCCTCTCTTTCCATATTCTCCTCATAACATGCATACGTTAAACCTACCATGTGTGCCATCCTGTGGAGGTCCTCATAGAGATCTATGTTTTTCTCCATTTTCTCTCTTCACACTCGCAATTCACATCAACAAGAAAACTGCTCTGATACCAAACTTGATCTAGATCTCTTCAACTACAAGAATTAACCAAGATATTTTACTTTTGTGATCTTAGAAGAATTACATGTGAAAGAGTATGAAAAATCACAATTTCATGTTTTAGGGAAGAAGAAACATAATGACAACCATCACATCAAGAACACAAAACACATTGATAACGGAGTTCACTGAGTGTGGGTTACGTCTCTGGGCTTGATATCAAGAGTGGGGAGTCTGCTTCATTAAATGCTGCAAGATGATGATGATGTACATGGTATATTCTTTATCATTACAAGGATAAATTCCCTCAACTAGAGTGGCATGTCTCTCCACGAGACATTCTCCTATAGGAACTCTCACTCATATGGGCCCTCCTTTAGCATGACAAGATAATAAATTCTCACATGATGTGGCATACAAGTATCCTTCAACATAATGGTAACAAGGATCTCAATAAAAAAATCATCATCTTAGCAAATCAAAAGAAAAACATGGCATCACTGCATCATATACCTCCACTTTCGGGGATGGTCTATAATTGCAAATCCCTACTATAGAAATGAACATCACCATTGATTTCACAGCGTGAAATCACGTCGAACGACAGTAAACTTGGCCCCTTTCTGACACTATCAAAATATGGACCCTCGGGAATCTCGAAGATTTCCCCAAAGATTCCTTCCTGGAGATGGGCGAAAAATTCGCTGCTCGGATGAAAATTCTAAGCACACCAACGTGCTCCTCGTGAAATTTTGCGGAAAATGACTATAAAGTTGACATAAACTTCTGTCAAAAATCAGCCTCCAAGGGAATCTTTTAGATTCCTTAATATTCTGCCAAGATTCCTCACTGTTGACTGCCTGAAATCTTGCTGCTCAGATGAGGACATGGACCACACCATCACATTCCCTACAAAATTTTGGCTCGTTTGAGTATAATCTTGGCATGATTTTGTCACTTTGAAAAATCACCCTCCATGGAATCTTTTAGATTCCTCACTAGTTCTGCATGGAATATTCTATGGAATATTCCCCTAGAATATACCCGTCTCAAAAAATGCACCAGCTCAAGGTTCCACCTGCATTGAACTTCGTGCTCCTTCGCTGCCCTCTTAGCCTTCGTTCGGCGCTCCCTCCCATGATGAATGAAATGTTGTGTTTAAATAATGTTTGAGTGGGTATACCTTTCAAGGCCTGCCACTTGGGGTAATGGTTCTGGCTCCAATGGGAGACCCGGGTTCGATTCCCTGTGGTGCAATTTCTTGGTGGGTTGGTGCATTTAAGTTTGGCGTATAAACGTTTTTGGCAGTTATGAGTTTTATGTGGTTAACATTTTTGGGCTGTGGTAGTAATTGTTGATTAACGGTTTATGTTTTGTTTGTTGGCACAATGTGATGTGGTGTCACCGCGTGGGGCAGGCCGGCCACTAGCCGACACAAGTTCAAGTCCTGCCGACCCTAGTTTGGTGGTCAATGACCCAATGACTGTGTCATATATAATATGAATGCGGAGAGGCTTTGGCAGGGGTGGCAACCCACTGATGCATGTTTTTATATTTTTTATTTCAAATAACATATAGGTCAAAAACCGTCAAACAAATTTTAAGGGTCACTGGAAAAATTAAAGAGGCGACAAATTCACCCATTACAGTGGCCGGATTCCGTGTGATGGTGCTTTTCCAAATTTTTGCCTCATTAGTGACTGTCACTGGGTCTCGTTTGATGAAAACTTTGAGCATGAATATATTGAGCATACAAACTCGGATTTGAGTTTTGTTTGTGTCGTTGGAATCAAGATGATGAGCACTACGATCTGGTCCTAGTTTGGGTGAAATCTGAGAAAAACAAATTTGAGATTTTCCAAAGCCACTTCTGAATTTTGAGTGTTTCTGGAGCCACCTGGATTAGCTACAAATAGATTTTAGGGCTATTTTTATAGGGGCTTTCACAAAAACCTTTGCTAAGTCTTTTTCTTGTAGTGTCCCATTTCATTCCCAGGAAATAGCATCTAGTGCTCATTCATTTCTCTTAGAAAATAACCTCTAGTGTTCTTATTTCATTCATCCTAGGAAATAACCACTGATGCTCTCATTTCATTCCTCTCGATAAATAATATTTGGTGCTCCCGCTTCATTTCTCCTAGGAAATATACTTTGGTGCACCTTGCATCCTTCATCCAGGAATGAGACCTTCGAGCGTCTCGCTTCATTCCTCCTGGGACATAACATTTGAGCTTAATTTCATTCGAGGAATTAACAACGTGACATTCTACACGTTGCAATCTTACTACGCCATCATGGTCCTTTATCAACCCATATGTCTCCCTTGTGTGTTCTTCTATGGGCTTCTAGGATTATAACTTTTGAACATACATCATTATGGCCCTCTCTCTCCATTGTTGATCTCTCAAATTAAGTCTTAACCCTTTGATACATTGGCCTTTCTTTAGGTCATGTGACAATTAACTTAGCTTTCAAGTCGATCCTTGCGCAGCCCAACATATTCATCCAAGTTCCTAGGTAGGGTTTTGAGGCCAAGGTGTTTCTCCCACTCTGCACCTTACACCATTTGCAAAGGATTCAACCATGGATTTACTATGGTGGTTCTACAAACATTTGGACTTGTGCCATAGCTGAACTATAGCCATTAAAGGTTTATGAAGCACACTTTGGTTCTATCCCTCCTAAGCTTCTCACAAAAACACCATCTCTGCAATTTTTTATGACATAAATGGAATGCAAGGTTTAGGGACTTGCCCATACAGGCCAGGGACTTATCCATTTAGTCTCTTGGAGTCTTTTTAGTCCCTTGGTCCTCAATGTTGTGTTGAGAAATAGACTGAACTTGGCTCTGAGTTCTACAAGTTTCCTTTCATAAACCAACAACATAGCAAACTTGTAATAGTAGGTGGAAGGCACGCAGTGCCAAGAAGGAAACTAGGACATCATCATTCCACAAAATAACAAGAAATCCATCCTTATAGTCCTTTTACAAGCATAAACCATATATATAGGCACATAAATCAACATTTTCATAGGCCTACAAGAATTTCATTTCTAGACAAGAGCCACAAAGTGAGCATAAAGAACATTAACACAGGTCAAAGGCCACATGATGATCCAATGCTCATACCATATTAGAGATGCTACTTTGTGCACATGACACTCATAAAGATAGCCAAATACTTGTGTAGTTTTTGCATCAAGAGTGTTAGCACAACACTACAACATCAAAGCACATATTCTTCAGAATTTCCCATTTTAATCACATTAAACTATGAATCATTCACATAGTTGCATGGAAAGGGATCATAAACATAATCATAATAATATTTATGTAATTCCATCAGCAAAACCCGTGTAACTATATCATGCAAGATCTACAAAGTATTTTCATTAAATTCACAGATTTCAACTTAGAGCTTTTTCATTTACAATTCAAAAAAGAAAGGCACTGAAAATGGGAGTTCAATTTTCCACCCAACCTTAGACCTATTGTAGCCAAAATCACTTACAATAGTCACCCTCGAGCCATATCCATGATCTAAGGGGAATTTCTTTCTCAACAGTCTTTGCAGAAAGCCATCTTTAGGACACAGAGGATGGGGAATTATAATAGTGGGAGGTTTATCAACGAGTCAAGCACAATCGATTCCATGATGAGGTTGGTTTATCAACTATGTCAAGCACTCTAAGAATGGTTTATCGGCCCACAACAAGCACCTATTCTACATGTTTTTCGGGCCTAGCTAGCATCCTGAGTGGTTTATCAACTGTGTCAAGCACTTCATGAATGGTTTATTAGCCCACAACAAGCACTCATTCCCATTTCCTCTTGCTCTTCTAGTCACAATTATGTCTCAAGGAAATCTCATTCTCTCAACTCATAGCTTATTCAAACTTTTCTCTTGAGCTCCACCAAGAAGAGGTCCAACCCCATATTGTTGTGTGTTTCCCTTTTTATCATTTCCTCAGGGGTCTCTTCATATTCCTCTTGGACTCTTCCTCTTCTTTTTCTCATTATTTGCATCATAAATTTAATTAAAGGTGCCAACCAAACTCACTTGGGTTCATCTTTCCCATTCCCTCTTAGATCATGAATATGTGGTCTCGTACTTCAGGCCATTAGATTATTACATTACAAAAATTAAGGGAACAAATACCACGGGTATATATCTCTCTCTCTCTCTCTCTATATATATATATATATATAGAGAGAGAGAGAGAGAGAGAGAGAGAGTTTAGTGGAAGACAAACAACTCAATCAATGGTTAAGACTTAACTGAGCAAGTGGTGAACCAATATCATAGAGATGGGTGGAAGAGAAAGCGAGACATGAGTTTGGTGTAGAAGAAAAGAACGGTGCGAAGGCCTAGTTTTTGGGGACAGAAAACTAAAAATCACCAAAATGTTGCACAAACGTTATCACTGACAAAATTAACTTAAATTCTGCATTTTTTTTACTAAAGATCATTACAAGGCATAGTCGAAATCTAGTACAAACAATTTGGATAACCCATTAAGCAAAACAATAAAATTGATGGTGTACACCTTAAGAATCCAAAATGTGCCATGATTCATGCGAGTCTCCCTTAAGCTGTGACAAATATGCTGACAAATGTTTATAATAATAATGCGTGAATGAATAATTAATTACAAGTAAATATTAAAAAGCATTCACTAAATATGAGATGGAAATGGGGTACAATAGTGTTCTTGATCCGGATTTAAATAGGAACGCAACAAATTACAGATATAACCATAAAGACAAAGATGCAGTAGAAATAACACTTCATTTCATTAATATCAAATACTGAAATATGCTTACAAACAGAATGGAAATAAGACTAGCTCAGGCGACGGTAGCTTATCTCTTAGAAGATATGTGGAGGCTACATGCCTTTGAACTACATTACAATGAGGTTCAAGGGCCTTTTTATTATTGAACAATAAGAGCAAACCCTAAACAACCAAAACCCTAACCCGATTAGATGTAACACCAAGAGTTTATGGGCCCCATTGGGGTTAGTTGGATAGCCAACTTCTCGGGATCATAAATTGGTCATATTATCTCTATTTGACGCACAGGATACCTGCTTAGAAATATCTCTCTGAGGACTATCATGGAAAAGATGATTTTAGCTAGAAAATCACTAATACAAGATTGCCAAAAAAACGTTGTTTAGGGTCTCAAAACAGCTCCAGAAGTTTAGGACCCGAAAAATTGCTTAAAATAATAAACTGTGCTACAATTGAGGAAATTGAAAAATTGAAAGAAAGATGGTGGGGGTCCAAGTGGAATTGGCGGGTGGCCACCAATATCCACGTGGATCAGTTCTAAATTTGGCCAAGAACTATACCTATGACAAATATAAGAAAAATTAAATTTTGAAAGGGTAGATAATGTGATATGACCATTTAATTCAATATTGCAGAAATTTAGATATTTATAAATATTTAATATTTTTTTATAGAGAAAAAAGGCAAAATATGATATAAAATTGTTTAAAATCATAAAATTCAATTTTATTAATATAAAAATAATATAATATAATAAATATAAATATAACCTTTTATATTTAAATATTATAATAATTATTCATTAAAAATACATAGTAAAAATAAAATAGTTAATAATAAATTTAATATAATAATTATATGAACAACCATGTGTATTTTTAATAGGTTTTCAAAATTTTAATTGAGTTATCATTAATTATTAGTTAGATGTTGTGATTTAATTTTTATAGAATATTTTTAGTAATATACACAATTTAAAAGTCTAGATTTATTTCCACGTAGTTATGTTCTTTTTGTTCTTTTGATTGAATTCATTAATTAAAAAAATTATATAAACAACTGTCATATAAAATCAGTTATAATTTTTTAACATATAATATTAATAAACGATGATATTATAAAAAAACCTATTTACCTATTTTAATTGTAACTTTACATATACTATTAAATATGTTTATTAATATATATATATATATCTATATATATATATTATTAATTAATATGTGATTTTCTTTGAATACAACGACAAATTGTTCATTAAAAACATAAAATAAAAAATGATGAGTAAAAATGATTGCAGGTATATGGTTCATTGGGAACCTAAGCTACGAAACAAAAGGGAACTGCAATACTAAGTAAGTCTCTTAGTTTTTAATATCATTATGCAGGCTGTAAATAAATTGATGTCACATGCAAAAGAGTGGAGCATTAGTCTGCTTCCAAGATGTCAGGGCCTTTTCTTTCCTAAAAAAGGACAAAATAATAACCACTTAATATTGCTGTTTTGATTGAAATTGATTGGCTTCTTGTGAGACTTAAACTTATCTTCAACTTCATCCCTGACGTATATGCTATGAGCCTCAAAGTTGCAATAATCTGAAATCATCTGTTTGGCCATTAAAAAAGCACAATGACACAAATTAATAACCAATTAATATCATTGTTGTGAAGATTGAAAGAAATCTGGCCGGTTGTGGGACTGAACTTATCTTCAACCTCATTCATGACGTATATGCTCTGAGCCACAAAGTTGCAATAAGTCTGAAATGATTTGTCGGCCATTGAAAACCACAAGGTGCCAATGCTGAAAATAGTTGTAAGCTGAAGTACTATTCATAACAAGACAAATAAAGGGGAACTCTCTGACTGTATTTACCTTTTAAAATATGCAGATAACTACTGTGTAGTCATTGCATCAGACTATTATTGAATCCAATCATGAGAATAACATGCAGAAAACTACTATGTAATCATTGCATCAGACAGACTATTATTGAATCCGATCATGAGAATAACATGCAGAAAACTACTATGTAGTCATTGCATCAGACTATTATTGAATCCAATCATGAGAATATGTCTTGCAGTTATCGAATCCAATCATTAGAACATATTATTGAATCCAATCATGAGAATATGCCTTGGAGCAAGGTTGCAAAGGAAAAAACCCGGAACTCATTAGTGTTGGGTTAATTGGAAAATCAGTGTCAGTCATATTAGCTGGCTGGAAATTTAGATTTCAAAATTTATTGAGATGGATTTTGAAGTTTGATTATTCACATCACAAAAACCTTAACTCAAAAATAGATATTCGTTATTGCACTTCTTATCAAAAGAGTTCTTTGATAGCTCTGTGGAATTTGGAACAATGATGGAAAAATGGTATATGAGGTTTCAGGAGATGAAGATGAAGGAGGTGAAGTAAACGGAGATACAGACTTCGAACAATTATAGTTCAGGCAAATGGGAGATAGACTCTGACATTCAGCATTTCTTCCAGGATAGACGTAGCATGGGCTTATTTAGGAGGCAATATTTCCAGATCCTCCTGCATCAGGACAATGAAAGGCCATGCTGTTATCTACATCAGAGCCACTATTGATGTTTAATCCAGCCATGTACACCACCCAAAAGTGCCACAATCATTACAATAGTCCAATGCACCAAAAGGATCAGTTGAAAATAAGCAAAGTGCCAATGTTATATGCTCATCGTTGGATCATTGATGTGCCAAAATTCAATGCCAGACATATACGGCAGCTAGGCATTTATGCCCCATAAACAGGCTGATTATTTGTTGCAAAAAAAATCTCGCCATACCAAAAAGTAAAGTAGCTTCATCAATTGTCAACACATTTTCCTTCCTGACTTGCCTAAAACCTAACAGGTCGTTTTATGCAACTAGCTCACAAGATATTTGAGTACATGCCAACTTCTTTGATCCTACAAGAATGTTTCTCAACCGCTACAACTTTATTGTCTTTGTCTCCAAGGCTAGTTGTATTTGTACCACATACAACTACAACATCATTGTCTCTGTCCCCAAGGCTAGTTGTATTTGTATCACATACATTTGTAGCTTTTGCATTTGCATTTTGCCCTACTTATTTTGGGTTTTTATGACACTAGTTTTGAAGAGGACTCCATTAACCTCTCTGGACATCTCGTTTTTAAGAGGATCTACAATGTAATTATAATCTCAAAAACTTTAGTCAATCAGAGTTTTGACCAACACGGAATGGGTTGTATTTTAGGCCAAATGTTGAGTTACATTTTTGGGCACAATGTGGTCATGAAATTTCAAAGTGTTACTATTTTATCAAATTGAGGCTCTCAAAATTTATATAATCATTATGAATTTTGATTTAGAGTGAAAAGACAATTTGTGGAGAATTATGTTGTTGTCGTAATGATATTTTTAACAAAAAAAAAAATAGTATCGTATATCTTGCAAATTTTCAGACATCTTAACAGGTATGTGTGTGTTCAATTAGCATAACCTAGTCTAAAATGTGTAATTTTTAAAAAATATAGATATAAGCATGATACCATAGAGAGAATTAGGGTTTGTATATTAAATCTTTATTTTTCTATGCAAAATTATAATTTTTATTATTTTTCAAAGTTAGTGAATTAATATTTAAATTACATTTTTCACACACTTGTGTTCAAGTAAGATTTTTTCTACTGTTTAAATAAATTCAAAAATCAAGAGTACCTTTTTAAAGAGGACTTGTAAATGAATATGTTGGTATTTTTAGAAAAAAAAAAATTGTATATTTTATGTTATTGATTTTTTATTGAGCAGCTTTGAAATTGTCCAAAAAACTTTCAAACATTATGTTTAAAAGAAATTAGATGAAAAATATCATATAAATTTGAAAATGTCAAACTCGTATGTCATTGGATAAAGGATTCCTTCATGAATACAACATGATCAAATCCGCTACTTAAGGGCAAATTCTACATTAAATCCACTAGGGTACAAAATGGCGTTGTAGAGAAATCTGCAGAAAATGTGCTAAATCTGGTTTTTTAAGGACATTAGGAGCTCGATCTAGTACTTGAAATATATACTTCAAATAATTTGATCAAGGGTTTAAGAAACCCTCAATCAAGCGCATGGCTCGATCGAGCCTCTGGAAATGTAACTCCCACCTACCGACCACTAACTATTATTTATGGTATTTATGAGAAGTGATGGGCTTAGGATCTCGAGAAAATAGCTCGATCGAGCTCCTGTTGTCACCCAAAAAAAAAATTACAAATTTGAACTATGCATGGATGAAAAAACAACAACAAACATAACTCATAAGAAAATAGCAGAACATGGAAATTACACTAGAATTCACAACAAACATGGGAATTAGAAATTGCGATTTCGAAAATGAGATAGAGTGAAAATCGCAAAGGAAGTGCGAGAAATGGCTAAAGAAAATATGAGAAAAAGGTGACAGACATTGAGAGAACAATAAGGTTATTCAATTCAACAAATTCATGCAAATACAGGTAATTTAAGTTGTCTCACTTCTCATATTACCTGCTCCATATTAGCATGCATTAGAAAATATGATTCAAAACAAGAAAATAATGGAGAAAAATCACTTGGTGTGATTAATGGTTCATTGGAATTTTCTCAAACCACTTGAATTCATGCAAATTATGAACCACCTTCTTATTGTAATGGTTTAGGATAACCCACAAAACTAAGGATTTGATTTAACCAAAGGAAACGGTTTAAATTCATGGTAACATTCCATATATTATTTACATGAATATTATTATTATTTACAATATTAACTATGAATACTAACCACCTTCTTACTATTGTTTTATTGTCATTTTAGTAGACATTCTAAACTCATTTGAATATTAATTTTGTTTTTATTTTCATTTAAAGTAGTTTTAACTATTAGGATCATTGTTAATTTCTTATATATTTCATATATATTTATTTTATGAAAAGTATTGTTGATACCACAAGTGAAAAAATTCAACCCATTATTTCATCTTCATTCAATTTCTATGATGTTCTTCCTTCTTTCCTTGGTTTCCCATTATGCCCCCATTTTGTCTCATGCTCCTAGCCATGTTTATAGTTTTCAAGTTTTGTTTCTTCTTATTTAAATCTTGATTTCATTATTAATTATTATGGTATGGAGCTTATGATCTTTACCTTAAGTATTAGACTTGTATTTTCTTTTTATATATCAATGCTTTAAGGGATCTTGTACATATGTTGTTGACATGTTTTCTAAGAGATTTGATATGATACTCTAGGGTAGATAGGTTATATAGACTAATTTATATTAATTTTGTTAATGGAAATAGTTACATAAATTATCCAAAAAAATACTTAGTTGGTAATAATAGTTAAAACATACAACTAAAAATGATTAGCATGAATGACTAATTTAGTCTAGGAACAAAAATATGACTACCTAAAAATTACTACAATAATACCTAACAAGTACTACATCACACACACCCCTACCATGCTTATAATGGGGATGTAGTTTGGGCTTGGTCAAAGGACCTTCTCGAACATTGAACATGAGTTTTTTATTTATCAATACCTTTAACATTACAACACATCGACTTGAATTAATGTTCCTTTTTAAAAGGGGAAGCACGTCCAAGGTTTAAAAAGGGTACAAAAATTTAAAGTTTAGTATGCCACCCCTCAATTGAAAACCAAGACTTGCTTATTTTAATCACACACCCGTACTATGCCTATGATGAGGTCATAGCTTGGGCTTAAGCTTGGTCAAAGGGTCTTCCCCAAATTTGAACATGAGTTTTTCATTTGTTAATACCTTTAACATGATGACACACCCAATTGAAAACCTAGTTAGTCCATGTGCTTCATCATTTTTATTATCCCATTTGGATTCCTTTAATGCCTCAGTAGGAGAAATTTATTTTTCTAGGTAATTCAGTACATTCCTTTATTTCATAATACACTCCATATGATATTTCCATGAGAAATAGATGACCAATTTTTTTTAAACTATCATTATGTATTATGAAGAACATTTATTTTATTCGTGATATTGTTGCAGTGGAATGAATATGAATTCACTAATAAGGTTTTAAGTGTTCACTGAAGCAACCTGTGTTACATTCAATAAGCTCTAGATGACCAAATTTGGCCCTCCCTTCTAGGCACTCCCCCACTTTGCAATGACTATCAACTGCTGGGTGGCACAACTTTTGCATATGGACTTCGATTGAGGCAATTATTTCATTATTAGAAAGGTATCTATGTGTAGAATAATGTTAGGGTTTGTGGTGCTTAAGCAAAAATGTTCCACTACTAGAAAAATGCCATTTAATGCCTCAAACTGCTTCCAAAAGGTTTCAGACACCAATTCACCAAACCGAGACCGTTGGTAAAAATGGTTTTGCGAGTTGACTTCTCCACACCACACCAACATCACATTAGCCTGCCACCCCTGATTTGAAAACCAAGACTTGCTTCTTCTAATCACACACAAGACACACTCGTACTATGCCTATGACGAGGTTTTAGCTTGGGCTTAGTCTTAGTTAAAGGATCTTCCCCAAATTTGAACATGAGTTTTTCATTTTTTAGTACCTTTAACATGATGACACATCCACTTGAACCAACACAAACCCATCAAAGGTTTAGTATCTCTACCAACCAATGAGGGACTAAGAGACACCTCTTTTAATTAAACAACACATCCTTCCTACCAAACTTATAATGAAACTACAACTCTAACCTAGTTAAAGAAAACATCCCCAAATTCAAATATAAATATTTTATTTATAAATACTTTTAATGAAATAATGCATTCACTCAAGGCAACACTTCACCCTAATATTTAGTTTTATATGTTACTTTTGGCATAGAATCATTTATCAGATAGAGAAAGCCAAGGGTGCACGAAACTATTAGAAAATTGAAACGTAGGTCACGAGATTTAATTGCGTGGTAAAAATGAGTAGAAAGAAGATTGTGGATAAGATTGCTAAGACGATTAACTGGAGGGCATGTCAAAGCTCCTCATTTCGGACAACGTATGCAAGGATTTCTTCACCCTTCACCGAGCTTGTGAAGAGGTTAAGCAAACCCTCGATACCAAGTTTAGCGAACTATTTTCCTTGCGTGCTATCTTCTCCTACATAACATTTAATTTATTTACCCCCATTTTGCTACGTTTTCTTGAATTCTGGATTGTTTGTGGTTGTTGATCATGATTGGGTCACAATCGTTGTTAGGCTTCTATTTTGATCGAAAGGGGGAATGCCTGAATTAAATCCCAGTGTTTATAGAGATGTTAGTGCAAGGGTTTTATTTTATCCTTTTTGAATTTGACATTTTTGTGAAGCAATCATTATGAAGTGTGAAGAACATTTGCTTTATTCATGATATTGTTGCAGTGGGATGAATACGAGTTCACTAATAAGGTTTTAAGTGTTGACTTAAGGAGCTTGTTGTGTCACATTCAATAAGTGCATAAGTATTTGTCACCCAAACCAATTGATTTGAAGTACATGTGTGGGGTACACAAGTTCCTAGGGTGCCCTATTTCTCATATTATGGTAGACTTTGAATTCCTTTCAAATTTTCTCTGGGTTGACCAGAAGCTTCTGATTGTTTTACATTGAATGAATAAGTGAAAAAAATTATTTACCTCTCAAACTTTGGTTCATCGGCCCTTGAAGTACATATGTGATATGTAAATGTTCCTAGCATACCTTGTTTCTCAAATTATGTTAAGCCTTTGATTTGTTCATCAATCTTTGGATCAATAGGAGACCAATAGAATTAACATCTATGGAACCTTTCTACTACTACGAGGTTCGTAATAGCATGAAAATTGAGCTAATAAACATGCTTAATATGATGCTCTAATGAATCTATAAGTGCATATAACCTCCCAAAATCCAAACAACAAACAATATTATGAGGATTCCTAGAAACAAGGTGTAATAATATGTTTATATATGCCTAGATAGTCAAATATACTATGGCGCAACAATATCAACATAGGCCTTGTATCTCCCACTTTTTGTTTGATTCCCTTTCCTTAGAGCTACCCTCATTGTTTGATTCTCGATTCCACTTTCATGGTAGTGGCATTTGATTGTACAATCCTCATTTTTTATAGACACTACTAACATCAACTAAATTTTTTTTGTATTGTCATCCCTCCATGGTACTCCAACCTAAGTAGTTTCTCAGTTAAGGCACCACATATGGGATATAATGGTCAGGCAATCTCTTGCATTCTTTTTTGTACTTTAAGGGAATGTTTCCCCAAGTCCAGCTTAGTCTCCTTAGCAAAATTTGCAGCATCAAAGTCCTACATTTCATCATTTTGTTTTCTTAATGTCTATAAATAGGTGAAGAGATACATGAAATTGCTAATTCAAAGTCCATGGTTGGCTCCAAACAAGAGGCCAATAATCACATACTTTTCCAACAAGCTTATCCAAAAAAATATAAAATATTTGCTACAAAGGGGTAGTTGGGTAGGTGGCCCCAATCAGGCGACCAGTAATTCTAACTAAGATATCTTGTTCCAAGACTAAAGCACCCTTAATATACACCTAGCCCATCTAACACAAAATTGGGTGTTCAAACTTAGTTTCTTCATTGTTGAGTGATGCCAACCTAAGCTGAAAATACCCCAATGATGCAACCTAAGCCGCATATACCCACAATATGCAAATAATTTTGCATGTCACATTATGTGTGTCCCAAGATAAACACCAATATCAATGGTGAAAACCCACTTTATCAAAGTTTAAGGCTCCTTAATTAAACTCTATGCGGAAACGTTTGGCTTAGCTATCCAAAGTCTAAACCTTTGATAAACCTTTAAGCGTAACCTTACACAACCCTTCATAATCTTTGGTTAATTCTTAACTTAACCCGAAAGACACTGATCCCGCTTATTTCTATTATAATTCCCATATAATAGAAATATCTCATAAATTACTTTGTCATTTGGCGTTGTACTCTGTCCACTCATCTTCAAACTGTTGTTTGTTGTCTTCTCTTTGAAGTTGTTGGTTTCTTACTGCCGCCCTTTCATCCTTACCCTCTTGTTGTTGTCCAAACAACCTCTGTTCTATATCTGGAAATTTACTTTCAAAAAGTAAATTGTCCTCCAATTTCCTTTGTACTTGATTCCTCTCAAATACATTACTATGTTGTTCATCAATTCCAGCATATTCTCTTTCCTCTTCTTTGACAACCCTCAGTAATTGTCCTTCACTTCCTTGATTGATTATGACAATCAGTTTAACTTCATCAAGCATGGTATCTTCATGCTTTTCTTTTTCCTCATCAGAATGTCTGACCTGGTAACTTCTAGTCTTCTTCAATTCTAAAACTGACTCTTCAACTTGAAACATGTATGTCTCATCTTCATCAAATCTTGTATTCATAAAACAATTATCAGAATTAAAAATATAAAGCCTCATTACCTTTTCCTTCTCCGGAAACATCTCAATATGCTGCTCTGAGTTTTCCTTCAATTCCTTTGTCAACTCATCAATATGTTGATTTAAACTCTCCTTCATATCATCTATTCCAATGATATCTCTTTGTTCTGGTTCACAATAATGAACTCCTCCTTCTGTAATGTCAATTTACTGAACTTTTATTACCATTCCATTTTTCTTATGATTGTCTTTCACGACAATTTCTTTGTTTTCCTTTTTCAACAATTTATCCTAAGTATACATCCTCTTCTTTTCCAACTTCCTTTTTTGAAAGTCTAATTTTCCATATAACTCAATAATTTCAATTGGTGTAGAATTTGGAAATTTCACACAATTTTCCATAACTTCCTTTGTTATTGAAAAAACATGAGATGTCCTTTCTCCTTTTGCTAAATCTTTTGCATAGAATTCTTCTTTCTTCAATTATGTGATTGTCTTTTCTTTGTCTTGAGACAAATCTGCCTCCCCTTCTTCTTTAATACACTTTGCCTTGTTGTCTCTCTGTAAACCTTCTTCAAGAGTTATCCTTGCCTCATCATCTGCATTAATATTCTCCTGCATTTGTTCTTCATCAATGACATTAATCAAATTCATTAGATTACCTCTCTGAGACAATATTCCTTCATTCTTCATCGAAATAAGATCTTGATCTTCCATCTTTATGACAACTTTAAATGACTGTCTTCTCTCATCAAGTAACTCATCCACAGACTCTTTCTGTTGTAACTAGTCAAATTCTTCATTCTCTGAGAAATATTCTTTGTCACCTTTCACTTCAAGATTTTCTTCCATCCCGAAGACATCTTCACAAAGTTTCTTTTCTCTTGCAATACTTGCAATCATACACAAACTATCAGTTTTAAAAACACAAGACCTTGTGGTCTCACTTGATGCTTCAGTCATCATATCTCCTTGATGTCTTGAAATCTCATAATAATTCATAAGATCTTCCATAGATCTCCAATCTTCATCTTTACCCAGAACTTCACCCTGTTCTACTTCACAAATGGAAACTTCCATTTCCAACTCAACTTCTCTGAGTTCTTCCACCAGCCACTTTACTTGCCTTTGTTGTAGCCTTCTCTATAACTCAGACCACTTCACTGCCTTTTTCCTCAAGACCCAACCTTGTCTTTGGTTTTCCTCTAGTATCATCCTTAATACATTGAGTTGTTCTTTTAACTCTGAAATCTCCTTGTCACGCTCCTCTTGACTCATTCTCTTGCCATTTGCCTTGGCATCCTCCTTCTTCACTTTTCTTTTGTTGTGGTCTTCCTCAGAACCTCTGTTATCTCTGTTATGACTATCAGTAGTCATCTTATTCTCTATATTCATGAGTTCCTCACTCACTTACTATGAGCTGCATTAAAGCCTCTGCAACAACAAGTCCTCACCAAGCTTTCCTCTATACCTAGTCTTTTGGAAAGTACTTGGTTCTCTATTCTATGAAACCTCTTTGAGCACTTCTCTCTGCTCCTTCTAGGCTTCAACTCATCTACACCTTTTAAGAACACAACTGTCCTCTTTGTATTTCAATCACAAATGAAATACTAGGCTCTGACCACCTCTTCTTTAACTCAGAAATTCTTACCAGCTTTCTCATCCCTTAGAAATTCTACCCACATCCTTTGTAGAATTGCCTGTATGATCTTCCTGTGAGCTGCAACAAAACCTCTGTAGTAACAAGTCTCCTTCTTGCTACACATGCCTCACTAAGCTTCTCTCCTATGAGCTCAGTCTTTTGGCATTTCTCTGGTTTTCTCCTCTGGAACCAATTGAGCACTCCTTGCTCTAGGTTGTTGCAATCTTCACACCTGCTATCTTCAAGACCTCTGCATGATCTTGTTCTACCATTCACCTGCACTTTGAATGTATTTTTCTCTGTCTCTTTGCATCTACAAATACTACTACACTTTATCTCTGTGCACCTACTGTTTGCCAGATTTAAAATCTGATCTCCTCTTGCCTGCATACATACCTTTAAAACATAACTTTGTTCTAAGTTTTCTCAAAGAATTCTTACACACAGAATTTCCTTGTTCTGCTCTGATACCAAATGATGCCAGCCTAAGTTGCAAATACCCCAATGATGCAACTTAAGCTGCATATACCCACAGTATGCAAATAATATTTCATGTCACACTATGTGTGTCCCAAGATAAACACCAATATCAATGGTGAAAACCACTTTATCAAAGTTTAAGGCTCCTTAATTAAACTCTATGCGGAAACATTTGACTTAGCTATCCAAAGTCTAAACCTTTGATAAACCTTTAAGCGGAACCTTACACAACCCTTCATAATCTTTGGTTAATTCTTAACTTAACCCGAAATACACTAATCTCGCTTATTTCTATTATAATTCTTGTATAATAGAAATATCTCATAAACACACTTAAACCTTACCTTTCCGCCATTCTTCAACCTTTTGCAAATATTTCGATGCTCTCCTTAGCACGTTAAATCTCCGTCGTGGATCACATTCCTCGATCCGACGGTTATCGTGTCACCTGATCATTAACTAACCCGGACGATCTCTATCATTGATCTACTCCATCTGATCCAACGGTTGTTGCGTCACCCGATCGCCAACCAGCTTGGCTGATCTCCATCGTTGATTAATACCGCTTGATCTAACGGTTATCGTACAATCTCGTGCAGATATTTGCACAACCAATATCAGATTGAGGGCATGCGAGAAAAGTGGTTTTCTCTCTCCATCGTTTGCTACATGTCAACCTCTAAAGCTAATCACGTAAAAGTTTGAAAGACCACTTACCACCTTTAGGGCGCGCAAGAAACTACTTACCCCTTGTGAATACCATCCACATGCTCAATACAAGACTTAAAGAAACTCGCTTAATAAAGGGTTATCGCTTAATCTCCACCATTCATCTTCTTGACTTCATTTGTGCGACTTAATCTTAGTCATCTATCTCCCTTGCTCTCATTCATTGATCTGACTGATCTAACGATTCATGTGCGTTGATACATTCTTTTGGCTCTTACTGTGTAATCGCCCATTCGGCTTTCTGCCTGTGTATTTGCTTCTGCCTTACGGTTTTCACTTGTTATGATCTCGATCTCGGCTTGCGCCTTTACGCTTCCTTCGTAAACCTTTATATTTTAAGAAGCCTTATAGTTATTCCTTCGTTGTGAAGGTTCTCTCCAATACTGTGTGTGCGCAACCACGTAACACACTCTTCTTTGCACCTCTTCTCTGGTTCTGCACACCTGCAACCTATGTTACACAGAATTACTCTAGATCACACACAACTTATAATTTGAATACACATCACACAAACTTAGAATCGAGTTATCTGTATTAATAAACAACCATTTACATAGGAATTTCTTCCTAGGCCTGATTTTCAATATCAGTGGCCTTTCCTTTCCTGCCCGTAGGCCTAAATGACTGAGTCTCTAACTCCTGACTGACTGACTGGCTCTCTACCTACTATGTCTTTTAGGCTTACATTTATACAAAAGGTTCTATTTAACCAATTTTGGTTCAGATCCTTAATCTACTAAAATAAATCCTAAATATCCTCTAAGTCCACTTTTAACTCTAGTAATCCCTAAGAATCCTCTCTAGTTCCACGAATCATGACACCACTTTCTAGTCTAAGACTTATAATTGATCTCCAACTCTCTTGTCATCACTCATCATCACTCATGTTCTCCTATATTCAAGAGCATTTACAAATATCCTCACAATATCTAATTAATTCTTATTCCAATCACTCGAAACATTAATAATTACATACATAGGAATCCATCTTCCTTGAAAACACAAGACCCCCCAAGTTCACTAAAATGTAATGAAATTGCTGAGCTGAATGCTCCTTCATCATTGAGCATGATAATGAATTTCTTCTATGCTAGAAATAATGCATACTGCATATTATAAGTTTTCATAACATAGCTATCCTATTTGAAGACTAAAGCCCCATAATCTATGTCTAGCCCATCTAAGTTTCTAATACAAAACTGGTTGTTCAAACTTAGTTTCTTCACCGCTGAGCATGATAATGACTTTTCTTCTAGGCTAGAAAAAGTACATATTTTAAGCTGGCATAATAGTGCCTCCTTGAATTTCTTTTCCCAAAGCAATTGTTTTGATGCATATTAACTATTTCAAATTCTAGCACGAAGAACAAGGGCAACACTTATGTAATTTTCATTTTTTGAACTTCTATGTCTAAAATCACATAACTATACTTGTCAATTTATGTGTTGATTAATCCAATTCAATGATGCTTATAAAAAATCAAATAGTTTACAGATCAATGTCAAATATACCACTAACTAACCCACATATAATGCATTCCTATGAATTTTTTTGAGTTTCCCATGTAGATCTTGAACTTTGGTGAAAAAGTTAGAAAATAATGCTTAGTAATGCACAAAAACTACAAGACTCACTTGAAGAATACAAGACTAATTGAAGGGCTAAATAAGTTGGATTCGGTACATGAATAACCATCTGCAGGTTGCTTGTGCCGTTGTAATGCCATAAGGAAAGAAAATGCATTTGTGATGTATATCTCCAATGCTTGTAACCCAGATTTCATACTCATACTTCTACAATGATTTCCTCTGAAATATGCAACAGTCTCTACAGAAGTTTGAAAATTCATGGAACAGACCATGCATTAAAGAGATCAAAGTCTCAAACCTGCTTTTTCTTCTGATGCTTCTTAATAGTGCAAAAGGCTTATGAAATAATTAATCAATTTTGTACTAACTAGCTGGTATAAAGCTAAATATTTCTTTAGCTTTATGTTAGGAAAAAGGAGTTTAACTTTTTCTAACATGTTCTCTAGAAAATACATAAAAATGGAAATGACTGTAAGAGTTTAATTTTTACCAATGTGTTCTCTAAACAATACAAGTGCCAGAAAAACACATTGTTTCTACTTGTTGTCTAAATGTTGTCCTCTTTTGGGTGTCAAAGATTTATCATCCAAATAATGAGATGTTCATCCGCTCTTTCATGTGGGGTTGTGGCAATTGCATTTGGAACGGGAATTGACACAATGTTTGATAAGGACTCTTTGTCACCCTCTAAAGCTAGAGTTGCCCCATACTTGCTACAATTGTAATTGGCATTAATTTGGGCATAGTATGTTTCCATTTATTTGAATGGAATTTATTAAAGAGAGTCTTCTAAGCTTAGGGTAGTGAGAGTGTTGATAGTGTTGGTTGTATCAGGAAATGAAAAAGTAGGAGTTGTGAACAATTTCTAAGCATGGTTGTATGTTTCTCTATAATACAGTGTGCTTTTGGAGTGGGGGTTTGGTAGCTATATCCATGGGATTCTTTGGAAGATGAGTCTAAAAGAATTTATTATTTTTCACTATCCTAATATATCTTGTTTTGGTTAGGCTTGGGGGTAATTAAGAGTATCTTTGTTTCACTAGACTTAGAGGTAAGTGAGAGCGCCATGAAAGAATCAAGTTTGTTACTAGAAAGTGTTTACCTTCTCAGTAAACTTGAAGACAAGTGAGAGTATCATGGATTTGTTGGACTTGGGGGCCAAGTGAGAGTATTCATGAAAGGATCAAGTTTGTTATTGGTGTTTACCTTCTCAGTTAAGGTAAACACCAATAACAAATTTGAGCTCATTTGGTGTTTAGCTTCTCAGCTTGTATGCTTGGGCCAAAAAAATTGTATCTAAATTGTTGCCTCAATTTCATATCAATTGGTAGTTCTTATGTCCCTTCTAATAAGAATATATTTTCTGACTATTTAGTTATTGTTACAATCGGTGAACATGGTTTCATAGCTAAAACTATGATTTTGAAATGTTAAGTAATTGGGGACTATTGAAATGTATTAATAAAATATGATACCTAGTGCAAAACACAACCCAAAATAAAAAAACCTTCAGATTTCCTTTCTCATCTAGGAGTAGGATTTGAGGCTGCTCAGCAAACCAAAGCCAATTTAACACCAAATTTCATCTTAGCACAAAACATTAACTAAACTCTTCTAAGATCATATGGAGTCCATATATAAAGATTAATTGTCATAAATTGGCTTGATTCCCTTTTTGAGAGTTTTAACCATATAATACATTTGTATATTAATCTTTGATCTATTTGCCTTAGTGATTATTTAAACTATTTGACTTATGTAAAAATGCCTTTTTTGTAGAAGATCAATAAATCAACAATCCAACCATTTTTTGGACATAACCTTTACATATGTGCAATAGCCCTTAGGGAAGAAGATTCACTCTAATATTGGAACCCTTGACCATATAAGCATTAGATTTAATTTCCACTGCATGATCTGTCATTGATCCACCTAGTGCATGGAATCTGTCACTGTTTTACCTACTCAAAACCAAGGATTTCATCTATTAGATTCTAGGGCCGACTTCCTTAGTTGTTGTTTTGTATTTCTTCATCTCCAACTGGTTTCATATTTTCCAAAATATGTGGAATAACTTGGATATCATCTTTGTTCATTTGGTGCCATTGTGTCCTTCATAATTTGCATAGGTGTAAATCTTATTTTAAAAATCCATGATTTTCAAACTTAGACAACCAAGGTGCATGGCTCACTAGAGAGAGATTCTATGAAGATTGAATATATATTTAAGAATTTATGATAATTTTATATCCAGTTTATAAAATCCCAAGCATGGACATTTATGGATAGCCTTTTGATAGATGAAATTCTTAATTCCAAAACAACCTAACAATTTTAGTTTTGGAACTAGTGCTAATGGTGGGGAACAAAAAGTTTCATGCCATTGACCAAGGTTCCATTTCCATATGATAATATGCCATAGTCTATATGAAAAAGGAAATGAGCTCTTTGCACTGAGAAATCCAATAAATGGATCGAGCCTGGCATAACCATGTTAAGCTTAGTTTTGTCACAAGTAGATCCCCGTGCTTTTTCTTTGAGGACAAAAAAGACTTGATAAATCAATTAAGGGAAAATAAAGTCTCAACAACTCCGATACATGAATATATAATTGGACGTGTTTCATTCTTGTATATTTCATTGCCCAAAAAACGAAATGGTTAGTGACAAAAAGTGTATTGGGTGAGCCTTTTCCCACAACTAAGTGGTAAGGCTATATCCAAGCATATTGAGGCTACTAAAAGATTTTAGGGAGGTAAGCATTATGCTAATTCTCAAAGATGTACATATGGGATGGTAACTTGCATTAAAAAGGGATTGAATCATATCCATACTCATATTGAGGTCAATTGGGTACCTAGTTGAAGTGGTGTAGCGGTCTATGCATAAACTGTTCATGCTAACAACTTGTAAGGGATGTGTAGTGTATTGTGTTTTTTCTGCTACTAATGTTGATCCTCTTATGGACAAGTTTAAACTATTTAACTTCCCCTGACTTATGGACAACTGATATGCATTGATAACTATTGTCTGGTTATGTTCTTGATGTAAGTTTCACATACAGGAAGTAAGGCCTATATCATATTCCACTACTGGAAATGTAAGATTGAGGAAGAGATGTGAATTTGGTACATAAAAAAAAAAACGAAGAGAATGATCCAATGTGTCAAGGGAACAATGTGTCAAGGGAGCCTAATATTTAGACAGTTACCCTATATGTGTCCTCCCTGGTACCTGAACTAGCACATCTTTAATTTTACCCATCTACTTCCATAAGTTCAAAAAAATAACTATTTTTTACTTCATGACACAAGTGATTCATAAGCTCAATATTAGTAGATCCAGAAAATCAATAGAGAATTTATAGGTGCATTTTTTCTGCTTATTATTGTACTGCATATTTCTTATCTATTGAATCATATTTAAACAATATTCTTTATGGCACGGTAGTCTTCATCTCTGAGGTAAGTTATCTCTTCATGTCTGTGGAGATAAATTCTATGTGGTTATCCTGCAACATCACTCCTAGATATTGACATACAATAGGGTTAATTATACTTAATAGAAAATACTATATTTAAAGCTACAAGCCTTCAAAGATATTCAAAACAAAGCATGCAACAAGTTTTCAATAGCATGGTAACAACTCATGCTCTTACAATGATCACAATCATGCAGAGACATTTCACACATGCTAAAGATTTCCCAATCCGTATAAATATATATAAGAAAATATAATGAATCAAGCACAATAGGGTGGAAAATACTGGCACAAATTAAATTTGGCCAATGCAAGGATTCCAATGCAATATTTTAGCATAGGCTCAAATTATTTCATGAATCCAAAGCAATGAACAACCCAAACCCCAAAACTAACTCATGAATGTTAGTGCAAAAATAAAGACAGAAATCCTCTCTTTGCAATACTAGTCCTCCATCGACCCTAAAACTACCAAGGCATATGCATCAAGTTCTCCTCCTAGATAGAAATACCAAATGTAAAAAATTCTAGAAGCACTTCCTGTGAAAAATTGAGGGGCCAGACTCATCATATTCTGATTTTGAAATCCACATCTGCAATCCACATAACAAGTGCATATTTTTAGGTCAATCCAAAACTTTTTCCCTGATAAATTAAAAATCAATATTTATCGAATTTTAATTTTATCAATTTTTTTATCAAATTGGCCTTGATGTCATTCTTATTGTGTTGGCCAATTGTTTGGATTCTTGTGGTGGTGGAATTTCGTTTTTGATAAAATATCCCACCCCATTATCCTCCAATACTAGCATTATATTCCCTTTCCAAGAGATGATGTAGGGGCTCCCTCTAGACAGTGATCTACTCTCAATACTTGGTAGGCCATCATGTTTCCAACAAACATCCTTGTAGTCTTTCACAATAGGTTGAACTATACATATATTAATTTAAATCTAAGGATTCCATCTGTAGGTGATGAAGAGAGAGGAGAAAGAAAAGAGACCCGGATAATTGATATAGGTCCACATACAAATAGATCAATTACTCTGAACTCAAATATAATACCTTATGTATTGATAAATATAGTGATAAACCCAAATATTCTTATGCACCTCATTAAGCAACCACAGGCTGCACAAAAGCATGATTAGTGTTAGCAAACAAATCCTCCTTAAGATCCTAGTAAAGAATGTGTTACCACATCTAGGAAAGAAATAACATCTGACCCAAACACACTTAAGAATTCAAATGTACAAAATAAAAAGACATTACAAGAATTAGCAACTACTTCCAAACCTGGCACTCAAGGAACTTCAACGGTAAGACAAGTTGTTGATTCAACACAGTTAATTGAGTTGTATCTTGTGAGTAATGACTATTTGAGAGATGTAACAGTTGAAAATATAATTTTGTTTTATTTTGTTTTCATTTCATTCCCTATATGTGGGTTGAAGTAAGTGACCTAAGGCATGTGGCTTTGTTGATTTGTCTTGGATTAATTGGTGGTCTTTGAAAATATGACTTGGATCATTGTTTCTCTATGTTGGAAGAGACACATGTGACTTCAATTCTAAGCCATTTCAAATGTAACATGTTGCATCGTTTAACTATTTCTTCTATTTTTTTTCCAATATTCCCTTGGATGAATTATTCATCATTCATGTTATTTGTTGGTTGGGCAGGTTGGAGACTCTGGGAAGCCTCATATGAAGCCTCATGATCCCTCTCATATTCTTCACATGAATTCAAGTAATGATATTGTGAACTTGAGTGGGATAGATAAACATTTCATCCTAGTGAGCATGCATATATGTATGGATTTAGGACCAACAACTACAAATCTAAGTCCAAATTTGTAATGGGCTCCTTATTTGCCTAATATTGAACAAAATTTCATGGAAAAGCTTGCAAGAATTGCTTAAATTCTGAAAAATTCTAACATGAAAACATTATTTGTTCTATCATCATAGATGTTTGTTGGGAAATCCATTAGAGAAACTTACCCCATTGACTTGGATCAGGAATTCAGTGAATCTTCTAAATCTCCAAAAGAAGATACTAAACAAGGCATATCAATTCCAAAGGATTCTAGCATGGTTATACCCCTCTCACAGGGTTTTTAAAATGAAAATACCACAATCACACAAAATCATTTGAATCCTTGGGTTGATGTTTAGCACCAAGAAACGTTTCCTTGTTTTGGACCATGATCACACACTTCTAAATTTAGCTAAGGTGTTATAAAAATAAAAATTATCTTGTTATACTTTTGTGATTCCTAGGGAAAGAGGGATGTGAAGTAAATGAATTGATTCATGATAATGTGAGTATATAAATTTTTCTAATTCATGATTATTTGTGTCCAACAATTTATTGAAAAAGATCATGTGCATGAGGAAAATCTAAGGAAGGAGGAGCAAGACCAAGAAAAACCTCAACATCAGGTTTTTTCCTTTCCTTATATGGGAATGTGGACTAAATTGTGGCTTAGCATTTGAAATATTTTGGAGAAGGTTAGTATAATTTGGGTTGAACCTTTACATATATTCAATAACCCTTAGGCAAGAACATTAATTCTAATCTTAGAACCTGTTATCACTTAAGAATTCTAATGCCAAAATTTCTCACACTAGTTTGATGATAAAGGTCGGTGCTAGTCTAAGTTTCATTTTTGTTTTCCTTAGAGTCTGAGTCTTAGGAGTATTCAGTCACATATGCATTCTCATTCATCACTGGTCATTCTCATTCATCATCGATCTCATAGCCATGTGTCAGTTTTGTTTAAAAGTTACTATGTGCCACAAAGCCCTTTAGGTGATTTCGTAGCACATGTAATCATTTTGAAGTGTTTTCGCAGCGCATAGATTCTTTTTAGCAGTTTCGCAGCGCAACATGTTTTAGGTGATTTCGCAGCGTGACATGTTTTAGGTGATTTCGTAGCGCATAATTCAAAATTTACACTGACTGCGCTACGAAATCAGAGATTCATGCAATCCGCAGCGAATCTTTCCTAACTGTCAAATCTGTCAAGTTCAGTTATGGTTGCATCATTCATTGTCAGCTTATGCACTCCACATATCATGTCCAACTGCTTATCTCCATTATTACAACCACTAGGTACGTTGGTACACACGGATTGCAAGTTCCAAGAGAGGCCAGGTATTCACAGTCTTAATGATGATTGTATTCGTTGCATGAGGGACAAGACTGCAAGTTTTCAATTTGAATCCATAGTTATCAAGCGAGGCAGTTATCAAGCGAGGCAGCCATTCAAGCGAGGCAGAAATTGAAGTTTAAGCAGTGCTAGCATTTCAAACCTCCATTACACTGAACCTTCATGGAGGGATCGGCAGAAAGAAAAGACCACAGATCAGGCAGGTGCTTAAGAAATGAACCTGAAGGTGTAGACATTCTCTTGAAACACAAAGAAGTTGAGCAGGCATTCAAGCAGGTTGGATGTTGGAATTTTTGTGAGAAACTACAGGGAGGTCATGCACAAACCACCAAGGAATTTGCTTTGAATTTCACAGGGCTGAATTCGAAGGTTGGGATGCTCGAATTGCAAGTCTCACCAGAGGTAATATCCACAGTTACTGAGATTCCAAGGGGACAAGAAACTTGGTTTAAGAATTTCAAATTTGATATGACTCCTTGCAAAGAGTTTTTGAAGCCATAACACATTGACTCAGATTTAAACAAGTCTGTGCCTAGAAATTATGTTAAAGACTCATATGCCAATCTGCTTACCTGTATACATAGGTACCTTACCTGTGAAGGCATATATAACAAGGTGTATTCATATCATTTCAAGCTTTTACTACATTTTGCAGGAAAGATATCCATTGATTTACCTTTTTACTTATTCCGTAGCTTAAGTAAAATGTGTGATAAGGTGCAGCTAAGGAAAGAAGCCTGTGAGACCTCATTGTTTCACCACGGTTTGATTAAGTTGATTGTTCTGCATGAACTCCAGAGAGTAGGTAGAGACTGGCCCACCTTTATATTCATGTCTGGTTTAAAAAACGAGACCGGTCTCAGTCCTCAAGCTGCAAAAGATCTTCCAACAACAACTGGTCATCAGGCAGAAACAAGATCCAGGAGGTTTTCAAAGTTAAAGGCAAGGAAGCAAGTAAAAGAATCCACCAAGCCACTGACTATCTAGGATACACCCCAGCAGTCCCATAAAGAGAAAGCTCAGGTCAAAGAAGCTACACATGAATCAAGCACAGGTGAAGGAGTTCAAAGAAGAAGGACTAGGAGCCAGGTAGCTAAAGAAAAAGGCAAATCAAGGATTATTGAAGAAAGCCCTGTTTCGAAGGGAGATTTAAATGACTTATTGCAAGCCATCGACATTGAAGAATCTCCACTAGTTCAAGCAGATTTGATAGAGTCGGGAAAAGACAAGGCTAAGAGAGTCAAAGCCTCGAAAAAACTCAAGTTTGATGATCAGGTTGATCAATTTGTCTTTAAGCCCAGGAGACCCATAACGAGGAAGTTTAAACAAATACAGGAGGTACTGCCAAGAGCAGATGAAATAGGGGAGGTGACACAGCCTCATACAAGACAGGATAAAGGCAAAGCGGTTACCATTCAAGAAGAAGATAGTGTGGAAGACTTGAAAAAGAGATTGGAATTGGCCAACTTTGAAATTGCTAGACTGAAGAAAGCTGCCAGGAAATTTGCAGTGAAGGAGGCTTATTTTAACCAAATGCAAGCTCGATGGGAGGACCAAACATTTCAAATACCCGAGGTGGTTGATTTTAATGTTCAATTCCATAGCTGGACTGTTCTTGCAATAAAGGAAGCTCAATTTATCAGAAAGGTCAATACAAACCTCAGATCTGGGATCAAAGTCATGAAGAAACAAATTGAAGACTTAAAGATACAGTTAAGCCAGCAGAAAGAATTTCCTTAAAGAAATCCCATTCCAAGTAAGGATATGTTCAAATTTTGATGGTTTTGCTTGGTATAATCTTTCTTGAAGAATCATACTTTCCATTCAGTTTTGAAAGGCCTCGGAGCAGTTGAAGAATGTTTAAATAGTAAGAAGCTCAAAATAGCAAAATTTTGGGTTGAAACTGTGTTTTTGGAATTACATAGCAGTTTCGTAGCGCGCTACGAAACTGTTGAAGATGATGACTAACGCACAGTAGTTTCATAGCGCGCTACGAAACTGCTGAAGCTACACAGTCTAATCTCAGTCAACTGATTTTGAAATACAAGTCGAAATTTTTTGAAAAGGAAATATCTTCAAGGGATCATATACAGGTATCAACTTTCAACAAGGTCAAGACAGGTGGAGGAAACATGTATTCGAATCTAACTCTAAACTTTTTGTCATAAAGTGATCACATTTACTATAGTCCAAGATATGTCAGACAGCTTGGAGGAGCTTTTGCCTTCACACATGAAAGAGGTTGACAGCACATCAAGGACGTGGCATTCTGATATATTTTGGATAATCAAAGATGAAAGACATGGTTCATTGGATTCAAACATTTTCAAGGAAAACCAAAGGCCGATAAACAGGGGTAGTTTCCTATGTTTCAAGGGCAATGGAGAAGATGTAACATTGAAGACCAGTATGGAGCTTTGAACATCCACCACAACCAAAATAAAAAGGAACCACATGTCAAAGAATGAGAATGACTGTAATTAAGGCTATTATTAGCATAATATGGAGTTAGACTCCTATTTGATTTAGATCTCTAGAAAGTCTAGTAACAATTTGTTATATTTAATAGGCAGTTAAGATTTGAATAGGTGTCATTAGAAGTAGATTTCGAGTTCCCCTCATGCTTGAGGAGGAATCTCAATTAGGTAGAAGAGCTCTATATATTGGAGAAAGAGCAAGGTAAAGAGGGTTGGAAATTTATGTAAAGAAGCTCTGATATTTGGCTTATGTAAAGACTCTGCTTTTTTTGGTAATACAGTACTGGCTTATGCTTCTCAAGAATCATAGAGAGTTCAATGTATGAGTTTCTTTTGTTGTCTTTTCATGTTATCTACAATGTTATGAGTATTGATTACTTAGAAATCACTTGCAGTGTTCTAATTTCCTTCATATACTCATAGACTATCTTTTTTTGTGTTTGGTGTGCTCTACCTATATTGAAATCTAAATGCCTTGACTTTTATGCAAAGCCAATCCTACTGTTAATACTAAATCACATATGACTCCATAAGCCCAATGGATTCTTGTTAATTTTGTTTCCACCATTTTCATTCCTATTTGTTTCACAAAGAGTTAGCCATCTTGATCGTAATCGAAAAACCTTTAATCCTTTGAGAGAGCCCTCTCAGGCTAAGGAGGCTAAGCCTTAGCTAAAAGATTGGTTTGAAACAATTACTTGAATTCTTCCTGGTCTGCAGCCTTCCAGGGCCTGATTTTGAGATAACAGAACCCTTGACCATATTAGCATTAGATTTAATTTCCACTACATGATATGTCATTGATCCACCTAGTGCATGGAATTTTTCATTGTTTTACCTACTCAAAACCAAGGATTGCATCTATTAGATACCAGGGCCGACTTACTTAGTTGTTGTTTTATATTTATTCATCTCCAACTGGTTTCATATTTTCCAAAATAGGTGGAATAACTTGGATATCATCTATGTTCATCCGGTGCCACTATGTCCTTCATTTGCATATGTGTAAAGATTATTTAAACAATTCATGATTTCCAAACTTAGACAACCAAGTTGCATGGCTCGCTAAAGAGAGATTCTATGAAGATTGAATATTGAATATTTACTTAAGAATTTATGATAATTTTATATCCAATTTATAAAATCCCAAGCATGGATATTTATAGAAATCATTTTGATAGATGAAATTCTTATTGCCAAAACAACCTAAAAAATCTAGGTTTGGAACTAGTGCTAATGGTGGGGAATAAGAAGTTTCATACCATTGACCAAGGTTCCAATTCCATTTGATAATATGCCATAGCCTATATGACAAGAGAAGTGAATTATTATCACTGAGAAATCCAATAAATGGATCAAGCCTAGCAGAACCATGTTAAGCTTAGTTTTGTCACAAGTAAATCCTCATGCCTTCTCTTTGAGGACAAAAAAGACTTGATAAATCAATTCAGGGAAAATAAAGTCTCACCAGCCCCGATTTGTATGAATATAGTTAAGGAAATATGCTAAATATTTCCCAATCCATATGAATATATATAAGAAAATATAATGAATCAAGCACAATAGGGTGGAAACTACTAAAACAACTTGAATTTGGCCAATGTAAAGATTCCAAGGCAATCCTTTAGCACGGGCTCAAATTATTTCATGAATCCAATGAAATGAACAACCCAAGCCCCAAAACCGACTCAGGAAAGTTAGTGCACAAATAAACACAGAAAACATTATTTGTTCTCAGATGTCTATTAGGCAATCCATTAGAGAAACTTACCCCCATTGACTTGGATAAGGATTTTAGTGAATCTTCTAATATCCAAAAGAATATACTAAACAAGACATAACACTTCCAAAGTATTCTAACATGTTTATACCCCTCTCATATAGTTTTTCAAATGAAAATACCACAATCGCACAAAATCATTTAAATCCTTGGGTTGATGTGGATCATCTCTTGGAAGGGCTAAGTGAAGAGTAATGAGTTGCAAACCAACAATAATGAGCACAGAGAATTGATGAAAAAATAAGATGTTTAGTGCCAAGAAAATTTGCCTCGTTTTGTACCATGATCACACACTTCGAAATTCAGCTAAGGTGTCATAAATATATAAACCATCTTTTTATACTTTTGGTGATTCCTAGGCAAAGAGGGATGTGAAGTAAATGAACTAATTCATGATAATGTGAGTATATAAATGTTGCTAATTCATGATTATTTTTTTCCAACAATTTATTGAAATAGATCATGTGCATGAGGAAATGCTAAGGAAGGAGGAGCAAGGCCAAGAGAAACCTCAACATTAGATTTTTTTTCTTTCCTTAAATGGGAATGTGGACTAAATTGTGGCCTAGCATCTGAAATTTTTTGGACAAGGTTATTCTAACTTAGGTTGAACTATTAATAACTTTGCAAATTGTAGTTCTTACAGGCAACATTCAATTTACAATGTGGAATTGACAACTTATGTGTATGCCAATAGATGAATCTATTCTTTCTTTCATCTAATTCATTCTTTGATATTTTATGTTGTAGGAAAGCAAGTTGTATGAACTACATGTTTATACAATAGGAAACGAAGTTTATGCCACAGAGATGTCCAAAGTACTTGATCCCACAAGAACTTTATTTGTAGGACGTGTTATTTTGAAGGGTGATGAGGCTGATCTAGATGGAGATGATAGGCTACCTAAAAGTAAATATCTAGATGGTGTTTTTGGAATGGAATCTGTAGTAGTAATTATCAATGATTTTGCAAGGGTTTGACCTGATCATAGATATAATTTAATTTTGGTCGAAAGGTAAGTTCATTTCAATTATTTTTTAGTGTCCAATCAAGACCTTACAATTGTTAATTTTTGTCTTTCAAAAGTGGTGGTTAAAGATATATGTTATTGCTCCTAAAACTAAGAGACTTCCATGTATAAATACATGTATTTTCTGTGTAGTAGGTGACAATTTTAATTTCTAGGATGTTAGGATATTCCGACACATAGGAAATAGTTAAGTATAACTTGGTCTAGTATAGAGTTAGGTAAAGTGTGTTTCTTTACTATGTACATTTTTTAACTTACAATCCGACGGTCACGATATGTAGTGATCTGACGGTTCATTCTCTCCTCGGTATTACCGACACTTGATCCGTGGCTTAACACCCGATTGGTCCATGATCTCTATTTAAAGAGCATGGAGGGTCATTTGTAGGTTAACCCGTCCATGAGATAAGCTTATGTAAATTTTCATTCTTTTATTAATAAATTGCTTGCAGTGGCCACGTTGGCTCAGGCCGTGGACTGTTTCCCTCTTTGAGGGTTTTAACCACGTCAAAAGTACTGGTGTATTGATCTGTGATCTGTTTGTGAGTGGTGTCCTTTGGTGTTCTTTCTGAGGAGCTTACCCTGTAAATTCCTACATGGTATCAGAGCTATTTGAGGGCCGCGTCCGTTGGTGATCCAAATCTGAAGCCGGTAGAACTGCATCCGACTACCATTTCCTAGATCTACTGTTTCTGACTGCTTTCGGGCCGAGAGGACTGTTCTGTTGTGTTGGGAGCATCTATTCCAGTGAGGAACCCCTTTCGTTTCATGCGAAAAGGTTTCAGTTTATTTAGCCTTTTTTATTACCGGATCTATACCTTTCATTTCTGCGTATGCTCTTTGCCCTGCGACTCTGTGTGATCTGGGCAAATCAGAAACAGAAAGGAAGGATTTTTCTCATGCGTATGCTCTTTTCCGCTGCGCCTTAGTGTGATCTCGGAAAATCAGAAACATTGAGGAAAATATTTAGCTTCCGGCTAAAGCTAACTTCGAGCCGTAAGGTTCATTTTTTTTTGTATGTCCGTGTTGAGTTTTGTGTTATTTGTTTTGTAGGGAAAAAGAGCTTTCTCAAAGCAAGCACGCAACCCAAAGCTTCAACCTCTCTCTCTCTCTCTCTCTCTTTCTCTCAAACTTTTTGTATAGCTCACTTGGTTCAAAGCTTTCTCAAAGCAAGCACGCAACCCAAAGCTTCAACTCTCTCTCTCTCTCTCTCTCAAACTTTTTGTATAGCTCACTTGGTTCAAAGCTAATTTATGAGAGTAGAGGTCTTGAGTTCAAGTCTCCTTTTTGTGGGGGCGGATTTTTCATTTCTGCACATTCCCGCACTTCGTCGGTGACTTCATCAAATTTTCTTCAAAAAGCCATAACTTCTTCATCCGGAAGCCGTTTTCAGAACCGTTTTTTTTGAAACAGCCTAATTTTTCGAGATCTCTCTCTCTCTCTCTCAAACTTTTTGTATAGCTCACTTGGTTCAAAGCTAATTTATGAGAGTAGAGGTCTTGAGTTCAAGTCTCCTTTTTGTGGGGGCGGATTTTTCATTTCCGCACATTCCCGCACTTCGTTGGCGACTTCATCAAATTTTCTTCAAAAAGCCATAACTTCTTCATCCGGAAGCCGTTTTCAGAACCGTTTTTTTTTAAACGGCCTAATTTTTCGAGATCTTTCCATTGGAACACTTAGTTTCAGCATCTATAGCTTCAGTTTCTGTTGAAATGGAAAGTCCATGCCAAGTTATTCTTGACAGCACCAACTACTTCCAATGGTGGTCCTACATTGTGGATTTACTTAGAAGTAAAGGTCTCTACAGAATGGCCACAGGCCAAGAAACCAAACCAAAAGATGAAGATAAGGCAGCTAAATGGGAAAATAGGCAAGATCAAGCACATGGGTTGATAGGGATGTCTATTTCTCCAGATCTTAGATTCCATATTGCAGAACTTGATACTCCTGATGAAGCATTGAAACAGATTACTAAAGTTTTTGGAATCAAAAATGAACTTAGAGCCCATCAACTTGAAAATGAGTTGTTTACATTGGACCCCAATAATTTTTCTTGCATTGAAGATTTTTTGTCCAAGTTCAAGACCCTTAGACTTCTCTTGGAAGGTGTTAAGGTTAAGAAAGAAGATAGTAACCTTATCTATTCCATTCTTACTAAGTTGGGACCAGCCTACTCTGTGTTTGTTTCCACCTTCCATTCTACAAGAGAAGCCTTCATTTCTCAAGGACAAGACTACAAGTCCCCTTCCTTTGATTCTTTTTGTGATTCTTTAATAAGAGAACAAGAAAAATTCTTACACCTTGGTCTTCTTAATCTTGGAAACTCTTCTAAGAAAGCGTTAGCCGCCCAACAGCAACCAAATCCAAAGAATCCTAAGAAGTTGTATCCTAAAAGGACTGGTCCTAAACCAAACAAGGGTCCTAAGCAATTTCAGCCTCAAAATGAAAAATCATTTCAACAAAATGATAAGACAAATAAAAACAAAGGGAAGAAGACTGATAGACATTGCAACTTTTGTAATCGAGATGGCCACTTAGAATCCAAATGCTTTAAGAAGATGGAAGCCTTGGAAGCAGCAATGAAGAAGCATAACATCCATTTGGAGCACTCTTCAACTTCAACTTCATCTTCAGGAATGGCACTTTCTGCATGTGGTTGTAAAGCATCTCAGTCTGGCTATGCACTAAATGTATCTTCTTCTTCTCATTCTCATGAGTGGGTCATTGATTCTGGAGCTTCTTATCACATGGCCAAAAACAAAACCATGTTTTCTTCTTTAAATGATTGTAACACCAAAAATATATATGTTGGTGATGATAGATCTCTTAGTGTTGTAGGGATTGGAACTGTTCATATAGACAATGGTCAGTTTAATGATGTATTATGTGTTCCAACCTTATCCTGCAACCTTCTATCTGTATATCAAATAACTCATTCAGGTGAAGGTAAAATTGTTGAATTTTCACCTCACGATGTTGTAATTAAGGACCTAAGAGATCCTAGACAGACTTTTAGCTACTGGCATTGCTGATGATTCTACAAGGTTGTATAAGTTTCACAACTTTGGGTCATCAAATCTTCCCTCGGTATTTGTTGCTCATAATGATGAAGTGAGCAAACTTTGGCATGAGCGATTTGGTCACTTAAACTATCGCTCTCTTCAGAATCTATGTAAAGAAAATATGGTGACAGGTCTTCCAATGGTATCTTGCAGAGATGGTGTTTGTTCCGGATGTGTACTCGGAAAACATCATCGGGACAGTTTTGAAAAACGTGCCTCTTGGCATGCCTCAGCCCCTTTACAGCTCGTGCATAGTGATTTATGTGGTCCACTTCCAGTTGTTTCATTCTCTGGCTACAAGTATTTCTTAACTTTCATTGATGATTTCTCCAGACGCACTTGGGTATACTTCTTAAAACTCAAGAGTGAAGTATTTAACATGTTCTTGGCCTTTAAGGCCTTTGTTGAAAAACAATCTGGACATCAAATTCTTAAGCTAAGATCTGATAATGGTGGAGAATATGTTAACAACAAATTCATCAACTTTTGCACTGAGAATGGAATTCAAATGCAACATACTGTTCCATATACTCCACAACAAAATGGTGTAGCTGAAAGGAAGAATCACACCTTAAAGGAAATGGCTAATTGTATGCTTCAATCTAAAGGACTTAGTCTTAATTATTGGGTAGAAGCAATTAACTGTGCAAATTACATAATAAATCGCACTCCTACTAAGGTTTTAAAGAATATCACTCCAGAAGAAGCATGGAGCTCAATCAAACCAGATGTAAGTCACTTTCGTGTTTTTGGAAGTGAAGCATGGGCCCATATTCCAGATGAGAAACATAAAGCTTTAGAACCTAAGAGTGAAAAATGTATTTTTGTTGGATATTCTGAAGATGTCAAAGGATATAGACTTATTCCACTTAAGTCCAAAAATGTTATCATTAGAAGAGATGTAAATTTTGCTGAAAATATATCGGCCTACGAGCCTAGTTCGGCGGATGTGCCACCTCTCCCTATCTCTTCTACTTTTGAAAATATTTCTTCTTCAGATGATGAAAGCGAGGATGAAAAGCCTTCCCCACCTTCTCAGGATCCTCCTTCAGCTCCTCAGCTTCCAAAATGGGTCCGTGCTACTCGGGATGCAGCAGGTGATCTTGCTGGTGATCCTACAGATCAGCGACGTACACATTCTCAGTTCGATAGAGCCTCTTCTTTACTGGCTCAAGCTTCAGTGAATTATGATCCTGACACCTTTGCAGAAGCTTCAGGCCATCCAGATTGGGAAGCAGCTATGAATGAAGAATATCATTCATTATTGGCAAATGATACATGGGATCTTGTTCCTCTACCAAAGGGACGAAAACTTGTTAGATGCAAATGGGTTTACAGAACCAAGTATGGACCAGATGGGAAAGTTGATAAACATAAAACTCGTCTTGTTGCTAAGGGTTTTTCACAAGTTGAAGGCATTGACTACACTGAAACCTTCTCTCCTGTTGCCAGAATGAACTCTATCCGCCTTGTTCTTTCCTTGTTGCCTCTTTCAAATGGGAAGTCCATCAGATGGATGTTAAATCTGCCTTCTTGCATGGGGACTTGCATGAAGAAATCTATATGGAACAACCTATTGGCTTTATACAAACAGACTCCAGCCTTGTATGTCGGCTTAAGAAATCCCTTTATGGTCTCAAGCAAGCTCCTCGAGCTTGGTATGCCAAAATGGATAACTTTCTTTTAGAAAATGGCTTTTCTAGGTGTCATTCTGACAATACTGTCTACACCAAGAAAGTGGGCAAGTCTCTTATCATTCTTGTCCTTTATGTTGATGATCTTATCCTGACTGGTAGTGATCCCAACCTTATAAACCATGTGAAGTCTAGCCTTAAAAGGAAGTTTGAAATGACAGACTTAGGACACTTACATTATTTTCTTGGTCTTCAAGTCTTGCAATCCAAGGAAGGTATTTCCCTTTCCCAGTCCAAGTATGCCTGTGATATTCTACGCCATTTTCACATGGAAGACTGTAAGCCAGCCCCTTCTCCCTTTCAGTCCGGAGTCAAACTTTCAGTCACTTGTACTTCTCCTGAAGTTGATGCTACCTTATACCGTCAACTTGTAGGAAAACTTTTGTATCTAACCCATACTCGTCCTGACCTTTCCTTTGCCGTTGGCCTTGTTGCTCGGTTTATGCAAAACCCACATGAAAGTCATTGGAAAGCAGCTAAAAGAATACTTCGTTATATTCGAGGTACAGTTCAGTTTGGGATTCATTACAGTGCCGAAGCATCTCCTCTATTGGTTGGTTTCACTGATTCCGATTGGGCTGGTGACCCTGATGATCGGAAGTCTACTGCAGGTTATGTGTTCACTCTTGGTTCAGGACCTATTACATGGGCTTGCAAGAAACAAGGTGCCATTTCTCTTTCTTCAGCAAAGCAGAGTATCGTGGTGCTGTAGAAGCTAGTAAGGAAGCCTTGTGGCTTCGTCAGATCCTGTCAGAGTTTGGCTTTCAGCGGCAACATCCGACTACACTTTGGTGTGATAATCAAAGTGCCATTCAACTACGCAAAGATCTAGTCCAACATCAGCGCAGCAAACACATTGAACTGCACATGCACTTCATCAGAAAGCTCATTCACGACCATGTTCTTTAAGTGCAATATTGTTCAACAGATGACCAAGTTGCAGACATCTTTACAAAGGCTCTCACAGAGGCGAAGTTCACTAAACTTCGATTTATGGTTGGAGTTCAGGAAGTTGTCACTAAGGGGGGATAGGCTCTAGTGCCTCCTTCCTTCTCCTATTGTGTCATATTTGTAAATCCTTCAATCCTATCCCAAGTTGTTCTTAAGGGGGGATGTTAGGATATTCCGACACATAGGAAATAGTTAAGTATAACTTGGTCTAGTATAGAATTAGGTAAAGTGTGTTTCTTTACTATGAACATTTTTTAACTTACAATCCGACGATCACGATATGTAGTGATCTGACGGTTCATTCTCTCCTCGGTATTACCGACACTTGATCCGTGGCTTAACACCCAATTGGTCCATGATCTCTATTTAAAGAGCATGGAGGGTCATTTGTAGGTTAACCCGTCCATGAGAGAAGCTTATGTAAATTTTCATTCTTTTATTAATAAATTTCCTGAAGTGGCCGCGTTGGCTCAAGCCGTGGACTGTTTCCCTCTTTGAGGGTTTTAACCACGTCAAAAGTACTGGTGTATTGATCTGTGATCTGTTTGTGAGCGGTGTCCTTTGGTGTTCTGTCTGAGGAGCTTACCCTGTAAATTCCTACATAGGGTTGTCACTATTATAAGTAGACATTGATGAGAAGCAAGATGATGGAACATTAGCATATTATTTAGTGTTGAGATGTTAAAAAACAATCTATAACACACACACAGCACACAGTGTGTTTGTGACACCTCAAAATTTAGAGATATTTCCTGAGTTATCACCATATGGTTTCTTTTCTAACACATATACCCTTCAATGCAAACATAGGTGATTGATAAAATTGACCATAATTATTTCTCAAATAAACAGTTTCATGAAGTGGATGTCTGGGAATGTCTTATAGTTGAACAACAAAAAATTTTCAAAAATTGTAAAGTGGTTTTCAATAGGGTTTTTTCAGTTGGATAAGTGTAGTGACATCTTCACCCTTTGTGTAATGTGTCTGAACAATTTGGTGCAGTATGCACAACACAAATTGATGGTAAAGTGAATCATGGTGTAACTCTTTCCCCTAGGACTGACAAGATATGCATTTTACCTTTTTTCCAGTATGCAAGTCTTGTCATACATTATTGGGTGTGGAGCCTGATTATCTTCTTTATTTAGAGGTATTGCCACATTGGACCCTAATTTGTAATGTGGCAACAACGCCGCTTGTAAAATGTACACTGCAAGGGGGGTCCAGGGGGGGTGGATGCAATCTTTGGGAGCCCCCCCCCCCGGTGGGGGATCGGGGGCAGAGCCCCTGAAGCTAAAAATAGATATAAAATTGCCTTGTAAAATGTTGTAATTTCATAGTCAATCTCGGCCGTTCATTAGGCGGAGATCTGATGGTAGAAGTTATGTTTAATTTAGGGTTTTTTTCCCTAGAAGGAAACCCCTCACTATATATGAGGGAATTGTATTCTGTCTATGTATATCTGTATTCTGAGCAAGAAAGAGACAAGATATTGTGTGAGAGGAAAAAGGGAATTACAACGAATCTGTTATAGGTTGTATCTCTTCAGTTTGTTGGATAATATAAAAGGAAGGACTGGTTGTTTCTCTGTGGACGTAGCCCAAATTGGGTGAACCACGTATATTTATGTCTCTCTTGTTTTATGTGTTTTCTGTGTTTATATTTCTACAATATATTTTATGTGTTCCATTGCTTTGTAATATATAATTTTCTAACATATATTGTTTTAATGTCCAGTAGCATATTTTGTTTTGGAAAAGGGGGCTTTTTATTCTCAAGATCTCAATATTGTTACTTATAAATGATAGGTTTGTCAATTGGGTCCTCTCAAGTCTCCACCCAGGTTTTGTTCCTGTAAGTGACATGACAGGACTTTGAGCTTCTACAAAATCTAGTTTATTCTGGGGACCATCCTTGGAATGAGGGGAAGTGCCTAGTGGGTTTCATTGTGAAATGCACCACATGGAAAAAATAAAAACATATAAAGGCCAGAAAGGGTGACAAGATGAAAAGTTGTACTGAGCATTGCACTAGCCCAATCTATAATATGAATTGATTAAAAATGCATAGGGATATTGATATTCTCATCTTTCTATTTCACCTTTTTAGAGAAAAATATATATTCAAATACAAACTCAACACAAATCAAACTAAAATAGAGAAGCCTAATTATGAGGATGTTTCTCTCTCCACTAAGGCTTGCAATGTTATTTTTCTAAATTATACTTGAATTTCACTGATAATAAGATGGATTTATATATTTCTTCTAACATCGAATTGATATTATGGTAAAGATATGAATATCCCATTAAGTATGACCTAAAGACGATTTAAATAATCTCACCTTTAGCCTAAGCATGTGGCAAAGTAATTTATGAGGTGTGAAGTTTGATTAGAGCCATTGTTTGTTTTCTTGTTTTGGTTAGAAAAATGTTTTTTCTTGGGTTTATGTGACTTTAAATTTATCATTTGTAGCATGTTGAGAAATTGGAAAGAATAATGTGAGAAATTTGTCTTGAATAAATTGATGTTGAATGAAAGGATAAAGAGTTTAACCAAGCTACAGTGCCCTTTGGTAAAGGCAGAAGAACATTTTAAAAATTTGTCTAAGAATACGCCATATACATAGTTTGAACACAAGTAATATATAACTTTTTCTTTTGCAGATATGTTCTTTTTTCTACCCAAGATATTGTAGCAAGAAAAATTTTGATATTGAATGAATTGTTGGAGGCCCTCATTGAGGTCTATTTTTCTGATGTCCTACTTGATTGATACCTTCTCACGACAAGAAGGCTTTAAAATGAATTAATATTTTCCTGAATCAAATCGGATTCAAATTGTATAGATATAAGAGATAAAAACAAATGTCAATTCCTTCATTTGATTGTTACTTGACTCTCATGTGGGAAATTTATAGGAAATGGGATTGGAAAAATGATGGCGAGACAATTATGCAAAGCATGTCGCAGATATGATTCATTTGTTGTTGGAAATCCTTCAGGCACCTGATCTATCAACTTTGGAAATGTTTCTAGTAGGGATTCTTATGGTTTTTAATGTTATGATTCTTTCACCTCATGGTTATTTTGGGAAAGCAAATGTTTTAGGAATTCCAAACATTGGTGGGTAGGTAAACAATTTTTTTATAATTGCAATGTCCATTCCATGATAGACCCTCTTTATTGTTTGATTGTAATTTGAATGGTTCCTTTGATTTTGCTTTTCTTTAACTATGAAATTGAAAATACTTGGTATCATGTCCATTTAAACAACATCCAAAGCTTAGAGATGAAATCTATATTACACGATATTGATTGAAATCCTTTTAGTTGTTTTGTGTTAAAATATTTTCATGACTATTATAAAATTTTACTTTCATGTTGTTATTTGAGCACAGGTTGTCTATATACTTGACCAAGTTCATGCATTAGAGAATGAAATGTTGTTGAGAATAAAACGACAAGGATTAGACATCACACCTTAGATTATTTGTTTTCACAAGTTATCTACAGGCTAAGATTTTTAGCATGTAACTTAGTTGGCATGATTGTTCCTAAGCTTTCATTGAAGGTTGAATACTAAGTTACTAAGATTATATTTTATATGGTGACATTTTATTTGTTTTGTTTATACAAGTCATTTAGTCACACAGTGGCCAATATCGCCCAACTGAAGAAAACTTGTTCAAGTTTCTTGCTTTTCTGGGAAAAAATGGCATTAACATTGTTGATGTTGAGGTATATCTCATATAAATCCTTATTAGTCTACTTTAATTTATATTCCAGTGTTTATCATATTTCATGTCTTATAATGTGCATTGTATCTTCTTTTGTTTTCAAAATAGGAACTGAGTATGATGGTAAGACAAAGGAATTGAAGAAAGATGAGAACAATAACATTGGAGTGACAAATGCAAAAAGAGAAAGAGAAGAGAATCGATCTAGTGATACCCTTAAAGACAATATCCCGCATGAGTCATAGACATAAAAACTGATGGTCAAGTCTTCAAAGTTGGTGAATTCACCTGCAATGCCTTAGCAACACAATGATAATGTTTTGAAGTGATGAAACAATATGCCATGTGTAAATTGTTGTCCAACCAATATTAAGTTGGAAACTCATATTGTAATATTTGACATTTAATATAATATAATTTACGTGGTTGAAATTGTTTAGAGTTGTACTTGATATTATTGAGTATTCTAATTAACATGTGTAACTTTGCATTTTCATATTAGATGAACATATACATTGTATGTCATTTTTTAAATTTAGTCGCAAAATCATACTAATTAATTTATGTTGATTAATATTGAACACATAAAATCAATTTAAAACTACTAAATTAATAGTTTATATTGATTAATGATGAACAAAAATAAAATGAATATATGGCTAAATTAGTCATTTATAATGATTATTAATGAAAGTAAATTAAATTAATATAAACAACTAAATCATTCATTTATATAACAAATATAAAACTACAAAAAAAAATCACTAATGTGAATGATAAATTTCTGATTACAAATGACAACTAAATTTTGCATATATACAACTATTAGTAGCTAATTTACAGTATCTTATAACATGACCAAAATTTAGTCATATTTATTTGGTCATTAATTGGTTTCAAAAAATTACTAAAATTTGCATATATATGACTATTAATAACTAATTTAGAGTATCTTATAGCGTGGACAACATTTTGGTCATATTTTTTTAAACGTTAATTGGTTTTCTTGGGTGATCATATAATAGTATATTTTGTTGTGTATTTGGTCATTAATTGTGGCAATTAATGACTAAATCAATGACTAAATTAATGGCTAAATATACTACTAGACAATAAAATTGAGACAATCAATTAATGACTAAGCTAAAAACAAGTAAAAGTTGGTCGCGTTATAAAATACTATAAATTAGTTACTATTGGTCACTGACTGAAAAATGGTTGTTTATATGTAAATTTTAGTCATTTTTTTAGTAATTAATTAGCCATTTTGTATCAGTGCATCATCCACACATCAATTCTTTTCATCCAAGGAACAAGCATAACATATAGCTTAATTAAAAAAATTGTAAAGGATCACTGCATATCCACATCAATTCACACTTTGTATGCTCATAATTTCACTTGCATACATATTTTCCCCACACACTAAGCTCACTTAAACTTTGTATAAAGGGTATCATCTTTCCAAAATCTTTGTACTTAGTTTCTTTGAGCTTATATATTTTGTTGCACACCCTAAGTGAAGCAAAGTCTCTATAAAAGAAACCTTAAAATGAACACACTAAATTCCCCATAGAGGCCACCATATAATTTATATTTCAGGTTAAGACCGTTGGGGTAGGCATCACATAAGCCTTTGTAGTTGTTTTTCATATTGAAACATAGAAAACTGTCTTTTAAGGAGCTTAAAATCCTACATCATCCAGTGACAAATCCGGTACATGGAAAGAAACTTGTGAAGGGGGTAAGGCTTAGGTGGTGGATTATCATGAACCTTCATGTTGTCTCCTAAGACATGGTAGGTGTTCTTGGTCCAAAACTGACAACCAAAAGTTGATATTCATCCATTCCCACACGATCCATGTAACTAATTAGTAACTAAATTTTAGGGCATCTTTCCCTATAGGTTGACATGAGGGAGCACGAAGATCTTAGGTGATGTTAGTCAAGCTCCTAGAAGTGTCACCAGTTCTTTCAAGATGTAGCCCCAGTACCCCCCATTATAACCCTCTCTTACCTTGGTTGGTTCTTGGTTGTTGAAAATGTCACCAATACTTTCGGTACGTGGTCCCAACATCCTACTACAAAATCTTCTCAAGGCCCAGTTACTATTTGAGTGGAAAGGACATTTAGTTCTTTATATGATAATTTTTATCATATGCAAAACCCTCACAAAACCTTTTTTGTTGACTGTCACAAATTAGTTAGATAAAGGGAAAATTAACCATTTATTTTTCACTTTGTTTTATGTATGTGATTCATTTGGTTTGCTAGAAAATCCTCCCTCACCATATATAAGTAACACACACTTTCTAGGGCACCATAGGGGACCCAAGAGTCATACATCACTCTAAACGCATCCAAACCCCTCCCCCCCAATTACTAAGAGGTGTGCCAAGTCTTTCGCCGTTTTTGGGCACAAGGCAGAAGACACCCACCTCTATTAGATCAACCTTTCTTGGCACCACCTTGATCAGGACCCCTTCCCCTTAAGGGGCTCGTTTTACCACCCCTCTGGGGAGTCCACATACTACCCTTCTAGGTAGTCCCACTCACACTTCCCCGCAAGGGACTCCATTGCACATTACATTTCAAAGTCATTTTATGATGGAAAATACCAACAAAATCACATACTTCGTTTCCCTAAATCTTCTAGATCATTCCTCACTTTCTTCTAGCTCCTAGTTCATCATGACACTGAGATGGAACTGTTAACACATTTTCGACAAATGACCTCCACGCACATTTCAGACCATGTCCATGAGTGTGAAAGTGTTGTATCCTTTGTAAAGTTAATGTAACAAATGACCTCTACCTCAATTTCTTTTTGAGATCTCTTTTGCCAACAGTCATAAATATGTGGCCACAACTATGCCACAAACATAGGAAGAGGCCATTAGTAAATCCCAACAGTTTGAGATTATATACACATAATCAACAATGGCCCCCCATGATTCGGAATTATTAAGGAATGTAACAGAATACATATATAAACATAAACATAGAGACGTGACAAAAATGAAACTTCATTTCATTAATATCAAAGAACTGAAATATGCTTACAATTAGAATGGAAATAAAATAGCTCGGGTGATGGTAGCTTATCTCTGAGAAGAGATGTGGCGGCTACATGCCTATGAGCTGTGTTACAATGAGGCTAAAAGGTCTATTTATTATTGAGAAACAATGGAAAACCCTAAACGTCCAAAAACCTAACCCTAGGAGATGAAACACCAAAATTATGGGCCTCGTTGGGGTAAATTGGTACATCAACTTCCCGGGGTCGTAACTTTAGCATACGATCTTTGTTTGACGCGCATAATACCTTGTTAGAAATATCTATCTGAGGACTATAAATTTCAATTATAAACATTAGGTGAAGGCCTATGTTTGCTCATTTTCCAAAAAAAATGTCGTTTAGGGCCTCAAAACGGCTTTGGAAGTTCAAGACGTGAAAAACTTCCAAAAATAGTAAATTGTGGTATAATTACAGAAACTAAAAAGAATAATGGTAGAATGGTGGGAGTCCAAGTGGAATAGGTAGGTGGCCACCATTGAGCTGAGTGCCTCCATGAGATGGGGAAATTTCTACTGAACTTGGTCCCTAGTGAGCCACTTGCTCCAATAAGGTTTTCTTTCTGCAAATGCAACCATACTTTGTCTCTCACATGAAACTTGTGTGGCACCTGATGTTGATCATGTCACTGCTTGTACTTGGTATTGGAATTCTCCAAGATATCAAGAACCTGTTGGCAGATGTGCTAGATGTGCTCAATAAATCTAGTTTCTTTATCAACCTCGAATAGTACATGTGTGGATTATCTCTATGTAGTTGCATGAGGCATGGCAACATCAATCAAACACAATGGTTCAAATCCTAGACCCACTTGAAAGGGATCACGACCAATCGAGCTATGGAGAGCTTTGTTATAATTGTGTTGCACATAAGGAAGGCTCTCTTCCCAGGTTCGTGGATGCTTGGAGTTGTACATGCGAAGTATGTGCACTATCATCCTGTGGACGACCTCTATCTGGCCATCAGTCTGGGGATAAAATGTAGTCAACTTTGTGAGCTTGGTGTCCAATAGTTTCCAAAGGCTTGACCAGAATGTTCTCAGGAACCTGTTATCCCGATCTGATATAATGGTTTGTGGGATCCCAAAATGTACCCAAACTCGTTCAAAGAAGACTTTGGCAGTGTCCTCAATTGTGATACTCTTCTTCTAGGATGCCAATATATCCATCTTAGAAAATATGTCCACGACCATAAATACATAGTTATTACCATGCTTGGTAGAAGGGAGGCCAGACAGATAATCCATGGGGATGGATTCTCAAGGCTGGCTGGGATTAGGTAGAGGAGTGTACATGCCTTGCTTCTTAATGGTTGGCTTGGCAATGGTGCAGGAAATGCATGATCTCATATATTTCCCAACATCTTGTCGGAGTTTTGGCCAATAAAAGTACTTTTGTAGTAAGACCACAGTTTTCTCCACACCAAACTGTCTTGCGACCCGATTGTAGTGCATCTCCTAAATCATCTTGGCACACTTGCTTAAAGGAACACAAAGGTGGCCCAAGTAACATAATAATGCATCATGGAGGTGGAAATCAGGAACTTGCTTGCCATCCACTAGCATCTAATATGTGGATGTAGGTTTTAACCCCATATAGAAATTACTTGCATATGAATTCTAAAACATATAAAATAAACAATGTGAGAGCATAACACATAAAACACATATACACAGCGATTTTCCCCTGGATCACAAAACCGGGACTACCAGCATGATTTTTCATTATGTTCCTTTCAATGTTATAATACATATTTATACATGCCGAAGCATCCAATACCATGGACCGAAAACCATCGCGTCCAAAAACATGTGCAAAAATCATGCACAAAACCATAGGTTGGTTTGCCCATCCTAACATAGGGTCCAAAACCAAAATTTTCTGGAGCGCTGCCCCGAACCCCATAAAGTTGGGTTACGGGTACACCTCAAACCCCCTATGACCCCCCCCCCCCCGCTACACAATCGGTGCAACGAAGGGGGGCTCTGCCCCTCCTCTAACCCCCCCGGTTAACTACGTGGGCTAGTCATGGAAAGAATATAACACAACCCAACATTCTCCCACTTGTTTTTTTCTTTCCATAGCAGGCCACAAGAGAGCTTAGTCATTTTTCCAGCCCTGAAATGCCCATTGTCTCTCTACACCAAGAGAACTTCTCAGAGCTCACAGATTTTGTCAATGCATTTGCAATATTCTTCAAAGTGTCAACCTTTACTAGCAACACCTTTTTGTCTTCTATCATATCCCTCAAAAAGTGATACTGAACATTAATGTGCTTTGTTGAATGATATGGGGGTCCTTTGCCAAGAAAATTGCACTTTGGTTGTCACACTCTATCATTATAGCTCCCTGTACTAACCCCATACTTGAACACAATATCTGCAACCAAACTGCTTCCTTGCTTGCATGAGTGGTTGCCATGTATTCTGCCTCTATAGTTGATAGTGCCACTACAGATTGTTTCTTACTCATCCAACTGACTGCACCTCCAAATAGGTTAAACACATACACACTTGTAGATCTTCTCTGATCTAGATCTCCAGCCCAGTCTGCACCAACAAAGCCATGAATATCCAACATTTTTTCCAATCCTGATCTTCCTTGGTCGCACAAACCATATTCAATAGTGCCACGCAAATACCTGAAAACACGCTTCATTGCTGTCCAGTGCTCCTTCCCTAGTTTTGACATAAACCTGCTCAATACTCCCACTGCATGTGCAATGTCTGGTCTAGTACAAACCATTTCATACATCAGGCTACCAACTGCACTTGCATATGGAACACAGAACATGTCCTCTTCCTCTTCTTGTGTCTTGGGCCACTGTTCAACAGATAACCTCACACCTACAGGAATAGGAACCTTCATCGGTTTACCATCCTGCATATTAAACCTCTGCAGTATTGTCTCGACATACTTCCTCTGGTTTAACCAGAGCTTCCTCTTTGCCCGATCTCTTTTAATTTCCATGCCCAAAATATAGTTTGCAGCACCAAGATCTTTCATGTCAAATTTGGAGGACAAATGGGTCTTCAAATCCTCGATAATTTCTTTGTCATTTCCAACCAGCAACATATCATCCACATACAAGACCAAATAAATAACACGGTCACCAATTAATTTAAAATACACACAGTGATCTACTTTGCTTCTGGTGAAGCCAGGTCCCCGTATAAATGTATCAAATTTCTGATACCACATCCTTGGTGACTGTTTTAACCCATACAAAGACCTCTTTAACTTGCATACCAGTTCTTTCTTACCCTTCACCGCAAAGCCTCCAGGTTGCTTCATGTATATTTCCTCTTCCAGATCCCCGTGAAGAAATGTTGTCTTCACATCCATCTGTTCTACCTCAAAATCAAAAGCAGCAACAACAGATAAAAGTAATCTAATAGAAGTTACCTTGGCAACAGGAGAAAAAATATCACCAAAATCAATTCCCGGCACCTGGGAATAACCTTTTACTACCAACCAAGTTTTGTATTTCTCCACCTTTCCTTCTGCATTTGTCTTCTTCTTGAAAACCCATTTGCTGCCAATGGGTTTCCTTCCAGCTAGCAACTCCACCAGATCCCAAGCCTCATTTTTGTGCAAAGATTCCATTTCATCAACCATGGCCTCTTTCCAGAGTTTTCCATCCTCTGAATCTACTGCTTCCTTCACAGTTCTGGGATCATTGTCAGTAATAGATAAAGAAAAAATTGAACAGAAATCATATGCCTATACCTTTCTGGCTGCCTTCTTTCTCGAACTGATCTTATCACACCTAGAGTTTGTGGCTCTTTATCTTCTGATTCCTCCTCTGCTATAGATTCTGATTCTTCCTCCTTAAGCTCAAACTCTATCTTCTCAGGTTCCTTTGGTTGGACTTCATGTTTAATAACATCTTTTACCTCTCTGAACACCACATCTCGGCTGTACACAACCTTCCATGTGACTGGGTTCCAAAGCTTATAACCCTTTAAACCATCCTTATACCCAATAAAGATGCACTTTTTAGATTTACTATCCAACTTGGTTCGTTTCTCCTTTGGAACATGTACATATGCATCACATCCAAATACCCTCAGATGTGAAAGAGAGGGTTTCTTACTAGCCCATACCTCTTATGGAGTCTTATCTTCCAACACCGATAAAGGTGACCTGTTGACCAGGTAACATGCAGTATCCACCACCTCTTCCTATAATTCATGTCCTAACCGAGCACCACTGAGCATGCTTCTTGCCCTTTCCATCAACATCTTATTCATTCTTTCTGCAAATCCATTTTGCTGAGGTGTATATGAAGTAGTCTTCTGTCATGCTATACCACACTTCTTACAGAATTCTTCAAATTCCTTGCTGCAAAACTCTCCACCATTATCTGTCCTCAGCACCTTTATCTTCTTCTCTGTCTGATTTTCCACGAGAGCCTTAAATTCTTTAAATCTGTCAAAGGCTTCAGATTTCTTCTTAAGGAAATATATCCATGTATTCCTTGAGAAGTCATCTATAAATGATACATAGTACATAGAATTACCCAGTGATGGAACCTTCATAAGTCCAAACACATCACTGTACACAAGTTCTAATATCTATTTTGCCCTCTTACTACCAGAGGGGAAACTCACCCGGTTCTGCTTCCCATATACACAATTTTCACAGAAATCAAAATCCAGAGAGTTATTACTCATACCTTCTACCATACCTTTACCATGAAGTATTTGAAGGCCCTTCTCTCCAATATGTCCAAGCCTTTGATGCCACAACATGGTCTTCTTTCCAGAGACCACTAGATTTTCTACTCCACTTTCAGAAACCACAGAACTGTTGCACCCATCAATAACAGTGCTACCTTGCAGCTTGTACAGAGTTCCAATTCAAACTCCCCTCATCAATACCAGTGCTCCTTGAACCATTTTGCATGTATCTTTCTCGAACACTGTTTTTACACCTACATCATCCAGCTTGCTTACAGAAATCAGATTTCTGGCCAATGCAGGAATATGCAGAACACTTGGAAGTGTTCTAACCCTTCCACCTTGCAACTTCAACTTTACTTTTCTGCGACCAATGATTCTAGCCTTCCTATCATCCCCTAAGAAGACATCACCACCATCGTATTTCTCATACTCACAAAACCACTCTCTATGGGGAGTGAAGTGAAAGGATGCACCTGAGTCAATCAATCATGCCTCATGATCTACATGTGTACTTGAAGAAGCCAAGTACACATCCCCACCTTCATCTGAGGTGGTTTTCGCCTTTGCAGAAGGAGCACCATCAGATCCCTTTCCTTTATCAATAGCTTTAGATTTATAGTCCCTTTTGTAGTGCCCTTCCTTTCTGCATTTCCAGCACACCACCTTTACAGGTTTTCCTGGAGATTTAGATCTCCCTCTGGATTTAGATCTCCCACTCGATGAATTATTTTTGCTTCTGTTCTGGGACCATCCTCGTACAGACAAAGCATCACCATTCTGGCTCTCCATATTTTTCCGTCTCATCTTCTCCATCAGCAAGGATGAGACTATTTCATCAAATTACAAGGTAGTTGCATTGCTACCTATTGCAGTAACCAGACTATCCCACAAATCTGGTAGAGAACACAACTGATGCACTTATCTTCATATGAAATTTTAATATCAATAGATGCTAACTGACTTACCACAGTATTAAATGCGTTCAGATGCTCTGTCACCGAGTCTCCATCTTTCATCCTCAGGTTATACATCTTTTTTCCGCAGGAACAGTTTATTCACCAGAGACTTAGATTGGTACAAAGTCCCTAACTTGTCACACAAATCCTTTTCTGTAGCTTCCCCTGATACATTCAGCAATACTGAATCTGAGACACACAATCGTATTGTGCTCTTTGCCTTTCGATCCAACTTCTTCCATTCTTCATTGGACACTCCCATTGGTTTAGTACCCAGATCTACCGCGATCCACTAATCTTTATCCACCAACAGATCCTCCATCTTGAGTTTCCACAACTCAAAACTTTGACCATTAAATTTCTCGATCTCTATATTTCCACTGCTCGCCATCTTCTTTTACCACCAGAATCGATCTCGCAGATCTCCCACTAAACAGGGTCTACCACAGGCCTGAGTGAAACCCCTCAGCAACAAAGGCGTCCCCTTGAAGCCAAAACTGCTCTGATACCAAATGTAGGTTTTAACCCCATACAGAAATTACCTGCATACGAATTCTAAAACACAAAAAATAAACAATGCGAGAGCATAACACATAAAACACATATACACAACGATTTTCCCCTAGATCCAAAAATTGGGACTACTAGCCTGATTTTTCATTATGTTCCTTTCAATGTTATAATACATATTTATACATGCCAAAGCATCCAATACGATGGATCGGAAACCATCGTGTCCAATACCATGGATCGAAACCATCGCGTCTAAAAACATGTGCGAAAATCATGCAAAAAACCGTAGGTGGGTCCGTCCATCCTAACATAGGGTCCAAAACCAAAATTTTCTGAGGCGCTGCCCTAGACCCCATAAAGTGGGGTTACGGGTACGCCTCGAACCCCCTATGACCCCCCCCCACACAATCGTCGCAACGAAGGGGGGCTCCGCCCCCCCTCTAACCCCCCAATTAACTACGTGGGCTAGTCGTGGAAAGAATATAACACAACCCAACAGTGGAGGTGAAATTTGGATCATTTTTGTATAGTTGCGGCCATCCAGAGGTCTCGTGGCCACAAGAGCTGAGAATAATATTCAATGCTGCAACTAGGGGTTGACTAAGCAGTCTGCAACATGATTGGTGCTGCACTTTTTGTATTTAATGTTCAAGTGGAATTGTTGCAGATATGTAGACCACTTATGATGGTGGTTGTTCTACAACTTCCCTTGTGTCTGTAAAAACTATAGAGGTCAGTGATCAATGTGGATGATCGTCTCCTTCCCCATAATGTAATGCTTCCATTAGTGGAAAGCCTGCATGAGGAAATACATTTCTTTATCATAGGTGGGATACTTTTGAATTGTATCAAAAAGTGTCTCACTATGATAAGCCATTGGATACCCATGCTAGGTGAGGAATTCACCAATAACATAGTCAGAGGAGTTTGTATTAACTCTAAATGGTTGTTGTAAGTCTGGAAATGTGAGTGATGATGCAGAGTAGAGGCAGTGCTTCAACTAAATGAATGCCTTTTGTTGGGACTTGGAAAAGGAAAACTTTGATTTCGCTCTGCCCTTGGTAATCTGACTGAAAGGCCAAGTTATTATAACCATATTTTCCATTCCATTATAGTGAGAAAAACCCAATATAAACTTACCTCATTTGTTTGGCTAAAATGCATCCATTTTCACCTTTTCTTTTACTTATGTGAGATTTATCCTATGATAAAAGGGTGGAATTACACGATTGAGTTATTTCTCATAATTAATTTTCCAAAATATTATAATTATAAGATAATAATTATTTCATAATTGAGAAAATTGAGAAAAATCTCATAATCGTGAAAAAGGTTTCTAGAGTTTTTCATTCCCAAGGAGATCAACTTGACCCACTTGTGTATGACTTGGCTAGGGGTCCATTATTATAGAAGTTTCTTAACTTATGAACCCCCTAGGTGTCTAGATACATTCTCCCAAAGGATGGAATGAGCCTTTATAATCTCGCCAAGAGGAAAGGGAGGGGAGTATCCAAAATATAGCGCCAGAGCTCTGTTGTATTGGGAGAGGAGACCATACTACAAGCTAGAGGAGAGGATCTTATTTGTTGAAGGTATATTGATGTACTTTCACTTATATGATTAATAGAAACATATGTTCCTTCCATGTATCTATTTGTATTCAACATGCTTTATAGTTGTTTCTATGATATTTTGATCTAATGATCTTCCGAGGAAGGTCACTTGTTGTCTCCATTTGTTTGTGGTTGTGTGTAGGGATCAAGATTAGGTGTGGATGAGGTAGATTGCTCGAGTGGAGCACGGGAATCTGCATCAGACCCAAAATCCTTCCCCAACCTACGAGGAGGCCAAGTGCACACATATTTCCTTCTAGTATATGGAATCAGCTTCTTGATGCATGTTTGATCATTTGAGTTGGGACATTATTATATCTCTATTGGTATTTCATTTTACTGTCTAGTGATCTTAATTGGGCATGAGATCGTGAAGCAATAGATCCTTGCATAATTAAATGCAACACAAGTGATATGGGAGAATCCCAACATGAACCACCAATAAAAAAATTCAAGGCCCAAAAAGTTGTGAAGCTTTATTAGAGTGATCAGGGTTGGCCGATCCCGAATGACTTGGATCTTAGTCAAATCCACATGGACACCTCGCTCATCTATGATGTAACCCAAATATTGGACTTGGCTCATGCCAAAGGTGCATTTCTCCAAGTGACACATAGTTTGTGTTGCCACAGGGTTTGAAGGACCTACAAAATGTGTTTCAAGTGTTCTTCCAAACTCTTGTTGAAGATGAGGATTTAGTCCAGATAAACAACCACGAATAAGTTGGTGAAGGGCCACAAGATGTCGTCCATTAGCCTCATAAAAATAGCAGGGGAATTTGTCAACCCGAAGGTCATAACCAACCATTCAAAAATTCCTTCCTTGGATTTTGAAGGCGGTCTTCCATATATATGTGCGCTCTATTGGAACTTGGTGATAGCTAGACTTCATATCGATCTTGCTGAAATACTTGGCCCCCTTGAGTTGGTCCAAAAGGTCATCAATCAGTGGGATTGGATACATGTTCCTGGCAATGATTTTATTTAGTGCCCGATAATCAACGCAGAACCTCCATGTCCCATCCTTCTTCTGTATAAGTACAATCGGGCTCCCACAAGGCTAGGAACTTCGTTGGATGTGCCCTTTTTGCAGCAACTCTTGGATTTGCTTCTTGATCTCTTCATTTTCCATAATGGAGCGGCGATATATCAACCCATTTGGTATAGGTTCTTTGGGAGTCATATCGATTGAATGCTTGAACTAACAGTGTGTTGAAGCCTCGAAAATTGTTGTGACAACATGGGGGAAAACCACTCAGTCCAGACCTTGGTTAGAAGCTTCTTTTCCATTTGGTGTAGTGGCTCCGACTAGGGATAATGGGACCAGTTTCCCATAAAATATTTTGATAGTGTTGGTGGGGTGATATATGATGGAAGGGGAAAATGACTAAGCTAAGTGTAATCTAATCTAACTAATAAACACATGCATATATCCTATTTTAACATTATTTAGCTATAAATATACCCAGGGATTAAATACAATATGTGATCTACAATGATGTCTTACAGCAATTGGTAATAAATATCATTCAACTACAATAAGAAGTGAAATTGTTTAACAGTAATCGTTTTGGATAAATAGTTAGACAAAACGATTGTGAAATATATATCGCATATAAAATCGTTCATGTATTCATAATATAGTCAAAGCTAACATCATATAAAAGTGCAATAATTCTAACTGTAATTTAGACTTTCACACATAAATTTTTTTAAAGAAGAAGTATTGTCTGATATATAAATAAAACAAGATCATAAGATAAAAGTACCATATAGGACGAGTCCCGCTTATGTGTTTCAACAATATTAACCCAATCTCAATCAATCCAACACATTCTAAGAGTACAAAAGTGCATTTCAATAGAGCATGCTAGATATTTGAAAGAAAATAGATCATGTTCCATTCATTCCATCGGAACCTCCTCAAAATTACAGAAGTGCAATGTTTTAAAGAATGTTTCTGATAAAATTTCTGGACTTCTCTCTAAATGCATGAGAGGCATTTAAATACTAAACTATAGGTCCTAAAATAGATTATTACAAAAAATAGTTGAGGAGGTTTAAACAACCTTCTTCAGATTATGCGAAAATAAAACTAAAATAAAAATAAACTAAATGACTAACTCCTTTGCACTTGATCTCTAAGATCGCAAATATCTGTCATAGGCTTGAGCTGAGTTGGTTGGCCGATCGCAAATTTTAACTGCGCAACAAATATAGTGTTTGTTAGTGTTGGCACCATCTTTTGTCTTGAGGTTGTTAAACACCTCAAAGTCATCCACTGACTGCATGGTTTCACTAAAAACTGCCAGTATGCTTCCCAATTCAGCCTACTTAGCTGTCTAGACACCTCCTCCTTTTTCTACGCTGCCTGCCTCCACTGCTGTTGTAACCGTTTGACATTCAGAAGAAATCTTGGTACACATTTTGTAACCAGGTTGGCACCATGCAGATTTTTGTTGATGGCTTCAATTATGCTATTTGTTGTTGTCACTGCTATCGTTGTTGCCCTTTCCACTTGTTTCAACTGAGAATCCCAATGTGTGAAAATGATGTCTTTGTGAGATTCCTCCAGCTTTAACAAATCAGCCTTTCTCCCATCCTCTAATTCTTGCTAGGTGATAAAGTCAGAAAACCTTTTATGGATTTCATCATACTCAAGTCTCATGTCAACAACTTGGCTTGTTAACTTATCATTGATCTTGCTATAAGGACTCATTTGCGAGATTTTTTGGCAAAGTACTTCCTTCTGTTGCATTAGTTGGGAGTTAAGACTGAGCACTTCCTTTATGGACTCATCGATTTGTGGATTATCTTTAAATTTATGTGTTATAGCTTGTATCCGTGCATATCTTTCGCTATGCTGGCTTGATGTTGTATTCTCATCTGTTCAAATTCCCGTTGGAGTTGAGCTACTTGTAATTATGCGTGTCCTAAGCATAATTACAAGTAGGACGAAAGCGAACGGGAAGGTTGGTCCTAAGCTACAGGGGTGGGTCGAGAGAAGCACAAACTACTAATCATCGGTAGGTGTTGAGTCTTGAAAATGTCATTCATTTCCATTACACTTTCACTATTATGTCCATTATATCACCTCCATTTCACCTCCATTTCACTACTATGTCACCACATTCATCCCACTTTCAGTATCATTGGGCCATATTTATGTTTTTCCAATCTTTATTAATTCTAAGCCTTTTAAGTGAATTTGTGGTTAAAAATTAGAAAATAATGTGCATATGCTTATACCTAACAAATGGGTTGAGATTGTTGACATGTGTAGGTTGAAAGGAGGCTTCTAGAAGACCCTTATGTGGCACTCTAAGGCCAAACTCGAATTTGAGTGGAAAGAATCATGGGATCATGAGGATATGTGTCACATCTACTAATTGTATTGTAACTCTAAGAAGACATGTGTCTTATCAGTTCCTATTTTGATTAGGACTCTAGAGGTAGAGGGAGAGATTCATGGACTCTCATTAATGAGATGGCTTCTCATATTTTTGTATAAATAGGAGATATCTCTCCTTCATTTGAGGGCTTAGAGCTTAGAGTTTGAAGTTCTTAAGTCTTTTTAGCTTGTGAGTTTGTAGTTCTTCCTTGATGGCTTTTGAAAGCTTTGGAGAGCTTTGTTGTACTTTGTAATTTTGAAGAATTTGAATAAAGCTTTGATGTTCTCAACATGGAAGGAGATGTGAAGTAGATCTCATGGAGCATATTAGAATGTAAGGTAGAGTAGATTTCATTTTGTAATTTTGCTTTGATTTCATTATGTCATTTGATTGCTTTCAAGTTTGATAGATTAGATTTTTCATTCATGCAATTTTAATTCATGCAAGTGTGTTCAACCGGTTGATTGTAGGTTAGTAATGCACATAGCTTTTTAATGACTAATGACATGACGGAATCATCTTGTCCTTCTGCTGATTTATTTTTTTCGAGTTCTAATTCCAGCATTGTTATTTCTTTCAGTTTTGTTTTGCTCATTTACTTTCATGCAATTTAGATATCATATTACTCAGCTTGTTTATGATTACTCCCCATAGGCAGATTGAGTTGAAGGGTAAAGGATCAGAACAGGGGTTGGAGTAGTGTGATTAGTTTCCTTTTATGCAATTTAATTTCCTGCAATTTAGATATCATATTACTCAGCTTGTTTATGATTACTCCCATAGGCAGATTGAGTTGAAGGGTAAAGGATCAGAACAGGGGTTGGAGTAGTGTGATTAGTTTCCTTTTATGCAATTTAGATATCATATTACTCAACTTGTTTATGATTACTCCCCATAGGCAGATTGAGTTGAAGGGTAAAGGATCAGAACAGGGGTTGAAGTAGTGTGATTTAGTTGCTTTGCTTTATGTCTTTGAGTTGCTTTAAGTTCAGTTTTTACTTTCTTCAGTTTTCTTTTTATACAGCAGCAAGGATACTGGGTTTCATAGTCACTAGCTCATTGATTAGTTATTGCATTCTATTTTGATTGAAGTAGCTGCATATTTACACTTTTGTTTAAGTACTAATTCCATCAATAACATGTTTTAAGATCTTTTGAAGTGCTAAGTTTTGGAAGTTACCATTAGGGACATAGGCCTTGTCTTGAAATCTCTATCCATACTTGCCCTTTAAAAGTATTCTTAAGACGTTAGAATAGAATTTCCATTTGCATTAGACACTTTAGGAAACCAACAAATACAAAACCCCAAAACAAAATAAAATCTATAAAACAACGAAGTAAGAAAAAGGTTAACTAAGCACATATGGTGCGCCACACTTCATCAATTTACGATACCCAGATTGATAATTTATGTAGAGCAATTTAAGACATCAAATTGACTAGACATTTTGGCGCCATTGCCGGGGAAGTGTAATTAGGAGACCTTATTTCTTAAATCTGAAAAAAAATTAATAATTCTTGAGTATGCTCTCCTCCTGCACTTCGTGTGATCTAGAGGATCAGAAAAAGGATTGTTAAGTAAAAAAAAAAAAATAATTCTTGAGTATGCTCTCCTCCTGCACTTTGTGTGATCTGGAGGATCAGAAAAAGGATTGTTATGCCTAAAAAAAAAAAAAAAAAGGAGACAAAATAAACTTCATCATTTCAATTGATTCAATAAAAAAAAAATGAAAAAAATGAAAAAATGAAACTCAACTGCTTTGATAGGTTCAAATTGTCCAAAATTGTCTGGTTATGGTTTGTAGTGGTCTTCAAAACACTGTATCCTGTTCTAATAAGGTTTTGCAACTTAGCTGCGGAAAGTGCCCTGATTCCGCAGCTAGTTGAGAATTCCGCAGCTGTTTCAAGGTTTAGCAGGTTACAAGCGTCCAATGGAGAAATCGACCACATGGGCATCTCCAGAATCGTCCTGACATGGATCCTATCCTAGTCACCCAGCTCAGATCAATGAAAAACCAGCCTAAGACCTCAGTCAAAGTCCTGTTTTTAACATGTTTTTCTTGAAGTATTTGCTGCCTGAAATTGAAAATCATTAATCATTTTTATAAAATTTTACAATTTCAGAGAAGAAGAAAAGAGAAAAACAATCCTAGCTTCCACTGTGGGCTTAACAAGAAATATGCATCCCTGTCCAAGCATTGGCCCTGAAACAAACCTGCAAGAACATTTGTTAAAAAAAAAAAAAATTAGAAGCACATTAAGCTTTTTGTTAAGGGGAACGAATTGGGCCATGATGATGAGAGATTAGCCACTGGAACACCCTATTAAAATCACCATTATTTTGGGTTTGCGGGGCTCACAAATTGCTGTAAAAGGGGCTGTTGTTTTTTGTTTTGTTTGAGCTATTACCTAACATTAAACAAAACCAGGAGAAGACCAGACTCTCATGACGTGGGAATAGTAGGACAAAGTGTGTATGGATAGATGATGATGACCAGTGGTAGGAAGCTCGGCTGGCTGGCTGGCTGCTGCTTATGGGGGTTTAGTTGGGTGAACAGATGGATAGGCAAATGATAATTTTTTTTCCATGAGGGAAACAACAGAAGCTTAACATGCAAGTACTTGGACTCTTTTGAGGATTCGTTCTTCTTTTTCTTTTCATTGCTGTGAAAAGGTGAAAATTGTGGAGGACAGCTTGACATATATGAGAATGCATCCAACCACTAATTTGAAAATTCTACAGGCCGAATGCAGAACAGTAAAAAAAAAATGTTAACTCAGGAAAAACGCAAAACAACAGAAAAACGTCAAATTTCAAACGCTCGATTTGCCCAAACAAAGATGAATTTGAAGAAAAGAAAACATGGGTTTTTTTGCCAGCTAGGTCAATTAGATAACCTAGAAACCGTTTGAAGAAATTTGTGGCGGTCTGGGAGAACTTCGCGGTTCTTTGGAGCCCATTTTTGCCTGCCGCATGTAAAAAAAAGATTTTTGAACAAATTATGATTGAATTCGGCGTGCCTGAGAAAGGGGAATTCCAATTTGGTTTTGTGCTGGCACCTACTCTACCTTTACCACATCTTCCACCCTTTGCCACCACATCTTCTGCCCTTATGCCACCCGTTTGCAATTCATTAACACCCGTTAAACAACAGTTCCAATCCAAGATGGCTCTCCATTACGTGATCTGGTTGGGTACGACTCTTCACAGCATCACTCTATTTTTAATTAATGATTATGGTATTCGGAATCTTGTCTAGGATTACTGCCAGTTTTCTAATAACTAAGGACAAAATCGACAGTTGTTTTATAAACGTGCTTGCGTCCATTCTACAGCCACCCAATTTTAAAATTTGTCGGATGCACTTTCTTCCCCTACTGTTCTATTGACCTCATGGCTTCATTTCCACCATGCTCACATAAACCTTCACCCCATTTTGTTCTCTATTCTGCCTCATTCCATGTACCTATTCTCTGATATCCACTTACAGTTGCTGGTTTCCTTCATAAACCCTGACCATTTCTGCTAATTCAAATGAGTTTTAAAGAACAGAAGGAAGGATGGGAGGACTGTTGAGGGCAGAAACTTGAGTTAAATTGAGTTACATCCTCCATATTTTTTTTTCTCCTTTTCCACGCACACAGCCACTCCATTTCACAGTATTTTCTACACTCTGTTTTCATTAGCTGCGGAATCCAGCCACTTTCCGCAGCTGATTCAACTTTCCGCAGCTAGCTTAACTTTCCGCAGCTGGTTCAACTTTCCGCAGCTGGCTTAACTTTCCACAGCTGTTTTGTTAAACTCTAGGTTGCAGGTGTCATCAACCAAAACAAGCCACATGGGTAGCTGGGGGAATGTCAGTACATGGATGATGTCCTATTCATTTGGTCAAATTTGATGAAAAAGACCCCGGTCAAAGGGAAGTCAAGTTGAGTGTTATCACTAAGTCGCCACATTCAGTCGCCACACTGAGTCGCTGCATGTCAAGAAAAAATAATAATTTTGAATCAATGAAATGAACAAGTTATTTGCTCACTTTTCTGAAGGTATTGATTAATTTTGGATTGATGATGAAAAATGAATGGCTAACTTTGTATCCAAGATTTTTAGCTACAGAACCGTGCACATTCCGCAGCTAAAGTCCAATTCCGCAGCCAGAAAAACCTCATTGTTCAAATCAGCCTATCTTTCTCATACAAAATCAGATTTTGATGATTTAAGTATCGTTGGAAAGATCTCAACAAGATCTACACAATGAGAAATCTATCATTAGAGTTTGAAATGGCAAATAATGAAATAAATTGCTGAAAATAAGCAACATCAACTTGAGGCACTAATTCCAAATCAGGTATAAATCCTTTTGATTTTTCCTTTGAGAACTTGTTTCATTAATACAAATTCTTTGTTTTGTGTGTAAATATCATAACTAGAGAGATTGATCACCTTTCTCCTTTGATCATCTTACATTCCATTGCAGAAGAAGTATTAGTTTTTTTGCAGGTTCCAAGAGGAAGAACAAACGACTACAAGAGAATGGTGTCTCTCTAAGAGACCAATTTGTTTCATAAGAGGATGATCAGCAACAAAGAGGAAATATGTTGATGCAAAATTAGATCCAAACACTTGAAAAAAAAACTTTTAGATACTATTGTCTCCATCACATCCATCCATCACATCCATACTTCATAATAAACCATTCACCTCATTCCACTCCATACTTTTCACTTACATTCACATACACTTTCCATCTCTTTTTGTCCATTCATAACCCACAAATAAAAGCAAGAGGCGCATTCACATGCTTATTGCCTATTGCCATTTCTACTCTCCAATGCCATCTTCCATTTTCATCTTCCATTCCTTGTCATTTTCATTCCGCAAATAAGCCCTACTTCAATGCAAATTATTGAGTCCATAGTCCTTTGAGTCTAAGTTCTTTGTAAAAACACCTTGAGGCTTGCATGCCTTAATGGCAAGTCCTCATGCTGATAAAGAATGGGAATACATTAATGTCCCTTATTCGTCAGATTTTCTAGGTGACTCGACTGCAGCAAATTCATTCGTACCTAACAAGATGTGTTTGGGCATCTTGACTCTCATTGTCATCAATGGTGAGAGTTCTCGTGTTGACTAGTGGCATCCATTAATGGCCACTAAGCCAACAATTTTCTACTATGTTCGACAGCAAAACATCTTTTCACATAGTAGGAATTGTACCAGTGAGTTTTGAAGACATGAAGACTATTATTTTCAGCATTTTGGAGCAGATTCAGCAAGTTTTAGTAGAAGCAATAAAAAGTCATCTTATCTCTCTATCCATGACTCCTCTTGTTCAGCCACTTGAAGAAGAATATGATCAAAAATTTTCAGCCACTACACATACAACTCATCCATTCCAAAGGGTAAGTGAAGGTATGTCATTTTTTAACTTTTGACAATAGAATTCCATAAAAACCTAGAATGATAATTGTTGGAAAAACATTTCTCTTCCTCATTTCATAAAATTGCCAATACCATGAGTTGGGGGGGAATACATTCATATTCATATCTTGCCATGTCCATATCATATTCAGGAGCCCACATACTTCCAACATATATTAATTATTACATTACTATTATGAGCATACAATGGCTTTTGAAAATGTGCTTAAACGATAAATTAAATACAAACAAAATCATGGTTGTCACACAAGAACCAACCATCATGCAATCCAATAAAGATTTACTTTGCAACAATAATCAAAATATCATTATGCAAAGTTCAAAGATCAAAATAGAAGGCAACAACAAAAAAAAATGATTGTAACACAAGAACCAACCATGTTGCAATTCAAGTGAAACACTTTGCAGAAATATGAAGTTATCAAATGATATCATGCAAAGTTAAGTCAAAGCTCAAGGATCAAAAGAGTTAATGTAATATATATTGCATGAGGACATGCAATAGCTTCAGTTGGGGGGTATGTTGAGTCTTGAAAATGTCATTCATTTCCATTACACTTTCACTATTATGTCCATTATATCACTTCCATTTCAGTACTATGTCACCACATTCATCCCACTTTCATTATCATTGGGCCACATTTATGTTTTTCCAATCTTTATTAATTCTAAGCCTTTTAAGTGAATTTGTGGTTAAAAATTAGAAAATAATGTGCATATGCTTATACCTAACAAATGGGTTGAGATTTTTGACATGTGTAGGTTGAAAGGAGGCTTCTAGAAGACCCTTATGTGGCACTCTAAGGCCAAACTCGAATTTGAGTGGAAAGAATCATGGGATCATGAGGATATGTGTCACATCTCCTAATTGTATTGTAACTCTAAGAAGACATGTGTCTTATCAGTTCCTATTTTGATTAGGACTCTAGAGGTAGAGGGAGAGATTCATGGACTCTCATTAATGAGATGGCTTCTCATCTTTTTGTATAAATAGGAGATATCTCTCATTCATTTGAGGGCTTAGAGCTTAGAGTTTGGAGTTCTTAAGTCTTTTTAGCTTGTGAGTTTGTAGTTCTTCCTTGATGGCTTTTGAAAGCTTTGGAGAGCTTTGTTGTACTTTGTAATTTTGAATAATTTGAATAAAGCTTTGATGTTCTCAACATGGAAGGAGATGTGAAATAGATCTCATGGAGCATATTAGAATGTAAGGTAGAGTAGATTTCATTTTGTAATTTTGCTTTGATTTCATTATGTCATTTGATTGCTTTCAAGTTTGATAGATTAGATTTTTCATTCATGCAATTTTAATTCATGCAAGTGTGTTCAACCGGTTGATTGTAGGTTAGTAATGCACATAGTTTTTTAATGACTAATGACATGATGGAATCATCTTGTCCTTCTGCTGATTTACTTTTTTTGAGTTCTAATTCCAGCATTGTTATTTCTTTCAGTTTTGTTTTGCTCATTTACTTTCATGCAATTTAGATATCATATTACTCAGCTTGTTTATGATTACTCCCCATAGGCAGATTGAGTTGAAGAGTAAAGGATCAGAACAGGGGTTGGAGTAGTGTGATTAGTTTATTTTTATACAATTTAATTTCCTGCACTTTAGATATCATATTACTCAGCTTGTTTATGATTACTCCCCACAAGCCGATTGAGTTGAAGGGTAAAGGATCAGAACAGGGGTTGGAGTAGTGTGATTAGTTTCCTTTTATGCAATTTAATTTCCTGCAATTTAGATATCATATTACTCAGCTTGTTTATGATTACTCCCCATAGGCAGATTGAGTTGAAGGGTAAAGGATCAGAACAAGGGTTGAAGTAGTGTGATTTAGTTGCTTTCCTTTCAGTCTTTGAGTTGCTTTAAGTTCAGTTTTTACTTTCTTCATTTTTCTTTTTATACAGCAGCAAGGATACTGGGTTTCATAGTCACTAGCTCATTGATTCTTTATTGCATTCTATTTTGATTGAAGTAGCTGCATATTTACACTTTTTTTTAAGTACTAATTCTATCAATAACATGTTTTAAGATCTTTTGAAGTGCTAAGTTTTGGAAGTTACCATTAGGGACATAGGCCTTATCTTGAAATCTCTATCCATACTTGTCCTTCAGAAGTATTCTTAAGACCTTAGAATAGGATTTCCATTTGCATTAGACACTTTAGGAAACCAACAAAAACAAAACCCCAAAACAAAATAAAATCTATAAAACAACGAAGTAAGAAAAAGGTTAACTAAGCACATATGGTGCACCACACTTCATCAGTTTACGATACCCGGATTGATAATTTATGTAGAGCAATTTAAGACATTAAATTGACTAGACATTTTGGCGTCGTTGCCAGGGAAGTGTAATTAGGAGACCTTATTTCTTACATCTGAAAAAAAATTAATAATTCTTGAGTATGCTCTCCTCCTGCACTTCGTGTGATCTAGAGGATCAGAAAAAGGATTGTTAAGTAAAAAAAATTAATAATTCTTGAGTATGCTCTCCTCCTGCACTTTGTGTGATCTGGAGGATCAGAAAAAGGATTGTTATGCCTAAAAAAAAAAAAAAAAAATAGGAGACAAAATAAACTTCATCATTTCAATTGATTCAATAAAAAATAAAAAAAATGAAAAAAATGAAAAAATGAAACTCAACTGCTTTGATAGGTTCAAATTGTCCAAAATTGTCTGGTTATGGTTTGTAGTGGTCTTCAAAACACTGTATCCTGTTCTAATAAGGTTTTGCAACTTAGCTGCGGAAAGTGCCCTGATTCCGCAGCTAGTTGAGAATTCTGCAGCTGTTTCAAGGTTTAGCAGGTTACAAGCGTCCAATGGAGAAATTGACCACATGGGCATCTCCAGAATCGTCCCGACATGGATCCTATCCTAGTCACCCAGCTCAGATCAATGAAAAACCAGCCTAAGACCTCAGTCAAAGTCCTGTTTTTAACATGTTTTTCTTGAAGTATTTGCTGCCTGAAATTGAAAATCATTAATCCTTTTTATAAAATTTTACAATTTCAGAGAAGAAGAAAAGAGAAAAACAATCCTAGCTTCCACTGTGGGCTTAACAAAAAATATGCATCTCTGTCCAAGCATTGGCCCTGAAATAAACCTGCAAGAACATTTGTTAAAAAAAAAAAATTAGAAGCACATTAAGCTTTTTGTTAAGGGGAACGAATTGGGCCATGATGATGAGAGATTAGCCACTGGAACACCCTATTAAAATCACCATTATTTTGGGTTTGCGGGGCTCACAAATTGCTGTAAAGGGCGTTGTTGTTTTTTGTTTTGTTTGAGCTATTACCTAACATTAAACAAAACCAGGAGAAGACCAGACTCTCATGACGTGGGAATAGTAGGACAAAGTGTGTATGGATAGATGATGATGACCAGTGGTAGGAAGCTCGGCTGGCTGGCTGGCTGCTGCTTATGGGGGTTTAGTTGGGTGAACAGATGGATAGGCAAATGATAATTTTTTTTTCCATGAGGGAAACAGCAGAAGCTTAACATGCAAGTACTTGGACTCTTTTGAGGATTCGTTCTTCTTTTTCTTTTCATTGCTATGAAAAGGTGAAAATTGTGGAGGACAACTTGACATGTATGAGAATGCATCCAACCACTAATTTGAAAATTCTACAGGCCGAATGCAGAACAGTAAAAAAAAAATGTTAACTTAGGAAAAACGCAAAACAACAGAAAAACGTCAAATTTCAAACGCTCGATTTACCCAAAAAAAGATGAATTTGAAGAAAAGAAAACATGGGTTTTTTTGCAAGCTGGGTCAATTAGATAACCCAGAAACTGTTTGAAAAAATTTGTGGCGGTCTGGGAGAAATTCGCGGTTCTTTGGAGCCCATTTTTGCCTGCCGCGTGTAAAAAACGGATTTTTGAACAGATTATGATTGAATTCGGCGTGCCTGAGAAAGGGGAATTCCAATTTGGTTCTGTGCTGGCACCTACTCTACCTTTACCACGTCTTCCACCCTTTGCCACCACATCTTCTGCCCTTATGCCTCCCGTTTGCAATTCATTAACACCCTTTAAACAACAGTTCCAATCCAAGACGGCTCTCCATTACGTGATCTGGTTGGGTACGACTCTTCACAGCATCACTCTATTTTCAATTAATAATTATGGTATTCGAAATCTTGTCTAGGATTACTGCCAGTTTTCTAATAATTAAAGACAAAATCGACAATTGTTTTATAAACGTGCTTGCGTCCATTCTACAGCCACCCAATTTTAAAATTTGTCGGATGCACTTTCTTCCCCTACTGTTCTATTGACCTCATGGCTTCATTTCCACCATGCTCACATAAACCTTCACTCCATTTTGTTCCCTATTCGGTCTCATTCCATGTACCTTTTCTCTGATATCCACTTACAGTTGCTGGTCTCCTTCATAAACCCTGACCATTTCTGCTAATTCAAATGAGTTTTAAAGAACAGAAGGAAGGATGGGAGGACTGTTGAGGGCAGAAACTTGAGTTAAATTGAGTTACATCCTCCATATTTTTTTTTCTCCTTTTCCACGCACACAGCCACTCCATTTCACAGTATTTTCTACACTCTGTTTTCATTAGCTGCGGAATCCAGCCACTTTCCGCAGCTGATTCAACTTTCCGCAGCTAGCTTAACTTTCCGCAGCTGGTTCAACTTTCCGCAGCTGGCTTAACTTTCTGCAGCTGTTTTGTTAAACTCTAGGTTGCAGGTGTCATCAACCAAAACAAGCCACATGGGTAGCTGGGGGAATGTCAGTACATGGATGATGTCCTATTCATTTAGTCAAATTTGATGAAAAAGACCCCGGTCAAAGGGAAGTCAAGTTGAGTGTTATCACTAAGTCGCCACACTGAGTCGCTACATGTCAAGAAAAAATAATAATTTTGAATCAATGAAATGAACAAGTTATTTGCTCACTTTTTTGAAGGTATTGATTAATTTTGGATTGATGATGAAAAATGAATGGCTAACTTTGTATCCAAGATTTTTAGCTACAGAACCGTGCACATTCCGCAGCTAAAGTCCAATTCCGCAGCCAGAAAAACCTCATTGTTCAAATCAGCCTATCTTTCTCCTACAAAATCAGATTTTGATGATTTAAGTATCGTTGGAAAGATCTCAACAAGATCTACACAATGAGAAATCTATCATTAGAGTTTGAAATGGCAAATAATGAAATAAATTTATGAAAAGAAGCAACATCAACTTGAGGCACTAATTTCAAATCAGGTATAAATCCTTTTGATTTTTCCTTTGAGAACTTGTTTCATTAATACAAATTCTTTGTTTTGTGTGTAAATATCATAACTAGAGAGATTGATCACCTTTCTCTTTTGATAATCTTACATTCCATTGCAGAAGAAGTATTAGTTTTTTTGCAGGTTCCAGGAGGAAGGACAAATGACTACAAGAGAATGGTGTCTCTCTAAGAGACCAATTTGTTTCATAAGAGGATGATCAGCAACAAAGAGGAAATATGCTGATGCAAAATCAGATCCAAACACTTGAAAACAAAAAACTTTTAGATACTATTGTCTCCATCACATCCATACTTCATAAAAAACCATTCACCTCATTCCACTCCATACTTTTCACTTACATTCACGTACACTTTCCATCTCTTTTTGTCCATTCATAACCCATAAATAAAAGCAAGAGGCTCATTCACATGCTTATTGCCCATTGCCATTTCTACTCTCCAATGCCATCTTCCATTCCTTGTCATTTTCATTCCGCAAATAAGCCCTGCTTCAATGCAAATTATTGAGTCCATAGTCCTTTGAGTCTAAGTTCTTTGTAAAAACACCTTGAGGCTTGCATGCCTTAATGGCAAGTCCTCATGCTGACAAAGAATGGGAATACATTAATGTCCCTTGTTCGTCAGATCTTCTAGGTGACTCGACTTCAGCAAATTCATTCGTACCTAGCAAGATGTGTTTGGGCATCTTGACTCTCATTGTCATCAATGGTGAGAGTTCTCGTGTTGACTAGTGGCATCCATTAATGACCACTAAGCCAACAATTTCCTACTATGTTCGACATCAGAACATCTTTTCACATAGTAGAAATTGTGCCAGTGAGTTTTGAAGACATGAAGACTATTATTTTCAGCATTTTGGAGCAGATTCAGCAAGTTTTAGTAGAAGCAATAAAAAGTCATCTTATCTCTCTATCCATGACTCCTCTTGTTCAGCCACTTGAAGAAGAATATGATCAGAAATTTTCAGCCACTACACATGCAACTCATTCATTCCAAAGGGTAAGTGAAGGTACGTCATTTTCTAACTTTTGACCATAGAATTCCATAAAAACCTAGAATGATAATTGTTGGAAAAACATTTCTCTTCCTCATTTCATAAAATTGCCAATACCATCAGTTGGGGGGGGGAATACATTCATATTCATATCTTGCCATGTCCATATCATATTCAGGAGCCCACATACTTCCAACATATATTAATTATTACATTACTATTATGAGCATACAATGGCTTTTGAAAATGTGTTTAAAGGATAAATTGGATACAAACAAAATCATGGTTGTCACACAAGAACCAACCATCATGCAATCCAATAAAGATTTACTTTGCAACAATAATCAAAATATCATTATGCAAAGTTCAAAGATCAAAATAGAAGGCAACAACAAAAAAAAAAATGGTTGTAACACAAGAACCAACCATGTTGCAATTCAAATGGAACACTTTGCAGAAATATGAAGTTATCAAATGATATCATGCAAAGTTAAGCCAAAGCTCAAGGATCAAAAGAGTTAATATAATATATATTGCATGAGGACATGCAATAGCTTCAGTTGGGGGGTATGTTGAGTCTTGAAAATGTCATTCATTTCCATTACACTTTCACTATTATGTCCATTATATCACCTCCATTTCACTACTATGTCACCACATTCATCCCACTTTCATTATCATTGGACCACATTTATGTTTTTCCAATCTTTATTAATTCTAAGCCTTTTAAGTGAATTTGTGGTTAAAAATTAGAAAATAATGTGCATATGCTTATACCTAACAAATGGGTTGAGATTGTTGACATGTGTAGGTTGAAAGGAGGCTTCTAGAAGACCCTTATGTGGCACTCTAAGGCCAAACTCGAATTTGAGTGGAAAGAATCATGGGATCATGAGGATATGTGTCACATCTCCTAATTGTATTGTAACTCTAAGAAGACATGTGTCTTATCAGTTCCTATTTTGATTAGGACTCTAGAGGTAGAGGGAGAGATTCATGGACTCTCATTAATGAGATGGCTTCTCATCTTTTTGTATAAATAGGAGATATCTCTCCTTCATTTGTGAGCTTAGAGCTTAGAGTTTGGAGTTCTTAAGTCTTTTTAGCTTGTGAGTTTGTAGTTCTTCCTTGATGGCTTTTGAAAGCTTTGGAGAGCTTTGTTGTACTTTGTAATTTTGAAGAATTTGAATAAAGCTTTGATGTTCTCAACATGGAAGGAGATGTGAAGTAGATCTCATGGAGCATATTAGAATGTAAGGTAGAGTAGATTTCATTTTATAATTTTGCTTTGATTTCATTATGTCATTTGATTGCTTTCAAGTTCGTTAGATTAGATTTTTCATTCATGCAATTTTAATTCATGCAAGTGTGTTCAACCGGTTGATTGTAGGTTAGTAATGCACATAGCTTTTTAATGACTAATGACATGACGGAATCATCTTGTCCTTCTGCTGATTTATTTTTTTTGATTTTTAATTCCAGCATTGTTATTTCTTTCAGTTTTGTTTTTCTCATTTACTTTCATGCAATTTAGATATCACATTACTCAGCTTGTTTATGATTACTCCCCATAGGCAGATTGAGTTGAAGGGTAAAGGATCAGAACAGGGGTTGGAGTAGTGTGATTAGTTTCCTTTTATGCAATTTAATTTCCTGCAATTTAGATATCATATTACTCAGCTTGTTTATGATTACTCCTCATAGGCAGATTGAGTTGAAGGGTAAAGGATCAGAACAGGGGTTGGAGTAGTGTGATTAGTTTCCTTTTATGCAATTTAATTTCCTGCAATTTAGATATCATATTACTCAGCTTGTTTATGATTACTCCCCATAGGCAGATTGAGTTGAAGGGTAAAGGATCAGAACAGGGGTTGAAGTAGTGTGATTTAGTTGCTTTGCTTTCAGTCTTTGAGTTGCTTTAAGTTCAGTTTTTACTTTCTTCAGTTTTCTTTTTATACAGCAGCAAGGATACTGGGTTTCATAGTCACTAGCTCATTGATTGGTTATTGCATTCTATTTTGATTGAAGTAGCTGCATATTTACACTTTTGTTTAAGTACTAATTCCATCAATAACATGTTTTAAGATCTTTTGAAGTGCTAAGTTTTGGAAGTTACCATTAGGGACATAGGCCTTGTCTTGAAATCTCTATCCATGCTTGTCCTTTAAAAGTATTCTTAAGACCTTAGAATAGGATTTCCATTTGCATTAGACACTTTAGGAAACCAACAAAAACAAAACCCCAAAACAAAATAAAATCTATAAAACAACGAAGTAAGAAAAAGGTTAACTAAGCACATATGGTGCACCACACTTCATCAGTTTACGATACCCGGATTGATAATTTATGTAGAGAAATTTAAGACATTAAATTGACTAGACAGTAGGGTGGGTCGAGAGGAGCACAGCCGGCCCATCGTTGGGTTGAAACGAAAGCTGCACAACCCAGTTCTGTTCCCCATGAAATATCGTTCCCCATGAAGCGGAGAAGCCAACCCATGAAGCCACGAATCGCAAACCATCAATTAGTATCCCCAACCCATATTGACTCGCCCCATGAAGCCTTCCATATCGTGGACCTCTAGCTCCCATATCGTGTTCAGTCACCCATACGGTCAGTCACTCGGCAGGTGGAAGGTCCTCAGTTGAAGGCCCAATAATCCCCGTGTCAAGTAAGGTCATCAGTTGAAGGCCCAATAATCCCCGTGTCAAGGAAGGTCATCAGTTGAAGGCCCGGTTAAATAAAGGAACAAAGAATTTTGTTGTTACAACAAGAACTAGCTCAGGAAAAATCCAATCAACAAGCAGCATTTGGACCTCTATCGCTTTGTCAATAGTTGATGTGGCATAGGCCCCTGTGTTTTGCGATAATTTTGTGTGATATTCAGACAGGTCCATGGGTGAGTCCTTCCAAACGATGTCCATTGGTTCATTTTCGGAAGTTGTAACAGTTACAGCGTCTAGCTTTCTTTTCTTCCTCCATCTCTTAACTACAACTTTGTGGGTAGGACTATAAAATACATCTAGTGGAGTTATTTCTTCAACTCTCAACAATGTTTTCTAAAGTAGGAGTAATAGGAATGATTTCAATGTCCTGAATGCCCTTAACTCGTTACTTTGTCGTTTCCATATTTGACTTGTGTTGGGTTTTCTTAGGAGTCGGTATCTCAGATGTTTGCTCAGGGTTTGAATCTGTGTGAAGATTTTTGTTGAAATGTTCCCATTCCTATTCCAATTCAATAATTGGGCTTTTACCTAACTAAGTCGATGAAGAGACAACTTCTTCTTGTTTCTTGCCGAGGTTTGGTCGACCGTTTCTTCTGTAGTCCCAGTTATGTCCTTCTCAGATTCTTTATTTGTGTTTTCTCCTCCATTTTGAGACTGTTTCTCTGAGTGCTTCGACTCATGTGTAGATCTCTCTTGGATATCTTCTTCATAGTTTTCTTTGGAGCTGTCCCCCAAGCTTACACTGGGAGTTAGCTCTCTTATTGATTATATCTGCAATAGATCCAATGGGACCTTCAATAATATTTTTTCCCTATACACATGGAAAGCCCTAAGATCATCTGGGGTTAAACATTTCGATGCCAAATGAAACATTTCTGAATATGTTTATGCCTATAGGAAGAGGACATCAAAGGCGTCCCCTTCGTAGGGGAACGAATTTACTTTTACCATAGTAGTAAAATTCTTAACAGTGTCGTTTGGGTCATACTGCCTTCCCAGAAGTGTAGCTAATTTCAGAGACTTAATAATCTCTGCTTCTTTGCATGCATGTCCAAAATCATGCAGCGCAAATGCACCACATTGTAATGGAAATGTAGGCCAAATGGCCTTCTTCTTCTCTTTCAATCCTCTTCTTAATCCACCTTCCCCTATTGTTTGGTAGGCTATTTCTCTGGCCATCAATTTGTTGGGGATATAATATGGGAGAACATGCGGTGAAGAAATGCTCCCAAATACTCTGATATAGGTAAATGTCTCCTCCCCAAACCATCTAGCTATTGGTAAAATATCCGCTTCGGCCTCTTTAGAAAACCTAGGGGCAGTTCTATTGTATACTTCTTTATGGATGGGTAGCATAACTCCTTGACAAAATTTATAAAAATGGGGGTGAAACTGAGATTACCACAAAGTTTTATGGTACACATGGATAGGAAGTGGGTCTTGAAGAGTCAACTTCTTTCCCATAATGGGAAATTTAGAACTAAAATAGATTGCATCCATTACAAAAGAACTCGTGAAAAACAGGGGATAAACCCTTAAAGAGGGACTTCTTTTTATCCTATATTCCATAATTTTCTTTCTAAATTATCTGACAAAATTTGTGCCCCAGTTCATTATCGTTGCATTCACAACCGCATCTATTAATAGGAGTCATTCCGAGGAAAACTTGGTACTATTGGGTTTAATGAACAATCTACATAGCATGGCTGCTGCGAAACTATGGGGAGAAGAAATAGATGTCGTAGAGTACATACCTGTTTTATCTCGTTTGAGCTTGCCTTCGTTCGCTATCCACGTTTTTGTGATGTCCGCTTGGTCTTCATTTTCTTGGAAAATTGCTCAAGGAACTATTTATTGTAGAGATTCCGCAGCTTTGGTAACGGTACATGAGTCATAGGTTGTCTGCTGAAAAATACCCCATGACCTCTTGCCTGTGATTCCTGAATGTTCGGTCTGCAATGTTTGCCTCGTCAATTACCCATTTGACCATGTCTGTATACAGGATTCTCTTTGGTCATGCAGTTATGCGGTGTAGGAAAGAGCATCCCATCGCGAAATAGGAGGCATCACATGACTCCTGGGAATCTGCAATGGCCTGGGGTGCTCTTCTTCTAACAAGTTATACATGGCCTCCCAGGTCGTAGTTCCTTCATCTCTGTTGCATGTAGTATCAAAGAAAAAAGGGATCATTTCTGACTTCTCGGATGCAGTTGTCTTTCCCTTCTTTCCCAATGCTTCTAACGATGCCCCTGCGTATTTTCCCTGAAATGGAGCAAAGCAGAAGTTATCGGATAACCACAAGTAAGAATGACAATGACAATGAATGATACAGATAACCCGAAAAGGTAACGAGAAAGGAGTTCTAATCAAACGCAAATGAAAAGATATCATATCACATCGAGCCGCTTTTTAACATAAATGCCATTAACCTATATTAAATAGCCACTAATGGTCCCTTATCACTGCCTTTATTTCTCATTAATGTATCGCATCAAAAATGGGAAGGAGAACTTTTAAGGTGGCGGGCTTAAGTTGCAAGAGTGGCGATTTTGCAATGCAATGTCGCAAATCACATTATCACATGTTTGATTGTGTGCTTTCTTAAAGTTCCTTAGGTTCCCGTGGATGTGAGATGCGAGATAAGCGGATTGTTCTTTTTCATTTAAAGTTATTTACCTTATAAAGCGATTTTCATTACGTGGTGGACTTAATCAACATTTTATGACAGTGGCTTCTATCGGGTTCGGGCTTTTATCGCATTTCGCAACATCACATAGTTTATAATATTTTAAACCTTTGTTAAGTGTTATGGCGTGGTGCGATTAAGATTGGATTGTATTATTGCAATATTGTATTTCGCACGTCTTAACATGCTTCGTGGGTTTGTGCCCTTTGTGAGCATCGATGTATGATTGCGATACGAGCTTTATTAAATATGAAATGCCATAGGTCTTAGCTTTCAGATGCAAAGCCCAATGATATTTAAGTTAGGTGTGGTGATCCTTTAGATCGCAATTCGTGAGTTTTGCTTGTTAATAAGGCTTTTGACACACTTGGTCTAGCAGTATGCAAAAGGGCAAGAGTTGCTATCTTTCAAAGGGTTTTGACTTGATATCTTGTTTTATTCTTTAAAAGCTTAAAGAAAGTGTCTAAGTGCTAAATTTCTTTCTGAAGAATTTTATCATAGGTCCCAACAACAACAATTGGCAATTCGCTGGAAGAACTAGTTATCTCTGACAGTTTTTTGAAATTTCTAAAAACTTCCAAAATAAAGGTAGTTCAAAAAATAAAAATACATGAAATATAAGATAAGTAACATTTCTTTGAATAAAGAAACAAAATCTACCTAATTATCATCCATTTGATTATCCTCTTCAATATGAAAATTGCTTTGTCTACATCATTCATTACTTGGTTTCAAAGATAAAAACAAGGGGCTCTTGCAAATATGCCTTTAGATGCACTCAATTGCCATAGGTAGAGCCTCTTCTGCTGGCAAGCGTCCATAGCCTCAACACGGTTACCTTTTAGCCAGCAATGATTCAGTATCCCATCTAGGTAAGAGTGCAATTTCTAAAGATAAATTCATATTCATATACTTACTTTGTTTCTCAATCTTTTCTAAACAAATCCTTTTTCTTAAAATTTTCATTTTCTTCTTAAAGGTCATTGTTTTGGTTTGGCGGCCAAAATTGACAATGTCATTCACTAGTTGTAACTTTAACTGAACAATTTGGCTCGTGATGAGACCCCTTGTCTTTTTATTAACATAATCTCAAGCCATTACCCTATTTTGAAATGCAATATTGGTAATGTCAGCTTGTTACTTTCCTATGATCATGGTAAGTCGGCTCTTGATGAGACCTCTTATCCTTTAAGTTTTAAGCATATTTTATAATTACACTCTAAAAAATGAAAGCTAACTAAATGGGGAGAATCATTGACTCCTTAAGAGTTTCTGGATGACAATTACAAAGTTAAGGATGTTTGTCTGCATAGAGTCCTTGCTTTGTTATATATACTTTTCTTAACTGATGGTATAACAAAGGTTTTTTTACAAAGTTGAGATTTATCAAAGGACAAGTAATTTTGGTAGAGGTCAATAAATTCCAGGGTAATAGAACTTAGCTTACATTCCAAATGCAAAAATCATCTTCTTAATAATCTCTACTTATACAAGCGAAAAGTCAAAAAATATAAAAGAGATTATTATTGTAAAGGCAAAAAGTAAATGCTACTCAATTTTTATTTTCCTAAAAAGTAAAAGCAATAGTATACAAGGAATATAAGAGATTATCTTCTATGAAAAATATTTTTTCAGAACCTGCCCATTAACAGGCAGAGAATCTCTCTTACTTGATAAATCTTGCAATAAAAAGGTTGATGGGCCTATTTGTTCCACAATCTGAAACGGGCCAAGCCACATTCTTTGGAATTTGGTATGCTTACCTTTTTCCTCGTGTGCTTTATCCCATTTCAATACCAAGTCTCCGAGCTGAAAGGATTTTGAACTTACAGAATTCGCATCAAATGAAGATTTGACTAACTGTTGATGATGTGCATGTGTGATTTTGGCCTTTTCCCTTTCTTCTTCAAGCTTAAGGATTTGTGATTGTCTTACTTGCATAGAAGAGGAAGGGGTTTCTTCAATAAATTGAACTAGGGCTAGAGAGGGAATAGCTACATTTGTAGGGAGGATAGCTTCTTTCCCATAGACCAAATTAAAAGGAGAAGTGCCTATTGAGGCCTTCTGTGTTATTCGATCTGCCCATAGAGAAAATGTTAAAGATTTGTGCCAGTTTTTCTGACTTTGATCAACAGTTCGTTTGATGATTCTTATGAGATTTTTGTTTGTAGATTTGGCCAAGCCATTTCCCTAAGGATAATAGTTAGCAGAGTATTTAAGTTTAAAACCTCTTTTAAGAGAAAATTCTGTCATAGCATTGCCTGTAAAATAAGACGCATTGTCAAACATGAGGGAAGATGGTAGACCAAATCTAGTAATAATAAATTGGTCAATAAATTCAATGATGTTATCAGAATTGGCTACCTTAAGTGGAATTTCTTCCACCCACTTTGTGAAGTAATCAGTTGCTATAAGGATATATTTATGTTGCTTTGAAGAGTGAGGAATGATCTCACCTATTATGTCCAGTCCCCATTGTTCAAATGATTGTTCAATGTTGACTCGATGTAATGATAATGCAGGTTTCCTCTGTCTTCCAATATTTGTTTGACAGACTTTACATTTCCTTACATACTCGTGTGCTTCTTTAAATAAGGTTGGCCAATAATATCCAACATGCAGGATTTTATGTGCATTCGTGTCCCCTTCAAAATGTCCACCAATTGGTCCATCATGGAGTTCCTGCAAAACATTTTATGCCTCAAATTTTTCAAGACATCTAAACAAAACATAATCATAATTTATTCTAAACAACACATTATTGATGATTTGATATTGTTTAGATTTTAACCTCAAAGCCCTTTTTCTTTTGCAACTTAGTTGCATAAGGGCATATCCATTTTTCAAGTAAAATATGATATCAGCATATTTGGATTCAGTTTCGTTGAGGCTTACCTCATATACTTGTATATCATCACCTGAATCTTATAGTGTTGGTAAGTTGGATGCTCCTGCTAACATTCTGCAAAAACCTTGACCTTTTACAATTTTAGCTGGTCTGATCTCAATGTCATATTCTTGCAGTGTTGTTACCCAATTTTCCATTTTCTCACCTACATCTCTTTGTATTAATAAATTTCTCACTGCTGAGAATGGGACTACTACCTTGGTGTGAGTTTTGAGGAGAAAGGGTCTGAAATGTTTTATTGATTTGAAAATAGCGAAAGCTTGTTTTTCAACATCTGAATAGTTTAATTCACCCCCCTGCAAATTGGAGCTAAAGAAAGAAATTGGTGCTTCGGCTTTGTCATCATTGACCTGTGTTAATATAGCTGCATATGATTTCTCGGAAGCAAAGGTATATAAAATGAAATGATTAGAAAAATTCAGGGTTGCTAATGAGGGAGAATTTATGATTTCTTGTTTAATCATATCAAAGGCTTCATGCTCAGTATGTCCCCATTTAAAAAGAGAATTTTTCTTAATCATAGATTGGAGAGGTAAAACAATTCGTGAAAATTTAAGGACAAATATTTTGACAAAATTTATCTGACCTAGGAAAGATTGCATGGATTTCTTGTTATGAGGTAAAGGGATTTCAGAAATTTCTCTTATCCTATCAAGATCAATGTGAATTCCTTCTTTGGATACAATAAATCCAAGGAGATTTCCTTCACTTAAAGCAAAGAAAGATTTCTTGGGATTGAGATAAATTCCATACCTCTAACAACACTCAAAGATTTGTTTTAAATCCTTTAAATGATTACTGCACCTTTTTGAGTACACAGTTATATCATCTAAATAGATTACCATTGATTTATTCACCAAGCCTTTGAAAGCTATGTCCATGGCTCTCTGAAATGTGGCACCAACATTGATTAATCCAAATGGCATCTTTTGATAGGCATAGGTGCCCCATTTGGTCTGAAAGGTAGTCTTTAGCCGGTCATCTGGATGTACTAGAATCTGATTATAACCTGAAAATCCATCCAAAAAAGACATTAGTTCTGATCCTGCAACTGATTACAGTATCTGTTCCATAGGAGGTAATGGGAAGTTGTCCTTCTAACAATCTTTGTTGAGATTGCAAAAGTCTATACATATTCGAATATCACCATTCTTTTTTCTGACTGGAACAAGGTTGGAAACCCACCTTGAGTGCCTGACAGGAAATATTATTTTGGCTTTGAGCAGCTTATTCAATTCAGATTTGATCTGATTTTCTAAATTCGGGTGGATATTTCTTAGCTTTTGCTACATGGGTTTTTCATTAGATATCATGGGGATGGTATGTTGAATTATGGAAGTGTCATATGTCTTAAGGTCTTCATAGTTCCAAGCAAAGACATTCTTGTATTTCTTCAACAAATGGATGAAGGTTGATTTTTCATCTGGTGTAAGACCAAGTCCTAGATTGATATTCTGAGGCTTAAGGTCAGTTCCAAGATTAACTAATTCAAACCTCAAAGTTGAACTTTGGAGTTTTGAGTTAGTGGGTTTTTTGAATCTGTCCTTGAGATCATATAAGTCTTCCAGCTTAACCACAGACTTAGGTATGGAATTCACAGTTGTTTCTTGCTTAAGCTGGTTGTCATGTTGATCTTCATCTATTATCTAGTTGTCATAAGAGCCTTCATGTGTTAGAGAACTTATGATATATGGACCATTATTAAAGACTCGCCAATTGGTGATATTGAGGGAATAGAAGGCCTAAAAATCAATTTAATAGAAAAGCGATCAGGGCTATAATCTCCTAGTGGAATGAGCTTGGATGCAACATTAGCCAAAAGATCGGCACTTGCATTTTGGAGTCTTGGGATAGGGGAAATATTAAACATTGTAAAATGAGAAGTGAGGTCCTGGACTAATGATTGATAATGTTTCAAATGTCCAGAAAGAAAATGCATATTATTTATTACCTGTTTTATCACAATTTCTGAATCTCCAAACACTTGAAGATGTTTTATATTAAGGCCAATAGATTTATACATCCCTTGAACTAATGCTTCATATTCGACAGTGTTGTTTGTGCATTCGAATTCAAGCCTGCATGTTAACATAGTTTTTTTCCCTTATGGGCTAACTAATATGCATCCTGCTCCGGCTCCATCATTAGATTTGGATCCGTCAAAAAATAATTTCCAAAATAAAGAGATAACTACAGGTTTATCTACAAAATTTATACACTTAGAAGCATCTGTTTGAGAGTAATGTTCAATTTGCGATACAACAAAATTTTCCAAGAAGGGTCAAGTATTTGCATTAAACTTTCCTAGAAATGATTCAACTGAGTAGTTTCTGATGATATTGCTACTATATGTGTCTGGCTTATTCTCTCCCTCTAATTCTGTGACAATATACTTTTGATGTTTTTCGCGGTCAACCCTTATTTGATTTGGCTTGCCATTATAGGGAAGCCACATGTGGGACTAGTCAGTTGCAAAATAGCCATGAAGCTTTTCTGACCAGTCTCTGCTAAGGATTAAGCCGTAGAACTCGGGGATATCAACCACAAGAATGTCAATGACTTGACACACTTTCGGGTTTGATGAGAGTCTAATAGTGACTTGATTGAGTTCTCCTATAACTTTGACTTAGGATCGGTCTAACTGCACAATGCGAACAACAGATTTTTGGGGCTCCACATTTAATTTCACACAGACTATTCTTGGTAGGATGTTGGATGAAGCTCCATAATCAACTAAACAATTGTGTAGATTCTTGTTGAAAACTTCAAAAGTCAAAAGAAATGGAGGAGTATGGAATTTGGACCTTCCTCCTATTAGAGAAATATCAGTAGGATTCGATTTTTTCTATTGAGGTATTAGGAGGCCTTACCATTTCTTGGGCAGCTTGCGAGATTACAGTAGCGAGAAGCAGAGAAGTAGCAACAACTTTTAGATCTTTGAGAAATAACTTTTTTTGATGTTTTAACTTACTAAGCTCATGGAATGTGACGTTCGCCCTAGTATTTTTCATATCTTCTACTATGTTGTATTCCATTATATTAGAGACTAGAATGGTTTTAGCTTAAGGTGAAGAATTTGTTTGAGGAGGAGCAGTTTGAGTGGATTTAGACAAAGATTTCTTACCTATTGCTTTGTCTTTGGGAGCTGGATTTGATAACTTATGCTTTGGATTTGTTTGTGGCAAATCAATAAGGCTTCTACTCCTAGTTGCAACAGGTAATGTTTCCTATGCTTCTTCATTGGGAAGGATAAAAATCCCACATTCCTTGTAACTCAACTACTTCTTCATCATCTGTTTGTTCTTCAACTATTGAGACTTCTTCTTCTTCTACATCTGATTCAACATTTGATATGGTGCTTGGTGGCTTAGTATCAGAGGAGGGATTTCTTTTGTATGGTCTGAAAGGTTTCTTTGAGGAAGTCTCTGCTACCTATTTCTTGATATCAACCATTTCATTGGACATGGTTTTAAGGACTTTTTGTAGACCTTCAAGATCAAAAGGATCTTTAGGTGGTTTTTTCTTGGATTCGTCCCTAAAATTTACTTTCTTGGATTTCCATTCTTCTAATGCATTCTTCTTATTTAAGGCTAAAATGCATTTTCTATAGCTATGGCTTCTTTCATGTTTTCTTCCAAAGTTGATTTGGCAGCTCTATCAACAAAAATAGTTGTGTTTGAGGGAAGGGAAGAAATGTATCATTCATTATAGAATTCATCATTGGGCTTAGATGTCATTGATATTTTATTCAATAACTTGTTAAAACGTGAATTGAAGTCCTTAATCGGTTCTCTAGGTTCGGCTTTCAACTTGGAGAGACCATTGATAATAGTATCCCTTGATCTGTCATCTCCAAACTTGGTCAGGAACTACCCTTGAAAGGAATCCCAACTATTAATGGAACCTGATGGTAATGAAAAGTACCATGATCCTGCTGATCCTTGTAAGGTATAAGGGAATAATCTTACAACTGCATCTTCTTCTACTACTTCGTTGTGTAGGAATTTACAGGGTAAAGAAGAGGCTTTATCAAACTGAGAATATGTACGTCGTTGATCTGTAGGATCACCTGAAAGAGAACCTGCTACATCCCGAGTAGCACAGACCCCTATTAGAAGTTGAGGAGCTGAAGGAGGATCCTGAGATGGTGGGGGAGGATTGCCATCCTCACTGTCATCATCTGAAGAAGAAATATTTTCAGAAGTAGAAGGGATGGAGAGAGGTGGCACATCCACCAAACCAGACTCGTAGGCCGATATATTTTTAGCAAACTTTACATCTCTTCTAATGATAACATTTTTGGACTTAAGTGGAATAAGTCTATATCCTTTAACATCTTCAGAATATCCAACAAAAATACATTTTTCACTCTTAGGTTCTAAAGCTTTATGTTTCTCATCTGGAATATGGGCCCATGCTTCACTTCCAAAAACACGAAAGTGACTTACATCTGGTTTAATTGAGCTCCATGCTTCTTCTGGAGTGATATTCTTTAAAACCTTAGTAGGAGTGTGATTTACTATGTAATTTGAACAGTTAATTGCTTCTGCCCAAAAATTAAGACTAAGTCCTTTAGATTGAAGCATACATTTAGCCATTTCCTTTAAGGTGCGATTCTTCCTTTCAGCTACACCATTTTGTTGTGGAGTATATGGAATAGTATGTTGCATTTGAATTCCATTCTTAGTGCAAAAGTTGATGAATTTGTTGTTAACATATTCTCCGCCATTATCAGATCTTAGCTTAAGAATTTGATGTCCAGATTGTTTTTCAACAAAGGCCTTAAAGGCCAAGAACATGTTAAATACTTCACTCTTGAGTTTCAAGAAGTATGCCCAAGTGCATCTGGAGAAATCATCAATTAAAGTTAAGAAATACTTGTAGCCAGAGAATGAAACAACTGGAAGTGGACCACATAAATCACTATGCACAAGCTGTAAAGGGGATGAGGCATGCCAAGAGGCACGTTTTTCAAAACTATCTCGATGATGTTTTCTGAGTACACATCCAGAACAAACACCATCTCTGCAAGATACCATAGGAAGACCTGTCACCATATTTTATTTACATAGATTTTGAAGGGAGCGATAATTTAAGTGACCAGGTCGCTCATGCCAAAGTTTGTTCACTTCATCATTATGAGCAAAAATACCGAGGGAAGAGTTGATGACCCAAAGTTGTTAAACTTATACAACCTTATAGAATCATCAGCAATGCCAGTAGCTAAAATCTATTTAGGATCTCTTAGGTCCTTAATTACAACATCATGCGGTGAAAATTCAACAGTTTTACCTTCACCTACGTGAGTTATCTGACATATAGATAGAAGGTTGCAGGATAAGGTTGGAACACATAATACATCATTAAAATAATGATTGTCTAGATGAACAGTTCCAGTCCCTATAATACTAAGAGATATATCATCACCAACATATATATTTTTGGTGTTACAATCATTTAAAAAAGAAAACATGGCTTTGTTTTGGGCCATGTGATAAGAAGCTCCACAACCAATGAGCCACTCATGAGAGTGAGAAGAAGAAGACACATTTAGTGCATAACTAGACCGAGATGCTTGACAACCACATGCAGAAAGTGTTATTCCTGAAGATGAAGTTGAAGTTGAAGAGTGCTCCAAATGGATGTTATGCTTCTTCATTGTTGCTTCCAAGGCTTCCATCTTCATAAAGCATTTGGATTCTAAGTGGCCATCTCGATTACAATAGTGGAAATGTCTATCAGTCTTCTTCCCTTTGTATTTATTTTCCTTATCATTTTGTTGAAATGATTTTTCATTTTCGGGCTGAAATTGCCTAGGACCCTTGTTTGGTTTAGGACCATTCTTTTTAGGATACTGCTTCTTAGGATTATTTGAACTTGGTTGCTGCTGGGCGGCTAAGGCTTTCTTAGAAGAGTTTCCAAGATTAAGAATACCAAGATGTAAGAGTTTTTCGTGTTCTCTTATTAAATAATCACAAAAGGCATCAAAAGAGGGGGACTTGTAGTCTTGTCCTTGAGAAATAAAGGCTTCTCTAGTAGAATGGAAGGTGGAGACAAAAACAGAGTAGGGTGGTCCCAACTTAGTAAGAATGGAATAGACAAGGCTACCATCTTCTTTCTTAACCTTAACACCTTCCAAGAGAAGTCTAAGGGTCTTGAACTTGGACAAAAAATCTTCAGTGGAAGAAAAATTAATGGGGTCCAACGTAAGCAACTCATTTTCGAGTTGATGGACTCTAATTTCATTTTTTATTCCAAAAACGTTAGTGAGTTATTTCATTGCTTCATTAGGGGTATCAAGTTCAATATGGAATCGAAGGTATGGAGAAATAGACATCCCTATCAACCCACGTGCTTGATCTTGCCTATTTTCCCATTTGGTTGCCTTATCTTCATCTTTAGGTTTAGTTTCTTGGCCTGAGGCTATTCTGTAAAGACCTTTCCTTCTAAGTAAATCCACAATGTAGGACCACCATTGGAAGTAGTTGGTGCTGTCAAGAATAACTTGGCATGGAATTTCCATTTTGACAGAAACTAAAGTTGTAGATGCTGAAACTAAATGTTCCAATGGGAATATATCGAAAAATTAAGCCGATTAAAAAAAAACAGCTCTGAAAATAGCTTCCGGATGAAGAAGTTATGGCTTGTTGAAGAAAAGTTGTTGAAGATGCCGACGAAGTGCGTGAATGTGCAGAAATGAATGATAATGTTATATTTAAAAAAAAAATCTCCCCCTTTTCCAAAATTAATCTAATTAGCTCACTTTAAAAAAAAATATGTGACCCACTTTTATAAATAAGTGAAAGCCACTTTTACAATCGTACTTTATGAGCTACCCACTAAATTGTGACTTAAATAAAAGATAAAGAGACTTTAGAATTATGAATGACTCACTTTTTGTAATGGGTGAGAACACTTTTACATAAAGTCACTTTAAAACATAAGATACATGTGCTTTTTGAAAAAGTAACTCAACAAAAAGAAAGTCTTGAACTCAAGACCTCTATTCTCCTAAAGTAACTTTGGAGCAAGTGGGCTAGTTTAAAAGGTTAGTAATTTTTGGAAAAGAGGAAGGAGGTTTTTTTTTTTTTAGTCACTAAAGCTTTGGGATGCGTGCTTACTTGAAAAAGCTCATTTTTCCTACAAAACAGAAAACCACACAAACCAACACAGACATACAAAAAAAACCAAACCTTATGGCTTGAAATTAGCTTTCGCCAGAACCTAAATATTTTCCTCAATGTTTCTAATTTTCCGAGATCACACTAAGGCGCGGCGGACAAGAGCATACGCATGAGAAAAATCCTTCCTTTCTATTTCTAATTTTCCCAAAACACACAGAGTCGCAGGGTAAAGAGGATACGTAGAAATGAAAGGTATAGATCCGGTAATAAAAAAAACAAAGAGCTAAATAAACCGAAATAAACAGAGAGATGAATAACTAAAACTGCGAATAAAGATTGTATACCTCCAGATCTTAAAAATGACGTAGCTAGTGCTACCGAAAAACTTTTCGCGTGAAACAAAAGGGGTTTCTCACTAGAACAGATGATCCTAACACAATAGAGCAGTCCTCTTGCCCCGAAAATGGTCAAAAATAGTAGATCTAGGACACGACAATCGGATGCAGTTGTACCGGCTTCGTATTTGGATCACCAACGGATGCAGCCCTCAAATAGCTCTGATACCATGTAGGAATTTACAGGATAAGTTCCTTAGATAGAACACCAGAGGACATCGCTCACAAACAAATCACAGATCAATATACCAATATTCTTGACATAGTTAAAACCCTCAAAGAGGGAAACAGTCCACAGCCTAAGCCAACACAACCACTTTAGGCAATTTATTAATAAAAGAATGAAAAGTTACATAAGCTTCTCTCATGAACGGTCACCTTACAAATGACCCTCCATGCTCTTTAAATAGAGATCATGGACCAATCAGGTGTTAAACCACGGATCAAGTGTCAGTAATACCAAGGAGAGAATGAACTGTCGGATCACTTCATGTCTAGAACATATCGTGACCGTCGGATTGTAAGTTACAAAAATACATCATAAAAAAACACACTTTACCTAACTCTATACTAGACCAAGTTATACTTAACTATTTCATATGTGTCGGAATATCCTAACACATTGAGGTTTATGGACAACATAAAATTGTTTATGTGTTCTTCGACTAGTAAGCCATCACCATTATTGAACTTTGGTAACCACTTTTCTGGATGGGCGGGCAATGGATGTAAGGGTCTCGCCATCTGGACAGCTCCTAGATTTTTCCATGGCCTTTGTGGCCTTTGAGTCATCATAGGTATCTGTGTAGAGGAATATTTTCCTATATTTGAAGGTGATTGGGTAGCGGAGGCTTCTGCTCCAGTACCGGTGTAAACCACAATCTGGAGTTGTAAGGCGGATGGTTGATTTTGTGATGAAGTGGATGGAATGAATGAGGATGTTTGAGGTGATGATGAGAGAACCTCACTATGGGATTTAGATTGTGTTCTCTTAGCTCTCTTACGGTTTGGTAGAGGGAATTCAAATGGGGGGGTCCCAAATTTTTCGCTCTGTGCTCTAGTCAACCTTTGAGATGAAGAAAACTAAGAAACGCTAGCTTGGGATAACTCAGATTCTTCTTGAGTTATTGAAATCCCCTGTAGCTTATGGATCAAAGACTAGACTTCAGGGGTTTCTATAAAAGAAGATTGATTTAACTCTTTGAGATCACAGTAGTGGATTATAAAGGTTTCTTTACAACTTCTCACTTAGGATTTGGAGATTTGGAATGTGATCAAGAAGTTGGAGGAGATGGTGAGGAAGGTTTACTCTTAGAACGGCCTATTCATTTAAATTTACTTGCCATTCATAGTCATGCCCTCCTTCTAGCGCCAAAATGTTGAAGCCTCGAAAATCGTTGCGACAACATGGAGCAAAACCACCCGATCCAGACCTTGGTTAGCAGCTCCTTTTCCGTTTGGTGTAGTGGCTCCGACTGGGGATAATGGGACCAGTTTCCCATAAAATATTTTGATAGTGTTTGTGGGGTGATATATGATGTAGCGGGAAAATGACTAAGCTAATTGTAATCTAATATAACTAATAGACACATGCATATATCCTATTCTAACACTATTTAGCTATAAATATACCCAAGGATTAAATACAATATGCGATCTACAATGATGTCTTACAACAATTGGTAATAAAGATCATTCAACTACAATAAGAAGTGAAATCATTTAACAGTAATCGTTTTGGATAAATAGTTAGACAAAATGATTGTGAAAGATATATCGCATATAAAATCGTTCATGTATTTAGAATAGAGTCAAAGCTAACATCATACAAAAGTGCAATAATGCTAAACTGTAATTCAGACTTTCACACATAAAACAATTTAAAGAAGTATTTCCTGATACATAAATAAAACAAGATCATAAGATAAAAGTACCATATATGACGAGTCCTACTCATGTGTTTCAACAATATTAACCCAATCTCAATCAATCCAACACATTCTAAGAGTACAAAAGTGCATTTCAGTAGAGCATGCTAGATATTTGAAAGAAAATAGATCATGTTCCATTCATTCCATTAGAACCTCCTCAAAAGTACAGAAGTGTAATGTTTTGAAGAATGTTTCTGATAAAATTTATGGACCTCTCTCTAAATGCATGAGAGGAGTTTAAATACTAAATTATAGGTACTAAAATAGATTATTACAAAAAATAGCTGAGGAGGTTTAAACGACCTTCCTCAGATTATGCGAAAATAAAACTAAAATAAAAATAAACTAAATGACTAACTCGGGGTCCGAAGGCACGATGGGTTTAGGCTCTGACGGCGCGCATCAACAATAACCGCGAAGGAAAGACAGCCGCAGTTCGCAGCTTCAGGACCACAGGATGGAGCAGTTTTCGGCGGATAGGGTTTCGGGCGAACGACAGATCAGCACCAGTGTCGGGAGACTACATTCGCTGTCCGGCATGGAAGACCTACCGGAAACGGATCTCGTGGACTTCTCCGAGGATCCGTTGGAAGGTCAGGTCGTTTTCACTAACCATATCTCTGCCCCCCCGGGTTTCGTTCCTCCGCTTTCTGATACCTCTGATGCCCAGAATATCCTCCCGGTCATCTCCTTGCCGGATCCCTTTTCAACTGGTCTCGCAGCCCCGCCGCTCTCTCCTGGCACAGCTTCTTTTCTTGCCTCTCATCTGCTAGACCCCGCTGATCTGGATCAGATCCCATCTCCGCCTACTGATCCACCGTCTGTACCTGAGGTTCCTCGGGCAAACCCCTCTCCAAATTTTGGGGCAAAACCCTCAGGCGCATTCAGCACCCCGGTTGTAAACCCTAAACCCTCTGGACCTCCTCCTCCCGGGGTCTCAAATCCCCTATCCGAGCATCCGTCGGCCCCTCGATCCAAGAAGCAGAGGTCAAATTGCGTTAGGGCAATTTCGAAAGATACCACGGTTATCTTCGGTGACTCCCCGGATTTCGAAGCAACCATGGCTCTAGCTCGCACAATGTTGGTAGGGCACGTGCGGGGGCGCTCCTACACGGTGGATAGATTGACGCGCTGGGTGAAAGAAATTTGGGGTGTACTCCTCACACGGGTGCCGGAGGTTGAGGTTCTACCTCGCGGGTGGTTCTCCCTTCGATTCGCATCCGAAGAACACACAAATGCGGTCCTCGAAAGATACTGGCACATCGAAACTGCTCCTGTTCTTCTGAAGAGATGGAGTCCGTTATTTGATCCCGAGCATGAGCAAATTGCTGCAGGGCCTTTATGGGTTCGATTACCAGGACTCCCTACACAATACTGGAACGAAGCTTATTTCAAAAAGATCGGCAATGCACTTGGGACTTATCTGGATCATGATCGTGGATACATTGATACCCGGAGGAAGACTGTGGCTCGCATTCTGGTGCATCTGGACACCAGAGAAGGACTGGAGGAAAGAATTACATTGCAATGGGGCAAGCTCAGGCGTTATCAGATGCTGGATTATGAAGGAGTACCCTTTCGGTGCAATCGATGCCACCAAGTGGGGCATCTCTACAAGGATTGCCCTTTAATCAAGCGTCCGGACAGCACCCCAAAACAATCCCCCATTGCATCCAGACGGACTTCCCCCATTGTCTCACAGCCAGCGAGGGGTTTCTCTGTTACCAATGGAGCTCAGATGTTCTCAGAGATGAATCCACTCGAGGCGCCATCGCCTCCGCTGACTAGGGCTCGGGCAGCTGCTGCAGCCGCACAAGCTTCGGGTACATGTTCTAACTCTCCCCTTATCTCTATTGCACAATCTTCTGATTATGTTTCCTCGGCATCATGTTCCATGGCTTACTGCAATATTCCCTCGCCCCTTCCTCTTCCTTCTATCGCCCCTCCCACTCTGCCATCCATCATGTCCCCGCCCCCGTCACCGTCCTCTGAGACCCCTGTTAATAAGATGCCCCAGCACCCATACTCTCTCCGTTCCCGGACCTCTCTCCCGGAATCCTCTGCTAACAATATGGGTTTAGGCATCGTTCCCTCGGGTGTGAGCTCCACTTCTACTAGAGGAAGGAAATCAGATTTAAACAAAGCCATCAAAAGAGCTGGCGCAGAAGTTGCATCAGGTCGACAATCGACCATTGTTGGGGCCCTTAGAGCAAATCCCCCGAAGAGGGGTCCTCCATGAAGTGCCTCTCCTTCAATTGTAGGGGTTTGGCTAGCTCCCCCAAAAAACTAGCCCTCAAACGACTTTTTGAGGTCGAATCCCCTGATATCATCCTCCTGCAAGAAACCCTGGGTCTGGCGGAATCCATCTCCCTCGCGCTGCATAATATCTCGCCCAGATGGAAGTTTATTGCTATGGATGCCTTTGGTAGATCTGGGGGACTGGCGATTGGATACAATCCCAGAACCATAAGACTGGAATCCTCTTGGGGGGGTCAGGGTTTCCTGGGGGCTGACATTTTCTCATTGGACTTAGGACTCCCTCTCCGCATCATCAACATCTATGGCCCTTGCCAACAGAGAGAAAACTTCTGGAGGATGCTTCTCAGCAGGAACCTGATGAATCTGGATCGTATCATACTAGGGGGGGATATGAACTTTTCCATGGGGTTTCGTGAAACTTGGGGATCTCGGGCGCAAGTCGATTCTATTACTCCATTCATGAGGAATTTGCTGGAGCAGCATGACCTTGTTGACATTCCCATGCAGAACCCCCTACCCACATGGAGGAACAGGCGAGTTGGGGAAGCGGCTTTGGCTCGAAGACTGGATCGATTTCTGATAAAAGGGCCGCTGATCCACCAACTCCACCACTATAAGCAATGGGTGGGATCAGGAGGTATCTCTGATCATTCCCCTATCCTAATGGAAATTAAGGGTCCCCTACCTAAGCCAAAAGCTCCTTATAAGTTCAATCATCTCTGGCTTCAGGATCCTAGCTTCTCTAAACTGGTCTCGGACTTTTGGCATTCTCACCCTATAGATAGAGAAGCATCGATGGCTAGGGGATTTGTTAAAAATCTGACTGAGCTCAAGCATATAGTGATTGAGTGGGCTAAGGCAAAAAAGGCCAGAGAAGAGGAGCAGCTCATCAAGATTGAAGAAGACCTAAACTCCCTTCTGGATGTTGGAGTCTGGGATTCATCTCCGACGAAAGCAAGACTCGACTCATTGAATTGGAGAAGGAAAAGCAAAATATCCTAAAACTTCGGGAGGAATCAATCAGACTGAGAAGCAGGGCACTTTGGCTGAAGGCAGGGGATGAAAACTCCAGATTCTTCCACAATTTTGCCAAAGGAAGGAAGGTCTCCAATACCATTTGGGATCTTCCTCTTCCTGATGGGGGAGTGGCAGATACCTTCAACAAATTATCCCAACTTGGAACTGCACACTTCAGGGGGATTTTCAAGAGCCCGGCTGGGACCAATCTTGCTGAGATTATCAATGTGGCATCACATTTTCCCCGGTTTGTAAACAACGAGGATGCTGAAGCTCTCACAGATCCTGTTTCCATGGAAGAGCTCGAAAGCACGATCAAATGGTTCCAGAAGGAAAAGAGCCCGGGACCTGATGGATGGACTATTGAGTTCTACATTGCTTTCTTTGACATTTTAGGGGGAGATATCTTAAAGGTGGTAGAAGAAAGCAGAACTTCGGGACAAATCTACCATGCGATCAACTCCACTTTCATCGCCCTCATCCCCAAGTCTGACTCTCCCTCTTCATTTGATGACTTCCGCCCCATCTCCCTGTGTAATGTCCTATACAAAATCATTTCCAAGATCATTGCCAACAGGATCAGGCCAATCCTGTCCAAGCATATTGCCCCCCAGCAATTTGCTTTCTTAGAAGACAGACAAATTCATGAAGCCATCGGATCTGCACAGGAAGCCATACATTCTATCTGGACCAAACGTCTGAAGAGCATTCTCCTTAAAATCAACCTCTCCAAGGCTTTTGACCGAGTCAGCTGGCTCTATATCAAGATGATCCTCATACATTTGGGCTTCCCTCATCCCCTCATCAATTGGATCATGGCTTGTATAACATCCCCCACTTACAGTATCCTGATTAATGGTGCAGCCTCCCACTTCTTCCATTCGGAGCGTGGACTGAGACAAGGCTGTCCTTTATCCCCTCTTCTTTTTCTCCTGGTTATGGAAGCCTTGAGTCGATTGATAATCTCGGCAAAAAGGGACGGCACTATCAGGGGCCTGAAGATATCTGAGGACTGCTTCATTACACACCTGCTGTTTGTAGATGATGTTCTTATCTTACTCGATGGCAGCATACAAGACACCTCGACATTCAACAGGATTCTAAAGCTATTTGCACATGCCACTGGAATGGAGGTTAACCGTACCAAATCTTCTATCACCTTGGTAAATACCTCGGTCAATGAATCTTTTGCTGCCCGCCAAGCATTCCCTTTCACCACTCAGCCCCTGGACAGGGGACTTAAATATCTGGGTTACTGGCTAAAGCCCACCACACAGAAGGTGGCGGATTGGGCCTGGCTGATTACCAAAGTGGAAAAAAGGATTACTTGCTGGAGCTTCAGATACCTATCTAGAGCGGGAAGACTCACCTTGATCAAATCTGTTCTAGAAGCCACACCAGTTTTCTGGATGGCCCTCGCCTGGATTCCCCGGAACATCCTATCAAAACTCAAGCAGCTCTGCTCCAGATACCTCTGGGCTGGCAACAAAGAAAAACGCACATTTGCCTGGATTGGATGGAAAGCGATTGCCCTGCCTAAGAAATGGGGTGGTTGGGGCCTGAAGGATCTACCTTCCTTCGCCAGTGCGCTGGCAGCCAAGATGGGATGGGCATTGCTCACCTCGCAAAGCTTATGGACAAACATTACATATCATAAGTACATTTGGCCTCTCAACATCCTGGATTGGGCAAGGCTCCCTGCTTGGAACAAGACCGGCATTTCCTCAATCTGGAAAGCCCTTCTTCATTCCCTCCCACTGATCAGGAATAACATGGCATGGAGAATTAGGAATGGAAGCAGTGTTCGCATTGGATTAGATCCTTGGAGCGGATGTGGCGGGAGACACAGGCTCCCTCAAGAACTGGTGCTATTTCTATCTGCCCAAGGAACCAAATTCATCTCACAAATAGCGGACCAAGAGCAAACTGACCTATTCCATCAGGCTTGGAAGAACGCCGCTCAACTCAACCTTCCACAGAGATGGCGTGATGATTGGAGTAAATACTGTGAGGCCCTGATGGAAACTCATGTCAGAATATCAGAGGGTCCGGATGAAATCATTTGGCACCTGGCGGATAGTGGGAGGTATACACCTAAAGAAGGATACGTTCACATCATATGGCAGAGAAAACCTGAAGTACTAGAACGATGGTGGCATAGCTTATGGAAGCTATCTGCTTCCCCTCGCTCAAAACTGTTCACTTGGTGCGTTCTCAGAAACAGAGTACCCACGGGTGAGCACCTCATGCGAAGAGCACACTTCGGACCGACGAGATGCGTTCTGTGCAAGAATGCCAGTGAATCCACAGAGCACCTCTTCCTGAACTGTAGCGTTGTTCTACAGATATGGAACAACTTAAAACAGGTTATGAAATTCTCGGGAGAATGGAGAGGAAACGACCTTATTAATGCATGGATTGAATGGGGGAACAGTCATAAAGGCTCCAAATTTGTAAACCTGCCCATTATCATAAATTGGTCCATTTGGAAAGCTAGGAACCATCTGATTTTCGAAGAGCAGGCCATTCAATGGCCACTTATTGAAGCCCGGATCATAAGTGCATATAACGAATTACCTGATCCTCCTCCTCCAAAATCCCGCAGACCATCCCCTCCCCCCTCCATTGACAGGGAAACTCCTTGGGCATACTTTGACGGGGCTGCAAATGCCCAAAGCAGCGGGGGTGGGTTCATATTGCATAAATCTGGAAATCACTCCTATCGCATCAAGGCCGGTTTGGGGGCCGGGACCAACAATTTCGCTGAACTTATATCTCTTCGACACCTGCTTCATTTTGCTCTAAGCCATCAATGTAACAGCATAAACATCTTCGGAGATTCACAGATCATTATAAATTGGTTCAACAGCATTACTACATGTCACATTCACTCACTCAATAACATACTTGATGAAGTGCTACAGTTCAAGACAGCTTTTAATCACATCTCCGTTTCTCATATCTACAGGGAACACAATCAGGATGCTGACAAACTTTCCAAGGAGGCCGCGCTGATGGAGAAAGGACATTGGGAGATAACAGAGATTTTGGACCAACAAGAACAAAAGTTTTACCACCGCCCATATATAGACCCACAATATCCTACTGTGGGTCTGCATGAGATCTAATCTCAAAACAGTAGAATGACAGCAGCAGTACACAGAACTGTGTTTTTTGTAAATTTTTGTAAACTGATGGATGCCATAAGGCATCAACTCTTTGAACTACACCGATCATACAGCAACATATTGCAACAGCAGATATATGTATTTATTTTTGTAAATGTACAGAGATACCAATGAACAATTGGCATATGCGGCATGCATCTACACATGTAACCTTTCATCTTTAATGAAAAGTTTACGGATTTTTCCAGTGGAAAAAAAAAACTAAATGACTAACTCCTTTGCACTTGATCTCTAATATTGCAAATATATGTCATAGGCTTGAGCTGAGTCAGTTGCCCAATCGCAGATTTTAACTGCGCAACAAATGTGGCGTTTGTTAGTGCTGGCACCATCTTTTGTGTTGAGTTTGTTAAACACCTCAAATTCATCCACTAACTTTATTGTCTCACTAAAAAGGTATGCTTCCCAATTCAGCCTACTTAGCTGTCTAATCAACTCCTCCTTTTCATGTGCTACCTACCTCCACTGCTGCTCTAACTGTTTGACATTAGAAAGAAATCCTGGTACACATTCTATAACCAGGTTGGTACCATGCAGATTTTCGTTGAGGGCTTCAATTATGATGTTTGCTACTGGCACTGCTATCGTTGTTGCACTTTCCGCTTGTTTCAACCGAGAATCCCAATTTGTGAAAAGGATGTCTTTGTGAGATTCCTCCAGCTTCGGTAGATCAACCTTTCTCCCATCCTCTGATTCTTTCCAGGTGATAAAGTCAGAAATCCTTTTATGGATTTCATCATACTCAAGTCTCATGTCAACAACTTGGCTTGTTAACTTATCATTGATCTCACAATAAGGACTCATTTGCGAGATTTTTTGGCAAAGTACTTCCTTCTGATGCATTAGTTGGGAGTTAACACTGAGCGCTTCCTTAATGAACTCATCGATTTGCATATTATCTTTAAACTTATTTGTTATATCTTGTATCCACGCATCTATTTCTACTAGTCTGGCCCGATGTTGATTTCTCATTTGTTCAGATTCCTACTGGAGCTAGGCTACTTGTAATTATGCTTGTTGATTGGATTTTTCCTGAGCTAGTTCTTGTTCTAACAGCAAAATTCTTTATTTCTTTTCTTTAAGTAGCATTCTAACCTTTGTCGCTTTGTCAATAGTTGTTGTGGCTTAGGCCCCTGCGTATTGTGACAATTTTGTGAGATTTTCAAATGGGTCCATGGGCGAGTCCTTCCAAACGATGTCCATTGGTTCATTTTCGAAAGTTGTAACAGTTACAACGTCCAACTTTCTTTTCTTCCTCTGTCTCTTGACTACAACTTTGTGGGTAGGACTATAAAATACATCTAGTGGAGGTATTTCTTCAACTCTCAAAACAATTTATGAAGTAGGAGTAACAGGAATGATTTCAATGTCCTGAGTGCCCTTAACTCCTTCCTCTGTCGTTTCCATATTTGACTTGTGTTGGGTTTTCTTAGGAGTCTGTATCTCAGATGTTTTCTCACGGTTTGAATCTGTGTGAATATTTTTGTTGAACTGTTCCTATTCCTTTTCCAAGTCAATAATTGGGGTTTTACCTCACTGAGTCAATGAAGAGACAATTTTTGCTTGTTTCTTTGCTAAGGTTTGGTCGACCGTTTCTTCTGTAGTTGCAGTCGTGTCCTTCTCGGACTCTTTATTTTTATTTCCTCCTCCATTTAGAGATTGCTACTCTAAGTGCTTCGACTCATGCGTAGATCTCTCTTGGATATCTTCTTCAGAGTTTTCTTTGGAGCTGTCCTCCAAGCTTACACTAGGAGTTGGCTCTCTTATTGATTCTATCTGTAATAGGTCCAATGGGACCTTCAATAACCTGTTTTCACTATACACATGGAAATCCCTAAGATCATCTGGGGTTAAACGTTATGATTCCAAATGCAACACTTGTGAATATGTTTCTGCCTGTAAGAAGAGGTCATCAAAGGTGTCCCCTTCGTGGGTGAACGACTTTACTTTTACCATAGTAGTAAAATTCTTAACAGTGCCATTTGGGTCATACTGCCTTCCCAGAAGTGTAGCTAATTTCAGAGACTCAATGATCTCTGCTTCTTTGCATGCATGTCCAAAATCATGCACCACATTGTAATGGAAATGTAGGAAAAATGGCCTTCTTCTGCTCTTTCAATCCTCTTCTTAATCCACCTTCCCCTATTGTTTGGTAGGCTATTTCTCTAGCCATCAATTTGTCTGGGACATAATATGGGAGAAAATGTGGTGAAGCAATACTCCCAAATACTCTGATATAGTTAAATGTCTCCTCCCCAAACCATCTGGCTACTGGTAAAATATCTGCTTCGGCCTCTTTAGAAAACCTAGGGGCGGTTCTATTGTATACTTCTTTATGGATGGGTAGCATAACTCCTTGAAACATTTTATAAAAATGGGGGTGAAACTGAGATTCCCACAAAGTATTATGGTACACATGGATAGGAAGTGGGTCTTGAAGAGTCCACTTCCATCCCATAATGGGAAATTTAGAACTAAAACAGATTGCATCCATTACAAAAGAACTCATGAAAAATGGGGGATAAACCCTTAAAGAGGGACTTATTTTTCTCCTATATTCCATAATGGCCTTTGCTAAATTATCTAACAAAATTTGAGCCCAATTCATTATCGTTGCATTCACAGCTGCATCTATTAATGGGAGCCATTCCAGGGAAAACTTGGTACTATCGGGTTTACTGAACAATCTACATAACATGGCTGTTGTGAAACTATGGGGAGGAGAAATAGATGTCATAGAGTACATACCCATTTTATCCTATTTGAGCTTGCCTTCGTTTGTTGTCCAGGTTTGCGTGACGTCTGTTGGGTCTTCATTTTCCTTGGAAAATTGCTCAAGGAACTGTTTATTGTAGAGCTTCTGTGACTCTCATAACCGACACATGAGTCATAGCTTGCCTGTTGAAAAATACCCCATGACCTCTTGCGTGTGATTCCTGAATGTTTGGTCTGCAATCTCTGCCTCATCAATTACCCATTTGACCATGTCTGTATATGAGATTATCTTTGGTCGTGCAACTATGCGGTGCAGGAAAGAGTTTTCCGTCTCAAAATAGGAGGCATCAGATGACTCATGGGAATCTGCAGTGGCCTTTGTTTCCAGTGGCCTGGGGTGCTCTTCTTCTAACAAGTTGTACATGACCTCCCGAGTCGTAGTTCCTCTGTCTCTATTGCACGTAGTATCAGAGAAAAGAGGGATCATTTTTTACTTCTCAGACGCAGCTGCCTTTCCTGTCTTTCCCATTGCTTTTAACGATGCTCCCTGTGGATTTCCCCCGAAATGGAGAAAATCGGAAGTTATCGAATAACCACAAGTAAGAATGACACGGATAATGAATGATAAAGATAACTTGAAAAGGTGACAAGAAAGGAGTTTTAATCAAATGCAGATGAAAAGATATCGTATCACGTCGAGCTGCTTTTTAACATAAATTCCATTAACCTATATTAAATATCCACTAATGGTCCCTTATCAGTGCCTTTATTGCCCATTAATGTATCGCATCGCAAAACGAGGAGAACTTTTAAGGTGGCGGGCTTACGTTGCGAGAGTGGCGATTTTGCGATTGCGATGCAATGTCGCAAATGGCATTATCGCATATCTGATTGTGTGCTTTCTTAAAGTTATTTAGGTTCGTGCGTGAAGCGAGATGCGAGATAAGCGGTGTGCTCTTTGTCATTTAAAGCTATTTACCTTATAAAGGAATTTTCATTACACGGCAGTCTTAATCAACATTTTATGATATTGGCTTCTATCGGGTCCGGGATTTTATCGCATTTCGCAACATGGAACAATTTATAAGATTTTAGACCTTTCTTAAGTGTTTCGGCGCGATGCGAGTAAGATTGAATTGTCTTATCGCAATATCACATTTCGCACATCTTAACATGCTTCGTGGGTTTGTGCCCTTTGTGAGCATCAATGTACAATTTTGATATAGGCTTTATTAAATATGAAATTCCATAGGTCTTAGCTTTTAGATGCAAAGCCCAATGATATTTAAGTTAGGCGCGATGATCCTTTAGATCGCAATTTGCGGGTTTTGCTTGTTAATAAGGCTTTTGACACACTTGGTCCAACGGTATGCGAAAAGGCGAGAATTGCTATCTTTCAAAGCGTTTTGACATGATATCTCGTTTTATTCTTTAAAAGCTTAAAAGAAAGTTTTTAAGTGCTGAATTTATTTTTGAAGGATTTTATCATGGGTCCCCATTTATTAATAGAATATTTTCTATTATACCAATAAATGGGGGGGTTGTTGAATAGCACAACACAGTGCAAGGGTACCCTTGTGGGTGAGGAGAAGATATCCCTGTATTCTTCGACAACCTTATCCACTTGCTTTTGTTGCGTGGAGGAACCATTCTCGGGGACCATGGATGTGGAAACAATCTTCCCCTTACTTTGAGAGTGAATTAGAAAGAAAATGAATTTCCTAGTCTGGGAGATGATCTTACTGCATTTCTGAGTAGAGATCAAAGTGATGGCAGTAGGTGGGGCTACCTCTGGTATCCTGTATAACTTATTGCCCAAAGAATTAATAACATTTTGAGGCCTCGACTCATACATAACATGATGCTTCCACAAGTATGGTTTTCCTAATAATACATCACAAACTTCAAGAGGATTAAAATCACACAATACCTCATCCGTGAATGGATTGATGTTGTAGGGAAAGTGGCACTATTGGATGATGCAGTGATCTCATCCTTGGTGAAGCCACCCAATGGTGTACAGATGTAGGTGTGGTGTGGAAGGTAAGCCCAACCACTTCACAACCTCTGCTGAAATGAGGTTATTTTGGCTCCCACCATCGACAATGAATTGCAGTGGTGAACCCTTCACCCACATCTATGAGTGGAAGAGACGCTCCCCTTCCTTTGGATTTGCAGGCTCAATCCTCTGGACCTTGATGGTGGAATCAGTGGAGTTGGGTTTCACATCAATAATCTGCTTCCCTTTATCATTCCCCTTATCAAGTTCTGACTCAGAGTTGGAACATGCATTTGACTTTGAAGCCCTCATGTCAGCCACCAGTGATTGCTCTGCTCGACACTCACTTGCATTGTGAGTGGGGCTCTTATGGAACTCACACCACTTTCTTGTGTCCTTATTTGTCTTCTTGGTGTTGTTCTTTGCTTGCAGTTTTGACAGGTTGTCCTAGGCCACCCCTCCTTGGCTTTTTCCTTTTCATCTCCGGTTTGGGGGCACCTTTCCCTTACTTCAGATTCATAGATCCAGTGTCTCGCTTCTTTTATTTAAACTTTTGCTTGATCTTGACAAGCACCAAGCGAGGATATGTCCAGGAACTCCTTCTCTTCCTATATGTATTTGTGCAGACAATCATGGTACTTCAGTACCATATTTCGCTCAGAATCCTTGATACCCAACTTTGTGCAAAGGGTGTGAAAATTATTTGTGAACTTTGGCACATCTTGGTCCCTTCCCTACTGCAGTGTGGTCCACTTTATGTACTTATTCATAGCTCCCGACAGGGTAATATTGCTCCTTAATGGCATCTCGGAAAGAGTTCCAAGTGGGTGTGCCTAAAAGAAGTGAGGGTTCCCTCTCGTCCTTCTACTCGCGGTAGGTTTCCCACTAGTCCTTGACATGAGGGGTAGCTTTGAGGAGTGCAAAAGCAATATTTTCCCTATTGGGAAAATCGTGAACCGAAAAAATACCTTTCCAACAAATTTAACCATCTATCTGGCCTTCAAATATGGGAATGTCAAAGTTGACTTGTACCTTGAAGGGAGTGATGCCTCCAGAGTGGTTTTCGGATGAAGATGCGTCACCTGTGGGCATCCACCAAAGGATATGGGAAAATATATCCATAATCACATTCCTTTGTCCCTTGAGAGCTTCTTTGAGCAATATTTTGAAGGGATCTTTTACTCCCATGTCTTTCTTTTCTTTAGCCATGGGAGGTCATCGGGCTTTGTGAGGTTGGTCTTGCAAAGGTTCAACCAGTTCGAGCCCTAATGCCTTATACCATGACCTTGTTGGGGACATGCAAAGAAAAACATAGAAAGAGCAGACATGTCCGATACCAATGATCCAGAATTATGCAGGAACACAATAGAATATAGATATAAACATAAACATAGAGATGCAATATCAATGAAACTTCATTTCTTTAATATCAAAGAACTAAAATATGCTTACATGCAGAATGGAAATAAACTAGCTCAGGAGATGGTAGCTTATCTTTGAGAAGAGATGTGTTGGCTACATGCCTCTGGACTACATTACAATGAGGCTCAAAGGCCTATTTATTATTTAGAAACAATGGAAAAACCTAACCCTAGGAGATGAAGCACCAAAACCACGGGGCCCATTGGGGTAAATTGGTACATCAACTTCTCGAGGTTGTAACTTTGGCATGTGATCTTTGTTTGACATGTTATCACTCAGATTTTCCTAGAAGTTGTTGGAAAGACGAAAGGGGTCCGAGGTAACCACAAACCAACTTTTAGGTACAAAATCTAGCCAATCTATACCCAGAGAGGGATCTCTCTTTAAGATTTAGCTTGGTTTTATAAGGTATTAGGCTAGTAATGAAAGCTTGGGGGTTTTGATTGTGTTTGGTGGTGGAATTCAAAAGCAGATGGATAGAACAGACTAGATTAGGCCATTGGGCTATGGAGTCCACTGCAGATGGCCAAACTGGATTTGGATGATTCAGCAAAGGAGGGCTTAACAGGGCAAGATAGTTAAACAAGGAACAAATGGTAACTTGAAAGGATGGAATGGCTTTGAAAGGGATGAAGGGCAGTTAAGAATCCTTCAACATGTTTCAAAAGAAGGGAAAATGAATGATCACTAATAAAAAGCAATTAAGGATTTCTTACTAAATGATCAAAATGATTAAACTAAGAAGCAAAGAGCAGTTAAGAATTCCTTGCCTATGATAGTTTAGAGGAAAACATTTAGAATAAAAACGATTTTAAAGACAAATTGCACTTAAGCACTTTTTGAATTACACTTTTTCATTTTAATATTTAGATATGGAACATAATTGAAATATTTAAACAAGAAAACAATAACACATGAGATATCGATACTTATTTGTCCAATGATTGACACATGAATCATGTAAGAAAGTCCCTTGCTTTATTTCTTCATCCAGGTAGCCATACAAGAGTTGATCAATAGCTTTTCTTTTCCAAAATAATAAGTCTATAGAAATGTCTAAGAATCCACCCTGAATACTCCAAATGAGGGAGTATTTATACAAAAAATTTACAATCAAATATCTCTTAAAAAAGAGAGATATAATCTAGGAAGCCTAACCATATGTTACATAAAAGTAGAGACAGATGGTCTCGAATATAGAAGATAAAGTGAACTGATGGCTTGCTGAACCTATTTTTGTGAATGGGCTGGGGGCAGGCCTTATTATTGGGCATCTTGTTGTCTTCTTTGTAATTCTATGTTGGCTGTTCTGCTTTTCATCTTCTTACTGATACTCTTTGACCTGTTCGATCCTTGTTTACCTTTTATTACCACCATTGATTATGGTAAATAATGAAAATTTACTTTTTACCAAGGATAAATCACAAAATTTCTGTCATATCTGTTGACCATTTTTCCTGTGGTATTCTAGTCCTTTGAAGTTTCCTAAAGATCTCATCAGCCTTAGTGTATTTGACAAAATTAGGCTAAACTGGAAACAGATGTTTTATTTCATGCTCAACATAGAAAAGGTTCTCTAGACTGTCATAGAGAACTCTGCCTGTAGGTAGTGCCTTTGGTGCTGATGCACTAGCTGATGAGCTGGCCTAGTTGCCTACATATTGAGCCAACTTGTCAACATAGTCTATGTGTCTCATTAATTTATCATTAATAACTAAAGGACTGGGAAGTCCTTTGCTTTGCAAAATGTCAAATTTCTCCATAAAATCATTAATTTCTTCTTATATATTTTGGCATCTCCTTTCCAAATTCTGCATGAGAGACCCTTTAGTCAATACCTTCTTGACTTCTAGAATAGTCCTTGTTCTGTCTTCAATGCCCAACTCTTCTAGTTGGTACTTATTTTTGTTGTTCAAAAAGTTTATTAGCTTGATGGCTTCCTCAAGCTTTCCTCCTAACTCTTCTTTAGTTCTCTGGATTTCTTCAAGAGCTACTTTTACCAAGTCAATCTGTTCAAAAATTATTTGTATTGATGGCCAAGCATCATTTATTGACTGAGTGATGTTGGTCCAAAGAATTTTCCTGGGTCTGCTAAGGGCTTGTCAAAGGTGAGGTCCTTCTCTAGTGATTTCACCTTCTAATCTAATCCTTTATTCTCCCTAACCTTTTCAGCAAAATTAATTTTGGAAAGGTCATATTTTTGTTCTAAGGTAACAAATTTTTCTTTTACCTTCTGGAGTTCAGAAACTTGTAGTTTCATTTCCTCCATGGACTTTATTAATTCTTTGTGCTTAAACCTGAAGTTCCTGCCTGTGTTGTTCCTGTTGTTGATGTTCCTGTAATTACTTCTGCTATGGCCACGGGGACATTTGGTGCCAGAATTGTTCCAAGTGTTGAGGAGACTGCAGTGGAAACCACTGGAATCATATTTGGAGGCTAAGAGGTCGACTCTCCCTGCTTGCTATTTAGTGATTTTTCTAACTCTTGCTCAGTTTCCTTCAGCTATTCATTAAGCTTTAGGACTAATCCATAAACTCTTCTTCAGATTTCTTTTGGACAACTTCTGCAGTTTGTATATGTCTTGATGGTGACAACTTTAGCTGCTTTCTCAAGGTAGCTATGTCTTCATCTTTCTTCTTTATCAAGGCCTCTGCAGCCTTCACATCTTTTGGGTTATGGCCCAGTCCAATAACCAATTCCTCCAAAGATTTAATTCTATTATCCTTAGCCTGTGAAGAGGCTCTTTCCAACGATAACTGAGCAGTTGTATTATTCTAATCTTTGGGCCATCATAGCTTTACCAGTCAATGTTGAATATACCATCTCCCCTGTTTGTTTGTGTAACTCAATCTGGTCCAAGGGATGAATGTCCTTTGCCATGACCTCAAAATTGGTTTTGAGGTAATCTACAACTGATTGAGGCTATTGTACTTTGGGTTTGAAAAAAATCATTAGCATCTTACCTTCTTTGATGTCATAGGCTGACATCAACCTATTCTGATTGGTCGGAGCCATCTTCAAATACTGATTATAGACCTGGATCCTCAATGGCTTATTCTTAGCCTTTATTTCTTTGAATTTCTTTTTAATGTCTAGGTTCTCATTTCCTGGGGGCCTGAAGGATGACACTTCAGCACTTTGTTGTCTCTCCAGCTCCTATCTATGTGAGCTAGCTCCTATCTATGTGAGCTAGAAGGTGTCCCACCTGCCGGGAAAGTTTGATGACTGTCTACACCTTCTTTTCTTTGACTATCAGTAGTGTCTTCAAAAAATTCCTCTTTTGAATGAGGATTTAGCCTATGCCTCTTAGCACCAGACTGGTCTGATGGGCCACTGGCAGGGGTAGCTACTTCCCTGTCTCTCTTTTGTTCCTTTTCTCATTCATAGGAGTCTGCAAAATTGGGGGCTCTCCAATATTGACTTAGGTTGGATGAGCCTGTGCTTGGGCCTGGTCCTGAGAAATTTCAGGCTGCTTAGACATGGTTGACTATTCTGTAGCCTAAGTGCTTGTCTCTTTATCTCTTCCCTGTGATGTTTCTGCTAGTGGTGTACTAGTCTCTTGTGAGTGCCTTTGTGAGGTATCAGCTGTTGAGGCACTAGTCCTTGGTGTTGGCTTTTGAGAAGTTTCAAATTGCACCTGTCCAAAAGAATCTAGGTCAAGTGTTTTTTCCAAATCTTTCATTACATTTTCTACATTGACCTGAACACTATCTGTTTCTAAGAGTCCCTTCTCTCCATTCATCCATGTTATCAAATTGCTCAATCTCTGCAATTCTGTGATGAAAGTATGGTGATAGTCTATTTTTCATCCTTCTATCACAGATGAAACTATGAGGGTCATATGGAGTCCAAATAAAACTTTTGTTTAATTTTAGATCATCTTCTAGAATTTGTTCTGCTGCTTTCCATGCTTCCCTAGTGTTGCAGACAAATGGGTCTAAGTGATCCTTGATTCTGAGTTGGGCTTTCTTCTTGGCCTTGGTAAAATGTGTTAAATCTGAGCATATCACCTGTCTATAATATTCCAATGCAAACAGTCTCATTGGAACATATTTAGGTAGCTTTAATGGGGAAATCTCACACCCATATGCCCTGATTTCTGTGTGTTTTTGGTATAAATACCAATCACCTACTCTATACTGCTTGGAGAGCTGAAGAATCCTTTTGATGTCATCATTAATCCTAGGAGGGGAATTCCCTGTCAGCAGGGTGGTTACCGGGTGGACAAACTGATCAATGAACTCATTATAGGAATAAGGGCAACCAAAAGATCTATGGAAGATGGAAGTCCAAAAGATAACAGACCTTGGATTACCCTTACTATCAAGTTTCTTGACGGAAAATGGGAATTGGTCTGATTGATAGTAGAGGATGAGGTGATATATGAAGGTGGAGTACTTAAAAACTTTCTCATTCTCCAGTCTCATGAACTGGTCATGAATTTTCTCAGCAATATAAGAGGCATAATCATATTCGACAGTAGGAGGCTGTCCTAGGGTAAAGATAGACATCATCACTAGGGCCAATTCATCTACATATTCACTAGTGTTGAATCCCATGATTGCTGATATCATATCAACTATGATTTTTCCTGTATTTGTGAAGAAAGATGATATATAAGGAGGGGGATCTTTAGGTTGATGCTCTTTTAATATGAAAGTTTGCTAGAGGCGATTGAGCTCAGCTTGGGATAATTTGGTTGATTTCTCAAGCAAATTTCCAATGAAAATGGGGGTGAGGGCCTGACTTGGATGAAATTGCAGCATTTCATTGATTGATTCAACAGTTATTATGAATAGGACTGTTTGGTTGAGAGACATGACTACTTTGCGAATGGGATCATAGTTTTCATGGCATTGATGGATTATGTCAGGGAAAATATGCACAGAGGGGAGAAAATACCTTGGGAGGTTGGATTCCCACAGTCCCATGGCATCATAGCCATTTAAATGGTTATTTCTTCATTGGCAAAAGACTTTGAGGTGGTTTTTATCAGTGGTTAAGTCTTTTATTTTGAAATCTTTGTCTGCCAGAGGCAAATAGTCTAAATCATGATGGGAGTGGTAATGGGAGCACCATTTGGGGCTACCTGAGTTTCCATACTAGTTCTTGTGGGTTTTAGGAGGGAAACTGCGGTTTTTTAGGAGGAAATGATGAAGTAGCAGGTCCGGGTACTTTGAATTTACAAATGCAATAGCAGGATTATGGAGAATTTTGGTTTTTTAATCATTTTACAGTGAAAACAAGTATTTGCGGGGTTTTATTATCGGGGAATTGGTAAATACCTGCTTTTGGGAGATGGGCAACAGAATGCAAGTACTGGGCGTAACTCGGTGGCTCTGGGCGGCGTCGGCTATGAAGTTTGGAGCAGGTTGGCAACTGAAAACTCAAGTTGGTTGACCTCGGCGTATCGTTTGCATGGGCATACAGGTTCACAAGATAAAACGATGAAAATGACATTATTTTGTTTTATACGCAAAGTCAAGGTTTGGCGGGTTTTGGAGGGGTGATGTCACCAGGAGAGCGACATGATGTTTTGTCGTTTATTTCGGAGGCGGTAAGCAGTTTATATCGCACCGCTTATGGGGAAGGGGCGGTATTAGGCCTCGAGCTAGTGATTCCATAGATTGCTCAATGCATGGCGGATGTACTGTACAAAAAAACACTTTGTGATCATGCGCTAACGCGCGGTCGCAAAGGGTCGTGCGATATTGATAATAGCCGTCAGATCTCGAGGCCTTGATCGGACGACTGTCGGGGATACGAGATGGCAGAGATTTAATGAAGGCAGGCCTGATATATTTAAGGATTAATTAATTATATCGAGGGTGACGGGATTGGACGGGGAGGCTGTTAATTAACCGTGAGGGTTAATTAATCCCTTATTAATGCAGCGGGGAATTCAGGGTTATTAATTAATTACTGATTAACTAATTAATTCCCATTTAAACTGTATTATGGTTATAACTAACCAAAGGGGTGGGATATATAGAAATTTGGGATTTTAATAGTTTAAATAATACGGGAGTGGGTGAATTTTTATAGGGGAATTACTTAATAACATAAATTAGTAGTTAATATGACTTTATAAAGTGGAAAAGCACTAAGCACAAAACATTTTGAAGTGTGTATTTAAACTTAGGCTAAGGTGAAAAAAGGGTTTTAGTGGAAATATTCTAATCTTCCTAAGTAAAATAGGATTTTACTTAGGAAAAAACTTTATCAAGGGAATGAATGAATTTTTTTTGAAGGGGTATGATGATTAATGAATGGTCTTAAGTACTTAGGCTTTATAAATTATTGGGCCGAGGGTCCGGTCCCTTCAAAAGTTAGAGAAATGCTCTGAGCCCCTCTAATTTGATAGATACCTTGGGACTTAGGGGAAATTAGTGAAAATTAGAGAAAATGAATAGGGGAGTTAGTTATATTGACTTTGATTTCATGATATGCTGTCTTCATTGTCATCCATGCTTTTTCCAAGTGATGAAAGCAAAAATATTTAAACTTTTAAATTGACCATTCATCACACATCATTCTGTAACCAATCATCTACCTACCCTACCTACTTAACCTAGCATTTTTACTTCTTTATTTGGGTGCACTTAGACTGGCAAACCCTTATGAAACTTTCTTTTCTTTTACATGGAAATGCCTATCTAAATCTACACTTATTACATCCAAGGGCTTAGATTAAACTGTTGAGCTCCTTTTTTACTCTACCTATCTACTTATCTGTTTGGTCACATAAAATTGAAATATGAACTAGCCAAGTTTAAAATGTTTGACTATTCATAAATTGTGGCATAAGTGACAAGCTGCACACAATTATTTATTATACAAAGTGAAAAAGTAGTGGCATTTAGACTTGCACACTTTCCTTGGTCTTTATTTTTGTTGGGGTTCATTTTTCTTTCATTTTTTGACCATCTTTTATTCTTTTTACCCTTTGATTTTTCTTTTAGGGTACACCCTCTTTACATTTTTTAAATTTTTTTATTTTTTGAAAATATGGAAAACCTTTGCAACAAATAAAGGTATGAACATATTACATAGCTCATCAAGTCAATCATGATATATGACACCTATTGGTATAGGGGCATAACATGACACACACAATACCTTGTTAGAAATATATATATGAGGACTATAACTTTTGACTGCAAATGTGAATTAATGCCTCACATTTTCCCATTTTCTAAAAAAACATCGTTTAGGTCCTCAAAACAGCTCCGGAAGTTTAGGACCTGGAAAACTGCCAAAAATAGTATATTGTGCTACAATTATGGAAACTGAAAGAAATAATGGTACAATGGTGGGAGTCCAAGTGGAATAGGTGGGTGGAAACGAATATCCACCTGGATCACCCCATGCCAACCAAGTTTCCATCGTATATCCCTAAATTCAAAGGAAAGCAAGGGGAATACCCTACCAATCATATCATGACCTTCCACCTATGGTGATTTCTTAAATAAGCACATGTGTAGATCTACTATTAAATAATTATGATTCACTCAATACTTATAAGTATATTTTGTATTCCACTATGCAAGGATGGAAATTGATCAACCACATGAGGAACAAGATGTGCCCTATCAAGTTGATCGACCACATGATGAACAAGATGTTCCCTATCAACCTAATCAACCACATGATCAAAAAGGCAGTCCCTATCAAGCTAATCAACCACATGATGAACAATATGTGCCCTATCAATCTCATCAACATCTAGAGGAACAAGATGTGCCCTATCAAGCTGTTCAACCACCACAAGAATAGGTTGTACCCTCTCAAATTGATAGGACATGTTGTAGCGGCTACAACCATCCTCCAAAAATTTTCCTTAGCTTCGTTTTGGAGCCTCCCTACCAACCTTTCATAACAGCATGTCTTGTCTTGTCAAGTACACAATCTTCAGTGATTTTCTTGCAGAATGAAAACATGTCCATCAAAGCTTGTTGCATCCCCCTCACAGGCTGTTTCACTGGACTTGGTACAGCTGCAGGATGAGCAGCTTCCTCAAGAAATTGCGCAATTCTGGAGGGCAACCAGCCTTCCCTCCAGAAATTGCGTAATTCTGTCTGGCAACCTTCTGGGCTCCAGAATTGCGCAAATCTACCTGTCACTGTTCACTGGAAAAATTGTGCAATTCCTCCCAACAAGACTGCTCAACCCATAAATTATGCAATATTGGGCAGCAGTCAGCTACTCTGCCCAGAAATTGTGCAATCCCTCTCGGAAGCCAGCCTAGCTCCCTCCTAGGAATGCGCATTTTTTCCTCCCAGTTGAGCAAACTGTTACATGTGCAGTTGAGTTGACCAGTTCCCTCCGGGACCGAGAAAAACTGATTTGCATGCATGGGTTGCTTCTCCCAAGGAAACATGCAAAGGAATCCCTGGATTCAGGGATCTACTTTTAGCAGCTGGAGGTTGCATGAAAGGATCATTTCAGAAACCTCCCACCAAGTTTCGATATTCCTAGATTTGTGGCATGTGCATCACATCTTTTATTTTATCAAAACTCATCAACCAGATGCTACAAAGCTCATTCCTCACATCGATATTGCAGCTTTGACATCCCACATAGAATCTAGGAGTCGTCGGCACATTCAGCTCAGATGTTTTGGGGCAAGCTTGCTTTTCATGTCTCACACTGGGTTTCTGGCACTTTTTGTGTTTCGCTTCATATGAATGTTGTCTGCTTGATTTTAATGAGTGCTTTTTGTTATTTTGATACATACTAGCTTGTACTAGCACTGTTTCATTTTTCGTTTGCATCTCACTGTTGTCGCATGCATGACACTGGTTTTCACATACGGTTGTCATTGCGGCAACTCCCTTTACAAACATGCATGCTTTCCCGTTTTCCGAATCCTGCACTTACTATTTGCATGAATGATCATTCACTCGCATTTACACTCATCTTACCATGCATTCAGACTTCTCATGTTTTCAGTCGCTTGTCGGCCGAACTGAGCTACCTTGTCCCGAACCGTGCCTTTGCCTGGCTAGCAATGCGCATTTCCAGAAGTGAAGGCTCTGCCTTCCCTCCATAAATTGTGCAATTCTAGCCAGGCACTGACCTCCAAGCTTGCATTGTGCAATTATTGGAGGCAGTGTCCCGCTAGCCCCAGAAACTACGCAATGCAGTTTCCTGGTTGCATGTCACTGCTGACTAAAATTGTGCATTGTGCAGTTTCAGTCTTCAACAGGCTAGGCTAGACTGTGCATTGTGCATTTCTAGTAGTCAGTCATCCTACTAACAACCCGAATTGTTCCTTGCACAGTTTTGGCAATCAGTCTCCCGACCTCCCAGCGGAAATTGTGCAACCTTCATGATCAGTCACACATGTATGTTGCAAGTCAGTTCTCAAGTTTGTTTTGGTTTTCAACAGACAGATTGCTTGCCATGAGCGTTGCATGTCTCTAGGTATCACAGGTGTTCATCTAGCTCTCAACAACACAAGTACAATGGCCTTCAGGAGAGCAAAGTCAAAGGACAACGTTGAGAGCACAACATGGGTTTCATTCAAGAAAGTGTGTATGAGCTTGCCTACCTATGAAGACATCAAGTTCTTCGTAGACAAGGACATCAAGATAAGATGGCAGTAGCATCAAAACGATTAGAATCACAGCGAGCAGCACCATTAGCAGCAACAGAAGGCAGCACACCCGCATGCGGCGAATGCAAGAGGAAGGTTGTTGACAACACAAAGGCAGAACAAAGTTGCAAGCTCGAACAAATCCACTTGTGATTAAAGAAACTTTGGAGATTGAGGATATGAGGTGACCGTGTGACAAGACAATCGTGCTAGAGAAGAGAAAAGAGCAGAGAAGGAGTTGCAGGTGATGAAGCAACAACTCAAGGAAGAACAATATTTGCATAGACGAGAGAATGATTTGCAGTAGGAACAGGTACAGCAGCGAGCGCAACATGCACTCACAAATGAAACTATGCCTGTACAACTTATAGATCCATCCCAGCAACTGGCACGAAGCAAACATGGTGAGCATTTTTTTTGATCACATGCAAGGGAATTCAGCAGCATGCGTGTCATTGCACACACGCATGTGATCTAACCCATTTGGCACACTAACCGAGGCAAAGATAAGAAGCAAGTCCGACTAGAGCTGAACATGCAATTGACAGTTGATGCGCATGACCACCAGCACACACTGGAAGATCAGCATGGACACTATGCATCAGTGTGTTTCTGGTTCGGCCACACCCAAGAAGACCATGAACATGTTAGCAGACGAGTTGGATGGAGGAGCCACACCAATGCATTGAGATGCAATGGAGGCAAGAGTTTTCTTCAGCAAGATGTCACCATGGAGCATATGCACGCCATCACGGACAACCAGGCTTGGCATCAGCTCACCACCTTCACCATCACAAGCATGTCAAAGATTTGGTCTCATCACAACGGAGTGAGTGTTAGTGATGTCTTGCATGGCTTGTTCAATCCATTTTGTCTCACATGGGCACATGTGCATTGTAATGTAACGACTTGTCAAGTGGAAGTTCAAGTTTCGATAGTTGGATGTAACAGTCATAGAGTAAATGAAGAGTCATGAGGGTAGATGAACTGTCATGAAGGGGAATTTCAAGGGTCACCCCACACTTTGCTATAAATAGAGCCTCATAACTCATTGTAAAGGCTTTTGGTCAGCCAAGCTTTCGATAAGATTATCTTAGAGAGAGCTTGGACAGTATTGTAATGAGCCTTGGCTTCTCCACTACGCATATCTAGTATATCTCTTTGGAGGAGCAGGCGGTTGTAGCTGTAATGTTCTGCTATTGGAACTAGTGGTTGGACATGGATGCATTGTATGACTGGAACTTACACTTATTAATATAACAGAGCCAACACGTTCCATGCATATGTTGTATTGTATTCTATGCTATCTGGTTTATGCTAAATGATATACGTATTTGTTTTCTTACGCATGCATGTATGGACTTTTTTGTGTATGTATGTATGAATCTTTTTGAAACGTGTTGTCGGATTAACCATCACTTTGGATTGCTAGCTAACTTGCCTTCCATGTTGTGATGCATCTTTGCTCATGTGTTCCCTTCTTAACTCCATGCTATCACGGGTTTCCAAGGGGTGCACTCATCTCAACCCCCATGTGTTTGAAACTCTCATGCACCTTCCTTGGCTTGTTGCAGCTGTCACACCCTTCCACCAACAGAGACATCTTACTTGCCTCTGTGCGAAATCACGGTCAAGAAATTACCATACAACCCACTGTTGGGACTCCTACACCAAATGGTCTGAGGTCTAATTGGGACTTCTTACCGGGCATATCCCCTGACATGTTGGCAGGTCTAGCACCTTCAACATTTTGGCGCTAGAAGGAGGGTCAGATGACAAGCTGAGTCATCACATCTGTTTTGAATCTCTACATATCTATCATGACTAACTACAAAGTTTCTCTTTCAAAGTGTATATCTTATGGAAACGACTTCATTATCTAGGAAAAACTCTTGGATAACTTGTCACATAAAACATATGATGGTGGAGGCCACGTAGCCTTGGTTAGGCACACAGTCGGCATTGTCGGCTCATGTGAAATACATGGAATATTTGAAGAATACATGACATGATCAAAAAATCTATTCATTCTCTTGCTCATCTGGTCACAGAGATAGACCATGCTTTCAATCACTTTAACCATAAAGCACTCGATCAAGAAATTTTAACATTACGAAAAGCACCCGATGAATCTGTTGATCAATTTTACACACGATTTTGAAATCCTGCATACCGATTTCCCAAAGATGAAATTGATTGGGAATTTCTTTATGGAATATTTGAGTATCTTCTTCGCATATCCAAACCCAGCTCAGCACACTTCAGTGATCGAGCTACACAATCACAAGCATGCACTATTGTTGTCACAAGTGACTATCCGCCTTCACCTCATCAAATAGCTGCACCACCGCAGAGTGATGTGGGAGATCATGCACACACATCTGTTGAAATGTCACATCCTCCCACCCCACCTACTCTTAATATCTGCGTAGATTTGGCTTGCAAGCATGTTGGTTGTCACATGGATTCGTTCCCTCAACCTCCGTCCCCGCATTCTATTGATCCTCTAGATTGTACTGTCTTGTGTTTTCCCATTCTAGACTCCTCACCTGTTATGAACGAGGATCAAGTTGTCGACAGATTTGGTTTTATGCACCCAACCTGCGCCATCAATCATGATGACTGTGTGCAGGAATCTAAAGAAGAACCCGCGGTGAAGGATGACTCTCTTCCAGCCACGCCTGATCCGCTTTATCTTGACATCCCTTGTGATTATGCCACTGTTGATTTCCCCTGTGAAAACCCATTTCTAGATATTTCTACTTCCAATCATTCACAGGACACGTCAGATATCAGTCTATCATCACTATGCGGAGAGGACACATCTTCCTTGGAAAATTCGTCCAATCAGTTATCTATCATTTCTAAAAACACAGAGGGTGAACATCTTTGCTTCTCATCTACACCTCTTCCCAATTCATCAAATCATGAGGATGCCGACAAACACCCTGAATTTTCTGATCTTGGTTGTGATGATCTCTCTACTTCTTCATCTGATCACGATGTTGATGCAATTGTTGTTAATATGTCTAAGAAACTAGTCTACGATGATCTATCTTTCAACATAATCGAAACCCTGCAGACTGTCGAGGCACTTCAACCCAAGCTAATGGTTATGTCAGGCCCTCGCTGTCCTAAGGTTGGTTTCACTTCCAGTCAGGAAATTGTTGAAACACTCAAGGCTCCTCATCACTCTCTGCTTTGCATTCAAGATCAACCAAACACCTAGATTTTTCTTCCTCCACTCGAACTACACGATCCCATTGCTCATGCATTGGAGGAATCTTACACAGCAAGCACACATGCACAATATAAGTGGTCTACCTTTCTCACGTTTTCTTTCATGTCACAGTCAAGAGAATGCATACACTCAACATCTGCATGCAGTGTAGCACAGCACCATGGCAACTCCACAGAGTGCATGTCATGTGCTTTCACTCATCTTTGTTCTGTGGTCACTTGTAAGCTCAGAGTGTGTCTGCCTTCATCATTATATCTTTCATGCTTGCTGGTTTTCGCAACTACGATGTTCACAAACCATGCCTTCACTAACACGGGTCAACCAATGCGCTAGTGGTTGCATTAGAAGTATCACTTCACGTGAGACGACCCATGCACTGTTAGCTTAGGAGTAGGAGTAGTGTTTTCTTTTGAGTTGTTTGCTTGCATCCATGATTTCTTCTTTCTTTGTGTGTTTGTTTGCTTGCTTTTCTATTTGCTTACTCGCTTTGCTTCCAAATTTCCTTCTGCTTCTTGCTTTGCTTTTTGGTTTGTTTTCTTGTTATTGTTTGTAGGTTAGTTTCTCATGGACCGTGTGTGACTCTTGAAACAAGATGGGTAAATTACAAGAGGACTTGTACAACTACCAAAATTTGGTTATATTTCGTCCACTCTCTTAAGTAAGAACTTGTTGTCTTCAGTCCATGATACATCAATGGAAAATACATATTGTTCGAAGTGAACCTTGGTGAAAACACAACGCTTGCGCGCTAACTAGTATCACCTACTCTAGTCGGTTCTTTTTTTGGTTAATCCTTGTCATCTCAATCAAGTAGAGTAAGGTGAGGGGGAAAACCTTAAAAAGCATATTAGAGGTATACATAAACTACTCTCTAAAGGAACAACCTCTTCTACTCTCATTAAGTTGGGATCCCTCTTCCGCCTCTGAAATGAATAAGTGCTATGCACAGTTATGAAGATGAAAAATGAAAAAATGAAAAAGTGAAAAAATTTTGAAAAAATGAAAAATGAATAAGGCAAAAGAAGACAAAGGCTTCCTACATAGAGAGGTGATGAAAGTAACTCTGTCGGGGTACTGACTAGGCTTTCTGGCAACAGAGCCATGCTTTTGTTCCTACGTGACTCCGTCGGGGTACTTTTCAGGCCTGCTCGTAACGAAGCAACACCAGAGATGAAACTAAGACTCTGACGACTATACTACTTGTGCATCATATACTCCTCAACCCCAATCGAAACAATTGTGCTGGCTTGGCTTGGAATGTTTGTCGACCAACCAAGGGCTTGGAAAATGCTACACCTTACAATCAAGCAGTGTGGAAACCAAGATGAACTGAGAACTGAACAATACTTCCGGAGGTGTTAGACTTGCTTTTCATGAACAAGGTCCATTCAGAGAGCTAGAGTTATACCAGTGTGTCGCCAAGTGTTGTAGCGGCTACAACCAGCCTCCAAAATTTTTCCTTAGGTTCATTTTGGAGCCTCCCTACCAACCTTTCACAGCAACATGTCTTGTCCTGTCAAGTACACAAGCTTCAGTGATTTTCTTGCAGAATGAAGGCTTATCCATCAAAGCTTGTTGCATCCCCCTCACAGGTTGTTTCACGGAATTAGTCCAACTGTAGGCTGAGCAGTTTCCTCAAGAAATTATGCAATTTTGTGGGGCAACTAGCCTTCCCTCTAGAAATTGTGCAATTCTGTCTAATAGCCTGTTGGGCTCCAGAATTGCGCAAATATGCCTGTCACTGTTCACTAGAAAAATTGCGCAATTCCTCCCAGCAGGACTTCTCAACCCAAAAATTGTGCAATCCTGGGCAACAGTCAGTTGCTCTGCCAAGAAATTGTGCAATCCCTCTGGGCAGCCATCCCAGCTCCCTCCCAGAAATGCGATTTTTTTCCTCCCAGTTGAGAAGACTGTTGCATGTGCATTTGAGTTGACCGGTTCCCTTCGGGACCGAGAAAAACTGATTTGCATGCATGGGCTGCTTCTCCCAAGGTAGCATGCAAATACATCCCTGGATTTAGGGATCTACTTTTAGCAGTTGGAGGTTGCATCCAAGGATCATTTCAAAAACCTCCCACCAAGTGTTGCTCTACCAATATTTGTAGCATGCATGTCACATCTTCTATTTTATCAAAACACATCAAATGGATGTTGCAGAGCTCATTCCTCACATCAATCTTGCATCTCTAACATCCAACATTGCATCTAAGAGTTGTCGGCGCATTCAACTCAGTTGTTTTGTGGTAAGCTTGCTTTTCATGTCTCGCACTACATTTCTGGCGCTTTTTGTGTTTCACTTCATATGAATGTTGTCTGCTTGATTTCAACGAGCGCTTGCTGTCTTTTTTATACATACTAGCTTATACTTGCACCGTTTCAGTTTTCGTTTGCATATCATTGTTGCCGCATGCATGACATTATTTTGCAAGGACGGTCGTCGTTGCGGCAACTCGCTTCACACACATGCACGCTTTCCCGTTTTCCAAATCCTGCACTTGTTGTTTGCATGAATGATCATTCACTCTTGTTTGCACTCATCTTACCATGCATTCAGACTTCTCATGTTTTCAGTCGCCCGTCGGCTGGACTAGGCTGCCTTGGCCCAAACCGTGCATTTGCCTGGCTAGCACTATGCATTTCCAGAAGTGAAGGCTCTGCCTTCCCTCCATAAATATTGTAATTCTAGACAGGCATTGACCTCCAAGCTTGCATTGTGCAATTTATTGGAGGCAATCTCCCATTGGCCCCAGAAACTGTGAAATGCAGTTTGATGGTTGCATGTCACACTAACTGAAATCACGCATTGTGCAGTTTTAGTCCTCAGCAGGCCAGGATGGATTGTGCATTATGTAGTTCCAATATCCAATCAGCCTAATGATAGCCTAGGTTGTGCCTTGCGCAGTTTTGGTAGTCAGTCTCCCGACCTCCTGGCGGAAATTGCATAACCTTCATGATCAGTCACACAGGTATGTTGCAAGTCAGTTCTCAAGTTTGTTTTGGTTTTCGACTGACAGATTATTTTCCATGATTTTTTCCATGTCTCCACATATCGCAGGAGTTCATCTGGCTTTCAGCAGCACAAGTACAATGGCCTTCAGAAGAGCAGAGTCAAAGGAAACCATTGAAAGCACAACGTGGGTTGCAGCCAAGAAAGTGTCTATGAGCTTGCCTACCTATGAAGACTTCAAGTTCTTCATAGACAAGGACATCAAGATAAGATGGCAGCAGCATCACAGTGAGAAACACCATCAGCAGTAGCAGAAGGCATCACACGCGCATGCGGGGAATGGAAGAGGAAGGTTGTTGACAACAAAGAGGCGGAACAAAGTTGCAAGCTCAAGCAGATCCACTTGTGATGAAAGAAACTTTGGAGATTGAGGCTATGAGGTGATGACGTGACAAGACGATCGCACGAGAGCAAGGAAAAGAAAAGAGAAGGAGTTGCAGGTGATGAAGCAGCAACTCAAGGACGAACATGAGCTACATAGACGATAGAATGAGTTGCAGCAGGAACAAGTACAACAGTGGGCGCAACATGCACTCACGGATGAAACTATGCCTGTACAAGTTATAGATCCATGCTAGTAGCTGGCACGGAGCAGACATGGTGAGCAGTGTTCTTGATCACATGTAAGGGAATTCTTCAGCATGCATGTCATTGTACGCATGCATGCGATCTAACCCATTTGGCACACTCATCGAGGCAAAGACAAGAAGCAATTCTGACTAGAGTTGAATATGCAATTGACAGTTGATGTGCATGACCAACAGCACACACTGGAAGATCAGCACGGATACTATGCAACAGCGTGTTGTTGGTTTGGCCGCACTCAAGAAGACCTGTTAGGATTCCAAGAAACTCTCCTAGGTTGTAGCTCAGAGATGCCTGGTAATATATCAATTCAACTATTGTTGCAGGTTTAATGGAAGGAATGATGGTTTGGTTCAAGCCAAATAACCACTTCTACTTAGTTTCACTCTAGACATGCATGAACACCCTCAGACTACAAGGATTTAGACCACCAATGCTCACAGCTTTAGATATTAGGTGAATATGGAGAATACTAACAACACCAGTAGATACACAAGACCATGTGATGGTCGGCTGCAACTAGTAAAGAAACCTGTAAATCTAATCTATTAATGCAAAGACAGGATGACAACTCTCCTGCATTAGATAGAAAGAAACCTGAGCAACCTATTCAGTGATGCATTCAATATTCCAACACAGAGATAAGATGACGGTTATCTAGTGTCAAACATTAAGAGATCATGAACACAGCTCATTAGGCACAATCTTAGAACAAAGGAAAATGGACAGTGAGCAGTTAACAACAAAAGAAGCTTGTATTAGCTGAAAATGAAGATGAGATGCTGCAAGTGACAAAATATCTACAGTCTCCAGAAGTTGAACCTTACATCAAATGCCAACCTTGATTACATCTTACTTCTGGATATTTATAAGTTTACAATACTATGGCACTTGGCCATTTAGGTATGGAGGGGTCATAATTGACCACCAACTGCATTTAACTGCCTGATGGAGTCCCTGAACTAGGTGGCTTGCTTCAATGGGTGAATCCGATCTATTCAGGTGTTGTGTTGTCCTTTAGGAAATTGGAGTGCTCGTACCGGTGGAGTCCATGACTGATAAATTCAGTTACAGGGTCGTGTTGCGTCCTTTTCCCCTTTGGCCATGCTTTCTGTTAAATATGGTTGTTGGGGGTATGACAGTGGCTGATGATGGCGGAACTGGTCATCTCCTTCTTCAGGCAACAAAATGGTCAGAGGACGTGGAATGCATGGGTGGGTGGACGACTTGGGTAAGCGAGAAGAATGGTCATCGGATCGGGGAAATGAACGGCGAAGATGGCTCGACGGAGGCTATCAGCTGAGGTGAGAGCGGGGTGAGTGGGGGCCGTTAGATCTCCAGCGGATGAATCAGACGGTCATCGGGCTACGGAGCTACATGGACATTTATCGGGCAGGACGGATTGGTCAAGCGGTAATGGTATTCATCGCACCGCTTTTTGGCGTTAAGCGGTAAACGCCCGAGGCCGAGCGATTCCATTCAAAAATTGACACGTAGCAGCGGATGAGAGAGAAAAACCGCTCTCATCGCGCGTTATCACTCGATTAAGTTGCTGGAGCGATGAAAGCAAAGACCGTCAGATCTTGGCGGAGATGATCTGATGGCGGAGAGTGGTAAAGTGGGTCTCCTTTATCGGGTGCGATGGGAGCCGTTGGATCGGCGGGATGATCAATGGTGGGGATGTGGTGCGATGAGTTCTGAACGAGCGGAGACATATGGTAGGGTTTTATGGTAGGTTGGGGTTTTGGGCTCGGGGCTAAAATTAAAGGGGGTTACTTTGTCGGGTTTAGGAGACAAATAGGGGAATGGAGGTGGTGGAGAGTAAGCGAGGCAGGAAGAAAAGGAAGAATGACCAAAAGTGAGGCTCCTTTGAAGACACCACCCAACGGACCAAGATTTTCTCTAACATTAGAAAGTCAGCATTGCATAGCAGGGCTAACACTAGCTCCTTCTGGGGATGAAATCCTCCCTGTGAGGTTTCAAGAACCGTAGACCACTGCCTTTCATACAAAAACAAGATCAACAATAATTCCTAGTGTTCCATTGGGCATGGAGTCTAATCAAGCCTACACTAAAAGTTTGTAAAAGAACATATTTACAATGCTGAGGCCTAAAAGGCCTTAATTAACATAAACCTTCAAAAACCGCCCATTAACTGGGCCATCAAAAATTGTTTCTCCTTCCATACTTTGCAGCATGAAAGTGTTGTTCCCTTGGATCTGAGAAATGACAAAAGGTCCTGTCCACAGAGCATCAAACTTCCCATGATTTCCTTTCTTTTCCTTCAGTGTATCCCACTTAAGAACCAAGTCTCCAATTTGAAAATTGTCCATCTTTGCCTTTCTGTCAAAGGCTTCTTTGATTCTTTTTTGATGTGCTGCAGGCTTTTCAATCAACTGATCTCTGACTTGATGTACTTCAGCCAAATCACTAATCCTCTTTGCCATGTCATTTTCCTCATATTGCTCTTCTTGCAAGAACATGGCCACAGGGAGGATCAACTGGATTGGAATACAGCCTCAGTGCCATATACCAGCTTGAATGGAGAATTCCCTGTAGATTCCTTGGTGGTCACCCTATCAGCCCATAATGCAAACTTCAATTTGGAATCCCAGTTCCTTTTGTTGTCTTCCAGCAGCATTTTGATTATCCTTATCAGGATCTTATTGGATGATTCTGCTAGACCATTACCTTGAGGGTAATATGAGGTGTAATGCACTAGCTTAATGCCTATTGAGTCACACATGTCCGCCAACTCTTTTGCATTGAAGGCTGCTGCATTGTCTATAACCAATTTGTGTGGACGGCCAAACTTGGTGAAAATGTTTTCTGTCAAGAACTTCATGACCACATGGTGATCATCTTTCCTAGTAGGGATGGCCTCAATCCATTTAGTGAAGTAATCAGTGGCTACTAAGATCCATTTGTGCTGGCCACTAGAATGTGGATTAATTTCCCCTATGAAATCTAAGCCCCACTACTGGAAAGGGCCACTGGCACATATTGGCTTCAAGGGTAAGGACTTCAGCTACTGTTTTCCTTCAAACCTCTGGCACCTGTTGCAAGATTTTACAAATGAAAAGACATCAAAAAACAAAGCGGGCCAATAATACCCAGCCCTGAGGATCTTATGGGCTGTGGTTTTCTAGTGGTGATGTACTCCACATATGCTGGAATGAAACTGATGCATGACCTCCAGCGATTGTTCTTTGTCCAGACATCTTAAAAGGATCCCAGATGGATCTCTCCAATACAGCAAGTTTTCATGGATACAGAACCTGGCTGCTATGAGCTTAATAGTCCTGGCTTGGCTTGAACTTAGGCCCAGAGGAACTTCTAGCTTCAGCAAAAATTGAGCTATTGTAGAATACCATTCACAAGATGCTAGATTTTCAGCCAACAATTGGTCATGTCCTACTGTTGCTTCTTCTCTCTGTCCATCCTCTGAATTTGTACCCACGCAGTTTATGTCAACCATTTTTTAATTCTCTTTACTGATTAGCTGAGCAAGGCCCTGACCATTAACAAGCTTGGTGGGCTTCAATTCTATGTTAAATTCAATAAGCTTTGCAATCCATTTGGCCCTTCTGCCATCAACATCTGGCTGCATTAGGACATCCTTTACTGAAGCAGAGGACACATATGCAATTACCATGGAGTGCAGAATGTAGATTTGGAAAGCCTTTAAAGATTTGATAAGAGCATAAGCCTGTTTTTTGATAATATCATACCTTAGTTCAGCGTCCCTTAAGGTTTTACTGAAGAATGCCATTGGATGCTCTGAACCCTCATCATCTTTCTTCAATAAGGCTGCTGCAAGGGTGTCACCGGAAGCAAAGGAGAAGATATGGAACTCCTTGCTATAGTCTGGGCTGATCAAAGTGGGGGCTTCCATAATAGCTCTTTTGATGGCTTCAAAAGATCTTCTTGTTGCATCAGTCCATTTGATCTCTGATCCCTTTTTTAGCATAGAGGTGATGTGCTTTACCAATTCTACAAAATTAGGAATAAACCTCCTTAGAAAATTTATTTTGCCCAGAAAGGACTAGATGTCCTTTTTTGATCTTGGAACAGACAAGGTCTGTGTCGCTTTCACTCTTTTTGGGTCAATATTGACACCTGCAGCAGAAAAAATGTGTCCTAGAAGCTTGCCCTCTTCTAAAGTGAATGTGACTTCTTAGGATTCACTGATATCCCAAACCTTTTGCACTTTAGAAACACGTTCTTCAAATGCTGCAAATGATCTTGATGGCTACTGGAGTATACTATTATATCATCCAGGTAGACAAGGACAAACTTATCCTTCTCTCCCACGAACGCTATATCCATGGCTCTCTGAAAGGTGGCCCCAGCATTCATTAGCCCAAATGGCAATTTAGAATACATAAAAGTGCCCAAGGAGTGGTGAAAGCGATCTTTTCTTGGTCATGTGGATGTACAGCAACTTGGTTATACCCTGAAAATCCATCCAGGAAAGACATAACCTTGGCTCCTGAGACTTTGTGTAGAAAATGCTCCATCTTGGGTAGGGGATAGTTTTCTTTCTTAGAGCATTTGTTCAGGTTCCTAAAATCAACGCATAGCCTGATTTCTCCACTTTTCTTCCTCACCACTACCAAGTTGGCTACCCACTTTGAGTATCTCAGAGGAACTATGATTTTGGTAGCCAACAACTTCTTGATTTCTTTTTCAATCAGAGGGAGGAGCAAAGGGTTCATGGGTCTCAGCTTCTGCTTGAAAGGAATGGTGTCTTTCTCCAATGGGATCTTATGCTAGATGATCTTTTTGTCATAAGTTTTAAGGTCACTGTATTCCTAGGTAAAGACATTAGCAAATTTCTTCATCAACGTGCAGTACTCAGAGATTTGGGCAGCAGACAAATGGGTGGACAGATTTATATACTTGGGGTGATCTGGACTTCCTATGTTATGCCTATGGACTGCAGACTGATCTTCTTTTTGGGAAATATTATGAGGCACATCATTATGGTCAAACAGCTTCTCTAGAGGCACTAACCCTCTTGGTATATGATTGCTAGGCAATTGTACAATGTTGTCTCAGCTAATTTTATTCCTTAGCTGAGGTTGGGGACATTCCTTCAAGGTTTCATTCTCTTGATCAATTTGCATTTCAAAGAATTCATCAATGACTTGTAGAAACCTGTTTACTTCATCGTCATCCTCAAAGACTTTCCAGTGCTGGACATTATCAGGAAAGGATGGTCTATATTTTATCTGGACTTCATAAGCCAATTTAGGGGGCATGGGAGGGATGAACATGCTAGCAGACACAGAAAGGGAATCAGCAAGCTGATTTTTGACCCTAGGAATATATGAGAAAGCTATCAAAAGCCTTTTTGAGTCTCCATACCTCATCTTTGTACGCTTTCAACCTTGGGTGCCTTGCTTGGAACGTTCTGTTCACTTGTTGAATGATGAGATCAGCGTCTCCAAACACCTTTATGTCGTTGATTCCCATGTCTTTGGTAGCGTTTAAGCCCAATATCAGAGCCTCATACTCTACTATATTGTTGGTGACCTGAAAAGTTAGCTTAAAAGACAGATGTGTGCTTTCTTGTTTTGGGGACACCAGCACCACTCCTGCTTCCACAGTTTCCCTTGAACAGGCTCCATCAAAGAACATATCCCAAGCCTGTGTCCTTTCCTTTTCCATGGCCTGGCATACTGGTTTCTTAAGCTGCACCGAGGCCCTATGGGATTCTTCAATCTAGAGAATACATGCTCCAAAATCAATGTCCACAATGTAAATGATGATTAGTGGGATTCTTCTCATCACTAAGGATATAGGCCAGCTGAGCTTCACTGTATAGCCTTCTTCTTTCTCCTTCAAAAACTGGGATAGTGGTATAGGACAAGTCATTTTGCAAGGTCCCACCCAACCTCTTAATCCGCACTCTGGAAAGTAGCATACCAAACTTAGGGGGGACATATGCTACCACAATATCCATCATCATACTCTTCATGGGAAGCTGAGTTAGGGTGATAGCTAAGTCTTTGATTAACCCTAGACATTTCACCTTCCTCGAATCAAAGGAGAACAAATCATGATAAGGTCTAGTAATATCAAGGCCTAACTCTTCCATGACAACTTTGGGCATCAGATTATGGCTGGCACCTGTGTCCAGCAAGCATTTGTGGAGGATTTTGTCATGAATGATCAAGGAGACATAAAATGATGGGGAATTGTCATCGGCAGGTTCAGTCATTGGGCTAAGCACAATTGCAGGTTTATCATATTGTAAATTCATATAGTCATTGGATGCTTGTGAGGCTTTCAGCTCAAGGGCATCAAGGACGGGCTTCCTAAAGACCTAACTCTTTACAAGTTCTATCAGAGGCACAGATATTTTTAGCTTCTGGACTTCTGATTCAAAACTGAAAGGGGAAGGGGACTTGTCAGGGCCTCTTACCTCTTGAGCCGGTGCTTTTAGGATGATTGGATCCATTGCTGGCCGCTTCTGCTTGTTGATCTACTGCTCTGTGGGGATAGCATCTCTTTGAACAGGATTCTCTTTGACATTACTTGTTCTTGACCTCAAGTTATATCTTTGCTGGTCTTCAGTTTGTAGAACAGCTTCTCTGTCCCACTCTTGACTGGTCTGGTCCCTAAGCAATGACTCCTCATAGGCAGCTAATGTCAAAAAGGTAGCGCTGCCTTTGTCTTCCATGCAGTGAATCTCATCCTCTTCATCAAATTGCTCCTCCTCCGTGACGACGTTCTGGAAAGGAGTCTTAACCCTTTGTTCTTCATTGGCCTCTTTACCCCCTTGAATGATCTGCAATTGTTCATTTGCTCTTCTGAATGGATTTGGATTTCTAGGGGCAAATGTCTTAGGAAGCCTTGCTTTCCCAAAACTCTGCTCAATCTTCAGTTTGGATATTTCAGCAGCCAACGACTCAATCATTTTATTCATTTTGTCTATTTTGGGTTCTGAAGATGAAGAAGAAGAAGAAGAAGAAGCCTCACCTCTCGGCCTCCTTCTATCAGCGTGTCCTTTGAGTTTTTCTGCAGCCATAATATTGGATTCTACCTCCAAGGTTGCATCTTGCATTTCAGCTAGAGAGGCACGTCTTCTTTCTCTTAATAGCAGGCAGAAATCAGAATCAAAGGCATTGGCATAGGTAAGTTTGGTAGAGGTGGGTGTAGGCTTGACTTCAATCGGTATCTTGCTATACATACGATTGAATCTTTTATTAAATCAGACAATGACTCCCCATTTTCCCTTTTCAGGTTGCCAAACTCAGTATGGTAATATAGCAGGTCTTTCTTATCTCCCCAATGCTTTAAAAACACATCATCTAATGCTTCAATGTCTGCTATAGACCTAGGGTTCAACTCTCTGAACCACTTTCTGGCCTCTCCATCAAGGCTTTGGACAAATACTCTCATCCACACATCATCTTCACCGATATCTAGGTTATCAGCATAGCTATAAAAAGACTCAAGGTGTTCTTCAGCTGTCACTCCCTCTGTACCAGTGAACTTAGGCATGTATTTCTAATATTCTCCTGTAGGCATGGCATTCAAAGGAATAGGCAGGATTAGGGGTCCATACCTAGCAGCTATGCTTTTTTCCATTTTGGTGGGTGCTTGTGGGCCTGCCATGACTGGGGTAGATGGAAGGGCACTGGTAGTTTGGATAATAGGAAGTTGAGAAATAAATGACAGGGCTGAAGGAAATTGATGGAATGGAAGGGAGGTTTTCTTTGGACTAATATCCAAAGGGGAACTTATTGAACAAGGAGCTTTATGAATCTCTGATATTTCTTCGCTGATAGTGCTAGGCTCTATAATTGCAACATGTGTATGCTTAGTTACAAGCCTTTCTTGCATAGATACATAAGATTGTTTAGGCTTACCTGATCCTGATGCTCCTTTTTGTGATATCTTGCTTTGCTTGACAATCCTCTCAAGGTCAGGCACTGGGTCAGCTGGTTATTTCTGAGGATTTCTCCGGGTGTGTCTCACAAACTGAGCTAGAACTGTGATGTGGAGTCGCCAAAAGGTTCGTTCTCCAGTAGAGTCACAAAATAGATGATTACAACCAATAATGTGTCCAGACTTTGTCTATCATCAAAGTTAGATCTGTGTCGTTCTCCCAGGGAAGCTGAGCTTCAATCTCCTCTCCCCGGCAACGGCGCCAATTATGTTAGGATTCCAAGAAACTCTCCTAGGTTGTAGCTCGAAGATTCCTGGTAACATATCAATTCAACTATTGTTGCAGGTTTAATGGAAGGAATGATGGTTTGGTTCAAGCCAGATAACCACTTCTACTTAGTTTCACTCCAGACATGCATGAACACCCTCAGACTACAAGGATTTAGACCACCATGCTCACAGCTTTAGATATTAGGTGAATATGGAGAATACTAACCACACCATCAAATACACAATACCATGTGATGGCCAGCTGCAACTAGTAAAGAAACCAGTAAATCTAATCTATTAATGCAAAGACAGGATGACAGCGCTCCTGCGTTAGATAGAAAGAAACCTGATTAACCTATTCAGTGATGTATTCAATATTCCAACACAGAGATAAGATGACAGTTATCTAGTGCCAAACATTAAGATATCATGAACACAGCTCATCAGGCACAAGCTTAGAACAGAGGAAAATGGACAGTGAGCAGTTAACAGCAAAAGAAGCTTGTACTAGCTAAAAATGAAGATGAGACGCTGCGAGTGACAAAATATCTACATTCTCCAGAAGTTGAACCTTACATCAAATGCAAACCTTGATTACATCTTACTTTTGGATATCTATAAGTTTACAATACTATGGCACTTGGCCATTTAGGTATGGAGGGGTCATAATTGACCACCAACTGCATCTAACTGCCTAATGGAGTCTCTGAACGAGGTGGCTTGCTTCAGTGGGTGAATCTGATCTGTTCAGGTGCTGTGCTGTCCTTTAGGCAGTTGGAGTGCTTGTACGGGTGGAGTCCATGACTGATAAATTCAGTTACAGGGTTGTGTTGTGTCCTTTTCCCCTTTGGCCATCATTTCTATTAAATATGGTTGTTGGGGGTCTGACAGTGGCTGATGATGACGGAACTGGTCATCTCCTTCTCGAGCAAAAAAATGGTCAGAGGACGTGGAATGCATGGGTGGGTGGATGACTTGGGTGAGTGAGAAGAATGGTCGTCAGATCGGGGAAATGAATGGCGGAGATGGCTCAACAGAGGCTATCGGCCGAGGTGAGAACGGGCTGAGTGGGGGCCATTAGATCTCTAGCGGACGGATTGGACGGTCATCGGGCTATGGAGCTGCATGGATGCTTATCCGGTGGGACGGATTGGTCGGGTGGTAATGGTATTCATCGCACCGCTTTCGGGCGTTAAGCGGTAAACTCCTGGGGCCGAGCGATTCCATTCAACGATCGACACGTAGCAGTAGATAAGAGAGAAAAAATGCTCTCATCGCCCGCTATCACTCGATTATGTTGCTGGTGCGATGAAAGCGAAGACCGTCAGATCTTGGCAGAGATGATCTGACAGCGAAGAGTGGTAAAGTGGGTCTCCTTTATCGGGTGCGACGGGAGCCGTTGGATCGGCGGGATGATCAATGGTGGGGATGCAGCACGATGAGTTCTGAATGCGCAGAGACATATGGTAGGTTGGGGTTTTGCGCTTCGGGCTAAAATTAAAGGGGGTTACTTTGTTGGGTTTAGGAGACAAATAGGGAATGAAGGTGGTGGAGAGTAAGCGGGGCAGGAAGAAAAGGAATAATGACCAAAAGTGAGGCTCCTTTGAAGACACCACCCAACAGCCCAGGCTTTTCTCTGACATTAGAAAGTCAGCGCTGCATAGCAGGGCTAACAAGACCATGCACATGTTAGTAGATGAGTTGGATGGAGGAGCCACACCAATGCACCGAGATGCAATGGAGGCAAGAGTTCACTTCAGCAAGATGTCACCATGGAGTGCATGCACACCATCACAGATGACCAATCTTGGCATCAGCTCACCACCTTCACCATCACAAGCATGTCAAAGAGTTGGTATCATCACAACGGACCGAGTGTAAGTGATGTCTTGCATGGCTTGCTCAAGCCATTTTGTCTCACATGGGCACATTTGCATTGTAATGTAATGACTTGTCAAGTGGAAGTTCAAGTGTTGATAGTTGGATGTAAGAGTCATAGAGTAGATGAAGACTCATGAGGGTAGATGAACTGTCATAGAGGGGAATGTCAAGGGTCACCCCACCCTTTGCTATAAATAGAACCTCATAACTCATTGTAAAGGCTTTTTGTCAGCCAAGCTTCCGATAGGACTATCTTAGAGAGAGCTTGGACATTATTGTAATGAGCCTTGGCTTCTCCATTGCACAGAGCTAGTATATCTCTTTGGAGGAGTAGACGGTTGTGGCTGTAACGTTTTGTTGTTGGAACTAGTGGTTGGACATGGATGTATTGTATGACTGGAACTTTCACTTATTAATATAACAGAGCCAGCATGTTTCATGCATAAGTTGTATTGTATTCTATTCTATCTGGTTTACTCTAAATGATATATGTATTTGTTTGCTTACGCATGCATGTATGGACTTTTTTGTGTATGTGTGTATGAATCTTTCTGAAACGTGATGTCGGCTTAACCATCACCTTGGATTGCTAGCTAACTTGCCTTCCATGTTGTGATGCATATTTTCTCATGTGTTCCCTTCTTAACTTCGTGCTATCACAGGTTTCCAAGGCGCGCATTCATCTCAACCCCCATGTGCTTGAACCTCTCATGCACCTTCCTTGGCATGTTGCAGATATCACACCCTTGCCACCAATAGAGACATCTTACTTGCCTTTGTGCGAAATCGTGGTCAAGGCACTACTTTACGACCCACTGCTGGGACTTCTACACCAAACGGTCTGAGGTCTAATTGGGACTTCTTACCGGGGAGATCCCCTGACATGTTGGTGGGTCCAACACCGTCAACAAGATAATAGGGAGCTGGAGTGGTTTGGAAAGGGGTGGAAGATTTGTTGAAAATTTGGATACAATCATAATAAATGACATTGGGGATCCTATCCTTGATTGCATTGTTAGGGAGCATGTTAGTAACATCATTTGACAATACTTGGAGAAACATTTAGTTGTTGCAAAAGCTCAGATACTACATGGGTTGATCAAACATACAAAACTAAAACATGCACAAATATTTTGGTTATCCAATATGCTAAAAGTAGGAATACACATATGAATTTCAATGAAAATATATCAAAGGAATTCTCTATTTTTGGAAAATCAAGAAAACTTGATGTTCGAGATGCTTGTAGGGAAATTACAATCATTACTATTGCACCAAGTACATCAAGACAACAAAAGTTGGCAACAATGTCAAAATTGTTCCATGTCTCAAGAAAAACATTACACAAGCAATACCAAATTCAGGGTTCGAGTAATGAAAATGATGAAGGTGCTTGTTGGGATCTTATCACCATGAAACCCTACCAAGACAAGCTTATAGAATGAATCAGAGCACTTGGGGTAGAGTTTTGGGAGATCCATTCCCATGCTATTCCAGATAGAAAGCATGTCGTACGACATCACATAGCTAAAGGTGAGTATGTAGATCATGTTAAGCACATTGTAGAAATTACAGAAGTTACATTTTTTGAGGAATTTCAAGAAAGCAATCGTCGTGTGAAGATATCCATAAGGATGTTTCAAAAATTGAAACCACGGTTTATTATGCCTAATACAATCTATGACACATGTTGTTGCAGATAACATTTTGAATTACAACTTCATTATGACACTTTATGGGAATTTCATAAGAATAATTGTCACGACGACCCCCCTCCTCCTACAAGGCATGATTTTGTTTCATCAATATTGTGTAGAAGGGAGTCAGAAGAGTTGTTTTACAAGAAAATATGTATAGGTGGGAGAAGATGTACTGAATGTGGTGATTTAGCATTATTCCATAGAAACGTTCCTATTGATCCCAACCAGTCTGGGATTTTAGATGTCACTGTTATATGGAAGCAATATGAGATGCCATGGGAAATCTTCTTCAACTTTGGTGCTGATTAGGTGCTCAGTATTTAGCTCAAAAATCAAACTTCTTGGAATCACTTGAAACTTGAACGACCGCGTCTATCTTCACGAAATGATCCCAATGCAACTCATTTCACTCAAAACCGAGTTCATATGAGGAAGATATCACGTTTTGTCTGCTTTTCCAAATAGAAGATTTTTTGTAAAAAAAAGGTACAGTCGCTGCACAGTTAGTAGTCCGTACTACTGACGTGACAGGTGACTGGGCAGATTCAATGGTGGTCAACATTCAATCAGGACTTGCCAAGTGGCACAATTCTATTGGTTTACAGATTGGTGATTTGGAATGATTTTATTGGTTTGAGATGGACCAATGAGGAGGGGACAAGTGGCAAGCCCGGAGGCCGCCACATGTCCCTCCCCAAAGAACATTCAACAACATATCAAGTTGGTATCAGAGAAAAGGTTATTTTCTTGATTGCTTGAGTTTTGTGCAAGTAGGGTTTTAATGGTTGCAAATTTGTGATGCTTACAAGGTTAAAGTTGCAGAGAGGAGAAGGGAAATTATTGGTTGCAACTCCTGAGGTAATGCCCAGAAGAAGGAGAGCCACAAGGCCACAATCTCCACCCAAAGTTCCAATCCCAACTGCACTTGAAGCACCTCAAGTTTTACCTTCAATTGAGATTGAGGAGGTACAAGTAGTACCAAAAGTTGAGCTTGAATCCAAAGCCATCATGTCTGGAGAAAGAGAGACTGAAGGTATTTCAGAAGAGGAAGCATCAAAGAAATATTTCTATTGCTTAACTGACATGGTTAGAGTCCTCTATGGAGAGAGGAATACTAGAATGGCTAGAGAGAGTTCTAAGCCCCCACATCGAGAGGGAATCTCAAGAGATAAAAAAAATATGAAAAGAAGGATTCAAAGGGTAATGGAGGAAAGCCTCCTCCATCTTCACCATCTTCATCTTCCTCATCATCTTCATCATCCTCATCATCTCAAACAACATCATCTTCCACTTCCACTACAAAAATTGTTCATACTCATTCAAAAACCCCAAAGGAAAAAACTCCCTTACTCAAATTGGACATTAAGTTTGAACTTCCCATGTACAATGGAGAGGTCAATGCAGAAAAGTTAGACAATTGGATTCGACAATTGGAGGTTTATTGTAGAATTCAGAACCTTCAAGAAGATGACATAAAGATCTAGTTGGCTTCATTGAGGCTAGAAGGAGCAACATTAGTCTAGTGGGAAGCAAAGACTCAAGAGGAAATGTGAATTCATGGTAAGATATCCATTTCTTGGGTTGAATTTGTTTCTGCAATTAAAAGACAATTTTATCCTTTAGCCTATATGCAAAAATCCATTATGAGTTGGCAAAATTTTAGGCAACTCAAGGGCCAAACAGTTCAAGACTATACCCAGGAGTTTAGGAAAAGGGCTTTGTTGTTAGGAGTAAACTTGAATTCCCAAGATACACTGTTGAAATATATTGGGGGTTTACATTCCTACTTAAAACATACTATCCTTATGTTCAATCCAAGCAATTTGGATGAGGTATGTGTGAAAGCCACGCACCTTGAAGCAAGAGGAAAGAACATTCAGGAAGAGGGTAGTAAGAAGAAGCCATTCAAGGGTAAGGAGAAAGAGAAGGGTGGAAAATGGAAGAGAAAGAAGAATGAAAGTTTGAAGAAAGAAGGGGAGAAAACCATATGCCAACATTGTTCCAAGGCTGGGAATGATGAAACCCATTGTTGGAAATTACATCCTGAACTAAGGCCTAATAAACCAAACAATAAGGGAAAACAAAAGATGACCACTACCACACAACATGATATTCGATCATATTCTAGTGATGAGACCAAGATTTCAGCCATGGTCACAAAAGGAAAAGAAGCTATTGCAAGCACTAGTTCCTTAAATAGTCACAACAACACTGCAAATGAAGAATCAAGAATAAAGTTGTTCCATGTAAGGATCATTTCAAATCATACAAAGATTGATGCATTATTTGATAGTGGGTCACAATCAAACTTAATTTCAGAAGACTTGGTAAAAAAGCTTAACCTTGAAACTGTACCTCATCATAAGCCATATCCATTGGGTTGGATAGTCAATAATGCAAATTTACAGGTTACAAGGAAATGCTTATTCAAGTTTTCCATTACTGAAAAATTCATTGATGAAGTTGAGTTAGATGTAGTTCCACTTGACATCTCAGGAATAATTTTGGGAAGTCCTTATTTGTATGATAGGAAAGCAGTATTTTATCATCATGAGAACAAATACCTATTGTTCAAGGATGGAGTGGAGTATATTGTGAGAGCCCATCGCAAAAAGTTAAACATTTCTTTTGTTAATGTAGGGCAGATGAAGAGACTTGTAAATGCAAGTAAAAAATTTGTGCTTCTCATGATCAAGAAAAAGAATGATATTGATTATGAATCTTTTGAAGGTTGTGATGATAAATCAAAATCTGATTTGTTTAATGTGGTAAGAAAGCATGGCAAGATGTTCAGGAACCAAAGGGGTTACCTCCCAAGAGGGGAATTCAACATGAGATACAGTTGTAGCAAGATGTTCCACTTCCAAACATTGGCATGTATCGCATGTCGATCATGGAGAGCATGGAAATCAAGAAGAAAATTCAAGAATTGTTGAATAAAGGTATCATACGCCCATATACTTCGCCATTTGGTTCACCCATTGTCTTAGTGCCAAAGAAGGACGGGACTTGGCGCATGTGTTTGGATTTCCATTCACTGAACAAAATAACGGTAAAGAATTGTTATCCACTCCCAATAATTGATGATTTGCTTGAACAATTTAGCTATGCAAAGTATTTCACTAAGCTAGACTTACGAAGTGGTTATCATCAAGTTAGAATAGTTGAAGAGGACTGTAGGGAATGGGTCCCCTAGGGTCAATTTTGGGGTTAAAAGCCCAAGTTTTGGGACTAAAGGCTCAAGTTTTGTATAAAGAATGTAAAGTCTCCGCATTTTGTGGTCGCGGAGTGCGAAGATGTAAAGAGTCAAAAAGGTTTTCCACCCTTAGTTTAGGTAACTTGTGTCAGCTTTATGAGATCCACCCTTGGTTCGCAGACCATGGGAACGTATAAAAAGGGAGAGTCTTAGAAGAGTCTAAGAAGTTCTAACTAATTTTTTGGTCAATTGATTGATGTAATGGGTTTGTTAGAGCTAAGAGCGAAGAGTCTTAGCATAGGAAAGAGGCTCTGCAACTGTGTGCGTAGAGGCCTAGGGTAGAAGTCCGCAGCTGAGTGTGCAGACCCCTATAGCTATCTGCGCAGGGAAGTTAGAGTATGTACTAAAGTTTTGAACCATCAATAAAGAGAATTATTCTAGAGATACCTGTGTATGAGCTCTTTTACTTTTGTTATGAATGTATGCGGTTATATTATGTTGAACACTGGGTTTATGATTTAATGCTATATTGATGCGTGAATCTATGCGTTTTACTTTGTCATATGAACACAAGTAAGAATATCTGTTTACGCGAAGATAATAATAATGCATGTTGAAGTTATCTAATACCTAAGCTAATATGGGTAGACACAGAAGTAGGGGTAGTTACAGAGGCACGTAAGTGTTTGAATTGCCTATTTAGGATATGCGAAGGACGATCACAGACCTTCGCAAAGGTCTCCAAGCCAAATTAGAGAAGTATATCGATAAGCCCTAAAGGGCTTATCGGTCTGCGTGAAGGAAGGGTTAGGGCATAAAACGGCATCACAACTATCTCAAGGTGCAGAAACTTGGTTCCTGCATCCCCCCATACTACTTCGAGTGAGACTTCAGTCCATGCTCCGCAGATTGATGCTGAAAGGGCCAGTAGTGTAGGGATTTTCTTGGCTAGTTAACGTTGAACCTAGGTCAGGACCCATCAAGCCAAAAAATGGTTCTGTTGCCAGGACCAGGATCTACATAATGATATTTGTGATGTCGCATCACCGAAATCCAACTAAGAAGGAGATCGAAAACTGGTTGGATAGAAAAATCCACGAATTCACGGCAGAAGAGAACAGGAATCCACAATTGACAAAAGAACAGTGGTTGGATAGATACTTGTACAAAGAGGTACACGAAATCTTCTTATGTTCCTTCCTGGTCAAGTTATACGAGTGCAATGCGAAATTCGCAGACAACCAAGGAAGGTGGAGGCTTGACGGTCCAATAGTCTGGACCCCGGAGTTAGTGTGGAGATTAGAAGCCTCTAAAGATAAGATCGCACGCGTTGTCAATCATTGGCTCAATCATATCATAGGAGGGTTCATGACAGAGTTCGCGGTCAATACCTCGGTCAGTTACAGCGAAGCAGAGCACCGCTTCTTCAAGGGGCCGCGAGGTAAGTATTTAAAATCCTTAAATACCTGGATTAAAATGCTCTTGTGTGAAAAGAGGGTTATGCAGCTACCTTGATGTTTGGGATACGCGAAGTGGAAGGACATTCAAGAACAAAGGGAAAGTAGGCCCTGAATATAGCATGCTAATTGAACCTCCTTTGAGTGACGACAAGGAAGCATCACAGGTATCTCCGCAGAGAAATGTTCAGTTGATAAAGCAAGGGTTCCCATGAATACCCCATCCACCCACACCGCCTCCATATTCACCTCTGTCGCCTACACCACCGCCACCTCCACCACCGTGCAATATGGCGAACTCAGCAAAGCTACATGTGTTCAAGGGTGTGGGAAATGAAGATCCGAACCAGTTTTGTTTCATCGCGAAGGATGTATGGGAAGCTCAAGGTATCACGGATGATCAAATGAAGAAAGAAACATTAGTTAGTGCTTTGCATGATCGTGCGCTAACGTGGTACATTAAGTACTGCACTGATAACCCGACATCTGCGTTGGAAGATATCCAGACTGCGTTGAATAAGGAATTCAATAGACCTAAGTCTGAAGCGCAATCAATTGTGGGATTCAAAGAGATCATGATGAAACCTGGTGAGACACCCTGGGATCTAGATTAGAGATTGAAGTGTACAATTCGCGAAGCTAACATGAATCTGACTGATGGGAAGCACCGCGAATGGTTTGTGGCTTCGCTCCTACCTCATCTAAGGGTTGCGCTATCATAGCAAAAGATTGGGACCCAGGCGGAAGCCCTGGAAATTGCGATGAGATTGCATGAGACACTGATGCAAGATGATAATCTGGGGGTTCAATAGATTCATGTATAGTTGCAGAACCTTTTCCTAGAAATGCAGAGTCTGAAGAAAGATAGAATAGCTCGGCCCGAGGTGTGCGAAGAAGTTTGGTGCCTGAAGTGCAAAAAACTTGGGGGCATGACAAAGATCACTGTCCAGTTTTCGCAAATTATGTTGCAGCAGGGGGACCAATGCCTCTAAGGTCGGAAGCTCCAGTAAGGCCAAGTATAGATCCCTCGCTATGGTGTGCTATCTGTTAGGTAGTTGGAAAACATGTGAAAGACAATTTCCATTCGCTACAGAAATTCGTATAGACACCACAACAACTCTTCTGCAACTTCTGTCATTTAGTGGGCCATGATGAGCGCAATTGTCGTAGTTATGAATTAATGATGGATAGAACGCCTGCATATAGGGTACATGCAAAAGCCCAACCTACAGACCAAGGCACTGGGGAAGCGCGAGGCGAGTATCAGGGGTGAGGACGAGGCTGAGGTGGAGGAGGACCTAGTAGAGGTCGGGGACAGGTCATTTGTTACAACTGTTGAGGCCCAAGACACTACGCACGAGACTACCCGAATCCGACACGTCTGTCATGCCGATATTGTACTCAGTTTGACCATGCAACAGAGGATTTCCCTATATTATTAGCTAAGATACATGAAAAGGGGGTGCAACCTCAACAGCCGACTCAGAACTTGCAGATGATGAGGGCTAAGCCTCGCGATGAAGATCCTAAGGTAAATATTGTATTGTGGAGTGGAACGACGACTGGTGAAGATAAGGGGAAGTAGCCTGAAGAAGGTGAGTGGGTCCGCAAAGCACCAGAAAATGAAACCAGGTTTGATCTAGAACGCGCAAGAGAAACATTTATGGAAGCGAAGAAAAGCTTCGTTGAGGCCTTTACCTTAGGAAGTCAGGAGAAGCTGCTAAAGGAATGGACCCCTCCATGATTACTACTTTCTTAGAGACATGTATGACGTTGTTGCGCGATAGGATGGCTGTGAAGGGATTGCAGGATCTGATCAATAGGTGTGTTGGGAAGGAAAACACTACTGACGGACTGTGCGTATTTAGGAAGATTGGCAAGCATAAGGCAAGAACAGGGCGTGAGATGAGGCTCACTACGCAGATAGGAGAATATGAGATGGATCAAGTTATTCTAGATCTAGGGTCGAACGCGAATGTTTTGCCTAAAAAGACACGGGAGAGGATGGGGAGACCTATGCTAAGGTGGTCTCCGATTCAGTTAAGAATGGAAAATCAGCAGAAAATCATCCCCATGGGAAGATTTCAGGGAGTAACGGTTGATATTGAGGGCGCGAGCGCATTAGCTAATTTTGAAGTAATTGAAATTATGGATGACAACAATCCCTACCCTACACTCCTTAGGATTGATTGGGCCACTGACATGAATGGGGTAATCAATTTGAAGAAGCGGAAGATGATATTTGAGAAGAAATTTCTCCGTGTAGTGGTGCCCCTGGACCCTATAGAAGGATCGTGCTATACTGAGCCAGTCCGCGATTATGAAAGTGATGGCGATTTGGACCAAATTTACAAGATAACGACGCGAGATCGGGATTGGGTGAATCCGACAGCGGATGGACGTATTGCATAGGACCGCGAAAGCTCCTGCACTTCAGATTCAGATGAGGAGTTGGAACACTAGCATAACTGACTACATGAAGTATCTATGCTACGTTGTAATATGATGACCAAGTCATTGCACTGTGTATCGTCAGAGGTAAGAAATGTGCCTTACTATGATGGTTTAACTGATGTTGACAACTTTTTGGATGCATTCGAGAAAGAAGTGCCATAGAAGCATCGCTTCCAGGCCTTCGATTGGGCGTTGTGTGCTACACCTGCGAGATGGTTGGGCACGCACAAGGACAGTTTTGATGATTGGCGCATGTACAGAAAAATGATGAGAGTGTGGTTTGGTCACCCACAAGTACATCTAACAAAAAAATATGATGGGAGAAATGACCTGCGTGACCATTTGGCCAAATGGACTGAAGTGTATGGAGTGGAGCCTCTTCCAGAGTGGATACATTTGTTTTTTCATACCTTGGATGTTATACCAATGAATTGGTACTTGGAGACAAAGCTCTGCCATGGCACTGAAGAATGGGATGTTTTGCGCCAAGAATTTTTTATGACGTTCAGCTTTTAGGATGGATTTGAATGTATTAATGAAGCATTGCAAGAGGTCAAGGTAGCAATCTTCAGGACACAGCGGGATCCTCTAGATCTGATTCAACTTAATTGGACTACCTAGCTGAGCCACATGTTGGAGTGCTACAATGTGACAACGGAAGAAGAAGATGAAGACCCGAGGAAGATTAATATTCCAGAGACTAAAGGTCATCGCTAAGTTGAAGGACCACAACTATAGTATCCATACATCACCGCACTGCTCACAACTAGACAGGTGAACATTGGCACGGAAGTAGAGCTGAAGTTTGCAAAGATTGGGGACTACTGGGATGATGCAACAGTATATAGGGTCACTGAATTGCTCTGCGAATATCAGGTTTTGTTCCCTACGAAGTTTTCATATCTAAAAGGGATAATAGGGGACATGGGTGTCATGAATATCACTTTAAAACCAGACGTGAAGCCAGTTAAGCAAAGGCCTTACCGCCTCAATCCGAAGTATAAAGAAAGGGTCCGCTTAGAGTTGGATAAAATGCTTGCGGCGGGCATCATTGAAACAGTAGAAGAGTCTGATTGGGTAAGCCCAATGGTAGTTCATGACAAGAAACAGAAGTATGAAATAAGGATATGCGTAGACCTCATGAAGTTGAATGACGCCTGCGTACATGATCCCTTTCCAACTTCGTTCACTGACGAGGTGTTGGATAATGTAGGAGGACAGGAGGCATATTCATTCATGGATGGATTCTCGAGGTACCATCAGATCAAGATCACGTCGGAGGATAGAAGTAAGAAAACCTTTGCCATGAAGTGGGGGTGCTTCCTATATACATTAATGCCTTTTGGTTTGAAGAACGCGTCGATGATATTTTCGCGTGTGGTCATCGCGGCATTCAATAACTTCATCCATAAGTTTTTGGAGGTATAATTCGATGATTAGACGTTGTTTGGGTTGGTAAAGAACCATGTAGCTAGTCTACGCTTGATGTTGGATACATGCTGGAGGTACCAGATCATGCTCAATTTGAAGAAATGCTTGTTCTGTGTCCCTTTTAGGATCTTGCTAGGTCATGTGGTATGCAGACAAGGCTTGATGGTAGACCCTGTAAAAATCATGGTTATAATCAATTTGGAGGCACCAAGAAGTGTGAAACAGTTGCATGCAACCTGGGGCATATAGGGTACTATAGAAATTTCATCAAAATCTATTCCCAGATTACCGCACCGATGGAGAAAATACTAAAAATGGATGCTACATTCTGCTGGAATGAATAATGTCAGAGGAGCTTGGATGTACTAAAAGAAAAAGTGGTCACTGCGTTGATCCTAGTCTTCCCGGATTGGAAGAAGGAATTTCATGTGCATGTGGACGCGTCATGTATTGCGCTAGGAGAAGTACTGACACATGCCGGTGAGGGAGAATTGGATCATCCTATAGCGTTCGCAAGTAGGAAGCTATCTAAAGCTAAGAAGAATTATTCAATGACAAAGCGCGAAGGTCTGGATATGGTATACGCGCTCCAGAAGTTCAAGCACTACTTGCTAGGCGAACACTTTAAGATGTATACAGACCATTCTGCATTGAAGTACTTGGTGAACAAGCCTATGTTTGGGGGGGGGGGCGAATATGCAGATGGTTGTTTCTATTTCAGGAATAAGATTTTGAGGTTATTGTGAAACCAGGACGATTGAATGTCGGACCGGATCATCTGTCGCACATTGCGACAGGAGAGGAGCCTACTAATTTGGAGGAAGGACTACCTAATGTGTAGATCTTTGCGATGCGCATCGCAGATAGTCACTTTGAAGATATTATACACTTCCTGACGACGAGAACGGCTCCATAAGGATATACTAGCCAAAAAAATAAGGAATTGGTGGTACGTGCGGCAGACTTTTTTGTCATTGCAGGACACTTGTATAAAAATGGATCAGATGAAATACTGCGACGTTATGTGCCAAAATTTCAACGAAACAGCATCCTCGCTAAGTCTCATGGAGGAGCCGTAGGAGGACATTATGCGGGAAAAGCAACAGCGCAAAAGATTATACGCGTAGGGTTGTGGTGGCCGACACTACATAAAGATTCAAAAGCGTATTCTAGGGCATGCGATGCATGCCAAAGGACTGGTAGACCATCGCAAAGGGATGAGCTGCCTCTAAATTTGTAGATATCATTACAACCATTCGAGAAGTGGGCGATTGACTTTGTCGGGCCAATTCAGCTTCTAGGAAAGAAGACGGGTGCGCGGTACATCATCACCACGACTGAGTATTTAACCAGATGGGCAAAGGCACAACCTATGAAGGATTGTACAAGTGCAACAACAGTAAAATTCATCTTTGAGTACGTGCTGACGAGGTTTGGTTTTTCGAAAATTTTGATGAGCGATCGCAGTACGCATTTTCTTATTGAAACAATCAGTGCCTTAATAGAGGAATTTTAGGTTTACCATCAGAAGAGTATGTCGTACCACCCGCGGGCTAATGGAACGGTAGAAGCATTTAATAAGATATTGGAGAGCATGTTGACGAAGGTTTGTAATGCACAAAGAAATGACTAGGATGTGCGCGTACGCACGGTGCTATGGGTTTACAGTACAACTTGTAAGAAGCTGATTGGACAGACGCCTTTAAGGCTGGTTTATGGCGTTGAAGCTGTAATGAAAATGGAATACATTCTACCTAGTCTACGTATAGCGGCATTCACAAGAATGTAAAATCGCGGAGCCATGGAATAAAGGCTCGCGCAACTGACAGAACTGGAAGAAGATAGGTTCTTGGCTGGATTCGATCGGCAAGTTCAAAATGAGCACGAAAATGCATAGCAGGATCGGCACATCAAACTGCGCACCTTCAAGGTAAATGATTTAGTGTTATTATATGATAGCAAGACTGATAAATTTCCAGGAAAATTTTAGATGCATTAGCTGGGGCCCTATTTCATCAAGGAGATTACCGATGGTGGAGCAATTCAGTTGGTGAAGTTGAATGGAGAGTCATTTACAAGGAAGGTGAATGGTAGCCAATCAAAGCCATACACCGTGGATCCAGCCAGATAACTATATGGTGGAAGCACGGTCTTAGCGCTCCAGGCAGCTGAAAGGAGGCGCGAGACTATAAACTACACTGCCCGAGTTATAGAGTTGGGCGATTGGGGAACTACATATAATGGAGGATTGTCACAGTGTCAGCAAAAGTGCGAGGGGAGTTGCGCTATTGAAGGAGAAACTGCACAGGGTAGCTGAAAAGTGACCGTTATGGTCACTGTTCATGATTTGACAGTGCGAAAACAACTAAATGGAGCGGAGGGGCAGCATTTAAGTCGGAATTTAAGAGCAAGATCTTGGAAAATATGCCACCAATATAGAATTTATGAACAGATTTTGGGGGGATGGTCGGATTCAAATTCGAAATTGCCTATAAATTACAAATGGCCACCCAATGAAAAACACTTGCCATTTTGAGAATTGAGGTGTTTAGCTATCAGGGACACATGAACCTTGACTATTTCAAGGCATTAGTAGCAAGTTTAGTGTTTGAGAAATTTTCGAAGAAAACTCAGGAACTCTTAACTAGAATCATGTTAGCACTCATGGAGACGGAAAGTGTTGGAGAAGCAATGGCAGCTGAGGGAGCTGCCTTAGAGGGAGCAAGTGTAGAGGTACCTGTAGAAGTAACCAAATCGCCGAGGTCACCTAGGCCAAGGCCTATGCCAACCAGAGAGGGTCCAAAACCAAAGAAGGATAAGAAGAAAGCGGCACAACCGGTTCGCGCGTCACCTCGAAAACACCCAAAAGTCAGGCCAGTTAGTAGACCTAGAACCTGGAAAGGACATAGAAGACGTCGATATGGGTGTGGAAGACATTGATATGTGGGTAGAAGAAATTGGCATTGAGGGGGCAGACCCTATCTCCAAGATGTCAGCGTATGTCCCTCCACGCTGAGGCAAGGTGAAGGTCCCAAAAGACCTCGATGAGAGAAAAATCACACTTTTAACACTGTTGCTGCCAAACATAATCACATTTGAAGGTCCACGCCTGGCGCGAGTCCCCCATTTAAAGCTGGAGGATTGGGATTTTGCAGATACAAAGCACTTTCCCCACTTGGTGACCCATACATTCATGCATCGTGTCTTCTATAAAGACTCTCGTGTGATCACACTGGAGCCGAGACAATGGATAAAAGGGGTGGACAAGGTAGGACTGTTGAACCTGCTATGGATACCGCATTACAACCGTGTGCCCATAACTTTGATAGTGATCAAATAGTTGTTATGCTTGGTGCACGATGGGCACTTGTGGTTAGGAGAATAGATACCAATCACTGACATGCCGATCCACAAGATCACTTTTCTCCCGCATTCAGGCTTGAATCCGGCAATGGCATTTGGCAAAAATATGGGTGAGCACACCCTCGCGAAATGAATGAAGGACAAGTTCAAGCTTGCCAAGAAGCCGCGTGGTTACTTCATCTCCAGCATAAACGACCCCACTGTTAAAGTAGCCACCCAGATCCTGGCAGGGAAAATAATGAGGAAGTGTCGCGTAAATGAAGTGTCAACACCGGTCGTGTCTTTAGCGGCCTAGTGTGTGGAGGGCGTACAATTTAACTGGGCGTGCTATCTCTGCAGTGAGTTCCTCACGAAATGTAGAGAAGCACAAGATCAAAGCAAGACCTTCCATTATGCATGGTTGTTGTTGTCAATTGTACTGGTTGCGTGGGATTTACCAGAGGACAATCAGTTTCCTCCAATTGCAGCAGAGCTGCTAGAAGCAGCGAAGTTCGCTTCGCTCTGGGCCACAAGGACCCCCAAAGGGTCAAGGACAGTAAGATATTTTGGATTCTCATGGAATCAAGCATCTGCACCGCAATCAACCACAAGCCGCGGCTCTCACCGACTGTCTTTGAGCAGTTGTCTGAATATGTGGAGTTCAAGGCGAACTTCCACTGTGTTTCCATCAGAGCACGAAAGGACCTCGGACAAAAATGGTATGATCTTCCATACCTGGAAATGGATGATGCAATCACCATGGTCCTGGAGAGTTGGCTAGCAGAGTGGTGCATGGCCTCAAACTTATCAGTTGGGTCTAGTAAGTCTGCCGCGAAGCAAAAGAAGGAAGAGGCCAGGTTAAAGATGGAGTAGTTGGCCGAAAGAAGGAGGAAGGAAGCCGAGGACAAAGCCAAAGCAGAGCACGCTGCCAAAAAGCAGGCAGAAGGGGAGGAAGAAGAGGAAGAGCGCGACTCTGATAGGAGTCATAAATCGCCTTCTCCGCAAACAGAGGAGGAGGAGCAGACCCGAATACTACCCCATTCCTGGTTAAGCGCACAAGGGAGCAAGAGAAAGTAGGGTCACAAAAGAAGTCCAAGGCCAGCAAATCATCCCTTGACCCAATCACCTTGACAGAGGGTGATTTGAATGACATTGATGATACAGTGAGGGACGTGACAACAAAACTGCTGCAGTAGTTCGAGCAGCAGCAAAAACAAGCCTTAGTCACCATTTAAACGGGTCTGCACAAGCTGCAGATCTAGGCCACTCAGGTGCAGACTAGTCTAGGGCGGGGTAGTGCGGCGTCGAGCAGTTTGGCACCTAGAACCTCAGATGCAGCAGAGATGGTCCGCTCAATGGATCCTTGGGTCGTCGGGCTGTTGGATGGAGCATTGACCACAAAACCAGAGGATGACAGGGCCACTGTCAACGCTCTCAAGAAAGTCGGGTTAAACTTGGTCGGGCTTCGAAGTGAAACCCTTCACACCCTCCAAGAGGGTGTGATTATTGAACTTCGAGCTCAGGAACAACACGCCTTGAATGTTATCAGCGAGTAGAATGATTAATCTTCTTAAGAAGATCATAGAGAAAAATGAGTGCACAACAGTTGTGGTGGTTGAGGCATGCCAGACTATTCTAGAGTTGAACATCCCAAAAGATGCGCCAATCGATGCAAGAATCTGGAAGCTCACTGTAGGTGTGGGTGATGCATGAACAGAGCTAGCTAAGGTTTAGTTTGAATTGAACCTTAAGATCACAGAACTTGAGTTGAGGGCCCAGCCTTCGACTCCACCAGAAGTGAGAGAGCAACATGAGACCGTTGTCAAAGATTTCGTTGTAGTTGTCGATACCACAGTAAAGGATTTCACTGCGCTCTTCAAACAGGCGCTCAAAGAAGTTACCAATCTACAGGAAGATCCCAACCTACAAAGGCTAGAAACTGAGGCACATGAACTGCAGCAGAGGTACGACGAGGTTAAAGCGACAGCGTGCACTGTCGCCATCACGTAGAGGTTGGCAAAGCTGCAAGAAGCAAAGGCACTCAAGGAACAGGTGGACACAACACAGTACAAAGTGGCAGTGTTGAATGCCAAGCTATGACCTTGGCTAGACGAAGCATATGTTCTCACGACCACCATTCAAGGCAAACTAGCTAGTCTACAGGAAACATAGCTGAAAATACAGGCAGACAACGCAGGACCAGTGACGGAGCAACTGGTAGAGCAGGCAAAGAAAGCGGCGACGCAGTGTACCACCGAGGTTGTAGTAGTCCAAGTAGAGTTGGGAGGTCTTCACGACAAGATATTTGCATTGGCCGAGTGACTCGAGGCGAGTCACCAGATTTGTGTTGGGGACCTGTTGGGAACGGGTCCCCTAGGGTCAATTTTGGGGTTAAAAGCCTAAGTTTTGGGGCTAAAGGCCCAATTTTTGTATAAAGAATGTAAAGTATCTGCATTTTGTGGTCGCGGAGCGTGAAAATGTAAAGAGTCAAAAAGGTTTTCCACCCTTAGTTTAGGTAACTTGTGTTGGCTTTATGAGATCCACCCTTGGTTTGTGGACCATGGGAATGTATAAAAAGGGAGAGTCTTAGAAGAGTCTAAGCAATTCTAAGTAAGTTTTTGGGCAATTGATTGATGTAATGGGTCTATGAGAGCTAAGAGTGAAGAGTCTTAGTGTAGGAAAGAGGCTCTGCAGCTGTGTGCACAGAGGCCTAGGGTAGAAGTCCACAACTGAGTGCGCAGACCCCTGCAACTATGTGCACAAGGAAGTTAGAGTCTGTACTGAAGATCTGAACCATCAATAAAGAGAATTATTCTGGAGATACCTATGTATGAGCTCTTTTACTTCTGTTATGAATGTATGCGGTTATGTTATGTTGAATATTGGGTTTATGATTTAATGCTATATTGATGCGTGAATCTATGTGTTTTACTTTGCCATATGAACTCAAGTAAGAATATCTGTTTACGCGAAGATAATCATAATGCATGTTGAAGTTATCAATACCTAAGCTAATCTGGGTAGACACAGAAGTAGGGATAGTTACATAGGTGCGTAAGTGTCTGAATTTCCTATTTAGATTACACGAAGGACGATCACAGACCTTTGCGAAGGGTGCGGAAACTTGGTTCCTACATCCCCCCATACTACTTTGGGTGAGACTTCAGTCCACGCTCTGTGGATTGATGCCGAAAGGGCCAGTAGTGTAGGGATTTTTTTGGCTAGTTAACATTGAACCTGGGTCAAGGCCCATCAAGCCAACAAGGACATTTAGAAAACTGCATTTAAAACTAAACAAGGTTGTTTGAGTGGCTTGTTATGCCTTTCGGTCTTACAAATTCTCCAGCTACTTTCATGAGATTATGAATGATGTATTGAGACCATTTTTAGATGACTTTTTCATTGTTTACTTAGATGATATTCTCATATTCAGAAAATCTAGAGATGAACATGTCATGCATGTGAACAAAGTACATGATGTCTTGAGAAAAGAACAGTTGTTTTTAAATATGTCGAAGTGTGAATTTGGAAAGACTTCTTTAGTGTATTTGGGACACATTGTTGGAGGAGGTGAGCTGAAGATAGACCCCTCTAAGGTTGAGGTCATTTTGAATTGGTTGAAGCCCAATACAGTTACAGAGGTAAGAAGCTTTCTAGGGGCAACACAATATTGGAGAAAATTTATTGCTAATTTTTCTTCCATTGCAGCACCACTACATGCATTAGCTAGTGTCAAGAAATTCTTCCATTGGGGAGATGTACAGCAGAAAGAATTTGATGCTTTAAAACAAAATATCAGTTCAGTGTCGGTATTGGCTCTTCTGGATCTTAGACATCCATTTGAGATTCAAACGGACGCTAGTGATTACGCCATGGGAGTAGTTCTTATGCAGCATGGTAAGCCCATTTCATTTCATTCTGAAATTTTTAATGGTGTTGTGACTGACTATCCCACTTCTGACAAAAAACTTTACACATTGGTACAAAGTGTTAAAAAATGGAAACACTACTTGATGGGGAAGGAGACTATTATCCATACTGGCCATCAACCATTGCAATACTTACAATCACAGTCAAAGTTTTAGTTTTTTTTTTTTTTTTTTTTTTTTTTTTTTTTTTTTTTTTTTTTTTTTTTTTTTTTTTTTTTTTTTTTTCTGAGTAAGGCTAAATCTATTAAAAAAGAAGAAAAATATTTACATAGGGACCGTAGTCATTACAAAGCTCTGAAAAGAGCCAAAATTCCCAAGAAAGCAGATGTGAAACCAGTAGCAGAACCCACGCAGGGGATCAGGATGCAGCTTATCTGGAGAACCACATGAACCCAAAACAGCAAAAACATAGGCAAACCTTTGCCTTTCTACACCAGAACTATAGTCGACATGCCTGAAATAAACCATTACAAAAACCAAAAGACAAACCCACGTCAGCGAGAACAAACTAGTCAGCAGGCGTTTCCTCCACGATCTGGCACCAACTGAACTCTGGCACATCATCAATAGGAGTAGCTACCTGATTGGAGGGTCCAGGATCCGCTGGCACCATCTCAGCATCCTGCGTGCTGCATCCTGGGGCTTCCTGCGCCTGCAGCGGCGCTACTCCAATGCCAAAGTGAATCGCAGAGGAGGGACCAGCAATCGCTCCCGAGCCCTCCGGATGGGAATCAAAACCTTCCAGCTGAGTGGTTTCATAGAAGAACACAGAAATATGGGCAGTTATCCGAGGCCGATGCAGGGAGCTATTGAATGTGAAAATGGTTGAGCCTGTCGAGGATGGAGGCCCACGATAATGGCTGGAAGTCTGTCGTCTCCCTCGCCCACTTCGGGTTCCCGGATAACGACCAGTGAAGAGTTCACTGGTGGGGGCGGGCGAGTCCGAGGAAGAACCAGTTGGAGCGCGTCGGGGTTGCCCTCTGCGGCACCCCATTCTCTGACGTAAACGAGCCATTGAAGAGGGGGTAATGGTAAAGTTGCAGCGCGCTTGGAGCTTAAAACAACTGATATGTGGGGGCCCGGGAGAATGCCTTAGAATTCCGGATGGATTGCCTAGGAAAATCTCCCTCTCTCCCAAATTGAAGACCAGACAGAAGGCAGAATTGAGGAACAAAGGGACGTAGGCAGTAAGAGGATTACTCAGACTCATTCCATGAGAGCCGGCGCCCAGGACAGGGAAAACAAAATAACAAACCCACCCGAGAATCTTCAGACTCAGACCCAGAGCCCTCCCATGGAAAGAAATGTGCCAGAGGAGCTGTCCTTGAAGGGCCAGCCAGAGCTTCCTTGTCGAAGGCTCAGAAACTTCCAAGAGAACCAGAATTCGAACAGAGGCAATGGGATGATCCCAAACAAGCAATTCACAAGGAATGAGCTTGAGCGCAGGGCATTGCCCCCACTTAAACTTGCCCAACCTGTCACAAACAACCACCTTCATAACTTCTTCATTGATTAACGTCGTCATCTCGTGCAAGTAGCAGCGTGCGGAGGGAGGATCCGTTGCAGTGGGCAGAGAGAATGAGCCCAGATCACCTGATGGGGAGATGGTATACACCTGCTCGCGCGCATGCCAGGCGTAGCTCCTATCGCCGGTATTTAACACCTTGTATTGGGTGGGCAGGTGTCGAGCCGCCTCGCCCCACCCCAGTCCTATCAAGTTTAAAACCATTTCAATCACCCGCATCTGGGGCAATCACAGTCAAAGTTGCAGCGATCACGACACTTCAAATGGATTGGTTTCCTACAACAATTTCATTTGGTTATCAAGCAAAAAAAGGGAATCTACAACGAGGTAGTTGATATGCTTTCTAGGCCTATTGTAAATTCATCTATTATACTCAAACAAAATTATGTTTTACATGAAGGTTACATTGAGAAATATGCCTATGATAATGACTTTCAAGATGTGTATGCAAGCTTGAGGCAAGGAAACCAAATTGAAGAGTTAGATTACCATGTACATAACAGTTTGTTGTATCACTTGGGCAAGTTATGTATTCCACAGAGAGAAAGAAACAATATCATAAGGGAGGCGCACACTTCATTGATTGTTGGACACTTTGGTGTAGGCAAGATAGTAGCGAATCTCCAAAGGTATTGTTATTGGCCACGCATGTTTGATAATGTATCTCGTTTCATTAGAGGATGTTATTTGTGTGCAACAAGTAAGCCTATCAATATGAAACTAAGATTGTACACTCCACTTCCGGTACCTTCACTTCCATGGGAGAGTATCTCAATGGATTTTGTAGGAGGTCTTCCATTGCAAGGAAAAGGTCATGATTACTTGTATGTAGTTGTAGACAGGTTCAGCAAGATGTGTATTCTGAAACCATGTAAAAAGAAAATTACAACCGAAAAAACAGCTCATCTTTTCTTTCAAAATATTTGGGTTCATTTTGGTCTTCCTACTTCCATTGTAAGTGATCAAGATTCTCGATTTGTTGGGAATTTTTGTCAAATTTGTGGGACATGATGGAAACTAAGTTGAAGAAGAGTGCAGCCTTTCATCCGCAAATAGATGGACAAACCGAAGTGGTAAAAAGGATAATCATTCATCTTCTTAGAGGATATTGCAGCAAACATCCCAAGTTGTGGAATGAACAGTTGCATTACATACAACATGGAAAAGCATTCCTCCACAAACACATTGCCATTTGAGGCTTGTTTTGGGTAATTTCCAAGATTTCCATTGGACTTCATCTTTGATAACAATGTTGCCATCGATGGTCATAGCAACATCGATAAGGCAAGGAAGTTAATTGATCAAATTCAGTTGATACATCACACAGTGCAAGAACAGCTTGAAAAAAGTCAGAGAAGCTACAAGGCAAGGAATGACAAAGACTGCGTCGATCATAAATTTCAAGTTGGAGACGAAGTTTGGTTATATATTAGAAAAGAGAGACTTCAAGGCGAAGTTAAAAGGCTTAAGCCAATCCATTATGGTCATTTTAAAATTCTGGAAAAGATTGGTAACAATGCATTTAAGCTAGATTTTCTTCCTTATATGCAAATATACTATGTTGTTAATGTTAAGAATATGAGACTGTTTGAGCCTCCTTTAATTGATGAACAAGGAGAGCATGTTCAGTTGCCATCAATAAATGATTTCTCACAAGAATATCTTGATGAACTTCAGCAAGATCTCATACTTGACAGAAGAACCAGAACTTCAAAGAGAGGGAATGTTGAATACCTTCGAGTGGGATCGAAGGGACAAAATCCTTCTAAAGCCAAATGGTTGCAAATCGAGAAGGTGAGGGAGATGTACCCTCACCTGCTGAACAATTGATAGTATATTTTGGGGTCCAAAAGGCTTCCAATGGGGAGGAATGATTAGGTGCTAAGTATTTAGGTCAAAAATCAAATTTCTCAAAATCACTTGAAACTTAAACGACCGCGTCCATCTTGGTGAAATAATCCCAACGCAACTCGTTTCACTCAAAACCGAGTTCGTATGAGGAAGATATTGCATTCTATTCGCTTTGCAAACTGAAGAATTTTTGCAAAAAAAAGGTACAGTCACTGCACAGTCAACAGTCTATACTATTGATGTGGCAAGTGACTAGATAGAGTCAATGGTGGTCAAAGTTCAATCAAGACTCACCAAGTGGCGCAATTCTATTGGTTTGCATATTAGTGCTTTGGAGCGATTTTATTGGTTTTAAGTGGACCAATGAGGAGGGGACAATTGGCAAGCCTAAAGGCATCCACGTGTCTCTCCCCAAAGGACCGATGGCCCGTAGTGGAAAAAATTTGGGCAAGTCGACGGAGTCAAACCCGCGACCTCGTCTGCATTAACTTCAAAGCTTACCGTTCTACCACAGCTGCATGACTTAACATACAATGGTTTCAAGTTCTATTAATGGTGTAAATAGTTAGCGGTTGGGGGAAGGAGGGAGCCAGCCCACAAGGGAGCCCCCTCCCATGTGAACACTCCATCTGGCAACTATGGTTTACGGTTAACCAAAAACTGTGGCATTTACCACGAAATGTAATGCCTCCCATGTGATCAATACACATAACCACCAAGCTAATGGTCACCATAAACCGTGCGGATATTGTGTTAACCATCAATTAACCCGAAAAACAAATTACCATGTGTCAACTATTGCGGAGACCACCAGACTATAGGCTAACGATTATCCATAACCACATGTTTAAATATGCTAATATAAGTTTAAAATTTAATTAAATTGCACTTACATTTAATTAACTGGCGTTTAGTTTGGTGGAGAAGTTAGCGAATCCGAAAAATCCGGGGATTCCTCCGGCTTTAGTGGGGCTAACTGGGTTTCCTCCAGTTTTAGTGGAGTTTTACTAGGAGAAACTGTTTTGACCATAACTTTGGTAAAATTCGACCACATTGGGATCAGGAAAAGGTGTTTCTAGATGATTTTGATGTTCTGAGCACATTGAAGCAAGTTTTAGGAGCAATAGAGCATTGTAAACAACATTTTTTCCATTATTGAGCTAATACAGAGGTCCAAGTCATGGAAGCTGGACCAAGGAGATGTAGCCCAGGAGGGGTGAAATCCTTCATCAAAACATTGTGTTAGGTGTTCATTTTGATGGTTTGTTGTACATTTAATTGTTGTTGTTCAACAATTGATTTTCATGTTATTTTTCTCATGAACTTAACATAAAACTTGACAAAATTTACTTATTTTCATTCACAAACACCATAAGGAAACCTATGCACATGAAGCAAAATATAAGCATTTATTTTTAAATATGAAGTTACAACAGATCAAGTGCCTAGGAGGATCAACTATATTGAGGATGAGATTACCATTTCACAATTCATGGGGGTGTTTCAGAACCAGATTTATAAATATGTCAAACACTCACATAGGTCCGGGTGGAAAGCTTCTAAATTTAAGCATTCTCATGAAGTATTCCATCCAAGCACAATCTTATCACTGGTAGAATTTCTCAAGAATTACACATTTTCTCCTTAGACAGAGATTCAAAGTGAGTACTATCACTTAAGTGAACCAAGGAGATGGAAGATGATAGAATCTAGCCATGAACATATTATGGAGACTTGCATTCCTATCACACATTGGCCAGATGAGTAAAGGATGCAAATGGAAAGCCCTAAAGTTGAGTCTGTAATAGTCAAATGTAATCTAATCTAATATAAGAGTATATGTTAAATATAAGCTTTAGTTTCCTTTAGGTGCTTAAGTTTCTAAGTTTTCCAAATTTCAGGGACGTTTTTATTTTTGGAGATAGGATCCTTATGTGAACCCCATATATCTAAAATTTTATTAAAATTTAGAATCAAGATGGATTTAGATTTAGATTTAACTAAAAAATTTGATATTTTTTTTTAATGTCATGTATATAGTTTACATCTTGACATCTTTTAAAACAATATTTCAATCATATTTGAGTTTTTTAATTGAACCTTAAGATAAGGAATTGATTTTTGGTATATTAAATTCCAATACACGTGACTTAGATATCATGTTATGATTAATCTCTTGTAGATAATCTCAAAAGAAATAATATTGAATATACAAAACATATTTTTTTGCTGGTAAGACATCTTTTAAAATTATGATAAAACTTATTTCATTCTCAATTGTGTTTTCTAATTAAACCTTGAGATAAGAAATTGATTGTTGAATTGAGACTTCTGTGATCCATAATAGTTATAAGTAGAACTTCGGCGTAAATCACATATAGAAAGACCTTTGTCGACGCATTTCGAACCAACCAGTGTGGTTCATCGTCAGGACAAGTTGAAGAAACAGATCCAGCTTTGCATGTTAAATAGTCTGAGCAGAGCCTCCAACGGCTATCTTGATCAACGGCTAATTTTGACTTAGGGACCAGAGTCAAAAAGTCAATTTGATAATTTAAAGGAAGTTAGTTATTGACCATACATATATATATAATTATATAAATGAAATAATTTTAGATGGTGTTTACGTTATTAGTTAGTTAAAAAGGTATAATTTAATATTTAAAAATTGTAATTTAAATGGGAATTAGTTAAATTGAAGACCTAACTTTTTTATAAATATATAAATAAGGTAAATTTAAGATGATAGTTAGTTAAAAAAATAAATAAATAAAAATAATAAAAAATAAAAATAATAAAAATATAAAAAATAAAAATAAAAATAATAATAATAATAAATAAATAAAAAATAATATATAATAATAATAATAAATAAATAAATAAATAAATAATAAAAATAATAATAATAATAATACTAATAATAATAATAATAAATAAATCATATATATATATAGATATATTAGTTAAGATTGTAAATACTAATATCTATTAGGAAAAAATAAAAAGAAAGAGCCACCCAAAATAAAAAGAGGGAGAAGGACCGGAAAATAAACCCTAGGAGAAAGAAGGCTCTAGGGGGAACAACGAAAGCAAAAAAGATGAAAGAGGGGGGCGGAAAGACTAAGACGAAAAGGCAGGGATCCAACATCTACTGATTTTCCAGCCGTCATCTCTATTGAGATTGTTAGGGCAGGGATTAAATTATATTACTAACCTAAACACCATCTAAAATTATTTCATTTATATAATTATATATATATGTATGGTCAATAACTAACTTCCTTTAAATTATCAAATTGACTTTTTGACTCTGGATTGTAGGGCAGGGATTAAATTATACCTTTTTAACTAAATAACGTAAACACCATCTAAAATTATTTCATTTATATAATTATATATATATATGTATGGTCAATAACTAACTTCCTTTAAATTATCAAATTGACTTTTTGACTCTGGTCCCTAAGTCAAAATTAGCCGTTGATCAAGATAGGCTCACACTATTTAACATGCAAAGCTCGATCTTTCTTCAACTTGTCCTGACGATGTGGTCTTTCTATATGTGATTTAGACTGCAGTTCTACTTATAAATAAGAAATTGATTGAAATACTTGAAATAGTTAAACATGAAATAGTATATGAGTGAATCGCTAAAATTTCCATATATAAATTTTTTATTATAATATAAATGTCTTTAGAATTAAAAAAAAATTATTAATGAGATAGGATCCACAAGTCCCATCATGGGACGGTAATCCTCACTGATAGTTTTGGTCACTGACATATCATAATAATGCTACTTGTATTTACCTTTTCACAGTGAATGTAACCTCTTAACAAGCTCGGATAGTGTGGATGGGCTACTATTTTGGATTTTATTGTATTCGCCTCATTGAAATGGGAACTTTCCACCTCCAAAGACGTAATTATGTGCACTGATCCTCCAGCCTACGATGTTAACGATGTGACTAATAGGCTCACGAGAGCATTTGAGGACTAATCCACGTAGTAGTTTCCTGATTGTTCCTTGCGAATTTCAAATTGGTTTTCAAATTGGTTACGAAGACTTGGGTGGCCTTCTATCTTAACCTACGACCTGGATGAATATGACACAACCGACTGTTCAAACACTAACTGGTTCATTTTGGGATGTTGTTTTAGCTTATGATTGTGATGTTTTTTTTACACTAAAACTCGCAGGGGTTGGTAAACGTTCTAAATCAGTAACTAGGATCCCAGGGTGTAAATTACGGATTCCATAGAGGTGCGGTGATTCTTCCAATACCCATTTCAAAAGCAATTCTTCCAACACCCCTCTCAAAAGCAACTCGGGGAATCAAACCTGGGTCCAAGGTTTTCCTTCCGTTACACCAAAATTCGTGGGTGTTAATAAACGTTCGAAACCAGTAACTATAAACATTCCAAACCAGTAACTAGGATCCCCAAGATGGAAATTAGGGATTCCATAAAATTACAGTAATTCTTCCCACTGATCTCTCGTTAAAGAGCCTGAAACATTATTGCTGAGAGAAGGCATTCAGCATGGCCATGGAACAATGCAAATGAACTTGGCATACTCGTCGTCATTATGCTGTCACTTTCATGAGGCTCATGTTAAGCCATTAGTGCCATCATTGAGTTGATGCCAACGTTTTCGTACTCGGCCATGCTAACTCCATAAAGCGTAGAGGAGGCTTGGGCAACAACTGCATTCAGGTGTTCCATATCAAAATGAAACAATTTCTTCATAGGTGTCTTTATTGCATCATCCAGCACAATCCACCATAAAAAATCATGTTGGCCCAATACAAAACCCACAAACCAACACTAGTGGCATTTTCTATGAGGCTTCTAGGAAAACACGACGTGGGAAGTAGGAACTTTCATCTAATTTTATCTGGTGCCTTATAAATTTAATTCAATCTTTGGCATTGCAAGCATTAACTTAGCAAAACTTTGAATGATTTTGGTATGCTCTTCACTCTAAATCCATGTGTTGTGTCTGATTATTTTCTTGTAACAGTGGAGGAATAAAAATATCTCTGTAATGGCGGATATTATATTGGTCTTGGCGGAACAGCACCTTAGGAATCACGACTCTGGTAATGCAAAAGAAAGAAAGGGATCTCAACGCTCTCAATTCACAGAAGGGCTTTCTCAAGGCCCCCTTCTTAAGCATATCAGAACTATTTCCAAGACAACACACCCACGACAAATTTAGTAGGAACATAGACAACCTGAAAGCACTATTTATTCAGGCGGAGAACAACCCACAGTTAGAATTTTGAGAAGTTTATTAAGCATATGTAAACATATTGTTTTATATTTCAGGTTGGATTTGAGCAAATTTATTCATATTTTTTACTAGGTTGGACAAATTGACCTTGAAATTGAAATTTCATGCAAGGATCTATCGGGATGGCGCGGGCATGCACTGATTCAAAGTGTTATTTTTTTAATAATTCTTTTACATGTTCTTTACGAATTTACCTAGTTCGATTTCAATAAATAAATTTCAAAATCTTAGAGGTTTGAGAGAGTTCAAGAATTTTATTTTTGGAATTTTAGTAAAGATTACAGAAAACCTAATTGCTAAAATTAGCAAGAATTGTATTTTAGATGTTGAAGTGTTATCCCCTGAATCGAATTCCATTAATTGCATGCAAATTTAACATATTTCTAATCAATTGCGTCCTTTTCATTGACCATGTCAATTTCATCACAGTAATGTATGAAATGAAGGCTATAACTAATGTCAATGGATGTTTTCTTGGGGTGGTTAGGAGGGTTTAATAATAACCTCCCCACCTGGTTTCAAATCTCAGATGAGACTGTGATGTAATTGATACGATATATGAACCCTCCGTGATGTAATTGATATGATATATGAACCTTTTAAAAAAAAATGAAGGCTACAACTATAATAGAGTTATTTTATAATATAGGTAAATATGTTTTATAAAAAAAAACTGAAGGCTACAACTATTATAGAGTTATTTTATAATATAGGTAAATATGTTTTATAACATGCAAAGGTCACTGGAGTTGGAGTTGGCATAATGGATCGTTTTAGGGATTATGTTTTTTACCTAATTTATAGTATATTTGTTAAAAATATATAAAATTTAAAAATTATTTCATATAATATAATCTTTTTTTTTTTCTAAATAAGACTAAGCTATTATATTACAAAAAAACAAAAATTACATCAGCAGTATTACAACAGAGCCGAAGCCCTGTGATTCCTGTCGTAGGACTGACAGTAAGCTCAGGAATAATCATCTCCAGAATTACAAAAGACTGACACTTGAACCAAATCGACATTCATGAGACCGACATACATATTTGGCCGAGACTGAAACACATGGAGTCTGACACAGCTATAGATAGCCGACACTGTAACAGAGAAGGACAGAATTATATAATGACATAGAACAGACACATATAAGATAGCGGTGAGAGCAGACAGTGAAAAAATTCCTTGCTTAGAAACCTGTAGCGAAATGCTGGGCGAACTATTCATCATCTGTGGTGTGCGGGTCGTCCTCCATTTTGCATCTGGGAGGCTGGTGGATGTCCGGTTCGGTGGGAACGTTGCGCAGCACAGGTTCACTTGGGCCTGCCCCAGGATCTGGGGAGAAGCTATCTTGAACAGGGCGCAGCATGTCAATGACGGGAAGTTGCATATCAACTGTGGGAGCCAACCCAGGAATCCGCGGAGGGCTGGCATGAGGAGCCTCTTCTTGACCCCGAGGGTTGCTGCAGTGCTCCACCGAAACCGTTACAAAGAAAGTGGAATTTGACAGTGTACATGGAATGCGGTATCTTACCATTGGATGCTCAGAGTGCCCACATTCCATCCGCTCTTGGTGTTCCGCTGCTCTTCCTCTGCCCACAGCCCTTCCCCTGGTTCGTCCGCGTTCAGAAGAAACCTCGATTGAAGAGGAGGGGGAGGGGGCTTGCCTCTGAGACGAGGCCCTGCCTCTATAACTCCCGCGCCTACTGATCCCTCGTTGGCGCTCTCGCTGCATCCTTGAATTGGGCGGGTAGCAGGTATACTCTTGCGTAGCCTCCCTCGGAACCAGACTCCCAATCCTTATACCAGACTGCGGGTAGCAGGTATACACCACCGCCGAGTTCCCAATCCTTATACCAGACTGCGGGTGAATGACAGGGATGTCATACTTCCCCGAATTGCTCGAATTGAAGGAATACCCCCTCGCTGCCTCAGAACCTCCACATCCGCTCTCAGAACCCGAACAGGAGCCCACACAGTGAGCCACCACCACCTCCCTCAGGACCAGAGCATGAGCAAACGCGAATTGCGGGAGAATGTCCGAGAAGCTGTGGCTTTGAAGCGCCATGTTCCAGTTACCAAGACGTGCAGTTAATGCCGAAGGGACTCGTCTGCCATGAACCATTACCTGCGTTCTTAAATGCTGCATGCTGCTACAACTAATGCGAATCCTTCTGGTATACGTGGCTCGTCCGGGCGGACACATGCCCTTATGACGAGCCACAAACCTGCTATGCCGTATAACCACCCGCATCCGGGAGGGAGAGGTCCTTTTGCACCAAGGCGATGCAGTCCTTTTTGAGTTGTTCATCCTCAACCATGTCCAAGGAGCCGGAAAAGTATGGTGAAGTCTGAGAAACACCTTGGTTAGCCATTCTGTCGGCTACCTGATTTGCTGTTCTTCGCACATGCTGGAAGGTAATGCTATGTGGATTCTTAAGCTTCGCCTCCAGGGATTCCAACCTGCTCAGTAGTCTCCAGCTGGTTGCTAATTTGACCGCTGTCGTCCCTGCCTGAATTTTCTTGGCTGCAGTGATTAGGATGAGAGAGTCGCCCTCCACCTCAAGAGGGAAGAAGTGTTTTTGCTCTGCTAAACAGATCCCTTGCCAAAGTCCTTCCATCTCCGCTACATTGTTGGTGTCTTTGCCTAATGAGCCATAATAGATATGCAGAAGTGCTCCTGTATGACTCCTGATGATTCCTCTGAATCCTGCCGGACCGAGATTACCTTTAGCTGCCCCATCAAAATTGAGCTTGAAAGAGTTGAAAGCTGGTGGGGACCAGGAGGACGGGGAGGTGGAGCTGCGAGGGGGACGGGTAATGACCTTTGCAAAGGCTGAAAGGTCAAGATTCCATTCTTTAAAAATATCCCTCTCTTGTTGCACTTCTGGCATGTCTGTGTCATACCAGGTTCTTATGGCTAAGGTTTCCTGGATATTTCTTTTGTAGATAAGCCACAGAGCGTCTATTGTCCGGGAGGTGTTGTTGAAGATTCGAGAGTTGCGCTCTTTCCAGAGAAGCCAGTACAAAAAGCCTGGAATTAGACCCCATAAAGTATTGAGAAGTTGGCTTTTGAATGGGTTCTTGTCCCAGTTCCTGATATTTTCCGTTACATCCTCGCCCCTAGGTGCTGTTCTTTTATTGCATTTCTCCACTTTCTCCCAAAGTTGCTTTGCTAACGGACATGTCTCCATTAAATGGCTGATTGTCTCAGCGTGGAGATTGCAATTCGGGCATCTAGAAGGCCCAATGAATCCCCGTTTTATCAAATTATCCCAAGTAAGGATGCGCTTTTTACTGAGCAGCCATAGGAAGGTTGAAATTTTAGGCCATAGCCCTGGTAGCCAAACTCGTGCCCAAATTTGATCTTGATCTGCTTGGGTATTTGAATAGCGCAGCTGATGTGCTTCTTTAGTGGTGAATGTGCCTTTGTGCGTATGTCCCCATCTGAGCTTATCTTGCTGGTTGGAGTGGCGGATTCTGCGATGAGAGAGTTCCTGATCCATTTCTGAGTATGTTTCACCTTCCCAGTCCCTTTGCCAGCTGCTTGCGGGTTTCCATAGTTGGTACCCATGATGCTGTGTTTGTTGCCAGAACTGTTGAACCTGTATGAGGTTTTCTTGCTGCATATAAGATTGCCAGAGTGGCATTTGGAATAGATTTGCAAGTTTAGGGAGCTGCTGCCACGAATCCTCCCAGAACTTGGCTGACGTGCCTGAGTGGATTTCCCAGAAACTGTGTTCCTGAATGAAGCAGCTGTGTATCTTTGCAGCATTCCAGATTGGTGAGCCTTGGGCTGTGGAGTTAATTCTGATGAGATCGTGCCATTGACTTCCCAGAGCATATTTTGCTTGCCATAAACGTGCCCAAGGTGAATGAGGCTTGGAGATCCAGTTCCACCACATTCGGGCTCCCATAGTGTTGTTACTTTGGAGTGGATCTCGAAGCCCTAGTCCTCCATCTGTTTTGCTTTTGCACACTTCTTTCCAATTAACGAGAGCCCATTTTCGATTCCTACCAGTGGAGCCCCATAGGAAGTTGCGCTGAAGGTTACGAATGGCTTTAAGGACCCATTTTGGAGCTGCCAAGGTGGAGAAGAGGTACAGCGGCATTGCTTGAAGGACAGACTTGATCAGGACCAATCTGCCTGCCATGTTGAGAGCACGAAAGGTCCACGATGAGAGTTTTGATTCCAGCCTATCAAGGAGAGACCGCCATGAAGCATGTTTGATAGCTGAGTCTGAGAGGGGAGCTCCAAGGTATTTAGATGGCAAATGGGAGATGGTGAATCCCAGGATTCTGGCAATGTTCCTTTGCGTGGAGGGGGGGTGTTAAAAAAGAAGAGTTGAGACTTCGAGGCATTGATGGAGGTGCCGGAGGCATCAGAGTAAAGGGAGAGGAGAGACTTAAACACAGAGGCTTCTTTCGAGGATGGATGACCGAATAGCATGGTGTCATCAACGAACTGCTGATGGGACAGAGGATTGAGACCATGGATAGAAATACCTTTAAGCTCTTGGGAGGCAATAGCTGATTTGAGAAGTCTGCTGAGACCCTCTGCCATTAGAACAAAGAGAAAAGGAGAGAGAGGATCCCCTTGTCTAATGCCGCGGGAGGGTCGAAAGGGGGAAGAGGGAGAGCCATTCAAAAGAACAGAGAAGCTGGGAGAGGTAATGAGATTCATAATCCACCTGGTCCAGGTTGCACTGAAACCAAAGGCTAAAAGCATTTTATGAATAAAATTCCAACTAAGCTTATCAAAAGCTTTGGAGAGGTCGAGTTTGAGGATCATACCTGGTTTCTTAAGAATCTTTAAGGAGTGTATTACCTCATTTGATAGTATGATTCCATCCATGATCTGCCGTCCTTCCACATATCCTGTTTGTTCCGGAGATATGAGTAAGGGTAAGAGAGGTTTGAGCCTATTTGCAATGACCTTTGAGATTAGCTTGTATATAACATTGCATAATGCGATTGGTCTGAAGTTTTCTGGCCTGTTGGGTTCTTCGCCTTTGGGAACCAGAGCTAGGAAGGTGGTATTGAGGGCCGGGAGGATCCAGTGCATACTTCTGGATTCTTCAACAAGGTCCCAAACTTCATTTTTGATGAGGTCCCAGAATTCATGGAAGAAATTGGCTGTAAAGCCATCAGGTCCAGGCGCTTTTCCGTCTTTGAGTTGAGCCATGGCTTCTTCAACTTCTTGCAAGGTCGTGGGCTGGAGTAATCTGTTGTTGTGATCCTCAGTTATGATGCTTGGAATATGCTGCGTGATGGCTCTGATTGCTGCATCCCTGTTCTCAATGGGTTCCGTTAAAATTTCCTTGAAATACCCTGTGAATTCCTTTTCCATGTCCTCATGTTCCTCAATTCTTTCACCTTGTTGGTTGTTGATGAACGCGATATTATTGTGCATTCGCCTTTGAATTGTGGCCTTGTGGAAGAATTTTGTATTCTTCTCCCCCTCTTTGAGCCAGTTGATTCTAGATTTTTGCCGCCAGAGTATTTCCTCTTGCTTCCTGCGTTCCTCGATTTGGTTCCAGAGTACCTGTTCCTGTTGAGCTTGTTCTTCTGATCTGCCTTGAAGAATGAGAGTTTGTTGGAGCTTGCGCATTTGCTGTTCCAATTGTGAGCGTTGCTCCTGAATGTTACCAAAATTTGTTCGATTCCACACTTTGAGGACATATTTCAGATTTTTCAACTTTTGTTGGAATTGATACATTTTGGCTCCCTCTGGCGGAATGTAAGTTGCCCATGCATCGCTGACTACCGTCTTGAAAGTGGTGTTTGTTAGCCAGAATGCTTCGAATCTGAAGGGTCTGTTGCATCGGTTACCTGGTCTGGTCCATTGTAGCAAAATTGGCCAGTGATCAGAGCCGCTTTGGGGGATGATGGAAGCATTGAAATCCCCTCCCAGATGGATTGCATTGTCAGAGAGAAGGAATCTGTCAAGCCTGGAGGCAATGTGGTGAATACCTCGTCGCTTGTTAGTCCAGGTGAAAATTCCATTAGAGGTTGGTATGTCCATAAGTTGATTGTTTTGAATGAATTCTTTGAGGCCTTCACTGTCACTGTCGAGCCTGATTCTGCCTCCCTGCTTCTCTGCCATGGAAGTTATTATGTTGAAGTCGCCGCCCCCAATCCATAGCGGGAATTGCCTATTTTCATTGAGGATAGAGATTGTTTCCAGCAGTTCTAGTTTTTGCTGAATGATTTGAGGAAAATATACATTTGTGAGATGACCATGGATTCCAGTGCCAACGAGGTGGAAGGAGGCTTGAATAAGATGGAGGGTGGCGTGGAAGTCATATAGTGTGATGATCTGCGGGTTCCATAAAATAGCTAAACCACCTGAGGCTCCAGAGGCGTCTACAGAGATGGCTCTGCTTCCTGCCCAGACTTTGCCGCGAATTCGTTCAATAGCATCAGTGCTGCTTTTTGTTTCTTGCAGAAAAACTATGGTTGGTTTTTCTTGTTGAATCAAGTTTTTGATCATTCTATGTTTTGAGGGGCTGTTGAGTCCTCTCACATTCCAGGATATTAACTTCATGTAAACTGAGATTTGGGTTTGTAGAACTTTGTCAACTTAGGGAATCGCCCCGACTCCATAAGTATTTCACCTATTGCTATGGTACGTTGAAGGTCTGTCTTTCTTCCTCGTTTCTTGAGATCTTTGAGTACCTTTTTTCCGTCCCAAAGGCTGCCTCCCTGTATGCCAAGGCTTTTATTATGCTGCGCCTTGGCTAAGACTCCTTCCAGCTTGTCTATTTGCCAGGGTTGAATAGAGTTGTATTCTTTCTGTTTGCATGCCATTTCAAGTGTGAAGATGTCTAATCCATCTATATTAACATCCGCCTGATCTTCTTCCATGACAGTGGTTTCTCCTAGTACTTCCTCATCCGCTTCTTGCTGAAGACTGAGAGCCAGGGTAGCATCGGTTTCCATATCATAGTCTTGCTGCTTATTATCCAATGTGGGCTTCTCTTGAGAGAATGAGAAGGGACTGAGACTTGACACCGATTTTCCTTTCTCCACAGAAGGGTTTGGATTGGGATTCGAAGGAACAGGGTCAGAGGGCTGCAAGGGGTCTGAGTGAAGGAGGGAGGAAGAGGGCGAAGAGGGATTGAGTGGGGGTTCAGAACTGGGATGATCTTGCTTATCATGCGTTGCAAGAACAGAGAATTTGTTCTGGTGGTCCGCTTTGAGAGCGTTTTCCATGACTGGCTGACTCTTTTTGGCATGCCTACGGCGGTTGGGGATCTTGATAAAACCTTCAGAGTCTTTATCAGAGACAGCAGCAGCTGCTTTGGACTGAGAATTTAAAGGACAGTCACGGAAGAGGTGGCCGTGCTCATGACACTTACGACAGCGGAAGGGAATATGCTCATAATCTAAAGGTTGTGTCCATTCATAATCATCGTGATAGAGTTTTACCGTATCAGCTAGAGCTTTGGTCAGATGCATCTGGACGCAGATCCTGGCGTATGAGGTATATTTGCGAGTTTTTGTCTCAGCCGCGACTCGGATGAAGGTGCCAAGTTTGTTGCCTATATCCGCCAGCGTTTCTTCTTTCCAGTACTCCGCTGGGAGGGAGTACATCCTGATCCAGACTGGTGCCCAGCTGAAATCTTCCTTGTCGGGATTGAATCTGGGTTTCCATTCTGTGAGATAGAGGCCTGAGGAGTTGAAGAAGTAAGGACCTCCTTCGAATATCCGCACTCTGTCCTCCACACAGTGAAAGATTGCTGTGAAAAAGCCCTTTGGTCCTAGTTGCAGAGTAATATGTCCTTTGGGCTTCCATTTTGAAGCTATCCAACCTTGTAAGGCTTTTTCCGTAGGCCAGAAGCCTAGAAACTTTCCGATTAGTGCATGATCTTGCATGTACTGGATCTCACCATTGATGCGGTGGCTGGGCAGGTCAACCTTGATGGGTTCAGCAGCTTTTGGGATACAAGTGGCTGAGGTTGCCTTTGGCTGAGACGCCTTAGCTTTATTGTGGATCTCTTTGTCAGCATCATCTTCTTCTGTCGGGACCGTATGTATCCTTGCTTCATTCTTCTGATGTCCGTCTTGACCTGCGACTGGGCCTGCGCCAGAGGGGTGCAGAGGCTGAGCGTATTTGGTATTGTCAGAATTTGTGGAGTCTTTTGGAGGGGAAGCAGAGCTTTCCCCTCCTACCGCCATTTCCATTGCGATCGACCAGCAGATGTGCGGCGGCTGCAACAGTGAGAGCAGTCAGGGGCGGCTGCTGGCTAGGGTTTGGCTGCGTTGGGCAGAGCTTTGCATCAGAGCAGTTTTTTTGAATCCCAGTTCCATTCCATTCACTCTCATATAATATAATATTATTATTTATTGGGTAGAAAGTTATTTATAGTTATCACACTAAAAGCTAATTTCACACTACAATATTCAATCTACTGGGTTCACTCATACTCAATAAATTTAATGGTACACAATATTCAATCTACTGGGTTCACTCATACTCAATAAATTTAATGGTACAATCCACCGCGTTATACCTATATGTCTTTGTTGTTTTTTACTTAATTTAGCTATTTTTAAACTACACGACAGGGACTAGCTACTATGTAGCATATGTTCTTTAAATCATTGTAATTTAACATATATTGATTGCACTAAAAACACTTTCTACAAGCCAATATGACAACACATTTGTAATTCTTTCCATGCTCAATATTAAATTGATTGAAATAGTTGGACAAGCAAGTACTTTTAGGAAAGTTCATAAAATTATATAAATTTATAGAAACATATCATTAAAATTTGTTTAAATTAACATATATTGATTGCACACTAAAAGACACTTTCTACAAGTTCAATATTAAATTGATGTACATGATATATTTTAGTTCATTTTAAGTATCTAAGTGACTTGCATCATGGTAAGATTGTACTTATTTTGTTAGTCTATGAAACTAGAAAGATTCAAAATAGTTAAATTTGTAGAATTTTACTTCTTGATTGTTCTTAATTGAAGGTCTTAAGAAAAAGAATTGATTGAAATACTTGGATAGGCAAGTAAATTTAGGAAAGTTCATTAAATTATATAAAATTATAGAAACATAGCATAAATTATTTAAATTAACATACATTGATTGCACTAAAAGACACTTTCTACAAGTTCAATATTAAATTGATGTACATGATATATTTTAGTTCATTTTAAAAGTATCAAATAGACTTGCATCATAGTAAATTTGTACTTAATTTTTTAGCCTATGAAACCAAAAATCAAAATTGTTATTTTGTAGAATTTTACATCTTGAATGTTCTTAACTGAATGTCTTAAGATAAGGAATTGATTGAAATACTTCGATAGACAATTAAATTTACGAAAGTTCATAAAATTTTATATAATTATAGAAACATATCATTAATTGTTTAAATTAACATATATTGATTGCACTAAAAGACACCTTCTACAAGTTCAATATTAAATTGATGTACATTATATATTTTAGTTCATTTTAAGTATCAAATTGACTTGCATCATAGTACAATTATACGGATTAACATACATTGATTGCATTAAAAGACACTTTCTACAAGTTCAATATTAAATTGATATACATGATATATTTTAGTTCATTTTAAGTATCAAATTGACTTGCATCATAGTAAGATTGTACTTATTTTCCTAGTCTATGAAACTAAAAATCAAAATTGTTATCTTTTTTAATAAAAGTTATATTATAATCCCATGGACGTGGTCCAATGGTTAGGTGGGGAGGTTTGATCCGACAGGTCTTGTGGTCCAATCTCGGGCAGAACTATGTATGCCTGCGAACTGCTTTAGGCACGATTTCTTCGGTTGAAAAAATAAAAGTTATAAACTTATACTATAGAAAAAAATTAAGTAGTGAGATAATTAACAAATCCATAAACTGAAATAATGTTCATGCATCCATAAACTATCCATTCATGAAAATATACAAAGTGTGTATCACATGTGATGTGCCCTATGAAATTGGCATGAAAATATACAAACTATCTATGATCCACTCTAGAAAGCATCACTTCTAGAGTTACTCCTATGTGAGTCTCGCTGCACAAAGTAAGCATCTATAACCTGGTACTACAATATAACACATTCAAATTCAAATTAATTAGATCATTATTTGTACAAAATAAAAAAAACTATAAATAAATGATTTTGAACCACATTTAATTACATATGAATCTACTAACATCATTCGAGTTTAAATGCAAGTCAGGTAGGAAAGGGGTCTAATCAATCTAGGTTTGTTGGTCCCCTGTCTGTGGCTCAACGATTGGGGCCTGCGTCGATGGACCCGCATCGTCAATGCCTACATACCCAGCAACCCAATCATGTGTTCACATAATTGCGACATCGACACCACTTTGCATATGGCCATGTGTACACAATGGCATTGAAGACAAATTACAATTAGTCTATGAATTAATTAGTATGCATGTGTAACTCTAAAAAAAATGTTGAAATCTTAGGAATTCATAAAAATCATTACCTCAACAGTCGGTTCATGAGACTGTACATAGAAACTCTCTTGCACATGTGAGTCATGAGTCACTGGATGTGGAGGTGGAGGTAGAGGTGGAGGAGAATCCATGGAAACACATACTGGTGAAGGCCACTCTAGATGATCAACTGCCCCCTTGTATGACCTCACAACCTCATCTATGTCACTAGGTTGTGTCTACATGTTATCGTGAACTTATTAATATAAAGCAATCTAATACGAACTTATATTTAATTAATATAAATAATTTATAATATGAGAATAAGATTCAAAAGTTTTGTATATATGTACCTAGCCTAGGTCACACGGGTCATGCACCCTCCAAGTGTCATGGATGGCATCCTCACACATACGTGTATATGAAAAAAGTTGGTCAACAAGTAGACTCTCGATATATGCATCATCATATAATGGAATTAGTGGTTCAAGAGGCAACGATGGTGATTTGTGCATCTCTCCATGCAACGTGACATGCGCACAGGTCAATGATTTCTACTTGCTTGCTACTATGGTATGCATGGTCTCAGCTCAAGTTGTGACACCTCCTCAGCTTTGTCGATAATACCATGCCTTGAGACGGATGCGGTAACAGTCTTGGAAGTGGTGATACATGCGCAGGGTCCCTACAAGCCTCGACATGATCATAGCTATGCCCCTTTCTAGATCCATAAAACTCAAATATGACATCAGCGTAATCTGGCCTCATGTGCAACACAATCTCCGCATATAAATGTCAGACAAAGTAAAGGGGGACCTAGTCATGGTGGTGGAACTAGCCCCAAGATCTAATGAATCGATCATAAACAAAGGGAGTTGCATCAACATTGCTAAAGAGTTTGAGTGGAATTGAACCAGCATGCCTAGCACAACGATCCGGAGGGATGTCAAACAACGCCCCATGAACACCAATGTCCTTGGTGGTGATTTTCACCGCATCCTAATTATGTGGGCCTCTAACCTCTAAACTCCTCATCCTCTATATGGAAAGTAGGAGCTTTCCCTATGGGCCCACCCTCTCATATGCAATGATCAACCTTTCGATGCTCTCCAACATCAAAGTCAAACTACACCTAGTAAGCGACGTAGCAGGTATATTCCACAACTCTCGTTTGATCCATGTGTGTTGGGCTCTAACATCATCTAGTGTAATAGTGGTTATAGCATCATTCCACAGAGGGATCGACGTTGTAGGACGATCCTCAGCTTCACCTTGTTGAGGGTATGCAAATCATAAACATAATTTAATAACATATATAACAAACTAAGCATAATAACATATACATTAAATTCAAACACATCAATTGAAGACGATTTAAAAATTAAAGACAATTTCAAGACATAAACACATAAAGTTTAAAGAGGATTTAAAAATGTAGAGGTGTGCCTGCAATAGGTGAAGAATGTCCACTATCGATAGCATGATCATCAACAGAGATAGAAACATTGTGTCTGACACTCCAAGTAGTGTCAGAGGTAGAATCTATGAGTGGAACATGCACTCTGGGTGGGCTACATGATCTATTACAAGCCCGACCATATATAGAAAATCCCCCCACACTCCGATGGGCTATGGTTGGGGGCACATCAGAGATGCCTCTGCATACTACATATAATACAAATAAACTAATCCAAGAAAAAAATGTTGACTAAACTATTACATAATTAAAATAGGTGATCAAATATAACTTCACACATTTTCTCATTTCTAAACAAATGCTACATAATAACTTGTCCCTTAGTGCTTAATTTACTTTAATATATTTTCCAATAACTTACTAACTATCGATTTTAGACCAAATGGGTTATTTTCCTTGGAAGTGTTAGTTTCATTAAATAAATCTTCACATGGTGTACCAATCACTTCTTCATACAAATATTCCTCCTCCAATTCTATATCAACATTCAATACTCTCATTATTAATTTACACAAATGCATGCTTAAGCCATTATTATTATGGTTCATCTTCAAAGTCCTTAGTTTAATGCTTATTTTATACTTATCAAATAAATTTGTTTTAACCATTGTAATAAATATAATATTATAACATCTATGAGAAGGTGTTGAAGAGAGATTCCATAACCATCCCAAAGTTATCTCTCTATCCTTCTATTAATAGGTTCACATTTTCTTGACTCTCTCTTCTCAAAATACAGATCTCATTACCCTGATGATGGACTCACCTAGCTAGTCCGAAACGTCGGTTTCAAAAATTGCTCACAGGTTTTTTCCATTAATTACAATAATCTATGAGAAGGTTTTTAGTTATTTTAATTTAAAAATTAAAATAACATATATATAGAAATATCATTTAATTATGTATATTAAAATCTCAAATACATCAAAGAGGGTTGGTCCATAATCTTCATTACATTCATAAAGTGATGGTTATAGGAATAAAAGTACATTTACTCTTTGGAAACTAATACAACAAGAGAAGCTGCATGGCAGCAAGTCCCTGCCATGAGCGGGCTTCAAGAAAAGAAACACCACCAGAAATACATATGGGCCATGGCAGTATACCATTATTTCAGCGCAACCTACCACATAAATAACGTTGGAGGTAACGATCAGTATTTAATACCATGCAGACAGACATCTTTTACTATGGAAAATAGGCCAGCATGTCCAGAAACTCCTCCAAGTAGGAATGCAGTGGAACCACTTTCAGGATCAACCGGGAAACATAAACATGTGGATAGGTCCATGTGTAGCTTAATGTTGTCCTAGACAGAGTTTATAACCTCTTCTATATAGAGAAGAAGAAAAAGCCTTCAAACAAATCCTTGTCTTAGGGCTCTTAAGCAACATACAAACAGCATGATAGTAACTTTAAAGTTATGAACCCAGATCTGAAAAAAGATGAATGAAAATCCTCAAAAATCTGATCTTCCTTGTGTTCTTGGATATGGCATGTACCCAGGTCCAGCTTCAAACCCGTGTTAGAGAGACCATCCACTTATTCGTTTCTTTCCCTGTAAATGTGATGAAAAAGAAACTTCGTGATTGTTTCGTGTTTTGCGCACTGGTCAGTGTTGCTCTGGTACTTTGTTGGAGTTTATGGAGAATTTTCTCTTATGGAATTGTTTATAGAGCTGTCACAATTGAAGCACAACAATCTTCAGCACAATGCAATTTCAGGATCCAGAGGTTTGATGATACCAATGTGACTGTTGGTACTCAAGAAAATCAAAATGTGAGTTCAACAGAATCATAGCAAGGAACATGAAATGAATGGAAAACAAGAGGAATCCTTGTATCGGTCAATGGATGAGTGGTAGAAAAGTTGTGATAATTTCTATGCTGATTCTGACTTTAGTTACATGGTGGGGAGCACTGTGAAAAACTGGGACCTCAAGAGACAAAAATGGTTGAAGGCCCATCCTCATATAAAGAACTATACAGAAGGAGGGAGGCCTCGTATCTTGGTCTTAACAGGCTCACAACCTCATGCCTGCAAGAACCCAATTGGGGATCATCTGCTTCTGAGGTGCTTCAAGAACAAGCAAGATTACTGCAAGATCCATGGCTTGGACATGTTTTACAACACAATCCTCCTTAATCAGAAAATGTACACTTTCTGGGCCAAAATTCCTTTGATATGGATATGGATATGGTGGATGGACTCAGATGCTGTGATCACAGACATTGAAGTTGAGCACCCATTGGAGAAGTACAAGGACTTCAATTTCATAGTCCACGGATGGGAGGAAAATGTTTATAAGAAAAGGAGTTGGTTGGGAATCAATGCGGGGTTTTTCTTATGAGAAACTGTGAATGGTACATGGATTTCATGGAGAGGTGGGCTGTGATGGGGCCTCGGAGTCTTCTGTATGAGTTCTCCTGGTCCTACCTATAGAGAAACCTCCTATTTTCTAATAGTAGAGAGCATTGGTCATCGTTAACTTAGTGGTTCTTTTCATCGTCTTAACTAAAGTCTAAGTGCTTTCTAAATCAAGAGGAAATATCTCTGTATCAAGAGGAGAGATATCGATCCATTGTGATTGCATGAAGTGGACACAGTGATCTCATAATACACCATTAGAGATGCAATTGCACACCGTTGACATTAGGAATTATTAAGAAGAATTTTGGCATGGCATTAGGTCATTGGTAGCATTTCCAAAAGCTAAAGCTAAAATAGCATATCTTATATCTAAACCTTAACACTAGCCTTGCAACCAACATCCCCAATACTACCAAAACAGTAATATCAAAGTGCATCTTACACAAAGAGCAACCAGCAAGCTGCATCTAACAAAAGGTGATTGCATGTAGTACATATTTAACTTATTGGAGAGGTGGCATGTACATCTTATTGAAATAGTTATTTGTCTACTAATGTTATAATACAAAAAGGTCATGGAAATGCTATAGTATGGCCTCCATTTGGTCTGTTTTTGGATGTTACATGGTGCGACTGACTCACTCGCGACCAGCGACAACAGTTAGAATTCAGTCATTGATACATGCAACCGCATTTAATTAGCATTGAGTGGTCAATTAATGTTTTGGCAAGAAATCTGAATATTGCAGAAATACGGCTATGAAAATACGATGTTAATGAAGCAACAAACAATTCTTAATTGTCCTTATTTTAATAATGGCCTTCGTGGTTGTATTTATGGACTATTTCTAAATTCGATAATTCCTACTTATCCTCTTTGGAATGCCCAAGATTCTCAATTGTAGAAAAAAAAAAAAAGGATAATGCCAAATTTGTAGGGTTCATATAGAGCTCAGCATAGCAATCCCATGATCCTTTATCTATTATGAGTACTTTTCCATGCATAAGTACAGTTAATGTAGGCACCTCATTCCAATGCATTTGGCAGTGGGAATCTGGAGTGATTTTAGTTATTTTCTACTCAATAATTCTTAAATTTATCATATACCTGGTATAGAGGATGTTGTATGTATTTTGTAGATGCTAGGGGCAGCATACAGGCCAGCCCCATAGCAATCTGATTGTTCTCACTTGTTTTCTGCATTTGCTTCACCATGCTTGCACTAAAGAAAATTGTGCATCGTATTGGCAACATATCAGTTTATTGTATGACAATGGGAATGTTTCCTTTGATTATAATTATTACCTACTCTATGCTACCCTATCATGCATCTTTACACAGCTTTTACCTCAAATCTGAGTATGATATGTTACTTGAAATAGCTGGTTGTAATGGCAGAGTTGCTATTTCTGCTCTGTAATGTAAGGTACACCTGAAATCTGACAATGATATATGGTTACACATATACGTAGAACTTGGCCTCGTGCTAAGTACTTGAGGGAAATTTTTACCAATTATAGAATCTAACCCTAAGCTCATTCAAGTGTAATCATGATGAATTATTGCATCGCTGGGAAATGGTGCCTTCTGTAGAGTTGTTTTCAGTTTACTTTTCCAAGATTTCAAGGGATGTTTTGATGAATGATTATAGCATATTAAATGGTTAGGAGATGGCACTTATCCAAGATATTTTGGTATTTCAAGCATCATTTTGTTCTATTTTTAATAACAAATCCATGCTCAGTAGAAGAGACCTATCAGTTTATTGTCACTGCTCAGTATTTCAGCTTTCTTATCCAAGATATTTTGGTATTTCGGGCATGATTTTGTTCTATTTTCAAGAGCAAATGCATGTTCAGTAGAAGAGACCTATCAGTTTATTGTCACTACTCAGTATTTATTAAGGAAACAATTGAAGGATAAGGCATGGTAAACATGAGCCCTCAAAATGGTAAACTCTTCGTCACATGGTAAAATCTTCATTACAGGGGGCTCAGTATTCTGGCTCTACATGTCTCCACTATTTAGACCCTGATATATATATCTGCATATATGTGTAAGTAGCATCTCAATGCGTTACACCCATGACTCTTGTCAAAGAGACCATTCAGCAATCTGACTCTCACCGACTTGTTATCTGTGAATGAGTTGAGGGAGTATGTTCAGCCAGTAGGACTGTCTTCTTCTAATAGAAGCCAATGGTGGTTGCTTCTTAGTAAGAAATGTGGATGACACTCCTTTTGATTGATTCTATGGTCAAAGGGTTGCCAAAAGTTCTCATATACCTGGTATAGAGGATGTTGTATGTATTTTGTAGATGCTAGGGGCAACATACAAACCAGCCCCATAGCAATCTGATTGTTCTCACTTGTTTTCTGCATTTGCCTCACCATGCTTGTACTAAAGAAAATTGTGCATAGTATTGGCAACATATCAATTTATTGTATGACAACGGGAATGTTTCCTTTGATTAGAATTATTCCCTACTCTGTGCCACCCTGTCATGCATCTTTACACGGGTTTTACCTCAAATATGTGTATGATATGTTACTTGAAATAGCTGGTTGTAATGGCAGAGTTGCTATTTCTGCTCTGTATTAAGGTACACCTAAAATCTGACAATGATATATGGTTACACATATACATAGAACTTGGCCTCCTGCTAAGTACTTGAGGGATATTTTTACCAATTATAGAATCTAACCCTAAGCTCATTCAAGTGTAATCATGATGAATGATTGCATGGTTGGGAAATGGTACCTTCTGTAGAGTTGTTTTCAGTTTACTTTTCCAATATTTCAAGGGATGTTTTGATGAATGATTATAGCATATTAAATGGTTAGTATATGGCACTTATCCAAGATATTTTGGTATTTCGGGCATCATTTTGTTCTATTTTCAAGAGCAAATGCATGCTCAGTAGAAGAGACCTATCAGTTTATTGTCACTACTCAGTATTTATTAAGGAAACTATTGAAGGATAAGGCATGGTAAACATAAGCCCTCAAAATGGTAAACTCTTCATCACACAATAAACTCTTCATCAAAGGGGGCTTAATATTCTAGCTCTACATGTCTCCACTATTTAGACCCTGATATCTATATCTGCATATATGTGTAAGTAGCATCTCAATGCGTTGCACCCATGACTGTTGTCAAAGAGACCATTCAACAATCTGACTCTCACCAACTTGCTATCATATTTTGCAAAACTTCTTAAAAGACAAATACCTTGTTATTGAAGTTCCATCTTCCAAAACTTTAGTTGTTGGAAAACCAAGCAAGAATTAATGGCTAGAAAAGGCCTCCAATTATAAGAGAGATATGATATGCATAAGAATATATAAAAGGGCTGAAACACAAGTTGCTCATATAATAACAAGTACCAAATAAAAACATAAACTGTAAATCCTCTTTTTCCTTCACATTAAAAATGGTATTAAGTTTGATTCCATAAAATGTTACGAGTTCAGTGCCCAAGGGCTAAAATCTCACATCAGGGGACACAAAAAAAAAAGCACCCCTCTATTAGATAGAGGAAAGGAAATATACATCTCTATGCAGTACTTCTGTCCTTGTTTCCTTGCCAGGACTTTGCTTTGTGATACCAGAATGCAACAAAAGCATTTCAATTATAAGCCAACATTCAAAACGAGTCCACCATCAAAAATGAAATGGAGTTGGAGTTGAACCTAAGCAAAAAGACTCAGAAAATTAAAAGGCTCAAGTAAGAGATGCTGGTGGCAATCTAATATAAAGATCTTCTTATACACATAATTTTGAAAGCATTTCGTTGTTCACTGTTACTTATCAACAGATATCATTTACCGACTGATGGTACTCCTTTGCTTTTTCATTGGAAATTAAGTTTTTGATCAATTTTGCAGCCTAATGCTGAGAGTAGCATCCGTTTTTGGACATGTCATCGATTAGGCGCCCCCGGAGCATAGCTTCACCATAAGATACAGAGTATTTGCATCTTCATGAATAACATTCAGTGTGACAACATTAGGATGACCAATTTGTCCCATCCCAATTCTCAGTCCATTTTTTTTAAAATAAAATCAATCTTTACTCTGCAGGTTCGAAAATAACTGGGATGGATGTTCACGTCCTCACCATGTTGAACTGAAAGAGAAAGAACAAAAGTAACAAAATTGAGAAGCTGTTCTTGAGTAAAAAGTTGAACTGGAACAACATTCCAAAGAGGACCATGAGAATCGTAGATACAAAAGTGAGGATGCCGACTACCCTAACCATTTAGGAACCGCCCATTTTACACCTGAATGTAATTTTAGATACGAAGGGATTTGGCCTGTATTAAGCGGATTTAGACCAGTTTAGGTAGGGGCTACATCAGCAAGCACCCAGGATGCATATTCAATAGATGGAAGGAAGGTTATGTTGTACCTCCATTCATCTATCGAAGTGTGGAGACGGCAAAGGACAGACTCGTCAAGACACATGAAAATCTACTTCAAGGATGAGGTTTTCACACATGGGTTCCATAAACAACAGAATTTAGAAGACACAGAAGAGCGAAAGAATGGAAAACTTACTTTGCATCTTGTAGGATGTACACCCACTGTATAGAATAGTCGACCTGTCAAAATGATTAATTAGTACTCGACCGAGTTAAATATTGGCACTTCATTGAAATATCCATGCAAAACCCCTGATACTCAATGTTCCCAAAAATTTGTTAACAAATGGGAATTATCCTATCATTTTTCGGTATATTAGGCCATCAACATTGGCATAACAGAATATCATGTTGGCCAGAGCATGTGGTGACGAGACCCTATAATACATCTGGTAGAGTGCATGTATAAACTTAACGCATGTGGCCGGGAGACCCTGCAATGCATTTGAAATCTAATATCTGGCAGAGTGCGTGGCGATAATTGTTACATTCAACTTAGTTACCAGAGAATCCACAATAAGAACCATTTTCTGCCAAGTCCAGGGAAGTATTTTTCACTCTGCTAATATGTTCTGGCCGACTTAGTTACAGTTAACTAGTTATTAAAGGAAATATATTAATTTAATTAAATATGAATTAAAATATAAAAGCTGGCCCATGGTACAACCACGTATATTAAAGGAAATATATTAATTTAATTAAATATGAATTAAAATGTAAAAGTTGGCCCATGTTACAACCACGTATCTATCAGTGATGAGCACCAACATGCATACATATCACTATTTGACACGGTGATACCTATTGATGGCAACTGGATCAAGCTCACACTCTAAAACCTGGGGGTGTAAGCTAGCTAAAATGAAAGCATGCTCGAGCTAGGTAAGAAATAAGGGAGGGGCCGGTTGAAGAAGGTAGGCGCTGGGCATCAACGGTTTGCTACTGCGCTGGGCATCAGCTGTTTGCTAAAAAAATTTGAGATCCCTCAAGTAATTTGCTCTCAGTTACAAAAAGGATGGAAACCAGATGCAGGGCAGAAGATCCCTCAAGTAATTTGCATGCATATTGGGCAATCGTACTTATAGAAGGATGGAAACCAGATGCAGTGCAGAAGAGCCAGCCAAGCTAGGTCGAAGAGCAGCAGAGAAATAAGGTGGAATATAAGGCAGGTTGCATGGCAAGTATAACGCTTACAGGTTAGCAGGTGCTCTGCGAAGTCTGAGCCCGACTAATAACCTGGCCATTTTGACAGGAGAGATAACACTTATTAAAATCCGTTGCATTTATTACGCGTGCCCTCACCATTGAGGTTTGAAGTCTCACCTTTGTCACCGCAGAGGGGGAGCTTGAGTTAACGACACTTCCACTTTGCATGCACTGGGGACAGGAGCCCAGTTCTGAGAGATCGCCTGCCGAGTCCAGGGAAGTATTTTTCAATCTGCTAATATGTTCTGGCCGAAACAGTTTGCCACCAAGTTGAGCTATTGTTGATATGTTCTGAGACAAGAAACAACAGAGTAATTACTGGGAAATTTGAACATAGATTTCTCTTTCAAATACTAAGCTAGCCCTACGCCGAGTAGGCTCCGAAATCCGCCAGGTAAGACCATAAGCACAGCCAACCTGAACCAGATGCATTACATTGGATCAAACCGACAGAGGAAACTCCAGCATGATTCCAAAGATGCAACCACCGACTTCAACACATGTGAGTCTCTATTTCATAGCAATTTTGATTTCAACACATATGTGAGTCTCTGTTCCACAGCAATTTCAAGAATCATAGCGTCTAATATTCTTTTCTCCGCATGGATATGATACACTATTTTTCTTGTTTGTGCATATGCCACCACTCTTGCAGATATTGCAGCAAATTGTACTCTGATCAGTTGGAATCAGACAACTTAAATGTATGTGACTGGTGCCTAGACTTAGAAGAAAAGGAAAAAAATAAGAGACAGAAAAGAAATGTTGAATTGGAAGAAATGGATAGTAGGAATACCAAGGACATAGCTGCCAGTGAAGCAAGCGCCATGAAGGAAGTTGCATCGATAGCCTCTGAGAAACTCAGGAACGCTAATGCTAAGCCCACGCATAATCCATTCAATGTCTTCATCCATTCAATGGACACCTGATGGACACCTCCTTACATGCAAACATAAGAGATGGCACCTGGAAGTTGTGGCAGGCAGGAGTGGCAGGCGTAGAAGCTGGCAGGCGTACCCTGGCATACAAGCAGGGCTGATAGTTCCTCGATGGAGCCTCTATTACTCTATTATACCATGCAGCCCATGGAAATCCAAAATAGCGGAGCTAACATTTAGTGTCATCGAACTAATGCCAACATTAGATTAGTTAGTATTTTTACCAGTTTGAAAATATCATGCAAACACAAATATAACTTATGCTTTAGCTTTGGGATTAGCTTCGGTCCTCGGGAAGAGGCCAAATAACATGATTTATCAATATGTCTCTACAAACTTCATTTATAGTTGATAAGCGAGGATTAAAAGCAGCACTAATAATGCTAAAGTGCTCATTTCCGATTACTATAGTCCATGCCTGGACGACAAGGACTAATAGTAATGATTGTGTTCATAATTATTTAAGTTTCACGCATATCAGATTCTCTATAATTTGTAATTTTATAAGTAATGAATTAATTTAGTATAATAAATATTTTATACTTCATCACTCCTTTCTTATCATATATGAAATTTAAGTGTGTGGTTTTGTGGATTTTCTTGTTTTATGCCTTGAAGGTTGGTATAACTAAGTTGCAAGGGTTGGGCGATTCTATAACCTGGTCTGACTAAGTTTCAAGGGTTGGGAGATTCTATATTGGGTATAGATTAGGCAAGCAAAAAAATAAAAATTCAAAATGTTAGGCTACAATCAATTCTCAATCTATCCAAGGATTATTTAGAGTTTGAAATGGTCTTACTTTTCCCAGATCTATAGAGAACTAAATGTGAGAGTTGGCAAGTTTTCCAAAGAAGTTGTTTTGTGGGTTTTCTTGTTTTATGCCTTGAAGGTTGGTGTAACTAAGTTTCAAGGGTTGGGCGATTCTATATTGGGTATAGATTGGGCAAGAAAAAAATAAAAATTCAAAATGTTAGACTACAACCAATTCTCAATCTATCCAAGGATTACTTAGAGTTTGAAATGGTCTTACTTTTCCCAGATCTATAGAGAACTAAATGTGAGAATTGGCAAGTTTTCCAAAGCAGTTGTTTCCCTATTTTGAGGATCAATTGGTTCAGGACATGTTTTTCTTCTTATAAAATATGTCTAGATATGATACATAATAGCTTATAGAGGAAACTTTCGATTGTAAAGAATATTTTTAGATAGAGAATGCAAGAGTTTTTTTTTTAGAATTTTGATTATCACAGATTTGAAAGAGCCAATTATATGATAAGAAATAACCAAATGTATTCATCAACACTTATTTTATGTAAAGCTCTAAAATAGCTAAACCCTGATTTTTACTTATGTCCCTAAAAAAAATTAGTTTCCTTTTCATAAATATATTTTTTTTCTTAAAAATAAATAATAAAATAAAATAATATAAATATGTAATAATTGATGTGTGGCTCTCTTAATATAAATGCTTTCATATCACATTCAACATAAATATTTTAGATAAAATTTGTTATCATCGCAGGTTTGTAAAGTCTTTCACTCCACCTAAATAATATAAATAGGAAAAGTGTACCAGATAATTTTGAAGATATTTTATTAGTTTTAGTTATAAATTATTAATAATTCTAAAACAAAATATTTTAAAATAAATAAATTATAATTTATATAATTTTTTTAATTCTAAATTTATGAAATATGACAATAAAATTAGAGAGTTAGTAAATTTTGTTTCATGAATAAATGAAAGACCATTTTGTTTCATTAATAAATGAAAAACTTGAAATTATATAAACATAAAATTTATCATAAAATTATGACCAGAGAAACTATTATGGTCATCACATAAAAATTAATAATCAAACATTTTCAATTAGAACAAAACTCCATAATTCAACAACAATTAAGGCACACTGACTCACTAATATAAAAGAAAAGGACTAAGATATATTTAAAAAAATAAATAAAAATTAAAACTAAGATATATTATTGAAACTTCAAGCATAATCACCTATTTAAGCAATGCAGTTGTTTAGTTGTAAGACACCCTACAGTAATTATGAGGATCAAATACTCTAGACACTTACTGCCACTCATAGGATCAAATACTCTAGACACTTACTGGCACTCTTAATAATTACACCGTAAGGCGTTCCCTATGAAAATAACTCTCCTTCCCAGCCACTTGTACCTTCATGAGTCATTGATCTGAATGTTAGACAATTAAAATAGTCTAGACCATTAGATTGATTTTCGACAGGTATTAATCAGTTACGATGTTATTCAAGTTAAGCCAGTTTCCTCTTTAAAAAAACTGCATAGCCTTGAAGGAACCAGAGGACGTGCTGATGGAGGTGATGGTTAATGGAATGGAGAATGAAGAGGGTGATGTTTTAAAAGGAAACAAGCTGCATGCTAACTCTCATGGCAGCAAGTTCAAGTGGGTTGACTCCTTAGATTTGGAGTCGAGTACAGTTTCTGGAATGGCTACTCATGGCTCGGTTAGTATTTTGAATGAAATTTCATTTATCAAAACGATTTTAGGAATGTAAATTTGTAATTTTATGACAGGATTGGTAAATGGTATTTCCTCTTGCAAATCGACCATAGTTATGGTAAGAGAGTTGTAGTTTTTTGTGGGTATGAAGTTTCATTTATAATTTTGTTATTGCCAAGAGCAGTTGGTTGCTAATGTTGTTGTTTTGTTATGAGAACGGTTTCAGACTATCTTCTTTGCCCCCTTGTTGCTATTTTCTCTGTAACTGAAAAAAATTATGTGTCCAAGTCTCAATCAATTTTATGTCAAACCATTCACCAGTGGATATGTAAAATATATGTTACTTTTCCAGCTGCAGCAATCATGACGTGGAAGTCTATGGTCTTCATGCGAGTGAAATATCCACTAGATAGTGAACTGTAGAAGGCCCAAGGAGTGGCAACAAGCTCATTCAAAAACGGTGCTCTTTTAGTGGTTAAAGTTCTGTTGTCTTGAAGTTTCTCAAGAATGTCTGCAAAGTGTTTGACAAAAATGTTGAACCAAAAATATTCTGTTTTGGCAAAATCGTTGGTTTGTTGGTCCTCTCTTTTTGCGCCACTATACACAACATTTCAACATGATGCAGGAGCATTCACCCAAGAGAAAAATCATTGTAAATAAATAGACATAGGGGGGTTATGTAATTTTAGGAAGTAGTGTCCTAAGTCTCAAATTAATGTAGTTTAGGCCTTTAAGTGATTTAATTAGGTAATGGGAATAAATTGCAACTTCTCTCGAATAAATGAGAACATGAGTGGCAATAATTACAAAAAAGCCTAAAGTCAATTAGGACTCTTGGAACACTTCATGATTCTAGGAGCGAGAGAGAGTTTTTAGGCATTAAATGGAGAATTCAAGTGGACATAGAGGATAGAGTACATCTAGGAGTCGATTCAATAGATTTAGGAGTCGGTTCATTAGATATAGGAGTCGAACCAGGATAGTTCAACAGAACTCCTAGCATATATGTAAGCCTACGTGCAGAGTCAAAGGGGAGAGGCCACAGATATCGAAAATCAGGCCTGTGCGAGATAGAGAAGTCTCGAATGTAATCTTTGTTTTTAAAAATATATATATAGTTTATTTCCTGACTGTGTCAGTATGCTGAAGAAGTATTTCATGTATGAATTACTTGTGAATTCGTAGGCTCTGCAACAGGTTGCAGGCAGAATTTTGAAGGACGCAGAGGAACGGAGTTGATTCAGAGGAATCGTAAAAGGATCCTTGAATCAAATTGGGGAAAAGAGTGAATCTCTGAGGTAGAAGCGAAGTGAGATTCATAGAAGAGTAGAGCTCAGGAGGAATCGTGCAATAAAACAGCAAGAGGGCGAAACCTTTGAAGAGGAGAAAACCACAGAGGAAAACTGAAGAAAAGGTGCAAAAATCTAAGTAAACAGGCGGACGAAGAAGTGGAGTGGTAAAGTTCAGCAGCCATTAGATCTGAAAGACTAACAGTCGAGATTAAGTCGCATCGTTGAAGATCCTTTTAAAGTTATCGGAGCGAGCCTTGGAGGATTGCGATGAACGAGCGCCAATTGTTTGTGGACCGTTGGATCGTGACCAGATCAATGGTCACGATTTAAATTTCAATCGGAAGTCGAAGGTGCCAAGGGCCAGCAGTGGTGTTTAGCGATATCGCTAATAGTGATAAATAGCTTATCGCATATCAGGGAAGGCGGAGGTCGAAGCAGCATTGTGGAGCGATAAGATATGGACCCGACGATAAATATAGTCGTGGGTTTAATGAGTTTGAAGTCCGCTTTTGTAATTCGGAGCAGAATTTCAATGTTTCCCTTTGTATCGCGTTAAGTGTGGAGGAGCGATAAGAAGCGGGCCAAAAGGTTTATAAGTGCCGCTATATAATATCTGAGGTCCGGTAATGTATTATCGCATATAGGATGCGATACAAATATATGTGTTAATGAACCCGCAGAGACGCTGATAAGCGATTGCAATTGTGATAAATGTGTCTTGGAATCTGTGTTGGAGTCGTACGAAAGATGGGGAAAGGTATGTTTGTAGTTAATTCCCGTGTTAACGGATTTTATAAGGAAAAGCGCCGATGAAAGGGTTTATGTGTAATTATATATATTAACCAATGTTTTAAGAGGAAGGGTTGATATATATGTGGTTAAGGAGCTATGTAAAGGTGTTGAAGGTCAGTTTTAATTCTCGATAGAATGATAGAGAAGGAAGACTTCAATAAAGTCATCAACAAAGGCTTGAGGCCTGTTTAAAAGTCCCGATAGGAGATTTGGTGGGGTGATTGGTTCCGATACAAAGGAACTGTGACCGAAAGGGCCTTAATCATTTTGATGGTTGAAGATTTGACTCCATTGCAGAATTAAACACCTAGGACAGTTGCATTTATGCAGATTCTTGCATACTGTGGGTATGTACCGAGGTAGCCTTGCACCATTAGTGGTATCAGAGCAGATTTGGTATCAAAGCATGTTTGTAATCAGAGCAGGTTTGAAATCAGAGCGAGGAAAGATTTCTACGAAAGGGAGTTTGCACACAGAAGAAGGTCATGTGCATAAGTTAATTGATGAATGATAGAGACTATAGTGGGAGATTGTAGCAGTTCCAGCAGAGGCTTGGAGTAAACAGGAACAGAGGATTTCTTGAAGGAAAGAGAAAGCAAGATTGCTTAATGCAAGTTCTGAAGGGAATATGACTTGGAGACAAAACAAAGAACAATCCATGGTGGAATGGTGAAACAAGATCACACTGAGATCTTGAAGGTGAGGTAATGTGTTCTGTTTTAAATTGAGAATGTGTGTTTTATACTAATGCACAGGTGACAGCAAGAGAATCTGTGAGAGGAGAACCAGATGTGTTTTGAAGACAGAGTAAGGAGAATACTCTGAAGGAAAGTGGCAGTGAACCTGAAAAATCCAACAAGAGATTGGACAGAGAGGACAGCTAAAGTGTTCTCAAGAGAGAATGAGAGATTGTAGAAGCTTAGAAGGAGCAAAGGTGTTTCTCAAGAGGAGGTTCCAGATAAAGGACTATGCTTACCAAAAGACTGAGTGAGGAGAGCTTAGTGAGGTAAGATTGCAGCCAAGAGGACTAGTTGTAGCAGAGGCTTGTTGTAGATGAGTGAGGAGCTCATGAAGAAAGAGGAGAAGAAGATGACTACTGATAGTCATAGCAAAGGTTCAGAGAGAAGCCACAGCAGAAGAAAGATGAAGAAAGAGGATGCCAAGGCAAATGGCAAGAGGATGAGTCAAGGAGAAATTGACAAGGAGATTGCAGAGTTAAAAGAACAACTCGATGCATTGAGGGGAAAACTTGAGGAAAGCCAGAGACTAGGATGGGTCTTGAGGAGGAAAGCCAATGGAATGGCATGAGATGCAGAGAATGCTACAGAAAAAGAAAGTGAAGCGGCTGATGGAAAAACTAAAGGAAGTTGAGTTGGGAATGGAAGAGTCCATTTGTGAACCAGAACAAGGAGAAATTCTGGGAGAAAGTGAAGATGAAGACTTGAAGACTAAAACTTCAAGTGAAGCCAAAGGGTCACATGGTTTTAAATATGACAATTTGTGTATGTTTACAGGTAAAACATCTAAGGAAGGACAATTTGTTGATATTGTCATAAAGGAGAAAGAAGACAAGCATAATCCAAATTTTGTTTTGGAAGAAGATGAGATAGATAGATCTCATATGCAGTTGGAGAAAGATATCAAGCAACCAAGTGAAGGGCTTGAGAAGAGTGAAGAGGAGACCATTGAAGGATTTATGAGTAATAAAGAAAACTTGGAACAACAAGAAGATATGATGGCTGAAGCATCAAGTGAGACCACAGGGTCTTATATTTTTAAAACTAATAGTTTGTTGTGCATGATGGCAAATATTGCAAGAGAAAAGCAACCTTTTGAAGATATCTTCAAAGGAGATGAAGATCTAGAAATAAAATCTGACAAAGAAAACTTTTTAGAAGAGGAGGAAACTGACTGCATACAAAAGAAAAAGTCTATGGAGGAGTCTAAAGAAGCTGTCATGGAGATGAGGAATCAGGATCTTATTCTGATGAAGAATGAAGAAATATTGTCTCAAACAGGTAATCAAATGAGTTTGATTAATGTTATTGATGAAAAACAAATGAAGGAGAATGTTAGTGAAGATGGTGAGACAAGGATAGCTGTTGGGGAAGATAAACAGCAAAAGACTAAAGGCAAACTTGAAGAAGAGACTATGTTAGCTGAAAACATAGTAAAGGATCATCAATTCACCATGATAATAGGTACAGTGGAAGTAGCCATGGAAGCTGTAGAGACAGTCAAGGAAAAAGAAGGACATCTACTGAAGGATGTTAAGAAGGAAGAAGAAGTCTATGAAAAAGACTCAGCAAAGGGAGAAGGGACATCTGATGATCTATTCATAACAAAGGAAGGTATGGAGAATTGTGTGAAATTTCCAAAATCTACTCCAATTGAAATTGTTGAGTTATATAGAAAATTAGATTTTCAAAGAAGGGAGTTGGAAAGACAGAGGATAGATGTTCAAGAGAGATTGCTGAAGAAGGAAGACAAAATAATTGTCATGAATGACAGTCATAAGAGAAAGGAAGTGATAATGAGAGTCTAGCAGACTAACACTGCAAAAGAAGGAGTTCACTACAGTGGACAAGGGCAGGAAAACATCATTAGGACAGATGGTGTGGAAGAGAGACTAATGGGCAGTCTTAGGAATTCTTTTGAGAGTTCAAATCAGCATACTGATGTGCTGACAAAAGAGGGGAAAGAAACAGAGAAGCAAACTGAATTGTTGCCAAAGGAAGCTAAAGCACAGTGGCCTTATGTTTTTTATTTTAACAAGTGTTTTGTGAGTGTAGGTTTTGTTGCAATTGCTGAAGGAGAGTTGGCACAAGTGAACAGCCAAATAAAGCTGAAAGAAGAAGAGTCTATGGAAGAATTTAATCCAGGGAACAAAGAAGTTAATTTGTTGGAGAAAGCGCTAAACAGTCATGATTCAATCATGAAAGAGGGTAAGGATGATAGGGAGGTAGTTAAAGTCAACATAAAAGTCAGCAAAGCAAGCAAAGAAAAAGTTGGAGCAAGCAAGATAGAAATCAGCAAAGCAAGAGTCAGCATAGGAGTTAGCATAGAAGACAACAACAGCAACCCGAAACAAAAAGAAGGAGGCAGAAAAATGAAGCAGAACATGAACTAGTTCAACGATATGCTGGAAAAAGAGATTGAAGAAATGTGGCCACTGATGATGAAGCAGAGCAAATGGAGGAAAATGGCAGCAACAGGGAGAAAGATCAATCAAAACTTGAACCTGATTGACAAGAAGAAGAAAATGGAGTAGAAGACAACAAAAGTACAGCAGAAACAAGGGAACAAAGCATGTGGACAGTTACAGAACAAAGTGTGGATCCAGGAAGACAAAGACCAGAAGACACATGATCAGGAGATCATGAATATTTTCTACTTTGGGAGTCTGATGCAGGAGCATTCACCCAAGAGAAAAATCATTGTAAATAAATAGACATAGGGGGGTTATGTATTTTTAAGAAGTAGTGTCCTAAGTCTCAAATTAATGTAATTTAGGCCTTTAAGTGATTTAATTAGGTAATGGGAAGAAATTGTAAGTGCTCTCAAATAAATGAGAACATAAGTGGAAATAATGACAAAAGAACCTAAAGTCAATTAGGACTCTTAGAACAGTTCATGATTCTAGGAGCGAGATAGAGTTTTTAGGCATTAAATGTAGAATAGAAGTGGAAATAGAGGATAGAGTACATCAAGGAGTCGGTTCAATAGATTTAGGAGTCGGTTCAGTAGATATAGGAGTCGAACCAGGATAGTTCAACAGAACTCTTGGCATATATGTAAGCCTACAGGCAGAGTCAAAGGAGAGAGGCCACAGATATCGAAAATCAAGCCTGTGCGAGACAGAGAAGTCTCAAATGTAATCTTTGTTTTTACATATATATATACAGAGTTTATTTCTTGACTGTGTCAGTATGCTGAAAAAGTATTTCATGTATGAATTACTTGTGAATTCGTAGGCTCTGCAACAGGTTGCAGGCATAATTTTGAAGGACGCAGAGGAACAAAGTTGATTCAGAGGAATCGTAAAAGAATCCTTGAATCAAAATGGGGAAAAGAGTGAAGTTATGAGGTGGAAGCGAAGTGAGATTCGCAGAAGAGTAGAGCTCAGGAGGAATCGTGCAATAAAACAGCAAGAGGGCGAAACCTTTGAAGAGGAGCAAACGACAGAGGAAAACTGAAGAAAAGGCGCAAAAATCTAAGTAAACAGGCGGATGAAAAAGTGGAGTGCTAATGCTCAGTAGTCGTTAGATCTCAAAAACTAACAGTCGAGATTAAGTCGCATCGGCAAAGATCCTTTTAAAGTTATCGGAGCAAGCCTTGGAGGATTGTGATGAATGAGCGCCGACTGTTCATGGACCTTTGGATTGTGACCAGATCAACGGTCACAATTTAAATCGCAATCGGAAGTTGGAGGTGCCAAGGGCCAGCAGTGGTGTTTAGCTGTGTTTCAATATCGCTAACATCGATAAATCGATTATCACATATCGGAGAAGGCGGAGGTCGGAGTAGCATTGTGGAGCAATAAGATATGGACCTGACGATAAATATAGTCGCGATTTTAATGAGTTTTAAGTCCGCTTTCGTAATTCGGAGCGGAATTTCAATGTTTCCCTTTGTATCGCGTTAAGTGTTGGAGGAGCGATAAGAAGCGGGCTGAAAGGTTTATAAGCGCCGCTATATAATATCTGAGGTCCGGTAATGCATTATCGCATATCGGATGCGATAGAAATATATGTGTTAATGAACCCACAGAGGCGTCGATAAGCGATTGCGATTGCGATAAAGGTGTCTTGGAATCTGTGCTGGATTCGTACGGAAGACGGAGAAAGGTATGTTTTGTAGTTAATTCCTGTATTAACGGATTTTATAAGGAAAAGCATCGATGAAAGCATTTATGTGTAATTATATATATTAACCAATGTTTTAAGAGGAAGGGTTGATATATATGCGGTTAAGGAGATATGTAAAGGTGCTGAAGGGGCTTTCATTCCCGATAGAATGATAGAGAAGGAAGACTTCAATAAAGTCATCAGCAAAGGCTTGAGGCCTCTTTAAAAGTCCCGATAGGAGATTTGGTGGGGTGATTGGTTCCGATACAAAGGAACTGTGACTGAAAGGGCCTTAATCATTTTGATGGTTAAAGATTTGACTCCATTGCAGAGTTAAACACCTGGGACAGTTGCATTTATGCAAATTCTTGCATATTGTGGGTATGTACGGGGGTAGCCCTGTAGCACAACATTATCAATGTGGAGGGCAATATGGAGGGGTGGGGGACTCTTTCTTTGCAGTAAATTTGAACTTTGTATACGTTTATCTATTTGCTTATTGTTGTACTTTTTGCGCCACTATACACAACATTTCAACATTATCAATATGGAGGGCAATATGGAGTGGTGGGGGACTCTTTATTTGTTGTAAATTTGAACTTTGTATACGTTTATCTATTTTCTTATTGTTGGATGGAATGAATAAACCAAGTTGAATGATCAGTTAGTTATAGTCATCCATTCAATTCTCCCTTTCAAAAGAATCTAATCTAGAGTCTAACTTGAAAGGGCACAAGCCATTCAGTTCTCCCTTTCAGAAGAATCTAATCTGGAGTCTAACTTGAAAAGGCACAACGTGAATTTTATTGCTATTAATCACGAGTGTTCATATATTCTATTATGCTTCTACTTAAGGAAATAAGAAAATAAGTGTTTTTAAACATAATATTATTAGCCATATGCAGTAAACAATAAGAACAATTAAAAAAATGTCCATATATGTTTGCTAATATAGATTAAAAAAAGTAAATACATGTAATTTATGCCAACAAGGAGGAATATTGTTTTGTATCCATTATTCCATCACAAGAAATGACTTTTCAAGAAAAAAATAGATCTCATGGAAAACCATTCAATGCCTAACTATTATGCAAAATGATTTAACATTTTATTCAGATGTTTCCGATGATACCCGACTAGATGGATACAAAATGAAGAAAGGTCATATAGTGAGCTATGTGCCTTATTCTATGGGCATAATGAAATGCTTCAAGAGCCTTAATGCCGATGCTTCTAGGCCCGAGAGATGGCTTGATAGAAATGGAATTTTCCAGTCTCAGCCGCCATTGAATTTTACTGCATTTCAAGTAAGTAGATTAAAGGTGGTAGTGAATCATTTTAGCTTATAGTTTGTATTTTTTTGGTTTGATCCAACTTTGGATTTTATGATTTATATGGTACGCCAAGTGAGCTGCCCTATTGATTGTGGTAGCACATATTTTGAAAACGTCTATTAAAATTGATAAGGTGTAACATATATGGTTGGTTTACAGGCTGGGCCTCGCATATGTCTTGACAAGGAGTTTGCATACATGCAAATGAAGACTGTTGTTGCCCTTCTCATTCGGTTATTCAAATTTGAGTGTCCAAGGTGAACAAGTGACATATGGTCCCGTGCTTACATTCATGATGAGTATGCATGGCTAAATCTTCAAATCAAGCCTAGATGCCCCATTCCAAATGGCAGCAAATCAGTCAGCTATAGTCAGCCATTCAGTTCTCCCTTTCAGAAGAATCTAATCTGGAGTCTAACCTAAAAAGGCACAATGTGAAGTTTATTGCTATTAATCACGAGTGGCCATATATTGCTATTATTCTTCTACTTAAGGAAATAAGAAAATAAGTGTTTTTAAACATAATATTATTAGCCATATGCAGTAAACAATAAGAACAATTAAAAAAAAAGTCCATATATGTTTGCTAATATAGATTAAAAAAAGTAAATACATGTAATTTATGCCAACAAGGAGGAATTTTGTTTTGTATCCATTATTCCATCACAAAAAATGATTTTTGAAGAAAAAAATAGATCTCATGGAAAACCATTCAATGCCTAACTATTATGCAAGATGATTTAACATTTTATTCAAATGTTCCTTTTTATACAAATAAATTAATAATTCAAAGGTCATTCTTTTTTATACAAATAAATTAATAATTTTTTGGAATTTTGTTTTCCTCTCAACGACTAGTATGGTTAACTTTAGTGGACATTTAAAGGGAAATATGCCAAATATACAAACGTAGAAATTCGTACAAATGACCTTGCATCTATAAATAGAAATAGAAATATCATATATATTTTCTATAAATAAAAATACAAATAACCATATGTTCTTTTAGTTTTTCATTGGATAAATTTTTGAAAATTTATTATTGAAAACTTATTTTCTTATAAGATTTCAAACTTTTCTGTGTGTGTGATTTATATTATTATTGTTTAATTAACATATTCGTATTTTTATTATTTTTGTAATGAAATTTTCAACCAAATATGATTACAAAAATTTTATAATTTAATTTTTATAAATTTTGTGAGCATTTAATTATAAAATAAAATAAAATTATAACAAACCTTCCAAAAAAAACCAAGATCAAAATCTTTGGAGACAAAAATGGCTAGAAAACAGGAAAAAGAAAAAATCATCACTTTTAATAATCATGAAGATTCCATTTTTTCCCTTTCTTCCTATGCACTTTTTGCTAGTTATTAATAGAAATAGAGACGAATCACATGTATTTTCTATAAATAGAAACACAGAGAACCACATGTACTTTTAGTTTTTCATTGGATAAATTTTTGAAAACTTATTATTGAAAACTTATTTTCTAATAAGATTTCAAACTTTTCTTAGTGTGTGATTTATATTATTATTATTTAATTAATATATTGGTATCTTTATTATTTTTGTAATGAACTTTTCAACCAAATATGATTATAAAAAATATGATAATTTAATTTTTATAAATTTGGTGAGCATTTAATTATAAAATAAATAAAATAAAATGATAAAAAACCTTCCAAAAAAAACCAAGATCAAAATCTTGGGAGACAAAAATGGCTAGAAAACAGGGAAAATGAAGAAATCATCACTTTTAATAATCATGAAGATTCCATTTTTTCCCTTTCTTCCGATGCACTTTCTGCTAGTTATTACTTGAATATTCCACCAAAATGATTGCCATATCCAAATCTGACTTTGCTTGGGGTTGGTCTTTGTTTGAATCAGAATTTCTGATTCATGGCTCTCTTTGTTTGTGCAACCCCATTTGGTTAATCATGAAGATTCCATGTTTTCCCTTTCTTCAAATCTGACTTTGCTTGGGGTTGGTCTTTGTTTGAATCAGAATTTCTAATTCATGAGCTCTCTTTGCTCCTGCAACCCCATTTGGTTAATCATGAAGATTCCATTTTTTCCCTTTCTTCCTATGCACTTTCTACTAGTTATTACTTGAAGTTGGTCTTTGTTTGAATCAGAATTTCTGATTCATGAGCTCTCTTTGTTCCTGCAACCCCATTTGGTTAATCTCAAAGATTCCATTTTTCCCTTTCTTCAAATTTGACTTTGCTTGGGGTTGGTCTTTGTTTGAATCAGAATTTCTGATTCATGAGCTCTCTTTGTTCCTGCAACCCCATTTGGTTAATCATGAAGATTCCATTTTTCCCTTTCTTCCTATGCACTTTCTACTAGTTATTACTTGAATATTCCACCGAAATGATTGCCAGATCCAAATCTGACTTTGCTTGGGGTTGGTCTTTGTTTGAATCAGAATTTCCGATTCATGAGATGAGTTTGCTTGCTTGGGATTGGTCTTTGTTTGAATCAGAATTTCCGATTCATGAGCTCTCTTTGTTCCTGCAACCCCATTTGGTTTTTCTTACCATTTTGTGCTGAAGGAATTCCTTCTTAAGTCCTCTCCCCATCATGGTAAATATTTTTTTACTAGTAATTACTTTCCATGTTATGATTACCCTTAGTATCTTTAGAATGGATATCTTCCTCAACTTCCTACTCTGATTCTGCAAAGTCAATGTGTTGCTAGCCTTTCTTTTTCCGAGCTTCCCCCTTTTTCTTCTTCAGGTGTTCTTTGGCCTATGGACATGAATGAATACTATAGGTGACCTATTTGAAAATAAATGCAACATCTAAATGTTGTATTTTCATAATCCAAATTTTGGTTCCATCCATATTTTCCATTTTTCAGTAGTATGTTGTATGGTAAGCCTTTGCTCAAATCTATGTCTATACAATTCTCTTCCCAAAAATTTGTTGTGATTAGATCTTTTGGAAAAGAGCACTCTCCTTGCAGGAATTCCCTGAGGAAAACAAGTCCTACTGCAGGGTACCCCTTTGATAGGGCTTGTATAGATTCTGATCCTTCAAGCTCCTCAAATGTATTCACTAGAACCCAATCTGCCTTATTCTGGATTTCTCTTTCATAAACTTGTGTATGAAATATGAGATCAGAAGAGTATTCCTCTCGATAAAAAGAACGAAGATCTTTTGGCAAGAGTGGCAGGATACCTGGTAGACAAGTGATGAACTTGGTGGGATTTTTTACATCCTCTGCTGCAAAAACAAACAGGGGATAATCAGTGATGTTGAGATTGGAATTGGGGAAGCTTTGGAGAGTTTCTAAGGCTTTATCAATGCACTAGGGTTAGCGTGGAATTCTCCGTCTTTACTGAATTGAAGATGGATGTCGCATAATTTCAACAAATGATTTAATATAATATCGAATGTCTAGTTTGTTTGCCAATATTTAAATTAAGCAGTGTGGATATGGCAATCATTATTACAATACAAGATATAAGACTGATTTAAAGATTTGTGCTTTCTCTGCATCACTCAAAAGATTTCATGTGTTTCTTTTTAAAGCAGCAAATGTGTTTTGTTTGTTTTGTTTATGATCGGTGCAGCTATGGATGGTATTTCACCTTTATACAAGGATGGATCATGGTGGGAAATAGGTGGGTTTTGGACACAAATAAACCCTCCTCCTGATTTCTTTAGGGGTTCTCTGCCCAAGCTTCCATGGGAGATTATGCCCCCTGCTATGAGTCTTATCTAAGTGTAGAGTTGAGTCTTTGGGTCGTAGAGTAGGAGAGGGCTCTGCAGCTGAATGCGTAGAGGCCTAGTAATCCGCAGCTGAGTGCAAAGACCCCTACAGCTAAGTGCGCAGGGCGAGTTGAGTCTGTAACTTTTGGAGAAGTAATAAAGAGAAGTTTTACATCATTTCTGTGTATCTTTTTCTTGTTTTGCACATTGTATGTATCGGATATAAATTGCATTTATATTGTTTATATGATGTGTGAATGTATATGAATGTGTTAATAAGGGAATATACAATAAAGTATTTGTTTATGCGAAGATAACTAATTGTTATAAGAAGATAAGTAAGATACGGGGTGTAACTTGGGGAAGTAATGCAAATCGCTGCTTTAGTAGCGCAAAAGCACCTCACCCCCTAGTTAGGGCTACACGAAGGCAATTATAACAAATCGTGAAGGCCTCGCATGTCAGGATAGTGCGCGAAGTGACCTACGCGAAGGTATTCACAGTTGGACTAAACCGACCCCTCAGACATCTCAAGGGTGTGAAAACTTGGTTCCAACATCCCCCCATACTGCTTTGGGTGAGACCTCAGTGCGCGCTCCAGGAGTTGTTACCAAAAAGGCCAGTAGTACAAGGATTTGTTTGGCTAATTCACTCCGAACCTAGGTCAGGCCCCCTCAAGCCAACAGAGTTAGTTTGGGATTCTGTTGAGAGAATATCTCAACTTCCTTATTCATCTTTGGAATCTATTGGATCTCAATCCAACTATATATTTCTATAATATTTGTAAATGAGTTAGTGTGAAAAATAATTTCAAGTGTGCAATCCGATTTTCTAGTATTTATGCAAATTAAGTGAACATTTTTACCACCTTCAAATAGTGCCAAATAATGATATAAAATATTTGGTTCAATATAATAAAATATCTTTGAAATGAACAAATCAAATATGGTACATCCATAAATAAATAAAAATAAAAATAAAATAAATAAATAATATGATGTCCTTGTTTCATATTTTGTTATACAATACTTATAAGAAAAACAAATTAGTATATTTTATGTATTAATAATAAACAAAGTTTTCTCAAATAACCTAAATATTCATTTTATAAATTTCTCTTAAACTATAATGTGCACTTCATCCTCATAGCAAGTTTGGATCTCTAAAATGTAATGCTTTTTTTCAAAGAATCACTATGCAATTAATGACAGTACCTCTTAAATTTTTTTTGTTAAGAATTTAATTTCCTAATTTTTTAATTCAGTGTCAAATTGTATTCATATTTATTAGAATGGAATTGGATCAACCATCAAAATTTACTAGCATCCATCAAAATTGGATTGGATGAGGATTTTGGCCATATTCATCATCAAAATTTATCCATATCTACTCAAATTACATTGAGAGATGGAGATAAAGGAACTAACATATCTACTCAAATTACATTGAGAGATGGAGATAAAGCAACTAACGTAGTTATCAAGGTACTTTATAAATGTATTTATTAATTTTTGTTTTTCGTCAAGAATTTATTTCCCTAACTTTTTAATTCACTGTCAAATTATATGTCATATTTATTATAATGGAATTGGATCAACCATCAAAATTGGATTGGATGAGGCCTTTGGTCATATTCATCATCAAAATTTATCTATATCTACTCAAATTACATTGGGAGATGGAGATAAAGGAACTAACATAGTTATCCAAGTACTTTATAAATGTATTTATTAATTTTGTTTTTATTAATTTTTTGTTGGATGCAGAGTATTACAATTTCCAATTTATTTTTTACTTACAACATTTGCTTTTTGAAGATCACATTGAGATTTAACTAGAATATGAATTTATTTTTATTAATATAGCCAGCAATAATATATAAATCAAAATTGTCACTTATTAATTGATATTGATCGAGTGGTGTGAATATCAAATACACTATTACTTGAAAATAAATTTATCAACCTCAAATTTTCTAGAAAATCTCAGCGTGTACCTTTAATAATAAAGCATAGTTTTGACACGCAAAATAAATTTATCAACTTCAAATTTTCTAGAAAATCTCAGCATGTACCTTTTACAATAAAGCATAGTTTTGATACGCAAAGGAGTCAAAGAATTTACCTTGTATTTAGAAAATCCAAAGAAAAATGGACAAGTACTTTGACCAATTTGCAGATATATAGACACTTTGACAAGGACTAGGCAACCAACAATAGGCTAATAATTGTTGTGTATGCTACTATATATACTCCAAATATGAGAAATATATCCCAAGTTATATAACATTTGTTAATATATTGATTTTGCAGATAGATAGACACTTTGACAAGGACTAAGCAACCAACAATAAGCTAATAATTGTTGTGTATGCTACTATATATACTCCAAATATGAGAGATATATCCCAAGTTATATAACATTTGTTAATTTGTTGATGGGTGCATAATGTTTACCCCTCCACAAGTTTGACTTAATCAATGCAAGTCAAACTCATTATCTAAAGCCCAATATTGTAGAGAAAATGTTATCATATGGGTAATGCTTACATCATTATAGGTAGGTTTTAAGGAAAAAATGACTTATAATAAAGATAATATTAAAAAATCAATCATAAGAAACATGTTAGAAAGTGGAATTTGAACTTAAACAAGTAACAACTTATTTCCTCTTAATAGATAGTTAATAGAGTTACAAGATTAAATATCTTTATTCATATGAAAAATATATTTTGATATACCAAGTATAATATAAAAACTAATATAAATATATTTTCATATACAAGTATAATATAAAAACTAATATAGATGGGAGGAAAAAAAAATACCATATTTACCATTAACAGAAATACAAATACTAAAAAGATAACATTTTCATAAAATATTGTTATAATACAGGTAATAATATTAAAATAATAATCAAAATTAATGTGTTTATATATCTATATATTTATAAAATTTATAGATAAAATTTACCTAAACATAACAGAATAATAATTTGATGTTAACAGAGTTACATTCAATTAACCAAATATCTTTATTCATATGAAAGGGAGATTTTGATATATAAGTATAATATAAAAACTAATAAATTTATATATAAAATTTACCTAAACACAACAGAATAATAACTTTATCTTAACAGAGCTACATTCAATTAACCAAATATCTGTATTCATATGAAAGAGAGATTTTGATATATAGATATAATCTAAAAACTAATAAATTTATATATAAACTTTACTTAAACACAACAGAATAATAACTTTATGTTAACAGAGCTACATTCAATTAATAAATATCTTTATTCATAAGAAAGAGAGATTTTGATATATAAATATAATATAAAAACTAATATAAATAGAGAGAAAAACAAAGATAATAGAGTTCAGGCTTTTGTGATCCATATCAAGTTAAGAAAGATTCTTCGGCGAAAATCACATGGAATATCATTTGTCGACGCGTTTCGAACCAACTAGTGTGGTTCATCGTCAGGACAAGAAGAAACAGATCCAGCTTAGCATGATAAATAGTCTGAGCAGAGTCTCCAACGGCTAAATTAACGGCTAATTTTGACCTTAGGACCCAGGTCAAATTCTTATTTACTAATTTAATGATATTATTATAATTATAATTATTATTATCTTTCTTATGGAAATAAGTTAAATTAGGTAAAAAGGTTGGTTTAAAAAGGGAATCTATTTATTTATTTAAATTATATATATATATATATATATATATATATATATATATATATATATATTAGGTTATAAAGGTAGGATTAATAATTATAATGGTTGGTTAGATAATTTATTTATTTATTTATTTTTTATTGAAATTATTAAATAATTATTATTGGTATTATATATATATATATATATATATTAATTAAAATCATAAGTTGACTAGTATTTTTATTCATATTATAAGTTGACTAGATAATAGAATACCTAAAAATAAATATAGAAATAATAATTTTATTTATATTAATTTTAAAATAATAATAATTTTATTTAATTTTTATTAATAGATAAAAGGTAATTAAGTTAGAAAATCAAAGATAACTATTATAAGTTAATGGGAAAATTAGTAAATGCCTCAACAGAATATATAAATAAAATAATGTTAATTAAAAGAATCATTTGATTAATAATTTAAAGTTAGTTAAATAAATGACCTAAAATAATAATTTTATTTCCATTTTATTAATATAAAAATAATAATTTAATTTAAATTTCATTAATAAATAAAAGGAAATTATTACCATAAGTTAAAGGAAAAAGATATAATAAAATAAATTAATATTATTTAGAAGAATCATACAGAAAAGGTAAAAAAGGACCTTATAAGAACAAGGAGGCCAAAATTGGTTAAAAATGTAAAGGACATCAAAATAAGAGGGCTACAAAATATCAAAAGTTAGAAAGAAAGGAGAAAACAAAATAAAAACTACACTAAAATAAAATAAAAATAAATTAGAAAATAAAGAAATGAATTAAAAAATAAAATAAAAATAAAAATAAATAAATAAATAATAAATAAAATAATTATATATATATATATATAAAATAAAATAAATTAGTTAAAAATAAAGAAATGAATTAAAAAATAAAATAAAAATAAAAATAAATAAATAAATAATAAATAAATAAATAAAATAATTATATATATATATATAAAATAAAATAATAGTAACGAAAAACGACAAAAAAAACAAAGATATCATAATATAATTAGGAATAAAATATTTATACTTATAATATATTATATAAAATAGTGTTATAACACAAACATAAATATTTAATTAGTATGTTTATATCTCTATATCTTTATAAATTGTGAAGTTTGATTTCTGAAAAGTTGAGTGAGACTACAAATCTCACCGGCCCATATCCATTTTATATGATTAAAAAACTGTATTAAATATGATCTACTTTCCGAATTTTGACTGATAAAATTGAAATAAATCCACCTACAAATATATCAACGCACATCTCAAATTTAACTATACCAAATCAAACTTATGACGAAGACCAAGAATAACTTGGTAAACACTATTAACCCAAAATCCACTTATCGGCCCCGAAAATCTCGTTTAATGCCAATTCCAGCCAATTCCATTTCAGAATTGCTATTTGGCAATAAGGTGGAAAGAACACGAACATCAAAATTAAAGTTCTTTTTGAAGTATCCACCAGTGAATCCCAGCTCGACAATCTTGGTTTATAATTAATTGAAGTAGATTTAGCAGCATTTTTTCACTGCAGAAACTTCATATCTGGTATCACTGGATTCATTATATGTGTTTTATGACTAGACTAGTTTAGGCCCTAATTCTGGACGTCTTTTATGACGCGAGTCCTTCCCCAGCATTTTATAATAGAAAGGAATGGGTGGAGGATTTTCGACATAAGAGATAAAGGGGGAGAAACTAAAGGCAAGACAAGGCTTGAACTCAGTGCGGCAAGCCATTTGTATCTATACGCGTAGTGCTTGTTTCAAAGTCTTTTTCTTTGATTCATCCAGTGTATTATTAACCAAAAAGCCTAATCTTCTGCACCAGAATCTGCATTTTTCTCAAAATGAAGCAAGTCAGTAGATCGAGAGAGCCAACGTCCAAGACTCGCCAGAAGCAGATCTGAGTTCATTGAGCTGTAAGAATGTACAAAAAGAAAGCTATATTTCATGATTTCAAAGCTTGATTTCGTCATGAGAAGCTTTATTCTTAGTTCCATACAATTTCAATGCACGGGAAGAAGGATTTCACATAAAACAACAATGTGAGCCTCCAAAATGTGATATTCGTAGAAAGTTAGGGTCATTTTAACCGGCCGTAATCCTCGATTCAACAGAGCCGCCGCCGCCTCCTTTTTGATCCGTCATCTTTCCTGTACCCCATCATAAATCTGGGCAAGCTTAACAGAGAATTCGCTCTGGTCAGACCATCCAGAGCGGACCATTCATCTGTAGCAATACATTCACCAAGGCTCCGACGCGCATCTTTATCATCGTGACTCTCTTTGTCTAATAGCTTTTCTGAATCAGTATTGTTAGTACTCGTAGCAATACATTCAGCATTGTTTCTAGAAGCATCGGATACCTCTTGTATTTCTTTAACATTTACATCTTTTAGTGTCAAATCGTCAGAATTGCCATTTGCAAGAGGGGAGAGAAAAGATTCCGAGTCGACATACAAGCATACAACCGCACAGTCATCGGCCCTCGAGGTTGGGAATTTACGTTTCCATGCACGAACAGCTGTCTCAACAACCACTTTTGCTGCAGTTACCCTAGAAGGTGCAGAAGAAACGATGCTAACAACTTCTTGGTTTGATAGAACATCCCAAACCTGTGCCATTCGCAACATTCTTTGCTAATTTTACCAAAATATCCAATCAAAGTGAACATATAATGCAGTGCTAAACTAAGATGAGTGGAAAAAACAGCATACTTAGCCAAAGAAAAGACAGGCCAAAGTTAAGGTTTTACCCCGTCTGTTGCAAGCACAATAAATTGGTCTCTATTCGTTAGGCGTCTGCATGTGACTTCTGGAACAGCAATGACTCCGAAATCTTTCAGGCAGAGATCTCCGAAGGCTCGAGCCATAGCAAGACCTGGGGAGTCATCATCCGGTAACCATACTCTGTGAACTTCAGGTTCATCTTCTAAAGCATATACTCGACCTCCACACTGCCTTATCCGTTCTTCCTCCTCTGAAACCAATGCACGTAATCTCAGCTAACCATGTAGAATGCAATATATCATATATATCTAGAAAGCAATAAAATCATGTATTACTTTAGAGAACTACCATCCTGCATCTTCAAGTGGCATTAAAACGTTAGAAAGATTACATGCCCTTCCCTAAATTCAGCAATGACAGTATAAATTCCTTCTAAGTTCATCATCCTGATCTTGTTACACTCTGAAAGCAAAGCTTCATGAAATACTAGTCAGCAATATCATGGACATCAAATTACAGAGGCATAAACCAGGAAATAAGAATGGTGCAAAACTACTCTTTTAGTACCAAAACACCTGAAAAACACCTTGGTAGTAGACAGAAAACAGTAAAGAGCTTACTGGGTAGATTTGGCTTTAAATCAACAGTCAACTGAACAGCCATCAGCCTCTTATCATCAGTCATAGTTCCCATAATAGCCCGAGAATCTCCAACATTTGCAATCACCAGCTCCTGACCCTGATACATGATCACCAGAGGAATAAGATAACACAGATGCCAGGATGCTAATGAAGCTAGAGTGTAATAGTGGAAAAAAGCACGTCTAGAAAACATGTTTAAGAGCCGTTTTCTCAGTTTGCCATACATGCCAAATTTAGATCATATAAAATTCTCAAACCATTTGACTGTCTTGTATTCATCATTTAAAACCTTTGGAACCATTTATGATCTGCCATCCCAGGCGGTACAGAGGGACAACAGCCAGTATCAGGTATTCAGATGCTGCTAAAGAATAGAAAGTCAGAAAACCATGAAAGGAAAAATGTATGAGAAATGCAGATGCAGAAAATAAACCCAGCAACAGAGCATGGACAGTGAATCTCAGAGGATACATGGCTTTTAACTGGAGAAACCCTCATGGCAAATAAAACTCTAGAATGAAATTAGATCTGCTGTTAAAAAGCTGCCATATCTGATTTGTGGCAAGGAAAACAAATGTGTCACGAAATCTGGGATACCTTCAAGAGACTTTTTGGGACGGTGAATACCAGTCAGGTAAGGATACTCGTAACTGAGCTTTCTAATCTCAAGATGGGTGACTTTGATAGCGTTCAGGATTATATTGCAAGGTTTAAAAGCAGAAGGTTTGCATCATTACATGAGGTGGAAAGCTAAAATCAGATTTAGAGTATGTAAATATTGTTCTAAATAATCTATGTTGTTCGAATCCTTTGCCATCATATTTATAGAATTCCCCCTATTTGTGAAGAATTACATGGTCCTCTTTCTTGAAAAGGTTCAATCTCATCCAACATTCCAGCATCAAGTCCCATTGAGGAAGATGGGAGATTCACCCTAAAGGTCAAGCTCATTCAAAAGCTCTCTATGCCAACTAAGCATGAGTTGGAGAAGGCCATGTGATCCGGAATAAATCATTAAATTATTTTTCATCTATCTTGGTACTTTCTGGGTGGAAACATTGGAGGAATTGACTTTACCGCCATATTAGGGGTAGGTCCCAGTTTGATGATCTGGGGTCTAGAAACTTCTAGAGCCAGTTTAAGGCATCGAACAACATTTTTTGGAGTCAAAACTTTGCATAGCTCCCAGCCCCTCGACACAATTCTGCGGAATAAAATCTTTCCAAGAGTGTGAAAATCACCTCAATTGGGTTTATATGCAGAAGTTATGCCTCTTGCAAGTTAACCTAGCCTATTGATCACCATGGTACCAAGTGGATGCCATGTCAACCCCTATTTCCAAGAGTGTGGAAATCACCTCAATTGGGTTTAAATGCAGAAGTTATGCCTCTTGCAAGTTGACCTAGCCTATTGATCACCATGGTACCAAGTGGATGCCATGTCAACCCCTATTATCCACATGCGTGGGGCTAGTCACATCTGGACTTTCAAGAGATTCTAGAAGATCCAAAAAACTAACACTAATTGAAGGTTGAGGCATGCAAAAGCCCTAATCGTTGACGATGATCAAGCAACATTAAATACTAGGCAGCAAAAAAAAGGAATGGGCTCCATTCTCTTGGTATTGTTATTGTTCCATAGTTGAGCAGAACATCTAGGAGTGGGATACTGAAGCATAATAGCTTTTCTCCAGTATTGGGTTTTCCAAAGTTACATATTTAATACATTTGGGTGGATAGTGTGTTCATTTGCTTGTTTTTTTCATTTCGATTTCAATTATTTCCATAATTTTGTTTTATTTTTGTTCGCTTGACCCATGGGGGATTTGAACCTTGAATCTCATGTTTTACATAGTACTTGATTACATGGTGATTGCCAATTGAGCTGGTCCCCGTGAGCTCTTTAAAAATGTTATCATATTTATTATGTAAATAACAATGTGTCTATAATTTTTTAGTGAGGCGAAGCCATTACAACAATATCTATCAAGGCATTATAGCTCATCATGTCATTAGAGGGAATTTTAACTTGGGTGAGGAAGATAATAGCCATTTCACCCAACCAACCAACATAACCCCAATTGACAATTATTTCCATAATTTTGAGCGCAACGCTAGTAATATTAAATCCTAGATCTAAGGTAATAAATTGCATAGTAAAATATTTGAGAACATTGAAAAATGTGTTGGGACGAATTGTTCCAATAGAATATCTACAACAATTTACAGATCATAATGGTATCAAAACAATTTTCATTGGAGTTTCTTGGGAAGTTGCAAGATCCAAAAGTAGGCTTTGTTGCTGCAAAATCTAGCATGTCTTGGAGCTGGGTACCCTACAAGGCTATCCCTAGACTAAATGACAACAATAAAGTAGTAACCCACTGTCACCACAATCACTACCCCGTGCTCTTTATGGAATTTACCCAATGGGAGGAGTCTTGGTATCTAGGTCACCTAATAGATATTCTAGGATTAAAGGTGTAAGGTGACTAAAAAGGCTCCTAAGAGAGGCATGATTTAGGTCCAAGACCTCCAACTATGAAGAGGAGGCAGTTCGCTTTCCTTATAGAGGCCAAAACTTGGCAATATAAGACCTAGGGTTTGATTGATGTGTTGTGAGTTGTGATGACCCAAGGTCAAAATGTCAAGAAAGAGTTCCCCACAATGTATTTCGACTAGGGTATGCGACATGAAACCCTCAAGAAGCCCTCAAGTTGAAGATAAAACCAGACTAGGGTTTGATCTCAGAGCAAACAACTAGGGCAAGAGAAATTATGGAGGAAAATGGATTGAATGCCCACCAAAGGGAATGATCTTGAGCCAACCACCACAACCCTTGATGTTTAGACTTTCCAAGATATCTCCCTTCCTAGTCAATTGCACTAAGCCCTAGATGGTCGCTTGGCCTTTAGAGAGTCGAATTAGGTAAGAGAGAGAAAGGTTTAAAGTTTATGGATAAAATTGACTTGATTACTACAAATGGATGGCCATTGCCTAGTCCTAGGGTTGATGGAGTCTATGGATTCTTTAGGTTGGCTAAAACTTGCAAAGGAGTAAGGATATTTTGATGCCCTAACATCAAAACCCTAACTATTACCTTTGTGAGGGATCAAAATTCACTTGGGAGAGCTAATGTAAGATCACCAAGGGGATTTCCATTCACATATCATACAATGAGTAATGCATGCAATAATATGACCTAGCTTCCATAAAATTGATATTCAACAAAATTAGGGCACAATATTTAACCTAGATCACCAATTTATTCCATACATTAGACATGAAATCAAAAATTCCCAATAAGAGGCACATGCATGTACAATCCAATCATTAATCCAAGGCAACTTCTCCAAAGAAAAGAATATAACTCCAAAGACAAAATAAGCTCCATAGATCACATCTTTCCAATAGGTACACGAGGCCAAAATTCTCAATTCACAAACGATGATGGTGAAAAATGAAGAAGTCCTCTCCTCCATTTATATGAGGACAAGTCTCTAATTAGCCTAAAATCCCCTAAAATACAAGTAAAATCACAATAGAACCTTAGGTTAAATCACAATAGAACCTTAGGTTACAAGTCAACCCAACTAACTTAGACATAAAATCAAATGAAAGCCCACACATGTGAGTCGTGAGGCCTCATAAAGCTGGCGTCATCCATGAAATGAGCTCCAAGTGGTAAGCGTTGAGGCTTTTGAGTGCCAATTGTGGTGTAGAAGACTCTAAAAAACAACATTTGAGGGTTGGCCCTCAAATTCCCATCAATATCCCTCTATGGTCCATGAAATCCACTTGGTGTACTAGAAAGTGGTCCCCTGGGTCTCCAACAGCTCAATAGTCCATCTCTACTCCAACGTTGAGGGCTTTCCAGGTTCTACTAGCCCTCCCATGTGTCTGAAGGCAAGATCATCATCATTTGGGTCCTGAATCAGTGGTCGCACTTCAAAAGGTGTTAAGGCCAGCCTAGGAGCATGTTGGTCCAGGTGTATCATCCTAAAGAATCGTCAAATGTAGTGAAAAGTGGTAGAATGCCCTGGGTGTGAGAGGTGCCCAAGGGTAGGTATGATGTGATGTTACTGCTCGAAGACCCAAGGCTCTTAATGCTTCAATTGTGGGTACCAATATACTTCTCTAGGACCTAGGTACTTGTGGGTAAGGTTCCTAGGTCATGGGTTGCTAAGCCACCTAACAATTACAACATAAAGTCTAGTGAAAGAAACCAGTCATTGGGGTTAATAATAATTTTTGTATCTAAGTGAACCAAGCTTGAATGTAAAGGGTTATTTAATACTTCAAATAAGGCTTCCCTTCCAAAATTTGGGGCCTTGAACTCGCAACGTGTTTCGTCCCTAGATAGAAGTGGCTAAAGGGAAACCCTATTAGGTATTTCCAGCCCCCAAGTGGGAGTAACATTTCCTCAATCCACCCTTCAATCGATAGGTGTTCGCGAATAATGATGGTACAGAGAAGAAAAGCCTTCATGGCCAAGTGCCATGGTCAAAGGGACCAACATGATGGGGATCCACACCCTAAGCGTATAGATGTGAGGAGGGAGCAATTGTGGATGCATGAGTAACCAACTCAACCTTTGTTTTTCCACCCCTATTGTGCGCCTTTTACTTTTGCTTTATTTTTCTTTATATAACTGCTCGTAGCTCAAAGGGTTAGAGCTTGCTTTGAATGATGTATAGATGTTGTATTACCCCTTAAGGATGAGTCATTTCATTGTTCATTGAGGTTGGGACATGCAAGGGTTCCTTTTATGATGTATAGGAGCAACATGTGCTTGGGAACCGAGTGATGGCCATAATGAGTGTGTGAAATTTCTGGCTATCTAGAAGGTGCTATTAACCTAGTTTATTATTTTTATTACTTATACACAAGACATTTCAATCTTCAACTAAAAGTAATAAATAAAAACATGAAAACCATTCACCAAATTAAAATTGTAGCGGAAAATGCGAGAAACCAATCATACAATTAACACACAAGTATTTTTGAACAAATGTCCCTAGAAAAACCCCAATGTGGGGAAGCCAGTTTTCAGTCTGAGGGGTTTATTATTATCTTCAGTGAAAACTACTGTTGAAAAAATACAACTACTTGCCTCTCATTGGCAAAGCTCCAGCAAAATAATTGATCTTCACCTCTGCTAATCAAATCAACTAGGGAAATAACCCTTCAGCCCCTATCCTGCAATGTGCACTGCCTCCAACAACTCGCACTAGCACTTTGGCAATTCGCATTGGCTATCTAACAAACTCGCACTACTTACACATGCAGCCTTCTGAAGCTTGATCTACCTTCCTAGAAACTCAATTTGTCTTCCAAGCAATTCACACTGCCTCCTAGTAAACTCACAACTCCTCTTGTATCCTCGCACTTGCTCCAGAAAATTAACTTGGCCCTCATCTGCAAAAAATACACTGATAGCGAAAACTCCCCCTGAAACTCAGAAGTTGGAAGTCTCTCAGATGAAGAATAACTCCGGAAAATATCTTCCCAATCACTACAGCTGAAAGCCTCCTAGTGTCTTACTAAAAACTCACCCAACTCAAATGATCTTTGTGATCTGATTTGTCAAAAATGTTGCCCATCAATCTCCCTTTATAATCTCTCATCCACAAATGAATGGCCATGATTAGAAGTTAACTCGATCCAATCGATGGCTAATCAAATTAGAAACTTTCTACAAGCTTCTAAAGGTAAATCGATCTTATCTCAACTAATGTCAATTAATTATCCACTTTGCCTAAGTTTAGGCCTAGGAAATATTTAAAAAATCAATAATTGACATAATTAAGATATTTTCCTTAGGTGAAACTTAGGAAAATTACATGGGCTTAGAGAATTAATTCCTTTGTGTTCCTAGCCTCAATGACACATCTTAAGGCTAGAACACCTGTCTGAGCTACAATATTTAAACTCCCTCTTAGCGAGGAAGGTGTTCTCTACAACACCCAACTTGTCCCTGAAGAAAACAAATTTTCCTTTACCCAAGGTCTTTGTCAAAATGTCTACAACTAGCTTATCCGTAGGAACATACTATAGTCGAACTGATCCACACTGTACACAATCCCTGATGAAATGGTATCGTATGTATGTTTCGACCGATCATGGAATACTGGATTCTCAGATAGCTTGATGCAACTCTGATTATTTAGAGTGAATGATGGTTGACTTTATCCTCTAACCAAATAATGCCACTACCACCTTCCCAAGCCATATGGCCTCACATGCTACCATGATTATTGCCATGTACTCTCCTTCTGCAAAGCTTAATGCAACAGACTTCTCCTTCCTATTGTACCAAGAGACAACCCCTAATCCCATGTTGAAGCAACGCCCTGAAGTGTTTTTAAGGTCCACTACATTACCTACCCAATCTGCATCAGTATAGCCAATCAACCTGACATCGTGACCTTGCGTATATTTCAACCCATACTCAACTGTACCTCGTAGATATTGCAGCACATGCTTTGTCATTGTTTGGCCCTATGTTGACCAAATACATGAGAGAGTCAATAAGTTGTGTATATAAGGTGGTGTCCATCACCTCCTGCTTTAATGCATCAATCTTCCTCCAATTGGTTACCATAGGTGTGGACATGGGTCTACAGTCCAACGTCCTGAATTTCTTCAAGATCTCCAAAGTATATCTCCCTTGACCAAAGAATATTTCTCCACCTGTTTGCCACACCTTGAGTATTAGAAAATAGTGCATCAACCCCAAGTCCTTCATCTCGAACTCTACTGCCAAGTCCCTCTTGCAGTCTTCTATGAGCCCTGGGGACCCAGTCAAAAATAGATTATCCACATATAAAACAAGAATGAGAGGTTCACCTCCAACCTTAAGATAGTAGAGGTTTGGATCTACCTCACTTTTCATGAAGCCCATCTCCTGCAAGTAGCTATCAATACAACCATACCATGCTCTCGGAGCTTGCTTGAGTCCATATAGCGCCCTCTTCAACTTGCATACATGGGTTTCCCTCCCATGCATCTCAAAACCTTTTGGTTATTTGATGTACACTTCCTCTTCTATAACTATGTTTAGGAATGTTGTCTTGACATCCATTTGATGGATCTTCCATCCGATGTGTGTTGCAAGTGAAATCGCGACCCAAATGGAAGTATACATGGCCACAGGAGAAAACGTATCCTCATAATTTATTCCCTCCTTCTAAGAATTCCTTAGCCACGAACTTGGCTTTGAATTTGTCTATGTTGTCGTCTGCAACGTGCTTGATATTATAGATCCAGCAAGAACCAACTACTGTCCTATCCAATGGTCTAGGCACCACCTCCTAAACAATGTTTTGCATGATGGAGTTGTACTCCTCTCTGCCACACCTGATGTTGTGTAGCCTCTTCATAGTTGGAAGACTCATTGTCAATGAGCTCACTCATCAACTCCTTGTATCCTGAATCTCTCTGGTGGTCTCCTATCCTTGGTGCTCGATCTAGGAGCTCCCACAAACCCCCATGCATCCCTTAATGTCTGAAGCACCTTGTGATTCCTTCTCCCAACTGTAGTGAGTGGAGCTTCGAGCTCCTCATCATGTTGTTGCTCCACATACTGCAAACTCTCAACACCTGTACTTGTGCCCTTACTAGTCACTATACTCATACTTGTGCCCTACACCTGAGATTGTTGTTCAACCCTTAGAGATTTTACTTGCTGACTTTGATCAAGTGTTGGCAACTCGCGAGATCTCTTGAAGGCTTTCTCCTCGTGAAACTTAAGGTCTCATCTCATGATGATCTTCTGAGCCCCTGGAATATAGATCATGTATGCCTTGGATGTTTCGTTGTATCCAATGAAATACTCCTTTGCAGTGGAATCTAGCTTGGTACGCATCTCGGTCAGAACGTGACAATAAGCAATATTGCCAAAAATCTTGAAATAACCAACTTTTGGCTTCTTCCCTGTAAATGCCTCCTCGAGTATCATCTTTTCCAACACCTTATGTGCTACATGCTTCTGCCCAAAGATATCTAGGCAAATCCTAACCATATAGCATGGACCTCGCTGCTCCAACTATGGTTTTGTTCTTTCGTTCTGCAACCCCATTTTGTTGCGAGTTGTATGGAGTTGTCCACTCTCTCTTGATTCCCTCATTGGCATAGAACTCCTTGAAAGATTTCTCGATGTACTCACCCCCATTATCTGTCCAAAGTAACTTTAGCTGCTTTCTTGTTGAGGTCTCCACAAAAGCCTTAAACTCTTCAAAGCGACTGAAGACTTCATCTCGTGTCTTCAAGAAGTAAATTGAGGTCTTCTTGTTGAAGAATGTAACTAAGTTCGGTCTTCATATTTGTATTTGAGTCTTAATGAAATCTATTTATCAAAAGAAAGAAAAAGAACTTTTTTATATTTATTAATAGGACTTATTAAAGCATGGGTTTCATGCTTGGGTCATCATGTTTTTGGTCAAAGTCCCCATTGAGGAATTCTAGGATTTATACGAAGTCATTAGAGTCAGTGTCCATTAAAAGAAACCCTTCTTGGGCTTTTGAATCATGTAAAAAGATTTATTATTGAGTCAAATGAGTTATTTGTCACCTCCACACCAAGTCAGCCTCAAGCAAGGTAATTCGACCTCACCAAAAGCCTATATATTGGAGCAGTTTGATTCATTTGGAGCACACTCACTCATACAAGTATGATTTACAAGAAGAGGCAGCCAAAAAGTGCTAAGTTGGAAAAGGAGGAGAAGAATTGCAGGGAAGTTCAATATCAAAGTTTTGGGCCATCTATCTCTCACACGTGTGAACTTTCTAGGAAGATCGAAGTCTCTACTGTTGCATCGAAGTTGTTGTTGCCAAGTCGAAGTTGTTGCTACTAGGTCGAAGTTGCTACTTCCAATTGTTGCTGCCAGGTCGAAGTTGCTACTTCTAGTTGTTGTTGCTAGGCCGAAGTTGTTGTTGAAACGGTTATCATCTATGTAATATTCTTAATTAGCCATGGCTAAATGGAATATTCGATTTTGCTCAATTTTGCCTTCTATAGTTATTTATAAATAAAAAGGTGAGGAAAGGGGGGCATAACTCACTTTATGAATAAAGTCACTCCCTAGTAGCACAACGTTGTAACTTAAAAGGGGAGCCAAGGGGGCCCAAGGACCACGTAGAGAAGGGGCCTACGTAGACACTTGGAGGGACTGCGCAGATGGAGAAGGAACATATGGCAAGAGAGAGGCTACGTTGGAGGAGGTGGGCCTTAGGGTTTTGAGAGAGGCCAACACTATAAAGGAGAGAGGAGCCTCCTCATTTTGATCATTCGATTATGTTGCATTTAAGCTAATCACTTCGACTTAGAGCACGCTAGCTATTTAGTCTGTCTGCAGCACTGTTTAGTGCATCGAGTGTCTCCATTCGGAGATCTCACCCTTAGCCCCGGGGGACTTCAAGTGCCTACTCTGGCAAGGTAGTTTCATCAGTATTTTGCAGGAGGAGCGATTTCTGGAGTTGAGGAGGAGCTGAGTATTTCGATGACTGCGCAGTCTTGAGAAGGGAGGACGCAGTTCTTTTGGTAGGAGCTCCGGGTTGGGTTTTTGTGGAGGATTTGAGCTTGGAGTTTGAGCAAGGGATCAGCGCTTGCATATTGGAGGATTTTGGCAGAGTTTCGGGTAGAGTTTGGGAGGATTCTCTTCAGGAGCAGTGCAGAGCCTTGAGGGATAGCGTAGATCCTCAAGGGGGTGATTTTCGGGGGTCAGCGATTTTAGAAAAGCTTTTTGGGCTTTTCTGGGTTTATTGAGCAGAGGCTGATTCCAGAGTTTCAGCATTTTCTGAGGAGGGAAACAGCCCCAAATCCTCGTTTGATTCCAATAGTAGCAGCAGCACAACAGTTCTCCGACAGTTTGGACACAGTTCAAAGAGAGGCCATTTCCTTACCATTCTGAGTGTATTTCTTCACTTGCCTTGTGCAAGTCGAGGTGCTATCTTGTTTATCACCTCTTGAACTCTTTCCATTACTCAGTGTAATAAAATGGCTTAGCATTTATCTCTGCATTTCTCGAGTTTCTGCTTATATTCCATGTACACATTATTGTATGTTGCATTACTGTTATTTCTCTGGTTGGAGTTTGCTTGTGATTGAGGGATATCTCTGATAAGGGATATTACAGTGGTATCAGAGCATAGATCTGGCTCAGCCTGTGGAGCTAGCAGTCTATCACACCGAGGGAGAAGCCCTACATCTGTTACAGAGATAGGAAATACAAAGATATTGGGCGTAGGTTGGAGAACACCTACAAAGAGGGAGACTGTGTTCGGGTGGAGGACACAGAACAAGAGGAGCCTGTGGTGAACACAGAACAGGAGGAGCCTGTGGTGGACGCAAAGCAGGAGGATCGATGGCAGACGAGGACGGGAAGAGATTTGTGGACATGCTCCTCAAATCAGTGCAGGATCTGTCAAGGCAGATCGAGGTGATGGGGCAAAGATTCACGGCGGTGGAGGCTAGACAACATGAGAACCCACGGGTTTTCCAGGTTGGTGAGGGATCGGGTACATCCCACCATTTGCCAGAGCAGGGTGCCACTCAGCGTGATACTACTCAGCAGATGGCCTCACATGGCCCTACACGCTCTACCATGCCCACTTTCCTAGGAGCAGACACAAGGGCCAGAGCCCAGTAGGAGGCAGAGCCCGGTCATATGGGCGATTATTTTGAAAAGTACCAGGCCTACGGGCAGGAGTTCAGGGATGCTCTCTCATTCAGAGACTTTGTTCAGCTCCAGTGGATAGTAGACCTCGCGACCATCACAAAGGGTACCGGCATTATCATGATGGAGGCACCCACCGCACAGCTAGTAGATTCCACTTGCATACGTTTGATGGCTCGTCAAACAATTCAGCAAAGTCTTGGGTGGAGAAATTGGACATCTATTTCCAGCTTAACCAGATGTCGAAGACAAAGGCCATCAAGGTGGCGACATTACATTTGGATGGTGAGGCCCAGGACTGGTGGTTCCATGGGTTGGTTATGCTCGAACACTCCACAGTGACGACATATGCCGAGTTCACCAGGAGACTGATAGAGAGGTTTGACCAGAGGGATCCAGAACAACACTTTGTTGCGTTGATGAGGCTCAAACAGATAGGGAACCCAGAGACCTACATTGCAGACTTCTTGAGGGTTTCAGTGATGGTGCCAGATCTATCCGCGGCACGGAGGATCTACATGTTTGTTGAGGGGTTAGCAAAGCCACTTCAGGGTCTAGTCAGATCCACTAGACCAGCGACACTCCAGGATGCTATTAGCAAGACCCGGGACTTACAGGATACCTTACCCAGGACCTGGACACCTTACCCCCAGAGACAGGCTTTCCAGCCTAAGGGGAAGGATGTGAGGATTCCGCCTCCAAAGGGAAATCCAAGACGGGCACAGATTGATGATGATGCCAGGGGGGAGCTGAAGAAGAAGCGGTTGTGCTTTACCTGTCAGGAGCCATGGGCACTGGGGCATAGATGTGCTGCTAGCAAAGCACATTTTATTGAGGCCTTCTCCGAGAGTTGCGGGGAAGAGCATGAGGAGGATGATGTGGAGGCAGGAGATAGTCATGCCGCGCAGGATCCTTTGCCACCTCCACCACCAGCAGCAGGTGGTGCAGCTTTTGCACCTACCGGAGGGGACCTTGCAGCATTGCGAGGAGTTCCCAAGTATTTGACGCTGCACATACGGGGGACAGTACGTGGCCAGCGAGTATCAATTTTGGTCGACAATGGGGCAACCCACAACTTCATCGATGCAGAGATGGTTGAGCAGAGAGTTATACAGATAGAGAGCTTCGATGGCTTTTCAGTTTTGGTTCTAAGAGATCAGACCATGGTGTGTGCTCATTATGTTCCAGAGTTATCAGTGACGATGGCCACCTACACACTGACTAACCACTTTTTCGTGGTCAATATTCCAGACACCAACATGATACTGGGTGTTCAGTGACTTATCACTCTAGGGAAGGTCACGACAGATTGGAAGGCCCTAGAGATGGAGTGGGATGATGCGAAGACAGGGAGGCATGAGAAGATACGGGGACAACACACATATCCTCCTCAGACTGTTTCGGCTCATTGGATGGAGGCAGTTTTCCGGAAGGGAGACGTCGAGTGGGCAGTGGAGCTGCGTGCATCAGAGGCTGGGACTACAGGGCAGACGGTGCACCCAGAGATACAGTCCATCCTTGACCATTATGCCACAGTGTTTGGGGAGATTCCGCCGGGACAGCCACTGGACCGGGGGTTTGAGCACACCATTGAGCTTGAGCAGGGCATACAAGCAGTGATTACTACCCCCTATAGGCATCCCAAGGCCTATCGGGATGAGATTGAGCAGGCCATTCAGGAGTTGCTGGCTCTTGGGCACATTCGGCCGAGCACGAGTCCTTTTACTTCTTCCGTGGTGTTGCTGAAGAAGGACGGCACATTGAGGATGTGCATTGACTACAGGGCACTGAACAAGAAGACCCTGAAGAACAGGTAGTACCCCATACCCAGGATCAATGAGTTGATGGATGAGTTGAGAGGAGCACGGTTCTTCTCAAAGATTGATTTGAGATCTGGGTACCATCAGATTCGCGTGAGGGAGCAGGACATTCCCAAGACCGCCTTCAGGTGTCACTATGGGCACTTTGAGTTTTTGGTGATGCCCTTCGGGCTAACCAACGCCCCAGCTACATTCCAGTCCAGCATGAATCACATCTTCCGTAGTCACTTAAGGAATTTTGTGTTGGTGTTCTTTGATGATATTCTCATTTACAACAAGACTTGGGAGGAGCATCTCCAGCACATTGAGACAGTGTTGCGCATCTTGGAGGAGCAACAGTTCTATGCCAAGCTCTCCAAGTGTGAGTTTGGGTTGACGAAGATGTTGTACTTGGGACACATCATAAGGGTGGACGGAGTGAGAGTCCACGAAGAGAAGATCGGGGCCATCAGAGATTGGCCGGAGCCGAGGAACGTGATAGAACTTCGGGGATTCATTGGCATTTATACTTACTACCGGAAGTTCGTCAAGAGTTTCTCACAGCTTGCTGCACCCCTGACAAATCTGACGAGAAAGGGGGCATTAAGTTGGTCGGATACAGTGCAGCGAGCCTTTGACAGGCTCAAGGAGGTTATGAGCAGCTGCCCAGTGCTTGTATTGCCGAATTTTTCACAGCCGTTTGTTTTGGAGTGTGATGCGTCAGGAGAGGGGATCGGCGCAATGTTGATGTAGGGAGGTCACTGTATAGCCTTTGCAAGCCGAAAGCTCCTTCCGCATGAGAGGTTGTATTCTATATACGACAAAGAGATGCTGGCCATTATGCATGCATTGGCCAAATTCTAGCAATATTTAGTGGGTAACAGGTTCAGGGTGAGGACTGATCACAACAGCCTCAGGTTCTTTTTGGAGCAAAAATAGCTACAGGGGAGGCAGCAGAAGTGGATCAGTAAGATCCAAGCGTATGACTAGAACATTGAGTATGTCAAGGGAAAGAACAACGTGGTAGCAGATGGCCTTTCACGTAGACCAGCCACATTGTCTCTTATGAGCTTGGACACAGACTGGAGGGCTCGAATCTTAGTAGAGTACTCCAAGGACAGATTTGCATGTGAGGTTCTGGATGGGCAGGTGGGGGATGACAGGTACAGGGTAATCGATGAGATCATCTACTATAGGGATCAGATCTTCTTGACTGAGGGATATCAGCTCAAGAAGAAGATACTTCAAGCATCACATGATTCACCATGGCCGGCCATCAAGGGTTTACCAAAACCTACAGGGCCATTAGAGAGAGGTTCTCATGGAAGGGCCTCAAGGAGGATGTACTCCAGCATATCCGATAGTGCGATATTTGCCAGAGGAACAAGGGGGAGATGAGCCATCCCGTAGGATTATTGCAGCCTCTTCCCATTCCAGAGGGGAAATGGGAGAGTATTTCGATGGACTTCATCACAAGGTTGCCCATGGTGCAGGGCAAGGATTGCATCTTTGTCGTCGTTGATTGACTGACAAAGTACGCACATTTTTTCGCCATATCCGCACACTACATAGCAGCGCAGGTGGCCGAGCTGTTCTTCAGAGAGGTCTTCAGGCTACATGGTCTTCCTAAGACCATCATCAGTGACAGGGACAGCCATTTCATGGGCGGGTTTTGGCAGGAGCTTTTCCGGTTGGTGGGGACGGAGTTGACACCGAGTACCAGTTATCACCCACAGACGGACGGGCAGACGGAGATAGTTAACAAGTGGCTGGAGGGCTACTTGCGTAACTGTGTCAGTGGGCAGCAGCGAACATGGCTGAAGTGGCTGCATCCAGGGGAGTACTGCTACAACACTACACATCACATGTCCATTGGTATGTCACCATTCTATGCTTTGTATGGATATCATCCTTTATCTTTTGCTGACGTGATGTTTGGTGCTAGCAAGGCTCCGAGAGCCAAGATATGGATCCAAGAGAGTCAGGATATCCTCCAAGCTCTCAAGGATAATATGGCTACAGCACAGAACCAGCAGAAGTTGTATGCTGACAGGGGTCGGGTGGAGAGGCAGTTTGAGGTAGGGGACTTGGTCTACCTACGATTACAACCATACCGACAGTCGTCACTGAAGCAGAAGGGAGCTGATAAGCTTAAGCCCCGCTTTTATGGGCCATACAGGGTGATACACAGGATTGGACAGGTTGCGTATGAATTGGAGCTGCCCCAAGGCAGCAAAATTCATAACGTTTTTCATGTATCATGCCTGAAGAAGGCATTGGGGCAGCAGGTGACAGTGACAGATGTGCTACCACCCACAGATGATGAGGGGCATTTGGTGTTGCAGCCAGAGGCTATTATTGATACCAAGGAGAGGCAGCTACTGAGCAGGACGGTCCGAGAATTCTTGGTGAGGTGGAAGAATTTGTCGGATGATGATGCCACTTGGGAGAGTGAGAAAACTTTGCAGCATCCATCACTTCAGTTGCTTGAGGACAAGCAACATTTTACCGGGGAGACTGTAATATTCCTAATTAACCATGGCTAATTGGAATATTCGATTTTGCTCAATTTTGCCTTTTATAGTTATTTATAAATAAAAAGGTGAGGAAAGGGGGACATAACTCACTTTATGAATAAAGTCACTCCCTAGTAGCACAACGTTGTAACTTAAAAGGGGAACCAAGGGGGCCCAAGGACCACATAGAAAAGGGGCCCACGTAGACACTTGGAGGGACTGCGCAGATGGAGAAGGAACACATGGCAAGAGAGAGGCCAACACTATAAAGGAGAGAGGAGCCTCCTCATTTTGATCATTCGATTATGTTGCATTTGAGCTAGTCACTTCGACTTAGAGCACGCTCGCTGTTTAAGCCTGTCTGCAGCACTATTTAGTGCATCGAGTGTCTCCATTCGGAGATCTCACCCTTAGCCCCGGGGGACTTCGAGTGCCTGCTCGGGCAAGGTAGTTTCATCAGTATTTTCCAGGAGGAGAGATTTTTGGAGTTGAAGAGGAGCTGAGTATTTCGATGACTGCGCAGTCTTGAGAGGGGAGGACGCAGTTCTTTTGGTATGAGCTCCAAATTGGGTTTTTGTGGAGGATTTGAGCTTGGAGATTGAGCAAGGGATCGGCCCTTGCATATTGGAAGATTTTGGCAGAATTTCGGGTAGAGTTTGGGAGGATTCTCTTCAGGAGCAACGCAGAGCCTCGAGGGATAGCGTAGATCCTCAAAGGGGTGATTTTCGGGGGTCAGCTATTTTAGAAAAGCTTTTTGGGCTTTTCTGGGCTTATTGAGCAGAGGCTGATTCCAGAGTTTCAGCATTTTCTGAGGAGGGGAACAGCCCCAAATCCTCGTTTGATTCCAGCAGTAGCAGCAGCACAACAGTTCTCCGGCAGTTTGGATGCAGTTCAAAGAGAGGCCATTTCCTTACCATTCTTAGTGTATTTCTTCACTTGCCTTGTGCAAGTCAAGGTGCTATCTTTCTGATCACCTCTTGTACTCTTTCCATTACTCAGTATAATAAAATGGCTTCGCATTTCTCTCTGCATTTCTCGAGTTTCTGCTTATATTCCATGTACATATTATTGTATGTTGCATTACTGTTATTTCTCTGGTTGGAGTTTGCTTATGATTGAGGGATATCTCTGATAAGGGATATTACAATCTACAAAAGGAAGAAAGGGTTGACTTGGCGTGGAGGAAGTTTGTGTCTAGGTCAAGAGTCTTGGATTATCTCATGAAACTATTGAAGGACAAGTTGTTGACTGGGTTTTCCCCTAGAGAGGGGTTTTTCCCTGGTTGTCCGCCTACATCTGGTGTCTTTGATCTTTGTGCTATTGTTTTGGTAATTGCTTGATGAACTAAGATAAAAGAAGAAAACAAGAAAGATAATAAGATCATAAGAATCTCACAAGTAATTATCAACATAAAGAAAATCTTTCTGCCTTTTTGATTTTCTAATATGGTATCAAAGCTAAGGTGAAGGAGAAGGAAAAAAACAGCTTGAAGATCTATTGAAAGGAGAATAAGGAGTTTTAAGAAATTTGAATAAGGGTCATCAAAAGGGTCATATAAGAAGTCAAGCCTAGCATCTTCAAGGACAATGTCTATCTCAATGAAGGGAGAAAACAAATTAGAAGGAGCAACCAACTACAGAGCATGGAAGAAGAGGATAGACCTCATCCTCAAGAAGAATAAAGTATTGGATTTAGTCAAAGGAAAAGTAAAGAAGCCTACAAATTAGTCAAGTGATGCAGAAAAGGCAAAGTTCAAGGAAATAAAAATATTGGCCACGACACTAATGGTGGATGGAATAAAGGATAACCTCATTCCATATATATCCAACATCGATTCTGATCAAGAGATGTATGAGGCATTATCCAAATTATTCACTATCAAGAATCTTGATCAAATTGCAAGTCTTAAGAATGAACTAAGATCTATAAAGATGATAAAAGAAGACATTGTGGCATCCTTATTTGTGAGAATCAGTGTTGATAATATCGGTATCGGGAAAATATCGGCGAGGGTCCAAAAAATATCTTATCGGCAATATCGGCGAAAATATCAACAAAATATCGGCAAATATCTGCGAGCATAAAAAATGCATAATATATTCATTTTTTTCATATTTTTAAACATATAAAGCAATAACAACATGAAATAAACACATTGGCACATAAATATGAAGAAAACACTGATATATATGATGTCAAATAGAAATGATACATCAAAGGCGATACCAAATCCTGCTGATCCCTGATAATTGTCCATTCAAGGACTCAAATGTGGAGAACCAATACAAAATAACATCACATATATAAAAGTATCTCATCATCATGAGTTATATGTAGCACAACAAATAAAACTAGCAGCTATCTATCTGAAATCACTGCCCTCTCCCCCTTTTACGGGAAAACATGATGGGTTGTTTGTCAGGCCTGCCCCTAGTAGTAGGAGGCCCTGACCCTGCCTCTGCACCTAATGTCAAATAATGAGTGCTAGGTATGGGGCTATGCTCTCCTATATCTATAGCAGATGGTGTTGATGCTGATGCTTCCGCAATGTCCTCCTCCTCCTCCTCCTCCTCCTCCTCCTCTGAGTGTTGCTGCTCCTCTGACTCCGAGGCCTCCTCTTGCTGCCCCTACTCTAATGGATCATCTGCCACTGGCTCTAACCATGAAGGTAACTCCTCCAAGAGGGGCTCCTCAGACTCCACCCTCCACGGAGACAATACATCAATATTGTCTAAGCTAAGTCACATGACACGAGGACACAAGACACGGAGGACACGTAAATACGAGTATTCAATACGAAACACAACGACCTGGAAACAAGACACGGGGGACACGTTTTATATATATATATACCAAAATATAGTTTTTTATCCATATTAAATTGCAGGTTGCAGCTTATCTAATCAAATTAAAATATAATTACTTCTCAAAGTTCATAGTTCACTTTAAAAAATAAATAGAATCAAAATATACTATTTAGAAATTAGAATGTGATAGGCTTGGTCTTGATTCTTGAATATTCAATGTTCTTTGTTCATGTACAACTTACAAGCACATAAGAAAATAACTAAAGTCTAATCCTATTGATTTCCTCTGCCCCTCTTGCGAGAAAATGCCACAGCTTTCCCTTTCCCTCTAGATGTAGATGCTGGTGTTGGTGGAGTTGGCAGTGGAGTTTGCTATGCTCTAGAAGCTGAAGAACTAGAAGTAGGAGCTATAGGAGGTAGACCACGTCCTCTACTGGTGGCAGGGGTAGCCCGGGCAGGTGGTGTCACCTGGAAACATTACAATCTCCCAATCCTGAAATCCTAAAAAACTGATAAGTCTACTGCATTTTGAATGAAATCTAAAATTCTACTTTCTCCATATGAAATCCAATGAGGCCGGAACCACTCTCAAACATCCTGAGTCATTTCATGGTAATGTTAAAAATTTAAGTAAAAGGATGAAAATGAAGATTAAAGAGAATGTCACTTTTACTTTAAGAATTTAACATTACCATGAATAGCATATCAATACTAGGGCCTAGAACGCTTAAACCCTCCTTGGCAGCAACCACATAGCTCTCCCCTTCCTTCTCCAGCAATCAGAAATGAAAATGATATGAAAAAAAACCAAAATCGAATTTTTATAGGTCGTGCAGAATTTTTTTACAGCCACCGGGCGATATTTTCAATTGTCGCGCGATATTTTCCAAAATATCGTCGATATTTCGGAAATCGCGCGATATTTTCAAAAGCCGAAAATATCGCGATATTTTGTCGGCGATATATCGGCTCGCCGAAAATATCGCGATATTTCCGAATATCGCCGATATCTCGGCGATATTATCAACACTGGTGAGAATTGCTAGAATCGGAGATGAACTCCAAGCAATTGATGAGATAGTACCTGAAAAGGAGTTTGTAATCACTGCACTTCTAGAATTACCAACATCTTGGAGTGTCGTTTCATTAGGTCTCAACAGCTGGAAGGAAACTCCTACATTCAAACAATAATGGAATGCATGCAGTGAAGAAGAAGTTAGAATTTCTCTGGTAAGCAACAAGGAGACTGAAAAGGAGAAAGTTTCAAATGCCTATTCCACTCATCACAAGAACAAAGGAAACTTCAATAAGTCTAAAGGACCTAGAAGGAAGATAGACCTATCCAAAATCGAATGCTACAATTGTCACAAAATGGGTCACTATAGAAGCAATTGTCCCGAAAATCCTAGAAATAAGATGAGAGAAAGGGAATATGCAAATGTTGTTGATGAAGGACCACCAAAGAAGAACAATAAGGAAGAATCCAAAGTCAAAGACTTATTTGCTAGGGACTCTATCCTTCTACTCTAAGTTTTTGAATTGTTTTGTATTTTGATGTTTAGTACTTATAGGTTTAACATGCTTTGGAAAAACATTGTTGAATTGTTTTGTTAAAGTTATAGGTATCCCTCGAGATTGGATTAAGAGGGAGCCCTCACCATTTTCCAAAGATAAGTATCTTACTCATATTATCTTTCATATTTGGTTTTCCTTTTCTTATCTAGATGTGTTTATACTAGATGCTAATAACATTTCTTTTTATATTTTCCTTGTTTAGGAAAAGCTTGATGATATGCTCAAGGGCTATGAGGAAGACCTCACAAGACAAAGCATAGAAGTTCTATTGGAATTGATGTCCTATAAGGTTTGTCTAAACTCAAAGGTATGTCTTAAACTATAAGTTTTGTTTCTCTTCGTTATAAAGGTATATTCATTCATTCTAAGAAATCTGCTTTACATTACTAACAAGTGTTATGTCTAGGACCTTTGAATCATAGAGATTCTTGTTTGGGTGATTAATCATTAGATTAAATCTACCCTCATTAAAAACATTATGTTTGTGGAACCCTAATAGGTTCTCTATAAAACCCTAACCTAAGGGTATGTCAATGCTAATGTGAAAAACCCTAGTCTACTTAGGGTTACTAATGAAATCTAGAAAATACTATTATTTTGATGTTTGGGGTTTTTATGGTAATATCATGTTTGGAGTTTTAGTATTGTTATGGAAACCCTAATCCTTTAAAGTTGGATGGTAATGTGTTCCTATACCTTGAGGTTTTTGTAAATTAAGGGGAGTAAAACCATTATGTGTCGAGAGTAAAGCTCCTAGGAATGAAACCCTAGGTGTATGTTTGTCCATCTGATCAAAACCCTAGCCCGTTATATGCCTGACTTTAAATGTATTGATATTTATGTCTTGGGTTTACCTAATAAATATTGTTGTGATATGCTTATGCATGAGTATGAAATCTTAGATATATGTGCCAACCAAATTGTTAATAGTGTGTGAGTTCTAGTGTTTGTAACTTAAGCCCTAGTAGAAGTTTGACATTCTGGGATATGATGATATTGTTTCCATTATGATGATAAAATCTAAGGGTTTACAAAAGGGTTGGTCATAGTGTTGAAACCTTAGATTGTGTTGTGATTGATTTTGATTGTTGTCATCTAAGGCTCAGTGTCTCATGTATGGAATCTAGGGTTTGCATTAAATCCTAGTAGTAGTCTAACATATGAAATCTAAAGTTGATAGATGCATTGTAAGTGTACTTGTTTCTAGGGTTTGCAATATATTATAGTAGAGTATGCCATATCTCAGGAAGAAATATTGAGACCCTAGATATAATGAATATTATTATCCTGATTTGCTCAAATGTCTTGATGATGAAGTCTAGGGTTTATGACAAAACCCTAGCAAGAAGTTGAAGTATAAAAGTATGTGTCTCTTGTTGTTTGTGAACCTAACTAAGTTTAGGTATTTGATAAAGTCTAATGCTTTCATTGTTGTATGATTCTGATATAGTTAAGTTCATGCTTCTATATATGTATTTGGTTGTACTTGTTGTCTAAGTTGTGCAGGTACATAATCTTCAAGATGTTGAAGATATTCGTAAGTAAAGGTGATTTGATTGATAAGCATGATGAAGGAAGTTATATGAATGATGATGATCAAGAAGAATGGAAGCCATGAAAGATTCTTCGATATCATAAAAGGAAATAATCTCCCTAAGTTAAGAGGGAGCCTGGATAAAGGAAAGAGTATAACTCCCAAAGTTGAGAGGGAGGGCATATTATAGTCATGATGGATAACTTGAAGAAGAAATTGGAGAATGAATGATAAGGTGTTGCTGAAAGAAGGAAAGTAGGATCCAGTTGTAGAATATGTTGCTGCAGGAAAGGAAGTTGTATGACTGAGGAATCTTTTGTCAAGATTTGTTTGAAGCCTCTAAGTCCTATTGTGATAAATTGTGAAGCAACATCAAGATGTCTAAAGAACCCGAAGGTTTGTGTTTACTCATGAGTATTTGAAAAGTTGTCACTGATTGGGGATGTGACTGTTCAAGTAAATCTCTCGAAGTTTTCGAAAATCATGCTCGAGGTTAGAGAGATTTGATGTGTTGAGGCATTGTGTGTGTAAAATGCCTAGGAGGACATATGGTCGGCATATGTGTTGATGTCTAGTTCCCGAAGTAGTAGGGAAGGTAGCGTTGGCCATAGAGCTCTGACCCTGCATTACGCACCTAGTTCCCTGGGTTGATGGGTAGCAAGTAAGCCTAATGGTACCCAGAGAGGCTAAAAGCTTTAGTCCATCTTAGTCCCACCTAAATAGATTGCCCTTGTCAAGAATCTAGTCTGCGGCACCATAAGTGCCTAAACTCTTCATGGTTCATGTGTTTTGAGATCTTCCATGTACTTTTATATGTAAGTATGAATACCTCCCTAGTTAAGAGGGAGTGTTGAAGAACGTAGATAGGTTTCGTCTTCATATTTGTATTTGAGTCTTAATGAAATATATTTATCAAAAGAAAGAAAAAGAAATTTTTATTATTATTAGTATGACTTATTAAAGCATGAGTTTCATGCTTTGGTCATCATGTTTTAAGTCAAGGTCCCCATTGAGGACTTCTAGGATTTATACTAAGTCATTAGAATCATTGTCCATTAAAAGAGACCCTTCTTGGGCTTTTGAATCACGTAAAAAGATTTATTATTCAGTCAAATAAGGTATTTGTCACCTCCACACCAAGTCGGCCTCAAGGAGGGTAATTCGACCTCGGCAGAAGCCTATATATTGGAGCAGTTCGATTCATTTGGAGCACACTCACTCACACAAGTTTGATTTACAAGAAGAGGTAGCTAAAAAGTGTGAAGTTGGAAAAGAAGGAGGAGAATTGCAGGGAAGGTCAAGATCGAAGTTTTGGGCCATCTATCTCTCACATGTGTGAATTTTCTAGGAAGATCAAAGTCTCTACTGTTGCATCGAAGCTGTTGCTGCCAGTTGCTGCCAAGTCGAAGTTGTTGTTGCTAGGTCGAAGTTGTTGTTGAAACGATTATCATCTACAGAAGGAAGAAAGGGTTGACTTGGTGTGGAGGAAGTCTGTGTCTAGGTCAAGAGTCTTGGATTATCTCGTGAAACTATTGAAGGAAGAGTTGTTGACTACGTTTTCCCCTAGAGTGGGGTTTTTCCCTGGCTGTCCATATACATCTGGTGTGTTTGATCTTCGTGCTATTGTTTTGGTAATTGCTTGATGAACTAAGGTAAAAGAAGAACACAAGAAAGAGAAGAAGATCCTAAGAATCTCACAAGTAATTATCAACATAAAGAAAATCTTTCTGCCTTTCTGATTTTCTAACACTTCTTGAAGAAATCATCAATGAAGGTCAAGAAATATTCGTAACCCCTGAGAGATCGTGTGGATAATGGACCAAAAATATCAAAATGTATCAAATCTAACACACCCTTGCTCTACTATTACTCCTTGGAAATGTTGCCTTTGAAAATTTTCCAAGTACACACCCTCTACATATGTCATCATGTTCTTTACACACCTTTGGAATACCTATCACGGTCTCTCTGAGCAACTTAAGTGCTCCATGATGGATATGACCCATCCTCCTATGCCATAGCTTAATCATATCTCTGCTATTGTTGCTACTAACTAGTGCCAACTTATTTCTTCTTACCCCAATCTCTTCTACTGACTTCCAATCCTGGTGTTTTAGATACACCTTTTGTCCTCGAAAGTACACAAAATACCCTTATCTTGAAGAGCAAAAACTGAAATCATGTTCATTCCCATACCTAGCACGTGCAACACATTTGTAACATGGATATTTTTGCCTGACTCCCTCTGAAATGTGACTATCCCTCTCCCAACTAGAGTACACTTGGACTTGTTTCCCATTTGTATCTAGAAGCCTATCTCCTTTGCTTTGTAGTTAGAGAAATACTCTCTAACTCCTATCATGTGACATGACACCCCACTATGATGTACCAGACTCCTGTGGTGGTTGAGCTAGATAGGAAAGCTATGAGAGCGAACTCATCCTCAAGTCTTGAAGACAGTTCATCAATATCCACTAAAGTTGTTGTTTGTTGCTTCTTCTTCTTTTCACCCTTCTTTCTGTTTGGACATTGACTAACATAGTGTCCATGTTGACCACAACCAAAACACTTGATTTTACTCAAGTTTTTCTTTTTCTTCTCTCCTTTGGGGTTAGGCCCCTCGCTTGAGCCTTTCTTGGATTTGCCCTTTCCTACAAGAGCAACATTCTCATCATCCTCAAGCTTCTGTCTTTTATTGTTGTTTCCATTGACAAGGCTCAACCTAAGCTCTTCCTAAGTGAGATCGCTCCACATATGATCCCAGTCAGGCAACTCTTGTCATCCATTTATCGCTTGGACAAACACGTCCCACCACTTTGAGAACCCATTTAGAGCAGTTCTCATGAGCTCATCATCATCTATTTTCTGTCTCACAATTGCTAACTTGTCTTTGACTAGTCAAATCCTAGTGAAATAACTAACATTGCCTTCTCCCTGGTTCTATCTGGTGTTTCTTAGCTTCTCTCTGAGGATCAATTTCCTTTTCGCAGTAGCATTCTAGAACAACTTCAAGATTGCATCCCACATCTTCTTACACATATCCAATTCTGAAATATGGGGAATGATATGATCTTCAACCTTGTCTTGGATAATACACCTAGATTTGGCATCATTCTTGCGTTATGTGGCTAATTGCGTCGGATCTGTTGGTATGACAACAATATAGGTTGCATATTCCTTCAGTGCATGCTCCTCCAACAATAAAAGAATTTTGAATTTCCAAATACCAAAGTTCGATGCACCATCAAGTTTGTCCTGATCTCTCAAACCAACTGAAGCCATTTCTGAAACCCTCGAACAATAAACTCCAATAAATCTGAAGATATTTGAAAATCGCCTTGCATTAATACCTTTGATTTCTCTTTCAAAACCCTCATGCTCAGATAAATGAAACCTCAACATTGTAGCTGCTCTGATACCATGTGAAATTTCTGGCTACCTAGAAGGTGCTATCAACCTAGTTTATTATTTCTATTACTTATACACAACACATTTCAATCATGAGCTGAAAGCAATGAATAAAAACATGAAAACACCATTCACCCAATTAAAATTGTTGCGGGAAATGCGAGAAACCAATCACGCAATTGACACAAGTATTTTTGGACAAGTGTCCCTTGAGAACCACTAATGTGGCGAAAACCAGTTTTCAGTCTAACAGTTTTATTATTATCTTCAACAAAAACTGCTATTGAGAAAATACAACTGCGTGCCTCTCACTGGAAAAGCTCCGACAAAATAATTGATCTTCACCTCTGCTAATCAAATCGACTAGGGAAATAACCCTTCAACCCCCTAAGAGTCTAGTCTCCAACTTGAAACTTTCTCTTGAATTTATTAGAGAAATATATGAGGAGGAGAGACGTGATGGCTAGGGCTTCACAGTTTCTCGGATTCCCTTACGTTGTCGGCTTTCCTCAGATCACAAATCCAACTTCTACGCCATCACCAAAGCAAGGTGAAAGGTTTCAAGGTTATGTCGAGATCATAGGCCAACACTTCGTGTTGTTATTGATTAGATGGAGGTATTTTATCACCAATCTTACTGCTCGAGGGATTGTTAAGGGAGCTTGTCAATGGTCCAAACCCTGGTTTCGACATCCTGTGCTAGGAAGGAGAACGATAGTCAAGGTTTTTGTAAATATCATGCATCCTCTTTCTGCCATAGCATTTTTTATTACTCCTTCCATGCATGATGGCTCAGATGGAAGAGACGGGCATTGTATTCATGTGTCGGGATCGGATCTATACAGGAATGTGGCAACCCTTGAACAGAACCCGATTCCCTGTCTGCTCTTCGTCACAAGGGAAGTATTGGCTAGATCTGAAGGAAAACCCTTAGGTTCAGAAAATAATCTTTTACCTAGAATGTTTCCTGCCGTAGATTCGTTGTTCAAGCAAGCGAATCTAGAAGTTCTCAATCCTTGACGCAAATTAAATGTTGAAAAGGAGCAGATGTAGATCAGCGGTACTAGCTCTGCCTCTCGTCGAAACAATATTTTTCTCCAACAAATCAGGTGGATTCGATGGTCGAGACATTGTTTATGCAGACATTTTCTCCATTGCCACCCCTTCCACTCCTCTTTGATCCTTACCTCGATATTGAACCGGCTAACAATTTGCGCGATTGTCATGTATGGGATTCGGATTTGAGAACCAAGACATCCTTCCAAATTTTTATTAAAACTCCACATGGAAAATCAAAATTATTTTGGGTTCGGGCCTCAAATCACGTCAACCAACTAAAGCAAAATATCATACACATTCTGGGTATTCCGATGCTCCTATAGAGCCTGATATGCGGAGGAAAATCCATGCAAGATAAACTGAGGTTACAAGATTACAACATTCTTCAGTCATCCACCATCATCTTAAATTTGAGGCTTCGGGGAGGCTCTTCTGGATCAAGCAATCAAGAGGGAGCAGGAGGAGTGTTTGGATCTAGTTTCCCCAAAGGAACATAATCAAATCAAGGACAAGTAAATGGAGGTCCTTGATTCAAAGACATCCTCAGAGGGAAATCTGCTGCATCAGCAAAACCAGATCAAACACAATAACCTCAGCGCCTATATAGTGGAACACCTGAATCAAATACCAGCAATCACTGTAGATCTATCAGAAACAAATGATCTATACACAACCTATGAATCTCAAGCAGTTATATGCAGATTCAATGGTTTCCGGCCAAAATCAATGGATCTTTTCCACTGCATTTTCACAACTTGGACAACAAATTGTGAGATTCACCTCTGCTCCAGGGGCTTTTTCATAGTAAAGTTTGCATCATCAGAGGAACACGAATATATATTGTGAGAGGGCCCATGGTTCTGGGGTTCTTCGGGACTCTATTTGTCACCCCATGGTTCCCAGATTTTGATGCCAATACAATGGTGGTATCAAGAATGTCGGTTTGGGTTAGATTGCATAATCTCCCCCTACATTTTTGGCACCATAAAGTGCTAGAAGGCATTGGGGACCTCTTAGGGAGATACATAAAGACAGACACACAAAGAGTCAAAGAACGAATCTACACTTTTGCCAAAATTTGTGTGGAGGTGGATCTCAACAAAGGATTGTCGGATCATATTCTCTTGACACATAACAAGCAGTGTTGGACACAATTTCTAGATTTTGAGAATGCAGCTTTTAGATGCCGAATATGCCGACAAACCAAACATCTACAAAACTCATGTCCTGATGCTAAGGAAGTGCTTCGAGGTCAGAAGAAATCAAGAAAGCAACCCAAGGGATGGAAATTCCCACAACAGCTGCCTAAAGAAGAAGAGGATGATGAAGAATGGAGCCCCCTACCAAGGATGAAACCTCAGAATCCACAAGACAGTGTAGAAAAGGAAGGAGTTAATCATGAAGTTTTAGCACACACATCGCGGTAGGAGATGGTCCCTGAAGCAAAGGAGACAAGAGGCTCAAAATGTCATCATGTATCTAAAAGTTTGGCTTCAGATAAGGAAAATCCAAGAATGAATGAAGGGACCTAGGTAGAACTTTTAACGACCACTCCATCCCAAGGAGAATGGCGAAAGGTAGAAAAGAAGAAATGGAGAGGAGGGTAACCTGCGTACTTCCATTTCGAAGTAGTTTTTTGTCTATGTGAACGCCGGTTTCGACTAGCATGATTGAACGCATTGTAAGCATCTACAACATGTAATTTTGTTTTCATTATTGAAATTACGATTTTTCCTCAGGGGGAACCCTTCAGCGCCTTTCATGCAATGCACACTGCTTCCAACAACTAGCATTAGCACTCTGGCAATTCGCATTGGCTCTCTGGCAAACTCGCACTACTCACACGTGGCCTTCTAAAGCTTGATATACCTTCCTGGACATTTGATTTGTCTTCCACGCAATTTGCACTACTTCCTAGAGAACTCGCACTTGCTCCAAAAAATTAACTTGGCCCTCTTTTGTAGAAAATAAACTGATAGTAAAAACATCCCTCTGAAACTCAGAAGTTGAAAGTCTCTTAGATGAAGAATAACTCTGAAAAATCTCTTCCCAATCACTGTTGCTGAAACCATTTTGGTGTCTTACTGAAAACTCATCCAACTCAAATGATCTTTGTGATCTAATCTGTCTCCAATGTTGCCCATCAATCTCCCTTTATAATCTCTCATCTAAAAATGAATGGACATGATTAGAAGTTAACTTGATCCAATTGATGGCTAAGATCAACTTAGACACTGTTTACAAGCTTCTAGAGCTAAATCGATCTTATCTCAGCTAATGTCAATTAATTATCCACTTTCCTTAAGTTTAGACTTATGAAATATTTAAAAAATCACTAATTAACATAATTAAGATATTTTCCCTAGGTGAAACTTAGGGAAAAATTACATGGGCTTGGAGATAATTAATTCCTCTGTGTTCCTAGCCTCAATGACACCTCTCAAGGCTAGAACACCTATCCAAGCTACAATATTTAACCGAGTAAGGTAGAGCCCATGCTAGGTTTTTACCCACGTGCTAATTTGTATGTCTCAGCCATCTTTTGCATTTTGATAATTCTTTTTTTATTTTATTTTGTGGCGATGATATGCTCTATATTTTTTCTTTTAGTTGCATAACCCTTCCAGAGAAAATTTCCAGGCCCAACCCAAGCATGTGAATGTATTGGTGCCAAATCCCAAAAAAACCATGGTAAGTTGAACCCGAAGAATGGAGTTGGAATGTGGGCTTCTAATGTAAGATGGAAATGGTGAGTATGGAAGAGGTATAGATGGAACTACACTATCTTAATCAGGGCTTCCCAAGTAGTGCCCCTCCTATACCCGTTGGGCCATTAGGGAGGTCCCATTGGATAGGATCAATGGTTAACCCCCCCCCTTTAAAGTGAGGGAACAAGATCATTGTCAAAACCCTCTTTCTTCTGGGTTACCCCATAATCCATACCAAAATACCAAATACAAACAATCATAAGTGCCCAATTGCAGAATGAATAAAGTACCTTTTGATTGGAAGCCCACCTTTGTCTATGTGCTCTTTCCGAATGGGTGAGAGAGTATATCACTGATGCAGGTGTCAGAGATAAAATGGCACGTGATCAGCTAGTGGTGGCTATTAGGGGCTACATGGTTGGATGGTTGGATGTGAAGAACAGGAGAAAAGTTCTCCTATAGGGTCACCTATTTTGATGGGTAACAGACTTAAGAAGGAAGCCTCAAAACCCTAGCCACAGTGGATGAGCCCAATCATAACAACCCACAGTCAGTGCTTGGAAAAATACAGGTTGGAACCTGGAAGATTGGAGATTGGTGTCTTCATCTAGGGTTGGAGCCCTACACTATATTGTACTTATTGTAAAGAGAGGATTGAAGTCCTTGTTATTCCTGATTAATAAAAGTATTGATTCTTATTGTTCATTTTGTGTTCTAATTATAAGTGATCTAACTGGTAAAAATAACAATTGAAAAGAAAAACTGATTCACCCCCCTCTCAGTATTTCCAACAACGGGATCCTGCTGAGCCAAAAAAACTTGATAACATCTCTTAACCAAATAGTCATCTCTCTAACATCCCAAAACTTATTCATATTCTCTGGTAGCACTGAACGGATTTGCTCCTTTAGGGGGAGAGTAGAGCTGAATTATTATGTTGACCTTCAATGGGCAGGGAGAGTGATTTCCACTGCTGCCAGCTGCTGTCATTTTCTCTTCAACTGTTGATTTTCCCTAATGCTAGTTATTTCTAACTTTATAGCAGAATTTGGGCTCTCTTGGTCCTGTTCGATTCTGTATCTATCTCTTAGAAAATTTAATAATTTGCTGATATCGTCCTTGAAGGTATACTGCTACTTGTATGTGGCATCTTCAACTTTAATACTTGCTCCCCTGTTTCTCATGTTTTCTTGTAATACTGCCACCCTAACCAATTACCCCACCAATTTATCATTGGGCATAAAATTTGAATGATAAATACCTCAGAAGGTCCCTTCTTTGGAGCAGAATTCCTAAAATTAGAAACACTAGGAAAGAGCAGCCCCACTATTAACTAAATCAGGCCATGCACTCGCAGCTTTGCTTCCACATCCTCTCAACCAAGGTATATAGGATCAAATACCAACAATTGGAGAACCTATAGTGTGATGAGAAAATATTGAATTTCCTGGTGTGTGTTAGTCTGGTGGAGGTAATACAGGGCCCAGGCACATTACCAGAAGGAAGAAGCGAGCTCTGTGTGGCACGAAAAAACTGCAGACGCTGACAACTGCTATTTAGGCAAAATATGAATATATGCACCCAAATCATTTCTCTTCTTCTGAATGTGATTTCCACCTTTTCCATTCAAAATTGGCATATGACTGTTAGCAACCAGCAATCAAGCATTGATCACTTGTTGCTTTTTGTCTGTGGTATCTACAAGATGTAATTTAACTGCTGGTAATTGTTGAAGAATGACAAAATAAACTCTAAGGAGAGCATCCTGAACAGAACAAACAGTTAATTCTCGTTCTCATTATCATGGTTTTTAATAATCTTAACATGTGAGCTGAAGATGATTATCACCCTTCATCAGCCCCTCTGCCTGGAACACCATCTGCAACTTTGATCTTCAAATGTCTCTTATCTAGTCCGGAGAACATATTCAATAACACTTCCTACAACATTACCTCATCTAGATCAATTCAACTAGTTTTACATTAACTACTCTGTAAGTATAGCACAGGTGCATTAAAATAAGACAATCTTTCAGTTAATTCTTCAAGTTTTAGGACAAAATATCAAAACGGAATCTGGATATATATTATTTCAACAAGTTAGCAAATAAGAAGACATGATCCTAAGCCTTACTCCACTATTTTCTGGAAAGAAGAGTCAAAATTTGATCCTTAACCACACATGGTCACTGTCTCAACTCTAAAATAAACCGCACCTTTATACACTGACATGACCACTCAAAGTTCTAAATCATGGATAGGCTCAGAACAATTTCATTGTTTCTGAAGCAGCAGAGAATCACTCAGACAATTATGTTCATTAAAAAAATTCATCACATACTATGATATATCTGATATTACATAGGCACGCTTTTAGATTGCAATAGAATAAATAACACTAACCACTTACGGAATAATCGACAAAGCACAAACTATGTTACTGTTCAGGATCACTTCCATTCATTGCAATAATTCAAGAAAATTCCCTCTTTTTTGAGATAACTTGGTATAGAATCATTGTTTATAAATACTCAAAAATCTAAGCATCTATATAGATCAGAAAAGAAGACTGCAGCAGGATGTTACTAGACAGAAGTATTCAACTGAGCCTTTGATGTATAAAATTTGGGGAACAAATGTATAGACTAGTGCAAAATCTAGAAGAAGCCCCAATGCAGGGGTGTGCAAGGCAAACCTTATAACGAATCGAGATTAAATGAGACTACAATAGCAGTAATTGATGAGAATAGAAACAAGGCAAGAGGAGAAGAAAAGACTCTTCCTACAGTATCTCATAGAGGGAGAAAAGCAAAAAATTAAAAGAATGTCTCATAATTCTCTGAGTTGAGTTCCTTGGTATGAATGATGTCTACTTATGGCACTACCTTCTCAAAGAGATGATTTGTTCGAGAGATTGTGTGACAATTAGTTTGGGACATTATAGTCTCAATGATATGATGATGCAAATACATGCAACCTAACTCAGAGTATATAACAATAAACCATGGAAACAACAAAAAACTCAAGGAAGCATAGCAAAAAACCCTTCTTTATTATTGCACGTAAACAAAGTTAGAAACCAAAACAGAGCTAATCTACTCATTACATTACAGCCTCAAAAACGTCATCCACTGGCACACAAGCTTAGTGTCATAGATCTACTCTCACAAACTTTACACTCTACATCCTTTCAACTTCCACTCTTCTTGCTGACCTTGAACTCCACGTTCACCAACAGCTCTCTAAACCAGTGTTCCATGGGAACACCTCCCCATTGGTGGGGGGCACGCCCCCAATGTTTCCCACACTCCGGGGTGACAAGGACAAGGGGGGAGGGGGCATCTAGGGAAATGTTTCCCCCAAAACTCAGGGAAACACATGGGAAATATTTCCTCAATGTGGGGGGAACATTTCCCCAAAAAGGGGATATCTAGGCACCCCCTCCCCACTATATTTTTAGTCCAACCACCCATGAATATAGAACAAAGATGGGGGATAGAGCTTTAAGGAGTTTGTGACCTTGGTAATTAATGGTAGTACTAAATTCTTAAGGTAAAAGGATAACATGACATTCTCCTTTATCTTACCTTTTCTATCATTTTAAAGGATAGAAAAGGTGACATAAAGGAGAATGTCACTTTATCATTTTACTTAAATTGTTAACATTACCATTGATTGTCTCAAGATGTTTGAGAGTGGTTCCAACCTCATCGAACTTCACAGTTCATACAGAGAAAGCAGAATTTCATATCCCATTCAAAATTAAACTAAATTTAGTAGTTTTTATGTTTTCAAGATTGGCAGAATGATAGTGTTTCCACTAGATTGCACAATGATGAATTCGAATGGGATGAATTCTTATTGTTGGGATTTTATCACTTTTATTTTTATTTTTATAATTTTAGAGAGAGGGACCCCTATATTAAGGACACTCACGTCCCTGCGCTCCCCTTGAATTTAATTGGAATTTGGGGGTGCTCCCACACATCCCTCTTGTGTGTCTCCCTACTCCCATAATGCTTACCCCTAAAACTTGGTGGAACATAGCTCTAAACCCTCAGCTACACGTGGACTTGAGATCTTCTTCGCCAATCTACATTGTCAAGATCTCTCTCTCTCTTTCTCTCTCTCTCTCTAATTCTCGTGCAATCCCTTCTCATCTTTGCTTGGATCACCTTCCTCCCATGAGTTATCCCAAAGCTTCCAACTGTTACTCAAAGCTACCACATATGAATTCAAGTGATCCTTTTGTAGGCACTAAACCTCATGGAAATCTACTAATCAAAGTTGAACATGTCAAATAGCTCCACATCATTACTAGTTGGTCACAGTTGACCAACTCATCTTGTTCCCTTCACCCTTTGTTAATACTAGGAACTACTACTAGAACTCAACAAATTGGAAACCAAAATGGAAATATATTTGGGCCATGTGAGATGGCCTACACACTAGGAATGCTCTTCCATTAGAGTCCCCTAGTACAAAAGGACATGACCCTCTTGCTCACAAGGTTGTTGATAAATTGACAATTGCTTGTTTTTGGACTTCTTTTTTCTCTTTACAATCCAAACTCTATACCTTTTCTATTTTGCATGTCCCATCTTGACTATTTCCTTACTCATCGAGAATATTTCCTTACCCACCGAATTCTTCACAACACAATATTATTTTTATAAGAGTACCTTACTTTCATGTCATGTGCTACAAATTCTTCATTGTTAGTCGAAGTCCTCATCTTTATCTCAATAAGTTGTTGTAAAACATGTCCAATATCGCTCATACCTTCTTGCACCATATCTTTGCTAATGGAATTATCTTCTTCAATTCACTCTCCACGTTCATCCATCGATTTTCTACATTTTCTTTACTTTGTGGAAATGGCATTATACCCACCACTTTGTGGGTGATATCACTAGGAGAAAAAAAAATCTCTAAGATGGTCCTTAGTCGGAAGCCAACAACCCCTTGCGGCTACCAAATAGCTTGATGTGTCATTTTCTCTGCCACCCGAGACAGCCTTGTGGTCCCTCGCCCATCTGTTATGATCGCATGTTTGAAGGTGGGCCTCCCGACCCCGAAGGTATGACTTTTCATTGGTTTAGTTGACTAATTTTGTTTACTTATCATGGACATTTTTGGGCATGGATTGGTGGGAGGATTTGGTGGGAAGAGTGGGCTAGGTTTGTACTCTTGTCTCCTCTGCCCGATTCGGTAGTTAGCGTTTTATCCTAGTCCCGTGGGATCTCCTTTACTGGCCATCAACCTTAGCGCTGGCACTACATGGGAAAGCCCAATTTTGGTTGCGTGATCCCGCTTCCCGACACCACATACATCACTCCCCTCCGCTCATTTAAACCTGATTCATCACTTTTCCCATCCGAGTCCACATAGGGTTAGCCTCCCCCTTGATCCAAGTGGATGTTGGTGGCCACCCACCTATCCCACTTGGACCCCCACAACTGTCTCTTTCAGTTTTTCAATTTCCGTAATTGTAGCACAATTTACTATTTTTAGCAGTTTTTCAGGTCCTAAACTTTCAGAGCTGTTTTGAGGCCCTAAACAACGTTTTTTGGGAAATCTAGGAGCAACATGGGTCCATGGACCGATGTTGCTCTTCCCAAATTGTAGTGCTCGGATCAATCTTTCTAACGAGCTATTGTACGCATCAAAGAAAGATCGGGTGCCAAAGTTACAACCCCGGGAAGTTGATGTACCAACTTACCCAAAACGAGGCCCACAATTTGGCGTTTCATCTTCTAGGGTTAGGTTTTTGGATGTTAAGGGTTTTCCATTGTTTATCAACAATAAATAGGCCTTCAAGCCTCATTGTAACACAATTCAGAGGGATTAGCCGCCACATCTCTTCTCAGAGATAAGCTACCATCGCCCTAGCTGGTTTATTTCCATTTTTGTTTGTAAGCATATTTCAGTATTTTACATTAATGAAATGAAGTATTATCTCCGCTGCATCTCTGTGTTTATGGTTATCTTTGTAATTTGTTATGTTCCTGTTTAAATCCGGATCACCCCTCCCCTTGTCCACACTTTGGGTCGAGCCTAGAACGATGCCCAGAAGTTGTTGCAACTAAAAAGAAAGGAAAAGGCATAAGTTGGCCACTTCAACAGAAAATGTACCACAAAATGCAAAAGATGGCCAAGACATACAAATTTAGCACGTGGGCAAATGCCAAACATGAGTTCTACCCCTCATTCATGGCCATCACCCTGGTTCCTATGGGCCCTAGATGAGCCCTCTCCACATTAAGGAACCCATGATTGTCCCAACCCCTAGTGGGCAATGTGCTACCCCACCTTAAAGCGGGTATCTACTGCTATATTCTACACACCATGCTCTCATCCCCTAAAGCCCCGAGCAGTTATGAAGAAAATCAATCAAAGGCAAAAGGCATATGAAGAAGGGTGGAAAAACAAAGGTCGGGGTAACTACCACGATTTTCTCCCTCCTACACTCATATACCCAACTGTGGGCTTCCCTCATCATAGCTACCCTTGTACCATGACATGTGGCTTGGAGTCTTCCCCTAATCCCCACTCCATAGCACTACTATATCACATGCCACCTACCCATTGATGGATGTATCATGGACATGTCACCCCCTTTAAAGGATGAAACCACCTAATAGGGTCCTTGGTTACCTCCCTTATTGAGCTTCGAGACACCTGTACATGCCAAAGCTCACTATGGAAGGGAATGCCACCATGGATTATCCACTTGATTCCATGATTTGTGAGCTCTTTTACATGATTACTCTAATGATTTGTTGCATTGGAGGGCAAGGGGACGCATTAAATATTATGCACGGTTGCAGGTGGGTGTCCATTTGGATTTTGGTCTCCCTATACGGGGTCCAAGCCCTCCAGAGGGCCACATCAACACTTGTAGTGTGAGCGTTGAGAGCCATGGACCTCCACCATAGAAGAGAGTACTTCATGGATCCCTAGCACCATTCAATGATTGCTAGTGTTCCACCTTTTGAATGAGGATGATGCACTTGGTTCACCATGCCCAGTCAACTCAGCACTTGCACCATACACTTGGCAGATGTTCCAGGGTCCAAATGAGGATGTGTCTCACTACAGGAGACAAAGGGAGGCTTATGTCATCGTCCTAGCCCGTATAGATGGTTTACAGGCATTATCGATCCACTTGGAGACCCGTGAGGATGTCATTGCACCCCCACACCCACTTGGGAGCACCACATGTGACTTGCTTGGAAAACAAGGGGCCAACCCCTTGCCCACTATGTTTGGAGCCTTTTCACTCAACTTGGCACATTTGGACTCCATTAGCCCTCCTCAATGGCCCAACGACTCGTCATATTGATCATTTTTCCTTCTTAAGAGGCTATTCTTTGTATTGTTGAGCTATCTTGGTGGGCTTGTCACCAAGTCATGTCATTATTATGTATTATTTTATTATTTGGGGCTAAATTAGGCCAATTCGGCAACTCGAATCCCCTTTAGAGTTGTATAAATATGAAAGAGGTTCATTCTAACCTCTCATCATCACTTGGATTGAATTAGTATCTCTTGAGAGATTTTTGCACCTTTTGTCGGAATAAACTTTTGGAGCTTTCTTGATGCACTATGATGTTTGGAATTTTCGCTATTGTCTTTGGAGCTTCTTTATAAAGTGAAATTGATAAATGGATATACTCTCTCTCTCGTGTAAATCGAAATTTTGATGCCATTCTTGTTATCTTACTTGTCAAATGCATGTATCTTGTTATCATTGTTCTTGTATGGGCTAAATGAAATGTGAAATTCTTTTGGGACCTTGAATAAATGATTAAATGCATCCATTGAACCTTGGGGGATTGGGTGAGTGTTCCTAGAGGCACCTCTTAGGTTGAAGACCTCAAAGCTTAGTCTCTTTCGCAAATTTGAAGTATAAATCCCTGTTGACCTAGTTGTTTCCCTTGAAGAGGCTAGCAAAGATCAATTAGGGCTCCTTAGCTCACAAAAATTCTTGTTCTATGTGTATCTTGAGTCCATTAGGCCCCAGCAATAAGGATTGATCCTCGTATCCCTTCGGTGGTCAAATTTACCTCTCTTTCTTCACTTTCCAAAGTCTAGGCCTAACCCTAGAGGTTCACCTAGGGCATTCAACGAATTTTATTGTAGCCATTCAAACCCCTCAATTTTTGGTCCACTACTGCGCTGGAAGTTTCCCTAGAGGTCCTCCAAATTTCAAGCAAATCTGACGATGGAATCCCAAGATATAGCAAGCCCTAGCCGAAAGACCAAATTTTGCCCTAGGTTGATGTGGGTTAGTGTCCTCACTTGGATCATTGCATTCAAATCTCAAAAGAAAACTTGTCCTTCAATCCTATTCTTTCCCCTAATGAGGTCAAGTCCCTCCTTGGTTGATCAACTCCATACCCTTGACCTAGTCAGGGTCCACTCAGGTTGTTTGTGGTCCCACAACTCTACAACTCAAATTCCACAAGGATTACATAGAATCCATTTCTTCACAAGGATTACATAAAAGCCAAGGAAGCAATGTCAAGGCATATCCTCCAACCCTAGGTCTAGGTCAAGGCATGTTGCCTCATGTTGGGGAACTCTCCTATCACATCTTAGTCTTGAGGTACCACTATCATTTCTTGAACACATTTGACTAGTGAATAATCACAAACTCCCCCACTATTTTCCTAAAACATTGTAGCATTCACATTGCTTAGAATTGTCAAATATATGCAGAAATTACAAGCAACCTTTATTTCATCCTTTTCAAGGGCATACTCAACTTATTCGTGGTCATTGATCGTATTGTCATCCTTATAATATTCAAAAACATTTAATCATCTTTGTCATACATCCCCACAAGTAAATCAAGAAAACACATTATAGGAATCAAAAGTTCCCACATACACCTTATGCAATGGTATTTTCTCTTCAACTCCATTTCCCTACAAATCTTCTTCTATATTTTCCATTGTAAGCTTCTCCCCCATTATTTTGGCATACTCACAACCACATGCTCTTTAGGCTCGTATCTAGTTTTCTCGACAACAATTTGCGAACATTCTCTAGCAAATATTATTTCTAGGTTGCTACTCATAGTAGCTTGCACTTCACATAAATGATCTTCAAATTAATACTCCATATTGTCATCATCAACCTAGCAATCCCCTTTTATTGGTATCATTTTCAACGCATTAATAAGTTCTTCACCTTTATCATTCCTTCTCCCTTTACACTCCGTTGTCTTCTGGTCAACATTTAAGACAAGCTGGCGTGCCCCTTTAGAAGTTACCTCCTCCCACATATCTTCACTCCCATAAGCCATTTTATTTGGCTTTCCTCTCCATCAATCCTCCTCCATGGCTTCCAAGCATTCAATAAATCATGCACCTCCTTTCTAACCTCATCCTCTTCTCTAGGACATATGCCCCTACATCTTCTTAATAGTTGTTCCTTTCTATGCCATATTTTCCCTTTTCCTTACAACTCACTTGGCAAATTTCTCAACACTCCCTTACTCTTCCAACAACATCAACCCAGTGCACATGTTGGAGTTGTCTCTCTCCATAGATAACTCTGTTATCAATCTACATGGCTAAAGTTGTCCCCACCATAGGTTCTCCTTGTTGTGGTACTATTACCACTCAATCTTGCAGGGGTTCTAGGAGGGGTTCCAAACATGAAACTACTAGACCAAGTGGCAACAATGAGACAAAGACCCACTGTCACCTCAATCAATGTCCCCTACTCTTTATGGACTTTCACCGATGAGAGTAGTCCTAGTATATGGGAAATCACTATGAATGGTATATCAATGATGGAAATATAGTGATTTCAAAAGCCCATTCATAGGAGAGACTCAGATGATAGAGCTTACTTGCTCAAGAAGCAAGGTGTAGGGATCTCCAAGAAAGGCTTAGAAGGAAGCCTAGACCTAGGGATTCGGGGATATTACTGGATAATGGATGCCCTCGACCTAATATTCCTAGGAGAAGAGGGCTTCTAAGATGGTCTTTGTGAAATTAGAGTGAAAAGGTATGGGACCACAAAGAAGCCCAAGTGAACCCAAGCAAGGCCTAGGGTTTTGGGTGAAACTTCAAACAAAAGGTCTATACCAAGCAAGGGGAGAGAAAGGATCAATGAAATTGGAATTAGCTTGATTTGTGATACAATGACCCTTAAGGAAGTCACTAACCAAGGAACCCTAGGGGCAAGAACGAAGTTGGAGCTAGGGCTTGGGATAACTCCAAATCTAACTACAGAAAGTTCTTCAAAGTTTGTGAGGGCCTAGAGAACACCCCAGTGCAATTGTAACGCAACTTGCTCTTGAAATGGATGGCTATAATGGATTTCACTTGATGCCTTAGGGAACCTTTGGGGTTAGAGCTTAGAAAGAAGGAAAAGAGGTGAAAAAAATATTCGATTATGTGATCACCAAGGATAGGATCAGTGCCTAGCCTATTGGGTTACCAAAGGAATTTATACTTCTAGTTGCAACAATTTGATGACTTCTCAAGGTAATTATGGCTATAATGTACCCCTAGGAACATTCATTCACTATAGCCAAACATGTAATATATGCAATACCCCTAGGAACATTCATTCACAATAGCTAAACGTGTAATATATGCAATACCCTCGCAAGATCAAAATTTGACTAATTCATAGTAAATTAGGGCAGAATTTCAGACTTTATGAGTGAAAATTCCATACTTTATTCGTGTATACAAAAGATAGAAGAATAGACCATGAAAAGCACTTACAAGTATAGCGAATATATCCAATTATCAAAGAGAGACAAGATCGAAGCTCCAAGACTAAGAAAAGTTATCCAAACATCAAAATGCATCAATGATTCTCCAATTCGTCCTCTAATAGGTACAGCGAATTTCTCAAGAGAGAGAGATACCAATCCAAGTGTTGATGAGGAATATAATGATCCTCTCATCAATATATATGATCCTCTAACGGTTCAATTTGCCTAATTAAGCCTAATGATGCCCCTACAAATAAAATAATGTGTCAAATAACATTCCTTGGTGACAAGCCCGCCAAGATAGCTCCATAACATGAAAAATAAGCCTCTCAAGAGGGCCAAAATGATAGATAAGTAGTTAGGAAAGCCATTGAAAGGCCTAGTGGAATCTAATATGTGCCAAAATGTGTGGAAGGGCTCCAAATATAGTGATAAAGGGATTGGCCCCTTGATCTCCAAGCAAATAACCTGTGGTGCTCCCAAGTGGCTGTGGGGGCACAAAAACATCCGCATGGGTCTCCAAATAGATCGATCAATCCCGTATCCCATTTGTAAGGGTTGGAACAATGATGCAAGCCCTCCCTTTATCACCCATGGTGAGACACAACCACATTTGGGCCCTCAATCAACCACCAAGTGTGTGGTGCAAGTGTGTAGCCAACTAGTCAAGGTGGTTCAGGTGCATCGTCATCATCAAATAGGTGGAACATGAGCGAGCAATGGATGGTACTGAAGGATCCCATGGCATGGCTACCTGCTCTCTGCTATAGTGGAGGCCCATGGCTCTCAACGCACACCCTACAAATGCCAATATGACCCTCTGGAGTGCTTGAACACCATATAGGAAGACCAAACCCCAAGATGAAGACCCAGTTGCAATCCTGTATAAGATCCAATGCGTCTCCTCACCTTCCAACGCAAAAATTCATTAGTGTAATTGAGTAAACGAGATTACAATTCATGGAACCAAGTGGGCACTTCATGGTGGCATGCCCTTCCATAATAGGCTTTAGAATATACAGGTGTCTCCAAGTTCAACAAGGGGGTTAATCAAGGACCCTATTAGGTGGTCTCAGCCTCTAAGGGAGTAACACGTCCATGGTACATCCATCAAGTGGTAGCTGTCATGTGATATAATGATGAAACGTAATGGGGCATCAAGGGAAGGCTTCAAGCCACATGCCATAGTACGAGAGTAGCTATGATAAGGGAAGCCCACACTTGGGTGTATGAATGTAGGAGGGAGCAATCGTGGTACATGAGTTACCTCGGCCTTTGTTTTAACTTTTTCCACCCTTCTTCATATGCCTTTTGTGGCTTGCCTTTCACTGATTTTTCTTTTATAACTGCTTGAGGCTCCAAAGGATGAGAACATGATGTGTAAGATAGAGCAATGAATAACCCCTTAAGGTTGGGCAGTTCATCGCTCACCAGGGGTTAGGACAATCATGGGTTCCTTAATGATGCAGGGGGCCACTATAAGGGGCCCTAGGAACCAAGGTGATGCCCATAATGATGGGGGTAAAGCTCATGTTTGGCTTTTGCCCACCTGCTAAATTTGTATGTCCCGACCATATTTTGCATTTTGTGGTACATTATTTGTTGATAGTGGCCATCTTATGCTTTTTACTTTCTTTTTAGCTGCATCAACCTTCAAGGCATCGTTCCAGGCCTGACCCAAAGTGTGGTCAAGGGGAGGGGGAGGTTAACTCCTTGTGGACCCAATAGACAAAAGTGGACCCGGATGGGAAATATGTTAGAAGGGGTCATAATGAGCGAAGGGGAGTGATGTACGTGGTGTCTAGGAGTGGGACCACACAACCAAAATTGGGATTACCATGTAGTGGAACTCCTAAAGCTAGTAGCCAATAAAGGAGATCCCATGGGACTAGGATACTAGGTTAACCACCAAATTGGACAAGGGGACAAGAGCACAAACCAAGCCCATTCTTTTTGTCGAATCCCCACAGTAATACTGATACATGCGCAAAGGTGTCCATGGTAAGTAAGAAAAACTACCCAACTACATCATGAAATTCGTACCTTCAAGATTGGAAGGCCCACCTTCAAACATATGATCATAACATATGGGCGAGGAAGCATAATGGTTGGCTCGGGTGGTAGAGATGGTGGCACATCGAGCTATCTAGTGGTTGCAAAGAGTTGTTGGCTGCCGATTGAGGACCATCTAGGAGGAAAATTTGTCCTATGGGTGTCACCCATAGGTGGTGGGTAGCAAGTACCAAATGATACAACTACATGTTGTTTAGCTCAAACTACAAGAGAATAAACCATGGGAGAAAGCAATATTCAAGGAAGAATCATAACAAAGTTCCTTAATATAGGAACTAAACTAAGTTACATGATATAAGAAAATTGGTATTGTGTTTCCGAAATGGAAACACATTGGAAACGTTACCCCCAAAAAAATTGGAAACGGGGAAACGTGCTCTCTCTCTATATGTGTGTGTGTGTGTGTGTGTGTTGACACCTAATAACAGGGATTGGGTGAACATTTGTAAATAATGGAAAAGGAAGAGTCATCGGGAGGTGAAACCCAAGAGTCACTCCCTCATGTATATAACCATGAACAATCTAAATGAATAAACACAGTTGATTTGAGGAGTTACCTCCTAGCCTAACATGGTATTAGAGCCAGCTCCATTTTTGGCTTCCCTCTCTGCCCTTGTAACTCCCTCCTGCCTATGTTCTGCCTATTTTGCAGAACTGACAACTCTACCATGCTCATGAGGCTTGAACCCACCTTCCATACACTATCATATGTGTTTTCTATTCCCTGCCTGAACGTTGGCCCAAACTCATATTCCTATTCCGGCCTCCATACTCATATCCCTTGGAATGTTGTGTATCACTGGCGTGGAATGTTGTGTATCACTACGCACAGTCACACATTTTATGAATTCGCAGCACCATTCTGCTCACAGCAATTCCATCTCCCTTGGCCCTCCGACCCTCCATTGCCTCGATGGTATCGCATTGAATTGTGCTCACTGGAATCGTTGGAATCGCTGCTCTAAGGACACTGCCAACAACTTTGCTCACGAAAGGCGACAGGCTTGAGATCTCTCCAGTTCAACACGAGAGCTAGCATCGTTGGTCATGTTGCCCATATGCGTTGAGAGTGGTATTTGTATACAGTATATACTGCTCATATGGCCCCTCCTCCAAATACATACGCTGTCTCCATATCATAGGTAATAGCGCTCTGAGTTAACACCATACCATTGACGCGCTCGGCCTTTAATACCACCACTAGTACCATACGGCCCATCCATAAATCCGCTCTCCGCCATATCATATAAGTAACGTTGTCCATATGCATTTGATGTCTCATGTGATTTTAATATATAACCTACCCCATATACACCCTCCCCCAAATAACACCTCCCTCAAATATACCTCTGCCATATATATATCATAATTAGATTTTTACCATTAGGAGTAAAATTTTGCAGCAAAAGTATTTTTTTTATAGTACATAGATTTTACAATGCATTCATTGATATCTATTGTGGGAGTGGTTCTCACCGGGAAGGAGAATTATCCAGAATGGTCGCGGAAGATCAAACACACTCTCATTTTTAATGATCTATGGAAAGGAGTTTGTGTTGGAGAAGGAGAGAATGAACCAAAAAAGTCTACCTCAGACAAGGAATTCGCCATTTGGGAAAACAAGAACAGCAATGCCTATGCCTTGATTGTAGCATCTGTAAATGAAGAGGTGAGTCACCATATTTCACCATTTTCGAATGCTTTTGAAGCCTTACAAAAATTGAAGAAACTCTATGACTCATACTCTGTGCTTGAAGTTGTTCAACTGATAATTAAATTGTTCAGCCTTGAATTACAAAATGATGATCGTCTTGCTCTTGCATCAGAAGTAAAATCTATTGTGCATGATATCAAAGTTACTAATGTTGAATTAGACATTCCTCTGATAGCTTTTGTCAAGGCACTTTATCCCACTTATTCAAATTATCTCGAGTCATTGCAAGCAAATGGAAACCTCAAAGAAATTACCTTTGACTCCCTTGTGAATAAATTTGTTGAGAGAGAGAAAGCTTTTGGGAAGAAGACAGCTCCTCAGTCTTCTGAAGAGGCTATGTGTCTTGCACATAGAGAGAAGAATCTTGCTCAAGATTCTTCTAAAGGAAGAGGTGGTCGAAGAGGAAGAGGAAGAAGAAATTTCAGAGGCAGGGGGGGCAGACTCTCTCAAGGAGAAAAGTCTGATTTGCATTGCATACGTTGCAATAGAGATGGATCACATGATGCATCCACATGCAAGTTGCCTTGGGACAAAATTGAGCAAGAAAGAAATCAACCCAAAGGTAAAACCAATGACAAAGAGAAAGATAAAGCACCTGAATCTGCTCACTATGTTGTGGCACATTGTAATATTGGAGTAAATGAAGAATTGTTTAATGCTTCACTTGCTTCTTGGAAAAATGATTGGTTGCTTGATTCAGGAGCAACTTTCCACATGACTTTTAGAAGAGATTTTTTTGAAGAATTCATTGGCAATGTTGATGGAGCAGTATACTTTGCAGACAAATCAAAACCCAAGCCATCAGGACTTGGCACAATCACGCTCAAATTGCCTAGTCTTCTAGACTTTCTTCTGCATGATGTCTAATATCTCCCACAGCTGAGGAGAAACTTGTTGTCCTTGGTCCACATCCGCCAGTAAGGACACTCCATTCATATGTTTGATGGCAAGGTTGAGGTGAGAAAAGCATCAGATCACTCACTTGTCATGATGGGGATAGAAGAAGAAAGGCTTCTCAAGCTGCAAGGTACCTCTGCTCGTGCACAAAATTTCTCATACAATTCTCATTATGATGAAGGTACATTTCCATCAAGTCTATTATGGCATGCTAGATTTGGACACTTGAACTATGACAACCTTTGCTTGTTGAAGAAAAATGGTGTTACTGGTTTGCCTACAATTCCTAGAAAACTTAAGCAATGTGATGCTTGCATTCTAGGAAAGCATAGCAGACAGTCTTTTCATGATTCACATTCCAGAGCACATAGAAACTTGAACTCATTCATTCAGATTTATGCGGTCCAATGCCTGTTCCTTTTGCAAATGGAAATAAATATATGATGACATTTATTGATGAATACACCAGTATGTGTTGGGTTCATTTATTGAAGAACAAATCTGATGCTTTTCAAACATTCAAAAACTTTCATACATGGATTGAAAATGATGCACAATCTCATATTGGCTCTATTCGCATTGATAATGGAAAAGATTGTCCTATTCGCCAGCATGGGATCAAGCATCAAACAATTGTGCCTTATAATCCCCAAAAGAACAGAGTAGCTGAAAGAATGAATAGGACAATCTTAAATATGGTACGTTCCATGATGTTTTTCAAGAATGCAAAATTAATGTTTTGGGTTGATGCAGTTCTCTTTGTTGTATATGTAAAGAATAGATGTCCATCTAATGCTATTAGAAACAAGACTCCTTATGAAATGTGGTATGGCCACATTCCTTCGATAAAGCATCCTAGGGCTTTGGTTCCACCTGTTATGCCTTGATACCAAAAGTACATAGAAACAAACTTGGTGCAAGAAACCGTGAGTGTATCTTCTTGGGGTATTCAAATACCTCCAAAGCATAACGTCTTTATGATGAAGTTAATAAGAAGTTTGTTGTATCTAGAGATGTAATCTTCCTTTAATCTTCCAACGCTGACAATGGTTTTGAGCGGCAACTTGATCGCTTGGATAGATTCGGAAATACAAAATCATTTCAAGAATTTGATAATCAGATTCCACATCTTGAAGGGGGGATTCCTATACTACATCAATCTGTGGAATCTTCTTTTGAAGTACTCTCTCCCCCACATGAAACTCCAACCACTGATGATACTTTGAGTGATGTGATTGACAGAATTGGGAGACTCAATCTTGATTCAGTCCCAACTCAATCAACTGAGCAGCCTGGACCATCTCAGAAAGGTCCCCCAAAGTGGCTGACAAAGACACTTGAAAGTTTTCATCCTGATGAGGTTGGAAAGATAGGAACAAGAAATTCAACTACACAAAATGGAGGTGATGTACATGATTCTGATTCACCTATTGATATTGATGTTTCTTATAATTGTGAACTGAATTTGTCTACAGATTTTGAACCAACTTCCTTCAAAGAAGTCGCTTCTCATGATGAATGGAAAGAAGCGATGCAAAAGGAGTATGATGCCTTGATAAAGAATGGCACTTGGAAGCTGGTTGATCTTCCATTGGGAACCAAACCAATTCGTTGCAAGTGAGTCTACAAGAACAAGTATAAAGTTGATGGCTCTCTTGACAAGCACAAAGCCAGGCTTGTGGCAAAAGGTTTTGCACAGAAGGAAGGGGTCGATTATGAGGAGACTTTTGCCCCCACAACAAAATGGGCTACCATCCGGACACTCTTTGCCCTAGCAGCTCACAACGATTGGAAAGTCCATCAAATGGATGTAAAAACTGCTTTCTTAAATGGATATCTAAAAGAGAATGTTTTTATGTCCCAGCCTGAAGGATTTGCTGTGAAAGGACGTAAACATAAAGTATGCAAACTTGTGAAATCCTTGTATGGCCTCAAGCAAACACCACGACCCTGGAATGAAAAGTTAACTGAGCATCTTCTAAAACTCAACTTCAAACATTATGATCTTGATGATGCAACTTTGTTTGTCAAGAAAGTTGAAAAAACAATTGTATATCTTGTGGTATACGTAGATGATCTTTTGATGATAGGGAACAATGAGAGCCACATTGCATCCATAAAGAAGGAATTGAGGAAAGGTTTTGAAATCACTGATTTGGGCTATGTCCATTACTATCTTGATATTGAAGTAACTCAACATCCGAAGTCTATATACCTTTCTCAAAAGAAGTACATGGAAGATCTGTTGAACAGGTTTGGCATGGCTGAGTGCAATCCTCTAACTACTCCAATGGAACAAAACTTAAAGCTCACATCCATTGAAGGAAAAGAATTTGAGGATGCAACAAAGTATAGACAGCTTGTAGGAAGTCTCAACTACCTGACTACTACCAGACCAGACATTTCATTTGTTGTTGGAATCCTCTCCAAGTTTATGCAAAAGCCTTGTGAGGGACATTGGTCTGCTGCAAAAAGAGTTCTAAAGTACTTGAAGGGAACTCAAGACTTTGGACTCAAGTATACACAGGTGGGCAACTTCAGCTTGATTGGATACTCTGATTCAGACTTTGATGGAGACAAAGAAACTAGGGTATCTACTTCTGGTTATGCTATGAGTCTTGGATCAGGAGCTGTCTCCTAGAGATCACGCAAACAATCAGTTCCAGCAGATTCCACAACAGAGGCAGAATATGTGGCAGTAGCTGAGGCAACAAAAGAAATTGTGTGGCTCAGGAAAATTTTGGAAGATTTGCAGGTAAAACAAGTACATTCAACTCCACTCATGATTGACAACACCTCTGCAATAAAGTTGGCCAAGAACCCAAAGTTCCATGATTGAACGAAGCACATCAATACAAAATACCATCTGATTCGACATCATGTTGAGGCCAAGACAATCCATCTACGCCATTGTTCCACTAATGAGCAGATTGCAGACATCTTCACCAAAGCGCTTGGAAGAGAAAAGCTTGAAAGATTCAGAACGATGCTTGGACTCACCAACATCCCTTCAAATTAAGGGGGGGAATGTTGACACCTAATCATGGGGATTGGGTGAACATTGTAAATAATGTAAATAATAAATAATGGAAAAAGAAGGGTCATCCGGAGGTGAAACCCAAGAGTCACTCCCTCATGTATATAACCATGAACAATCTAAATGAATAAACACAGTTGATTTGAGGAGTTACCTCCTAGCCTGACAGTGTGTGAGCAAGAACATTTAAATGACAAACATAAATGACAAGCAATGTTGCACCATCGCTTATATTGGGCCCTCATCATTTGTATCATTTTTTTCTTCTATCTCAAATCCTTTAGGGACATCAATCAACACCACCCAATTTTGACAAAAGTATCTAATCCAAGCTTTAAAATATGGTACGAAAACCTTAGCATGCCTAATCAATGACTTTGGTTTGAGTGAAGAGTACATTTTTGCTAAGGACACAATAAAGTAATCTAACAAGAAATATCACTAACACCAAGGTACATAAAGGGCTTGGTGCTCTTGATTAAATGCCAATTCTATACCCTCATATATGATAAAATCTAATGTAAATGCTACAATCCTACCAATCCTTAAAATTGTTAAGTCTATTGAACTTTGAATGGGATATGAAATTTTACTTTCTCCCTATGATGTTAGATGAGGTTGGAGCCACTCTCAACTTCTTGAAAAAATTAAGGTAATGTTAAAAGTTTAAGTAAAAGGATGAAAAGGAAAGATAAAGGGAAACACATTTCAGTCGCATATCATCGCTTCGATACGAAAATGCAGCTAATACACCTAGGGGGGCAAGTTCCCTGCAACATAAGCAAGAATTATCTTGTGCTGCCTTTGGGAACGGGGGCGTGAGTTTCTGGTACGACTAGAGAACACCCCCAAATTTTCCAAGGAACAACAAGTTAGGGATGGCAATAATATATATATATATATATATATATATATATATATAATTTTAAATTCACCATGTGCATATAAATAAATCATAAATAATAAATACATCATTACAATGAAAGTATAAATATTGAACTAGCTAAGACATCTGAAATTCATAATTACAAAACCAAATACATAATCTCAAATCTAAAATTCAAGTTGAAGTTTTTAGTTGAAGGATGATGAGTTAAGAGCAGTGTTGAGCAAGTGAACTATTCTCCTAGTGTGACACATGGTAGTTAGTTGGAGGGTATCCATCTATATGACGGTCCAAATGGCCTAGCACTAAAACACTAACTCTTGCTAGTTTGACCTTTCAAAGACCTAATTTGTCTTGTCATAAATGTCAAACCAAAAACCTAGGTTGAATTACTAAAGCTAGTTGTCTTGCTTGATATTTTTGGTCAATTCCAAAATCAGATTCAGTTTTACTATTCTTGGTTGACATTCTTGCATGTAAACTAATTGGCCTTATTATCCCAGTCGACAAGCATGCTAATTTGTCGAAATCAAACCTTGGCTCAAATTCCTAATATTGTCAATCTCAACACCTAAATTGACCTTCCCTATTGTAAGGTTTGTCAAATAAAATCCAAGTTTGACTGGTCAACCACATTAGGTATTTTCCTAATCCTGTGAAAACAAAAACGGCCTTTCTTACAGTCGCTGCTACTAATATGGCCAAGTTAAACAAATTCAACTTCCTTGGCATAGTTAGCAAAGTTTTGAAGTGTGTTAGAGCCTTAAACATAGTGTGGTTTCTTTACATCAATCTGACATGTATTAGTCTTGAATCCTAGTTTATTATTCTTGGACAAAGTAAATGCAAAGAACAGTTTTGGAAACATCGATCTTAAGAGAAAATGTGCTAAAATGAGTCATTGTTGGCAGCCTTTACTTCACACAAGAGGTTGTATTCACAAATAAGCATCCATACAACCTTCACTATTTGAGGGAAAAAATATGTGGCTGCTAGGACAGCACACAACAAAGCAACAACCCAATAATTCCTTGCAAACAGTGCTAAACACAGTTCAACAACTTGCTTGTAGGATAGGAGTGGGTTTAGAAACTTGTTAAATGTGCCACACAAGAACATACTTAAAGACAATGTACTTCACTTTCAGCACAAAACTAGAAGGTTTTCATCAACAATAACTATGTCCCTGATTCATGCCACATGAAGTAAAGGTTGGCAAACTTCTTAATTATTTCTAAATGGATGTCGTTTTTAAGCAACAGTAATTATAGGCTGAAGTCCAACACTGAGGGTTATTTCTTTAGACAGTTAAGTGACAGAGAGAGGAGAAAATAAATGCCAACACTGAACAAGAGTAATTTTAGCATTTATCTTTGGAAGTTAGCATATACAACGACCTTTTTCACACTAAAATCTCATCCAAAACAGCAAGAAACGCCATCCAAAAAAGAAAAGTATACCCATTCAAAATCAGGTCAGACATGTCAAGTTTTCCTCAGGCACAATGGAACAACGCCTGAAAAGTCCCCAAAATCTACTCGGGACAAATTGGGAACAGCTTGGAAGTCCCCAAGTCCCTGATTCCCTAGTGTTAAGAAATCTAGGGCATAGCAATTAGGTGATTTCTCTTCTAATGATAATTGTTTGTGAATGCTTTTTACTTCTTTAGATTAGGATCTTCTCTTTACTTAGATTATTATAGAGTTCTTCTTCATCAAACAACTACCAATGCATAATTTTCTTCTAATGATAATTGTTTGTGAATGCTTTTTACTTCTTTAGATTAGGATCTTCTCTTTACTTAGATTATTATAGTGTTCTTCTTCATCAAACAACTACCAATGCATAAACAATAAAGAGACAAGAGACACAGAATATAGGCAATCAGCCAGGGCCAAAACCTCTCCAACTTGAGAGGAAAACCCAAACGAATTCTTCTTCTTATAGAGACTTCAATTGATGAATACCAAGACCAAGACCCTTGACACAACCTCTCCAAGACCAAGTCACAAACCCTTCTTTACTGCTTCTTCTTGACCAAGTCAACACTAGTCAAACTGATTTCTAGCACTACTAATTTCGGCCTTCTTCCACAGACCTGCAACTCTCGGCCTATCTGTACCCTTGCAATTCACACGTGTGAGTTGATTTGGAGTGGTTTGGAGATGCCTTCCTTCTTCGCTTGACTAGGAGTCTTATCCTTGTGACCTCGGCTAGTAAGTATGCTGATATAGAGACCTTCTTCTTGGCTTCTTCGCTAGCTGACGAAACACTATTGCAAAACCCTAATAACCGTCACACGTGCGAGGAAAAGTGACCAAGAATAGTGCCAAAATACTTCGGATTCTCTTCTTTCTTCTTGCGTTTGATGAGAACCTTTTATATCTTCCTTTCTCGCACTTCCTCATGTATTTTAGATGCATGATCGAATTTTGTCTCTAGGATGAAGGTCGAGCTTCATATTAATAGTGGTTTTCCCACGTAAATTAGTCGACTTGACTTGGAGACTAGGCCGACATGCCTTTTGAGAATCATCTTATTCTCTTTTTGTAAGCCAACTTCAAGGGATGTTTGTGACAAGGTCTTGGAGGGCTTATGACAAATAAATTCTCTTTTACAATGTGTAACATACCCAAATGAGTCTTTCATCTTTGACATTAACTCTACAAAATTTTATGACATGATGACTAATCCTAAAGGCGCACAATGGGAGCCTTAACTAAAATAAAATTCCTTGCTCATGAAACCCATGAGACGAGCATTACAAAAATAATTTTATTTTCTTCTTTACATCAATTACATAAAATCATGATTACACATGTCATTATGAAGACCGAACCGAGTTACACTTTTCAACACCCGGAACGTTGTAATGTCGGGTGTGAGGGATTTTTTGGCAGGGACAAGTCCCAATGCAACATAGGAAATAAACAAAGCTACTCTACTCATTACATCACAACTCCAAAAATGTCATTTATTGGCTCATAGGCTCAACTTCATTGCATATACTCTCAAGGACTTCATGCTCCAAACCCTTTCAACTTCTATTCTTCTTACAAAGTTGATTCATCTCCACAATCAAACCCATGATTCCTAAGAACTCTCTAAACCCTCAACAAAACTTGAACATAAGCTCTTCTTCTCTAGTCTCCTTTGTTAAGAGATATGTCTCTCTTTTCCAAATCCCTTTGTAATCCCCTTCTCATCTACTTGGATTGTCTTCCTCCCTTGAGCTATCTTAAGATACCAATTGTTGAGCTACTCAAAGTTGCCCACAAGTAAATTCATATGCCCCTTTTGTAGACTCTAGACCTCCTAGAATTCTACTAATCAAAGTTGAACATGTCAACTAGGTCCACATCATCATTAGATACTTGACCATGTTATTTGGTTGTCTTTTCCCTTTGTTGAATGCTAGGGACTTGTCACCCTTCATGTTAGCAGGGGTACATACAGAGTTTTGAAGCATATTTCACCACCATTGTAAGACCGAGGTCATAAGTCAAAAGCCTTGTAACAACCATGTGAGGCCTTGTATTTACTATTAGGTGCCCTAGACCTTTTGTTTGGTGTGACCATGGTCGATCCCTTTGGGTTCATCTTTGGCTCCTTTCGTCTTGGATAGAATTGGAGGGCCCTCGATGGGATTATATGAAGACTCGTGGTTTTAGAGGAACCTGTTTTTGTAGGGGTCATCACCAAACTATGGGCTAATCCAGCCTATGTCAAAGTGCACCTATGTCATACCATATGGTTATGTGTCTATAGAGCCAGTTCGTGCAATATCCCTCAGACAGTTCTCCTACATGGCAATCTCACACAAAGAACAATTCACATTTCGTAACTCAATTGGTCCCAAAATGTCAAAATGTCAACTTGGTCTCATTTTGTTCAGCTTGATGAGAGGATGACATGCCACACAAAAAAATTTCAATCAAAGAAGACATTGGCAAGTTACAACTGGTCAAAGGTGGTCAAACAAGTATTATAGGTTTCTACATGGCAAAATAGGGTCAGCATTGGAAAATTTGAAGCATGCATCACATAAAAAATAGTCTACATAAGAAGAAGAACAAAACCCAAGTCTCAAAATCCTCAAATTCCTCGAGGCATTAGAGAACCAAAACAAGGGCATGATGACATGGACAAATCAGTGATGATGTGGCTAAAACAGTGCGAAACACGCATGTAAAAGAATATCGAATGAATTAATTCACAAAGAGCAAACAGCTCAATGATAATACAAAGATATTTACAATAATAGAAACATCAGGTTTCTATGTACAAACAGTTTCATCTAAGAAACTGCTAAAAGAATAAAAATAGCAACAGCTAGAAGACTGAGCATTAAATACTAAATAGACATATTATAATACCCTCCCTTAATGCTCAATCTATTTACAACACCAATAGACCCTCTGAATTTTACAAATTTATCAGGACCAAGAGGCTTGGTGAAAATGTCGGCGGTCTGCTCTGTTGTGGGAACATATTGCAACTGAACTGAGCCGTCTTCAACAAGCTGGCGAATGTAGTGGCAATGAGTTTCCACATGCTTTGTTCGTTCATGAAAGACTGGATTCTTGGCAAGTTTGAGCACTCCCTGATTATCACAAAACAAAGGAGTAGGCCCTGTCTGAGAAACATGCATATCTGCAAGCATACGTCGAAGCCAAACTGCCTCACAGGATGCCTTAACTGCTCCTCGATACTCTGCTTCTGTTGAGGAGAGAGCCACTGCCTGTTGCTTCTTACTAGTCCAAGTAACAGCACTGGATCCTAGACTAAACACATACCCTGCTGTAGATTTACGGTCATCAACCGAACCGGCCCAGTCAGAATCAGTGTAACCACTGAGTATAGGATTGGAACTTCGAGTGTATAGGAGACCATAATCAGAAGTGCCACGCACATATCGTAGCACACGCTTTGCTGCTATCCAATGATCAGCTTTAGGAGCTGACATGAAGCGGGAAATATAGCTTACTGCAAAACTGATGTCAGGTCTGGTAGCAGTAAGATAGATGAGACTGCCCACTAATTGCCGGAATAAGGTTTCATCCACAAGGGGAGAGGATGACTGTGCTGAAAGTTTGAGCCCTGGTTCCATAGGAGTCGTGGCCGGTTTGCAATCCTGCATTCTGAACCTGTCCACAAGATTTTTGGCATACTTGGACTGAGATAGAAAGATCTGATTTTCAGTCTGCCAAACTTCACCCCCAGACAGTAATGAAGAAGTCCCAAGTCTGTCATCTCAAAAGTTCTGCATAAATCTTGTTTGATCCCATGGATCAAATGTACAGAGCTGCCAGTAATGATAAGGTCATCCACATAGACAACCACAAACAAGATATCATCACCAGTATGCTTGATATACAGGTTTGCATCAGATGGGCTCCGCTGAAAACCCTGATCTGTCAGGTACTGGTCAATTTTCATGTACCAAGCCCGAGGAGCTTGTTTCAATCCATAGATTGCTTTAGCTAACCGACACACTTTCTGTTCTTGACCAGCAACCTTAAATCCTGGAGGCTGCGTCATGTAGACTTCTTCTTGGAGATCACCATTTAGGAAAGCACTCTTTACATCCATCTGATGAACTTTCCAATTGAACTGAGCTGCTAGGGCAAGCACAAGCCTTATGGTACTCATCTTGGCTGTAGGAGCAAAAGTCTCCTCATAGTCGATGCCTTCCTTCTGTGAGAACCCCCGAGCCACAAGACGAGCTTTATACTTGTCTATGGTTCCATCAGCTTTGTATTTCACTTTATACACCCATTTGCAGCCTATGGGTTTTTTTTCTGCAGGAAGATCAGAAAGTGTCCATGTATGATTCTTCTGAAGACTCTGGAATTCGGCTTCCATAGCCTGTTCCCACTCAGATGTACCTTTAGCCTCTGAATATGTTTGAGGCTCAAAAATACTGTGTAGGTTAGCCATAAGAGCAAAATTGACTGTAGACTGTTGTCTGTTCTTATGTCTAGAAGTTCTACCTTCAAGGAGCTCATCATCCCGGAGATCACCAATGGTTTTAGCCCACCATTTTGGCCGAAGAGTAGAAGAACCAATATCAGGAGTAGAGGAACGAATATCAGGAGAAGGTGGAGAAGACTCAAGAGCAATAGGAGCCGCAAGAGGAGGGTTATTTTCTGGAGGAAGCTCAGATAGAGTATTATCAAGTACTGATGCTACATCATCCCTCCCATCAGGTGGACCGACCGGAAGAAGAACACTGTGAGGCTGATCCTCAGAACACTGCTTAGAAGAAGAAGACTGAAAGAATCCTCTGTCCTCATCAAAAACTACATCCCGACTGAAGCTAAGACGACCAGTGGCTATATCTATCAGCCTATAGGCCTTGTGATGATCACTGTACCCTGTCATCATGAGTTTCTGGCTTTTGGAATCCAACTTAGAGCGCTTAGCAGCTGGAATCCAAACATATGCAACTGAGCCAAACACTTTGAGGTGACTGATCTTAGGCTTACGGCCGGACCAAACCTCTTCAGGAGTCTTCCCTGTCACAGCCTGAGTGGGTGATCGGTTAAGAAGGTAAACAGCAGTAAATACTGCTTCAGCCCAGAATCTGTTTGGAACACTCATGTGTTGTAACATGGAACGAGCCATTTCAACAACCGTGCGGTTGCGGCGCTCGACAACACTGTTTTGCTGAGGAGTGTAGGGTGTGGTTAACTGATGTTTGATGCCATGAATATCACAGAAATTGGCAAAAGCTGAAGAACAAAATTCCCCCCCATTGTCGGTCCTAAGAGTCATGATGTTACAGCCAGACTCTTTTTCAACTAAGGTTTTAAACTTCTAAAAGGTACTAAGTGCATCAGATTTATTTTTTAGAAAATACACCCACATCTTTCTACTGAAATCATCTACAATAAGTAAAAAATATTTGCAAGCAGTGATAGAAGCTGTATTCATAGGACCACAAATATCAGCATGAAGTAACTGGAGTACCTTAGATGCACGCCAAGATTCTCCATTCTTGAATGACGACCGATGTTGCTTTCCCGCTTGACAGGCGCCGCATACCCCCAACTGCTGAGTCTGAATATCAGGTAATCCTGACACAAGTCCCTCCCGGGAGAGCTGAGAGAGATACTGCATATTTAGATGCCCATATCGCTGATGCCAAAGAGTATTGATGGGAGAGACACGTGCTGCTAGAGCCACTTCTGGAGAGTCATCGGTGTCAAGTAGCCTGTATAGACCATGGTCCTCTAGGCCAACAACAACGGTTAGACTAGTCTCCCTGTCAATAATGGAGCACTTGTGTGCACTGAACACAACATCAAGCTGAGGAGAATTCCTCATAATCTCGCTGACAGATAGCAGATTAATTTCCATACCAGGAACATAGTATACATTCAGAAATATGAGTGTGCGCCCACCAGACTGAATTTGAATTGTACCTCTGCCAGCTACTGTGTACTTTTCACCTCCGCCAAATACCACGGAATCACTGAAAGGTGAGAAGTCAATAAACCAGTCACGCCTGTGAGAGAAATGGCGTGATGCACCAGAATCAATGTACCATGCAGAAGAAGGAACATGATCTGAAGACTTTTTAGCCATAAAGGCATAAAAGGCTTGATTTCCTTCTAACATTAGATTGGTGAGCGTGGCCATTTTTCCAAAGTCAATACAAAAGTCTGACACACAAAAAAAATGTAGCTGCCTGCTTAAAAAAATTCCTTTCAAGATGACTGTACCAAACCTTAACACATTCTGTTGTGAAAGAAATAGGCTTGCACACAAAAGATTACTCAGATCTGTATCAGTGTACCAGATCAAAAAAAAACACTAGACCAAAAGAAAAAATAACTCAGATCTGATCACGCCACTTTACAGATAACTGTGATGTTGTTTTGATCAAAACACCAGATCAAAACCAGATGATAACTGTGATGCTGTTTTGATCCCACTTCAAAAACTAACTGTGATGCTATTCTGGTCCCACCGCTTCAAATAAAATCACAATAAATTTTAATCCAATTGCTAAGAAAACACGTGAATCTGGAAAATACCTTTACGTGAAAATGTCAGATATTTTCAATGTCGTCACTATAATCTGGAAAATCCCGTCGCGTGATACAAGCTGGGCTTAAATCACTGGAAGATCTCGATCTGTGGAATACACAAGCCAAAATACGTGAGCCAAAATGATGACGCAAACACTTCAGTCTTCGGTTTCCGCTACCGCTTCCGATTCTGAGTTAGGCTCACCGCTTCCGCTTAGCACTTTGATTCCCGTAACTGTAACTGCGATTCCCGTAACTGTAACTGTAACTGGGACGGCCGCTTACTGTAACTCCGATTCCCGTAACTGTAACTGCGATTCCCGTAACTGTAACTGTAACCGCTTCCGATTACTGTAACTGCGATTCCCGTGTGGTGAAGACTGTGGAGACAGTCAATAGATTGACATTACCATAACTTGCTATGTTTTGGGCGTGCAATTCCCGTGTGGCGAAGACCGAGTGGGCGTCGGCGTGTAGACTGTGTTGCCACGTTCCCGTGTGGCAAAACCCGTGACTGTGTTGTTCACGTTCCCGTGTTGCAGAGATATGTTATTTCCACGCCAATACAACAAATGCAAACTACCGCAGAGAATTTCGATCGATCAAGTTCGATCTATCAAAACATATATTCTACCGAGATATGAACCACAAATGATTGCCGAAGCTCTGCAGAAGATTCGTAAGCGGGATATACTGATGACCAAAGAAATTCAAAAATGCTATTATCAGAAATCTCGATATCCGGAGATTGGTCAATATCCGGAGATTGGCCGACGAGTTCCCGAAAAAAACTTTGTCGATAATTTTTAATAAATCGAGAGCCGACTGTGCCAGAGATTTCGGCCGGAAAAAGCAGTCCCTCTAGAAAGACAGCTTGACAGCACCTGTAGGGTTTGTTCAAAGCCCGTGGATCGAAAAGAAGACCCGAATCAGCGAAGCGGGTGCCGCTGAGATCAGAAAATAAATAAGCCGATAGAAATTGAATGTTTAGATTCAGCGCATCAGAAAGTCGGGTTCTTTCAGCAATAAGAAAGCTCGGTCCCTTTCACCAACGACTTGGCCAACAAACACAAATGATAGTTTCTTCAATTTCTAATTCCTCAGAAATGATAATACAGGAGAAGAATCCATTTCTGTATCGAGATAGACGACTGTAAGCTTTTATCACAGTGAGCAAAGCCGAGGCTAAGACTCAGTGAAGGCTACCTGGCTTACAGAGGGCTCGACCTTAGAAAGAACTCAAGAGATTAGGATACGAAGAGGATAGCTGATCAAGAAATCTACAGACCCTGAGAGCAGTTTCGAAATGAACTACTGAATTTTTCAAACTATGAAAAATTATTTCGAAAAAAAAAAATCCCTGTGCTCTGATACCATAAAACAGTGCGAAACACGCATGTAAAAGAATATCGAATGAATTAATTCACAAAGAGAAAACAGCTCAATGATAATACAAAGATATTTACAATAATAGAAACATCAGGTTTCTATGTACAAACAGTTTCATCTAAGAAACTGCTAAAAGAATAAAAATAGCAACAGCTAAAAGACTGAGCATTAAATACTAAATAGACATATTCTAATAGTGGCAACGCTAAGCAGGATATGGAAAATAGAAGGCATACCCCAATCAGATTAGGGCAGCTTTCAGCACACCCATGTGTTAGGATGGTCAAAATCACAAAGGTATTGAAGATCTAGAGCATAGGTTGCCAAGTCGAGTTTACTAAAGATTCAACTAGCCATTTGAAGGGTCAAATTGGCCGTTGGAGGTATCTTCGAATGGAAAGTTATGAAGTCAAAGGAACATTCCAAGGACCACATTGAATTCTCTCCCAACCAAAGTCAAATCACTATGGACCAAGTTGGATGACTGGCAAAAGAAGAATTTTCTAGAGGAAGAGTGCAATTAGTCATTCGTTAGTTGTTAGATTTTTATAAAATGCTAGCCTCCCCTCTAGCAATGTTGTTGTTGTCATGTGAGATTAGTGCCATTAATAAAGAACTTCATTTACAAACCAATGTAATATCTTTGCATTATTGGGTTCGTTCTTACTATCTTTTGTTTTCTTGATTGTGGTATTCATTTTCATCTAATATTTTTTCCAACTAGTAATATCACACAAATTGAGGGGCTAGATAGCCACGTGGAGGGGGGAAACTAGGGGAAAAACCTGTGTTTTTTCTTTCTTTTTTCTTCTTTTTATTTCAAGTGGATGATTGCAATGAGGGTTAAACTATTCCAACAAGGACCACCTTCAAGCGGGAAGGGAATTTGTACTTCATCACACACTCAAACCGAAGACCAAAGAATGCCACTAGGGGTTGCTCTTAGTTGGTTTTGAACATTGGAAAAATATTAAGCCACAAGTGGAGGTGATTTCTCTTGCAAACCAATACCACTTCCCTGATAATGTAAAAAATCAACTTTATAAGGAGTGTGTTTCACAACCTAGCTCTGCAATTTTGGTACAAACTAAAAATTGAAACAACCACTTTATTTACAAAACTCAAAAACTTTTGTCTTTTTATTTCTATTTTAGTATAGGAAATTTACTTGTTGATTTTCATATTTATAACATAAACAACAAAATTGTTTACCTTGGGATACTAAATATAAAGCCACATCTAAGCCAAGGGTTGATACATTGAGTTGGAATTATTATTGGATGCCTTCAGATCTTTGTATCAAGTGATTTTATTGCATATCTATGCATTTTATTGGTTGTTTGTGAAGAAATCTGCACCATTCTTCAAGTTTCTCTGCTCATACCAAATGAGTTATTCATTTAGAACTTTGTACATAGACTCTAATTTGAATTCATATTATTGATTTATAGATTTAGAGTCAAAAACACACATATTTCCAAATGTTATTAGAGTGAACTTAATTCTGGAATTTTTTTAGCATATCACCTACTGAGAATTGATCTTAAGAACACAGAAATACAATTTCAAGCTTGCTGAAAATTGATTTTTGTTGTTGTTCATAAGCTTGGAAGTGATCTTTTAAGGTCTATCTAACACCTTCCAACTTCTCCAACCCTGGATCATTGATCTAGGACCCTAGATCATTGATCTAGGAGTGCTTTGGCACTCATTGGGTGGTTTGCTTGAGTGAAACAGGTTGTTATGCCTGCAATTTTCTGTAAATTTAGCAATCTGCAATTATAGGATAGCAAGCTGATTTGCTCTGTAACCCCTCTAACAAACAACCCAAACTTGGAAATAACTCCAAAAATGGTTAGTATATTCTACATCAAACTTGAGTACTCACATGCCATATCTGGTAGCATCCCACTGTTTTTAGTTTTTTGCTGCATACTTACGTATAGAAATCAGCAAGACAGACCTCATAATTAAATCCACCTCTTATTGACCCCATTTAAGGCACTGGTCTTATTTGGAATTGGTTGAGGTATTGAGTGAAAATCTTCCCTCAGCCTTTCAAGAGGAAATTGGGCCTATAAAGTGGGGGTTTGGGTCAAGGTGACAATGGGCGCCAACCCCTGTGTGCCCACCCTAGCAGGATCGAATAAATAATAGGACTTGTTACCCACCAAAATGGGTAACCCCATAGGAAAAAATGTTTCTCCTATTCTTGATAGCCAGTCGGTCAACCACATAGCTAGCAACCCTTGACAGCCACCACTAGTTGATGATATGCCATTATATCTTCGCCACTTGCATCAGCCATATGCTTCTCACCCATCTAGCATGAGCACATGGACGAAGGTGGGCTTCCTCTCAAAAGATACTTTAATCATTTTGCAATCGGGTGCTTATGCATGTTCGTTTTTCGGCATTTGACATCAAGTATGGAGTGATCTTGAAGGAGAATGGGTTTTGACTGCGATCTTGTTCTCTCACCTTAAATGGGGGGTTAATCTTCGATCCTAGTCCAGTGGGACCTCCCCTAATGGCCCAATGGGTATAGGAGGGGCACTACTTGGGAAACCCTGATTGAGATAATGTAGTTCCATATATCCCTATGTCATACTTAACACTTTCCATCATACATTACAAACCCATTATCTCACCTCCATTCTAACCATTGGTTCTTTGGGATTTGGCACCCATATGTCCACATACCTGGGTAGGGCCTAAAAACTTTGCCCTAGGAGGTTGATGCAGCTAAAAGAAACAGAAAGAGCATATCATGGCCACAACAAAATTAAAAGAAAGAATATCAAAATGCAAAAGATGGCCTAAGACATATGAATTAGCACGTGGACAGAAGCCTAGCATGAGCTTTGCCTCACTCATTATGACCATCAACCGATTCCGGAGCACATGTTGCTCCATTACATCATAAGAAGGAACCCTTGCATGTCCCAACCCCAATGAGCGATAAATTGTCTCATCATTAAGGGGTGATACAACTACCACATCATTCAAAACAAACTCTAACCCTTGAGCTATGAGCAATAACACAAAGAAAAATCAAAAAAAGGTAAAAGGGGCACAAGAGGGGTGGAAAAACAAAGGCCAAGTTGGTAACTCATGCATCCACGAATGCTCCCTCCTCACATCTATACACTTAGGGTGTGGATAACCCCATCAGTGAATCTCTTTGATCACAGAACTTGGCCATGATGCCTTATCCCCTCCACTACCAACATTATTATTCACTAAAACCTATCAATTGAAGAGTAGACTGAAGAAATGTTACTCCCCCTTAGGGGTTGGAAACAGCTAATAAGGTTGTCCTTTAACCACTCCTACGGAGGAAACACTACTGCGAGTTTAAGGCCCTAATTTTGGAAGGGGATCCTAAAATGAAGTATTAAATAGCCCGAGACACTCAAACTTGGTTCACTTAGATGCAATAATTATTTTTATCCCCAATGATTGGTTGTTTTCACTAGAATCTATGTTGTGACTGTAAGGTGGCTCAGCGGCCCATGTCTTGGGCACCTTAATCACAGGTACCCAACCCATTAGAGAAGCATATTGGCATAAACAGGTGAAGCTTTGAGACTTTTGGGCCTCATAGCAGTAGCAACTTATCACATGTTTTGGGGCTCCCCCTAAAAGAAACAGAAAGAGCATATCATAGCCACAACAAAATTAAAAGAAAGAATATCAAAATGCAAAATATGGCTTGGGATATACGAATTAGCACGTGGACAGAAGCTTAGCATGAGCTTTGCCTCACTCATTATGGCCATCAACCGATTCCGGAGCACATGTTGCTCAATTACATCATAAGAAGGAACCCTTGCATGTCCCAACCCCAATGACCGATAAATTGTCTCATCATTAAGGGGTGATACAACTACCACATCATTCAAAGCAAACTCTAACCCTTGAGCTATGAGCAATAACACAAAGAAAAATCAAGAAAACGTAAAGGGGCACAAGAGGGGTGGCAAAACAAAGGCCGAGTTGGTATCTCATGCATCCACGAATGCTCCATCCTCACATCTATACACTCAAAGTGTGGATAACCCCATCAGCGAGTCCCTTTGATCACAGAACTTGGCCATGACGCCTTATCCCCTCCACTACCAACATTATTATTCACTAAAACCTATCAATTGAAGGGTAGACTGAAGAAATGTTACTCCTCCTTAGGGGTTGGAAACACCTAATAAGGTTGTCCTTTAACCACTCCTACCTAGGGAGGGAACACTATTGCGAGTTTAAGGCCCTGATTTTGGAAGGGGATCCTTAAATGAAGTATTAAATAGCCCGAGACACTCAAACTTGGTTCAATTAGATGCAACAATTATTTTTATCCCCAATGATTGGTTGCTTTCACTAGAATCTGTGTTGTGACTGTAAGGTGGCTCAGCGGCACATGTCTTGGGCACCTTAATCACAGGTACCCAACCCATTAGAGAAGCATATTGGCACAAATAGGTGAAGCTTTGAGACTTTTGGGCCTCATAGCAGCAGCAACCTATCACGCATGTTTTGGGGCTCCCCCTAAAAGAAACAGAAAGAGCATATCATAGCCACAACAAAATTAAAAGAAAGAATATCAAAATGCAGAAGATGGCCTGGGAGATACGAATTGGCACGTGGACAGAAGCTTAGCATGAGCTTTGCCTCACTCATTATGGCCATCAACCGATTCCGGAGCACATGTTGCTCGATTACATCATAAGAAGGAACCCTTGCATGTCCCAACCCCAATGAGCGATAAATTGTCTCATCATTAAGGGGTGATACAACTACCACATCATTCAAAGCAAACTCTAACCCTTGAGCTATGAGCAATAACACAAAGAAAAATCAAGAAAAGGTAAAAGGGGCACAAGAGGGGTGGAAAAACAAAGGCCAAGTTGGTAACTCATGCATCCACGAATGCTCCATCCTCACATCTATACACTCAGGGTGTGGATAACCCCATCAGTGAATCCCTTTGATCACAAAACTTGGCCATGACGCCTTATCCCCTCCACTACCAACATTATTATTCACTAAAACCTATCAATTGATGGGTAGAGTGAAGAAATGTTACTCCCCCTTGGGGGTTGGAAACACCTAATAAGGTTGTCCTTTAACCACTCCTACCTAGGGAGGAAACACTATTGCAAGTTTAAGGCCCTGATTTTGGAAGGGGATCCTTAAATGAAGTATTAAATAGCCCATGACACTCAAGCTTGGTTCACTTAGATGCAATAATTATTTTTATCCCCAATGATTGGTTGCTTTCACTAGAGTCTGTGTTGTGATTGTAAGGTGGCTCAGCGGCGCATGCCTTGGGCACCCTAATCATAGGTACCCAACCCATTAGAGAAGCATATTGGCACAAACAAGTGAAGCTTTGAGACTCTTGGGCCTCATAGCAGCAACAACTTATCACAAATGTTTTGGGGCTCCCCGTGCACCCAGGACATTGTACCACTTTACGTTGGATTTGATGATTCTTTAGGATGACACACCTAGACCCAACATGCCCCCAGGTCGGCCTTAGCACCAAGTGATGGATGGCAATTAATTCATGGCCCAAATGAAGATGGTCTCACCTTCAAAAACTAGGGAGGGATAGTTGCACCTAGAAATCCCTCAACGATGGAGCAGAGATGGACACATTGAGCAGTTAGAGACCAATAGAGACCACTTTGTGGTGCCCCAACTGGATCTTGGGACCACAGAGAGCCATTAAGGTGCCTTTGAGGCCAACCCTCAAATCTTGATTTTTACATGATTCTACTTCACATTTGGCACTCATAGCACTTGGACATGGCATTTGGAGATATTTCATGCATGACATCAGCCCTAGAAGCCTAGCAACTCACACGTGTGGGCCTATTTAGGCATTTATGATTGAAACTAGTGGGTTCGCTTGAAACCCAAGCATATGTTGTCAAAAAACTTGTTTTTAGGGGCTTATTAGGCTAATTAGATGTCATCCTCCTCATATAAATAGAGGAGAGGATCATTCATTCTAATCATCATCACTTGTGACTATTTCAGCCCTCTTAGGAGATTTCAGCCTCTTTGTATCTTGGAGAAGATGTGATCTATGGAGTACTTTGTCTATTGGAGCTATTTTCTTAGCATTGGAGAAGTTATCTTGGATCAATAGTGGATTATACATGCATTTCATCTTGTAAGTGTACCTTGTTATTGATGAATTTTTTTATCTTAGGTCTATTGTATGGAATATATTGGTTATCTAGGGTTTTTCTATTGCACCATTGATTATTGGATATTAATTGTATAGAATCTAGATATCCTCATTGTATGCATTACTCATATATATGGAATGTGGATGGTGATCCCCTTGGTGAACTTTTGTTGTAGCTCTCCCAACTGTCTTTGATCCCTCACAAAGATAATAGCAAGGGTTTTATGCTAGGGCATTAAAACATCCTTACTCTTTTGCAAGAATTAGCTAATCTATAACATCCATAGACTCCATCAACCCAAGGACTAGGCACTGGCCTTGTCAATTTGGTGATCAAACCTTATCTCATCCATAAATTGAATTTCACATTCTCTCTCTCTTAATTTGACCCTCTTAAGGATAAGCAGCCTAACTAGGAGTTGGAGTGAGTTAATTTAGAAGAGTATTTTTTGGCGGTGGAAGGATTCAACATTAAAGTATTACATGATTGCCTCAAAATCAACCTTCTTTGGTGGCTAATATTTCCATTTCGCGACTTGATTCTCTTGCCCTAGCTAATCTTCCCTAAGGGAAACCCTAGGTTGGTTAAGCTTCAACTTGAGGACTTCTTGAAGGTTTCATATGTGGGTTGCTAATATTCATTGTTGGAAACCTTGTCCTTGGCACATTGACCTTAGGATATTCCATTTTGTATGTTATTTCTCAAGCCCTAGGTCTAGCGTGCCCGAATTAGGCCTTTCTAGAGGATGTGTGAATTGCCCTTTTTCATTGGTTGAGCCTTCCTTTAGGAGCCTATTGTGTCACCATGAACCTTTAAGCCTAGAATATCTCTCACAGGTGACCTATATACCGAGAATCCTCCCATTGGTGAAAGTCCATAAACGGCAGGGGGTAGTGGTTGTGATGACAGGGGGCCACACCTCATTGTTGTCACTTAGTCTAGTGCTTGCCTTGTAGAGAACCCCTCTATAAAACTTGCTAGATTTTGCGGCAACTGGACTATTGTTGGAATTCAACAAACTGAAAAACTAAAATGGAAGGATTTTTGAGTGATGCAAGATGGCCCATATGCCATGGATGCCTATATGTCATATCAATTGTTTGAATAGCTATTGTGAAACATTATTTTTGTAATGAAAATACCATCTCAATATATTGTTCTCCATCTCTATTTCAATTATGATAAGGCAAAATGATTGTTTGCTATTAGGAAAAACACTTTCTTAAACCTCAAGGATGATTTTCAACCAAATGAAAAGAGGTTTAGTTAATATGATCTCAAAGAATGTTTGTTTTTTTTAAGAAGTCAACCTAGTGAAAATTTGTTTGAATAGCTATTGTGAAACATTATTTTTGTAATGAAAATACCATCTCAATATATTGTTCTCCATCTCTATTTCAATTATGATCAGGCAAAATGATTGTTTGCTATTAGGAAAAACACTTTCTTAAACCTCAAGGATGATTTTCAACCAAATGAAAAGGGTTTAGTTAATATGATCTCAAAGAATGTTTGTTTTTTTTTTTAAGAAGTCATCCTAGTGAAAATTTATTTCTTGATGAAAATATTATCTCAACAGATGATTCTCCATAGCTATTTACATTGTTATGATGGGGCAAAATAATTGTTTGCTATTAGCTAAAACACATTCTTAGACCTTAAAAGGGGTTTAGTTAATATGATCTCAAAGAATGTTTTTTTTTAAGAAGTCAACCTAGTGAAAATTTGTTTGAATAGCTATTGTGAAACATTATTTTTGTAATGAAAATACCATCTCAATATATTGTTCTCCATCTCTATTTCAATTATGATAAGGCAAAATGATTGTTTGCTATTAGGAAAAACACTTTCTTAAACCTCAAGGATGATTTTCAACCAAATGAAAAGGGGTTTAGTTAATATGATCTCAAAGAATGTTTGTTTTTTTTTAAGAAGTCATCCTAGTGAAAATTTATTTCTTGATGAAAATATTATCTCAATGGATGATTCTCCATAGCTATTTACATTGTTATGATAGGGCAAAATAAATGTTTTCTATTAGCTAGAACACATTCTTAGACCTTAGATTTTCAACCAAATGGAAAGGGGTTCATTACAAAGAAACAATGCATGATGATCAGAGGAGTGGTTTATGAACCATGATATACTGAATTCGTTAAATTTACTAGAAACTTGCTGCATTATCTATCACACAATATTAAGCTAGGATAAATATAACATGTCAATGGCCTCAATCTAGCTAAGGCTTTTTTAAATGGAGAATTGGTTCAATTCATCTTGACCTCCTTGCCTTTATCATAAGAGATAAAGACAATAGTAGAGAGCAAGGAATGTTTTGTTATTTTTTGCACTAAGGCATAAGATTGAGAAAAGAGATGGCGATGGGTGCAAAAGCATTGAGATTGGTAACATTGGGGAATTTAATACCTCTTGGTACATTATGATTTGGGGTTAAAATGGTTCTATGCTAGTTCTAATAAAACTAAACGATAACCGAGATGACTATACCAAACCGTTAACATGGTACAAACCATTTTGTAAATAAATAAAAAATTATAAAAGGAAATACCCAAGCTGATCAGAAAACCATGGGCATTCTAAATCTCGACATAAATGTAGATCTTACTCATGTTTGTTATCAATGACCTTAAAACTAGTTAAGGTTGTATACTCTCTTCCTGATTCCCGTTAAATGTAGATCTTACTCATGTTTGTTATCAATGACCTTAAAACTAGTTAAGGCTGTGTACTCTCTTCCTGATTCCTGTTAAATGTAGATCTTACTCATGTTTGTTATCAATGACCTTAAAACTAGTTAAGGTTGTGTACTCTCTTCCTGATTCCCATTATCTCAGGAGTGTCAAAAACTCTTTTAGCCTTTGACTCTACACAAGGTACAAAACTGCCATAAAGGTTCCTCATCATGAGGATATCTCCCCTATTTCAATCCTCAAATCACAGGCATATTTCTTATCATAAAACTGCTCATAAGATGCAAACTGGAACGGCTTTTAAAATTTATATTGCACAATTAAGTTGCTTAAAATCAATGGCATACAAATTCAACCTATTAGATAAAAGCTTCCCTCGTTTATAAAACTGATAAGTATAAGCAACAAACAGGTCGAAGCAATAAAATATGCTACCCTGCTCATAAATATAAAACGATATTGCAAATAAACTAGCTAGCAATGGTAAAATAATACATAAAGATACAAGTAGCTATGTAGCGAAGTAAACAAAACAGAAGCAAAAAATCTGAAATTAAAATCATTGTTCGAAACAGTATGCATCACAAAACTATACTGCTTAAAACGTAAAAAGGGCACCCAAATTGGAAAAATGTGGCACTCAAGCTTGATCGCTCTCTTTCATGGAAACCATCACTAGCCACAACACAATATCAATGATCGCTCTCTTTCATGGAAACCATCACTAGCCACAACACAATATCAATGATAAAAGCATTTCTTGAGATCAAAATCCATAAAGGCAAAAAATATGAGTTTTGTTTGATGACTATTCAACTGAATAATGCCTTACCTGCTTAACAATGGTTACAGCAGTTGTTCCACTGCAAAAGCAATCCAAAGCAGGATGCAATTTGAGCTCTTTATCCATAACTTTGAAGGCTCTCAGATGTGACTCCTTCCATATGGCCAACATTTGTGATTCATCCTTGCAAGAACCAGAATCATCTTTTGACTTGCTTTCACTCTCTTTGTCAGGATCCTCCAACAAGTCCCCCTTGGGAGAGCTAGATTCCTCTGAAATAAGCTCGTGCCATTGATCTATTAGTGTTGAAGGTAATGAGTCTCTAACTCTCCTTGACACCAAATGTCCATATGGACCGTGGCCATCAAAAACACCGCAGAACACTGTATCTTCACGAGATCCAAAATCCTGTAATGACGATAAGAACATACAATGATGAAGCCAAAACACATGTTAAATATCCCTAAATTGTTCGCATATCTTTATAGGGTCATGATACAAACATCTATCACTCAGCCAGTTAAATAGACATTTTTAATGATTGTGAAACTATTTTGCTTCATTTAATTTATTAATTGAAAGAATTACATGAATGCAAGAGTATGCAAGGAGTGGAAATTATAGCCAAATACCTCCCAAACAACCATGCAATCCTGGTTGACTCCCTTCTTCCCTTGCTGTGAGTAAATTGATGCAACGTCACTGGATCCATTTACACACATTCTGCGGGGAAGACAAGCCAGCTGCTCGTCCTTCTTTGCTTCTGTTTCTAAAGCTTCTAAAGCCTCTTTTTCTAGAGGTCGTCTCCTCGGCAAGGTATGAGTCACTTCATCGCAGGTAGACAAGCAGGACCCCATACTGAGGACCAGAGAACTGTTCTCCAAGCAATCCACTGTGTTCTAGACCTCAAACAATATAAATATAGCTATTTCGGATGTTGCCGTGGCCAACTGCTTAAAGAGGGCAAAGCAAGACCTCTATAAAAGGATTTTATGGTGAGTCAACTCCAGCATGGCGGAATGAAGTCCCAGACTTAAATTTCACTTGAAAATAACGAATAAACTCGGTACATTTAACACGTTTTGCACGGCTACCGGAATGCACTAAGACACTTTTTACAACTGAATAGAGGATCAGCTGCCAAAAATACTGAAACATTCCAGGCTAATAGAACAGTGATATTATTCAAGTTTTTCAGGGCTTACAGATTACAATATGACTAGTTTAACATCTTTTGGTCACATTTAACGGTCAACAACCTTGCAATTTTCATGTGTCACTCCTTATGAACAATATTCACGGTAAGAATGCAGTGTACTTGGATCGCTTCATTGACTTGCTATCTTTCCATTATTTCTTCATACATTTCCAATAGGGAGGAAAGAAACGTTAAATTTCATGCTTCCTTCAACTATGTTTAGCTCAAACGCAGTGCCAATGGGACTTCGCCCCGAAATGTTCGATATATCTAAATGCTTATCTTATCCAAGCTTAGTAGTAACCACTAAGTACCGCCGGAAGAGATTGCACCGCAACCGCCAAAGGTTGTAGATGATTCGGACTAGACCCGCAAAGGAACACCTTCCGAAACTTCATTTGTAGAATTTCAAACAGAACTCTTCCTTTTCGAAGAATAAGGACCAGACTATGGCCGACGTGTCAGGCGTGGAGAGATACGACATCAAGAGCTGCAAACAACGGAGAATTTAACGTATCACGGATCAAAATTTCACAATTCAAAAATAATGAAAGTGCGTCTAACTTTGCCTCATTCAAAGAGCTACAGATTCACCGAAATAATGAGCAAAAAAAGCTAAAGATTCTCACGAAAAAGCCTTGCGTGCAAATTAATGACTGTATAGACCTATAGATATCCAATCTTTACACTCATTTAGTAAAGCTTACAAGAAGATCAAACCTAAATGCTCGGAATTTCACTGAATCATCAATGCCTCCACATTGAGCTTCATTGACAGGGCTTTCACAGTAATAAACGTCTATGCTGCTAAAATCAAAGCGAGCGTCGAAGATTGAGACTAAACGCGACGTATTTGCAGAGCAAAGCCCCGACTCTTTCAAACCCTGGTTCTGACAGGAGGTCAGCAACAACCCAAGAACCATGATCGGTGTTATTCGCGTTATTAATTATGATTTGACAACGTGATCACTTCCAGAAGGTCCCACCGATCCTCGCTACCGTTTGCAGTACACGCGGTGACGCGTATGCGACCGTCGGCACATGGTTCTGTTCTGTAACAACGAGCTGGTGCGCGAGGGCACCGGGAAGTTTCGAACCGGTGACGTCATTTTGCTGAAGAATAGCTCGTTGACTAGCCTAGGCGGCCGACAGCGCTGCCGCCCCCCGACGCTCTGTGACTAATTTCACGTGTCCTCTCCATCAACCGCCTAAGTAAATAAAGAAGAGAATTTATTATATATAGCTTTATTAATTCAAATATGACATGGATAATTACATTTAGACCAGTGACGTGTTTGTTATGAGTTTTTTCTTATTTGTAGTGATTGGTTACCAATTTTACTTGGAGGATTGAAAAATAAGCAACACGTGTGTATTCATTCAAATGGGAAAAAATGATACTGTGATTTTAAATGTAAAAAAATACAAATTGTTAATTTAAATTTTGATTAGTTCATTTATTATGTTTTGGTGATGTGTTGTGTAGGTTGAAGTGATAATGTTTAGGTGATCTTATATATAATGATAACGGTTATAATCAACTTTGTATTAGGCGAATATTAACCTAGCCTAACTGGATTCATCTAGAAGGAGAAAAATTATAAATACATTTGAATGAAATGTTTTTAAGATTAAATAAGTTTATATAGGTGAAATTTATAATTTATTTTTAAAAGTGAAAAACATTTTTTCCAAATTATGTTGAGATAATTATAATAATTTTTATCTAATTAATAATTTGTATTTTGATTTTACATGTGAAGTTAAGATAGGTTGTGAAAAAAAGTATATGACTATATAATAGATACTTGTTTTCTTTTGAAGATATATTTGAGTTAGAATTATTTTTTATTTTTAGAGTAAATTTTAAATTACTTTTAACTAGATTAAGAGATTTTTTTTAAGGTAAAGAAATATGTTAAACAATATAAAATCCATAAATATGTAGTAAGAATGGTAGTCTACTCTCATATATATCAGTAATAACTAATTATAGTAAAGAGATTTTGTTTTTTTAAAAGATGCAACTATACTTCAATATAGATTACAAGATGCTACTACTTTCATAAAAAACATTTTCTTACTAGAAAAAAGGAAGCATAATAGCATTCATTGAAAATTAATGTCACACATGTTGAAGTATTCTATTAATGAAATCATCTAATTTTGTTTTTAATTTTTCTTGTCTTTTTTTTGTGACTAATAGAATTGACAACGAGGCAGTATGTGAAGGGGTTGAATCCGTCCACTACCACTATAACCACTACATCTACTACACCTACCCCTAATATAAACATGTGTTAATGAAGAGATCCAACCAAAAACCTCGTTATATTTTACATAACACATTTACATACTTTGCGAAGTAAACCATTCTTCAAAGATTAATCATATAACAAACTTACATTAAATTACAAAAATTAAAATTTAATAATATAAGAAATTAAAATTTTCATTTATTCAAAACTTTAATATTTTTTATATAATTTTATAATTTTAAACAAAATCTCTAAAATTATACACTAATATTAAATCATAATATAACTTTATTAATTCCTAAAACTTTTTTAAATTTTATATCAAACTTGTAATTAAAAAAGAAAATCCTTCACTACAGTATTAACTTACTCTTTTTATTAATAAGATTCATGAAAGATTAAAAATTGAGATTGAATTAAGTGAGCTTTGGAGCTTTGGTTAGAATTTATATACCAGTGTAACCAAAAAAAAATTTCTTATTTTTCAAATATGAAAATAATGTTTTATTTGGAAATTATGGTTAGAATTCACATATTACTAAAACTTTAACTAATTTTTTTTTTTTTGCTAGGATATGCATAGAGGTAGACCTCAATAAAAGTTTGTCAGGTCGTATTATCTTGATTCATAATAATATTTAGTGGTCCCATTAGTGGTTAAGAGTTGAGGTAGTCAAACATAACCACTAGTAGGCTATCAGGTTGTGTTATAATTGGGCCATTGGGAGGAAAAGGGATTCCATTCTTTTGAGTGCATTTGTTCCATAGTTGAGCAGACATCGCTAAGAGGGATAGGATATAGAGCACACAAAGAGGATTTGTGTATTGTAGCATCCCATAGGCCACAAGGCATACTTATTTGTACTCACAACCATATTTCCATTCAAAGAAAGAGGGCAAACAAACCTCACCTTCCAGCTGGTTTTTTTTACCGAAAGGGTTTCCCAGAGCATATCTTGTGTAAAATATGTGTGTGTGAGCTTTTATTTTTCCATTCTCTATTTTTTGCATAATTTTCATTCACATGCATGCACTATTAATTGTAAATCTACAGATCCATAAATCTAATAAAACTGTAATAGTGTAGAATTTCATATTTTGAATATAATATTATCATATCTATTATGACGAACTGTCCAGTGAAATATCCATTGTAGTTTACAGATCAATATGGGAAGGTATCCTTCTCATTTTTCTTGGATGCTTTGAATCACTCATCGTACTGTGAGCTTTTCTATTCTCACTCACTATGTTATTTGCTTGCTTTTTATCCCTTCCTACAATGGAGTTTCTCGGAAACCAACCTCTCTTTGTGGGCTTCCCATTTGTTGATTTATGGTCCTTCTTTCTATTATTTTCATTGTTTGATGCATAGTGCCTTGGCCTTGGTAACAATGAGAGGGGCATGTTGGTTGGCATGTAGTTTCAAAGTATTTTCCTAGTTGCACTTCCTCAACCCCTTGGCAACCTAGTCTCTTAATCCTTCACTTTTCTTTCTTCCTACAATCATCATGACACAATAACGTGTGAGATGTCATCTTAGTGGTGGGGGATGAGGTTCTTTGGGTGGCACACAAGCTTAGTTTCATGTTGAATCTTCTACTAATCTCTACCATGACCTAACTTCGTTGAAAGTGTAGCAAGAGTTTACCGGATCAGGACATTTGAATCAAACTTTAGTTTCGTTCAAGTACAAAGTTTTTGAAGGAGCTCACTACCTAGGTGTTGGATATTGGGCACACATGCAATGGAAAAAACTAGTATTTCCACACAATTAACTTGTATTAGCAACTTAAGATGCTCCTTGACAAGGTCTTACTAGAACACCACGCTATAAGGAATACCATTCTGGTGTTGCTTGAAGAAACTTAGTTGCAATTGGCCAACATATAGAGAAGCCTCGCATGCATTGAAGTGGTCCCTACTCTTGGTTCAGTTCCTAATACCAAAATCAAGATGGCACCCAAATCAATTGAGGTGGAAAACTCACTCTCCTCTTAAATGTTATGTTTATGCTTTCTCTAAGTTTTTTTTTGTCTTGAATGTCTCTAGTTTCTATGATAAATTTTGGTTTCAAACTGGTCCTCACAAGAATTGGATAACTTGTAAACATTGTAGTTTGATATATTTCATTTTGTCTTTGTAACCGCCTTTTACTGATGAGTTATTACTCTGTCGTTGGTCTAGTTTCCCATGTGGCAGATGAATAGTCAATATCCACTTGTAGTCTGTGTACTATTTTTTGTTTATGAATGAAAATTTAACTTGCAAAAAAATAAAAAAAAAACTTTCTTTGTCACACACTTGGGAAGTAGTTTGTTGATAGCATTTCTTAAAGATTAAAAATCATGATTGGATGAAGGGAGTCTTGGAGTTATGGTTAGAATTTCTAGAGTTTTTGTTTTGTTTTGAATTTAGCAAAATTTTATTACTAATATACAAAATGTGTTACAAAGGGGGGCAGTGGTTGGTGGTGTTTGGTGATCTTTGGCCCTGGAGGGAAAATAGAAGTTACTTGTTCTTAAAGCTTGGGACAAGTCACCAACAATCAAGCCAAATCACACAATCTATTACAAGGTTTAATTCAAACCTCAACTCAAGCAATCACTAAAATAAATATTGTTAGTGATTCTAGAATCACATTTGGCCACCTTTGTAAAGGGACCAACCCGATGGATGTGAAACTAAGGTTAATTTAACTTGAGTTAGGTTCCTCCTTTCTAATTTTACAAATCACACTAATTATCATATGTTAAGACAAATAATCAATAAATAGTGTGGCAAATAAGGGAGTTGAGTTAGAAGTGGGATCATTGCTCATTAATGTGTAAAATATCCATCAATCCATTCCATGATATGGTGGATGGGTGGCAAGAGCATAAATGGACGCATAATCCAAATGTTAAAGCCACATGTGAGGTGGCAAGACAAGGATGAACATGTTAAACTCTTTGTATGGCTCGAGAGTAGGCATTTCATCTACTTTGTGGTGGTGAGGTATGACAATAAGTTAATGAAAGTTGCCTCGTTGATGTTTGTGGGAATATTCTTGCAGCAAGAAGGGCGTTGGCATGAATCTCCCATGTAGAATCTATGGGACAAAAAGAATTGGCACACTGGGGTGATGACATGTTATCATAGTTGGTGGTGGTTTCAAGGATTAATCGATCTGATTCATTATCATAGAAGGTTGCAACCAATACGACCCCCATGGAAGGCGATGGTGATGCTCAAAGGTATGGTGGCACTTCGTTATCCATTGTCCTAAGTTATGATTTGAAGCATATCAACACAAGAGGATTATAGGATGATGAGTATTGTGAAGCTTAAAATAGAGATTTAGGAAGTTGTGCTTGTGGGTTGATAACAAGCAAGGAATTTGCTTTGAGGGAAAGTTGGTATGGACAAGTGAGGTGAAAGGAAGGAAATTTGTTTCCTTGGATCTATATTAGAAGTATCTTAAAATATTTGCTTCAAGAATTTTACTACTTGATTTGAGGCTATTACAACATTAAAAAGTGATAGTGAGGGGGTTTTGTATTGAAGGTTCTAAGCAGACTCAAAGGAGATTACATGAACTTTGGAATCCAATGGATAATTCACAACGGGTCAGGAAGGAAAAGACGCAGGGGTTGGAAAGAGATGTCAAATCAACTGCAACGGGAAGTACTCCAACTACAAGTTAGGCATAATAAAATAATGTTCACCTTGAAAACTATGATGGAATTGCTCGTGAATCATGTAGTTCAATTATGGTGAAACGAAGATGAGATAACCAACCTTTGACAACAATCAAAAGATCTGCATTTTAGCTTGTCAAGCCAACAACAATTAAGAACTCTTTCGTTTGGAAATTCAGTTAGTCACATTATCAACAATTTGCCTAATCTAAATGCACCTATGCTTCCTCGAGAGGACGAAGAAATCTATCATGTTGATATCTCAAATTCATAGCTTTAATGTAAGATATGCAATATAAATATTGTAGGATTCTAGAAACTCCTTGAAGGATCTATGTATCCATGCATGTAAGCTTTGTAGTATGTTGGTTATGAGCTCTGTTTCAATTTATGTAGCACAAGCAAGATGATATTTATAACCAAAGACTACATTTTTGTAAATTTTGTCATATGACCATGCCCCTAAGCATGGATTTTTAATACAAAATTTAGGTTATGGTCACACATGTGCAATGTGCATGTGTGTGACTCTCACCTAAATTTTTGTATTAAAATTTCGTGCTTGGGGGCATGTCCATAAGACAAAATTTACTAAAATGTTTGTGTGTGTGTGCAAAATGTGTTGCATGCTATCTTTATTATCATTTTTTCCAAAGAAAATAGGGTTACATTGTTCAAAAAATACTAGGACTATTTTAAAATTTGTCTTGTCCTATAAAGGGATTTATAAAAATATAAACACAAGCCAACAGTGAAATCGAGTATGACAAAGGGTTCTGCCTTGCCTTATTCCTTCACCCTTATAAGCCATTCATCCTCATCCATATCCTCACTCCCTACCTCCACCACCCAAATGACACTAATTGAGTTTTTGGACTTGTAGTCCAATTGGTCCAGTTTCACAAGGATTTCCTTTTGCTAGGAGCCTCTTACTTCCATAGTGATGGGAATGTATATCTTCATATGCTAGCACATATCCACAAGCTTCAAATATTTGATGTCTCAGCTATGTAAAAAATGAATGTATGGAAGCCAAGGGAATATCTCCCTCATCTAATCTAACACTAAAAGTCAAGCCCTATTTTTCGTTAACCTGAATTTTTATATCCTCTACTTCCCTCTTTACTTATGTAAAAAAACAACTATTGTAAGATGCTTTTGCTTCCACCTTTGAGGGTGTTGCCTTATTCCTTGAGTGACTATGATGAGGGACGAAGTTCTCCTTGTATTTCCTTGGCCACTCTTTGTGCAACTCTTGATCGATATCCTTTGTCTCATACTACCTCTTGCTCACCATCCTTTCCAAACAAAAAATTCTCAAGCTAGTTGTCCACTTTGAATGCTATTAAGACAGAGTGTGTCTAATGAACTTAGAGTAGCTACCCAAAGATTGGCATGTTGAGAGAAAAAATCACATGATGAAGAGTAAGACTATCAACCAACTTTGCAAGCATATAAACCCAAAGCCTTTGAAACATATAACCATATCCCCACAAAGTAGACCAAACCCATTTCTTATCTCATAATTCCTAATTTTCCTCCCATAAACCATCATCACTAATTCAAAAATATCCATGCCCACTCCTACCATAATACTCTTAATCAAAACTTGTGCTTAGTGATACCAAGCAACATTAAGTTTTGTGTATAAAAAGTGAACCATGATAATATTGGGTTTACACAACTCCTTGCTTATCTTCCCATCAACCTCAACCATACTATTTTAAAAAGGGAGGGGCTAATTCCCAGGAGAAGCAATATTGGGCCCTCTTTTTTGTACATATATACATATCAGTCAAGCTGATAACTGTCAAATCCAATCCGTCACATCAACCGGAATACATTCGCAATGAAACAGCATAGGCTGCAGCGCAACAACACAATGGAGGATCAAACGCAGGCGGGGTGCGAGTTAACCGACTACCCCAACTGCTGAGCCGTGCACTCATGTGCTACCTCAACCATACTATACATCCTTCCCATCCATATTTCCCAAAACATGTATTATGATTCCTCTCTAACCTCCTAACACTTTATTCAAAACTTAAAAATTTAACCTTTTTCAATTATAAAATCAAATTATTATTATTATTAAAACAATTTTTCCATAACACTTCGCATCATAGAAATTTATAATATCCACACTTTTAGACAACTCCATTTACTAAATTTTTTAAAATCATTTGACCCAATAAAAAGGTTGATTCAAAAAGAGTTATTGACAATATGTTCTATTTATCCCTCATAATAAAACCCTGACAACGAAATTTGAAATTACCATTAATACCACCCAAAAACCTGACCAGATATTAAATGTTGAATTTAATATAATAATAAAAAGATACCATAAAGAGACCCCATAAAGTGTGACATTATTAAAAACGGAGAGTATGCCAATTTATTATCTGGTTGCATATGCATCTCACATTTCTACACTAATAAATCAAGGGAAATATCATTGGGCTATCATGCGTACAATACTCTAATAATAAATCAAGGGAAATATCATTGGGCTATCATGCGTGCAATACTCTAATAGACCTCAACTCAGTCTTCAAATAGAAAAGTTCTCACAAGATCTTCTTTTCGTTCCTTACAAGTTAGAATGTCCCCACTTCCGGAAAATAAAAATAAAAATTAGAATGTCCCCAAGTGGATTTGGATTCACTTCATTCCTTACTTTAAATAGCTAACCCCTTTATCCTTCACTTGCGTAGAGAATGTCCGAGCATATATATACATATTATATTTCTCATACTTTATGTCTATCTATATGTATCAATACACTTTTTTTTTTGCACTAACTTCTTCTTTTCTTTGGTTTTAAATGGTTATATATATTATAATTCAGAAATAACTTATAATTATATAATAACATATTTTATAATTGTTAATGCGATAGATTATAATTTATAATATAAATTTATGTATTTAATTAAATATAAAAGAAAGAAAGAAAGAAAAAGAAATTATTTTAATGTTTACCAAGTTAAAGATAGTTTATGGGATAGATTGCTTTTTCATTTGTTTGATGTATTCAATCATTTTTCTGTGAAGCTTCAAAATAAATGCTTTCAGTTTCTCGACAAATCTCTCGCTAAATAGATTATCCCAAGAGCTAGCTACCAGCATATCTACCTAAGGCCTCACATTCTAAAATGAAATGTTTTTTCGTTTCGACTTTTCTGGAAGAACAGAAAATGCATACTCTTTCCTCCCACACTTCTTTTGGCCTTTTCCAGTGCCCTGTTTCATAACGGAGTTGATGAGAATTAGTCCTTAACTGAGAAATAAGAATTTTGGCTCTCCAAGAGATATTGGCCTCTATGTATGCTTTTAGTTGATGACTATGAGTGGGATTAAACACTTCAATATAGTACTTTTTCTTTCTTCCTAGCTTTTTATCCCAATTACGCTTGTGGAACTTTTCCAGAACAAAATAATTGTATATTTAAATAATAATTTAATATTTATAAAATTAATTATATTTAAATTATTTTTTAATGTTATACACCGTATTTCATTATTGAATTTATATTTTTATTTATTTGTTAGTAAAATTATTGAATTTATTGGTGGAGATTTATCTATTGTGAATATTTCTTAAGATTCTTTGGGCGTATATATGGGAAATAATATATTTATCTCTGATGAATATTTGTGGGTAATTTTTTGGAGACTTATTTGCATTGAATGTTTGTGGTGTTGTAAACATTTATCTATTCAAGTATATGCTTTGCGGTGTATGCATTACAGTGATAATAACTCTCTAACAATATACATGTAAGAACTCTGTGGAAGTATATTTTGCTACTCATAACCCCCATGTATGAGTTATTTTTATTTCTTTCCTTTTCTTTTTTCCTTTTTAAATTTTTTTCTTTTAAATTATGAGCACTTTACCATATATGTGAAGGGAAGGTGGAGTAAAACCACCCTAGAAAGTCTTTATGATCATATGGATTCATTAGAAAAAATGAGAGAATGGGTTTATTAGAAAAAAAATCACAGAATGAATTCATTAGAAAAAAATGAGCTACAATGCTAATCCAAATTGTTAGAAAATAAAATATTAGAGTTCTAAACGCAATTGCTAAAAAATGGAAGATAGGCTACAAGAAATGAAAAGTAAAAAAAATTACGAAAAATAAATTACAGGAAGTCAATTGGACATAAAACCCATTAAAGATGAAATGTACAAAATGGAAGATAGGCTATAAGAAATGAAAAGTAAAAAAAATTACGGAAAGTAAATTGGAAAGATGAAACGTACAAGAGTTGAATCACGAGGGCAATAAAAAAGCTTTGAATTTTATAATTGCTAGTATAAAAGAGAAAAAAAAATGAGGACACATTAGCAATAGTAAAAGAAGAACTAAAAAATAAGTCACAAATTGAAACAACTTATCTCATAGAAGCAAGAAGGTTGGGAAAGATACTCAAGCATAAAGATAGACTGATTTGTGTTAGGGTAAGTTGTAGTGACCATAAATTTTGCATACTCAGTAAATCTCCAACCTTAAAAGGGACAAGAATCTTTATAAATGAGGATCTCATTCTCGCAGGCCAAGTTGAATTAAGGAAGGAAGTTCAAAAGGTAAAGGAAGACAAATGGGCAATCATTAGAAATATGAAAGCTATTATTAGGGATAAACTAAAATGGGAGCAATAAATAAAAATTTGAAATACTCCATATCCTTTTTGGAACTATCGTGGCTTTCCATGGTGTAAAGGTCCTATGTTAAGTTCGATATCAAGTGAAATTGATATTGTTTTTTAGTTGAAACTTGGGAACATGATGAATCTAAGGTGCCTCACATAGATTAATTCATTTTGTGGTTAGCATGGAATAGGAAATCATCTTGTAGAGGAATTGAAGGAATAATTTATTATATAAAAAAGAATGTTTCTCCTCACAATCAGCATCATAAGATATACCCTCTCAATCTATACATTTGGATCAGAATCTCTTACAATAACACTAAGAGGATTTACATTGCAATTTGTCATTTCACACCTATTAACTCTAATTTTTATAACAATAACAATCTAGATAATAATTTCACTCATAGTATCTTAAAATAGGATATTCATAGTCTAAGAAATGAAGTTAATGTCCTCTTGTTAAGAGACTTTAATGCTAGGACCACAACTAACCAAGCTATTCTTCTAAACAATGATTCCAACCCTAATCCTCTCTATCTAGATGAGGACCTTGATTTAGCTAGTGGATACAAAACAAACTCTACAGACCTAACCGAGAATTTATTTGGTACAGAGTTACTAGATCTATAGTTCACATGACCTTATAATTTTCAATGGTGTAATCAAGTGACCAAACTCAAACGAAATTACTTGTATTCATTGGTTTGGCAATAGTGTCATGGACTATGTGATATATGATATTTTTGTTTCCAAAAAAATATAAATTTAGACCTTGTAAATGACCATGAGTCCTATGGGGATGTGGAATTGGCATCCTTTTAAATTCATTTTCCTATCCTTTATTTACCCTTTTCTACTCTCAAGGCCATACTTTATCATTGTAACAACCAATATCAACCTAAGTATGTCCCTTTTTATATGTTATCCTTATGATCTAATTATGCTTGTAATTTGGCATGATAACTACTGCTTAGGCTATTTTTTTATCATAAAACTAACAAATGGGTCATTTTAAGGTATGTGGTATGTTGAGATGTTGTTACAGGATTACACTTTCCAGTTCTTCCTCACTAAGGACGGGACAAGGACTCGCTAAATTTTGTTGATACACACGAGACTTATTTTGGACACATTGATCTCCTTCAACAGATAATGAAGACTGATATGGAAAACTATATCATCAAATTTAGTTCAATCGTCAAAGGAGATAGTCATGGACAACGCAATTGAAACAATTAAGATTTTCCATAGATGAATTATTATAATATAGAACAGTTGTTACAACTTTGTCCCAACCATGGAAATTGTTATTAAATTGTTAATGTGTATTCTTGAATTAGATCACATGAGAATCAATACATTCTCATGATGATCTTATCTTTGTAGTCTGAAATTACAAAGAGGTGTGATCTCTGCCCGAGAATAGATATAGATAGACATAGAGAAAAAAGAAGGATAGAAAAGGAGAGCATGAACATTGTAATCATGTATATTTCATTAATCAAAATCTCAATCATTCGTGGCGCCATACCTTTTATGTTGATTAGCTTTTGTGTTGTGCAGTTTACCGACCCTTGCTAGGGAGGGCCCTCATTCGTGGCGCCATACCTTTTATGTTGATTAGCTTTTGTGTTGTGCAGTTTACCGACCCCTGCTAGGGAGGAAGGGCCCTCCTTAGCAGGGATCACTGCTTAGGAAGGTATTGTAGCAATTTTATTTATTTCTGCTTAGTTATGATTCATGTATGATTATTTTTATTGTCATTGTTGATCATGTTCATGCTTTAATGATTACATAATTCTAACCTTTCTATCGTGTAACAACATAGGTCCTGGATTGACCCCTTTGTTAGTGTGATATTTATTTAGTTCTTGTTACAGTTTGGTGGTGTGTTTATTTTATTTAAATGTGTGTTCCAACATTTACTTGAGTGAATGGTTTTTAGGAGTGTTTTTTCCTTCTAAATAAGAGTGATTGTGTGACAAAGTGGTTTATTTTGCAACATGTGTTTATTTTTTGAAAGTGTGAGAAAGGTTTTAGAGTGTAACAACCAAAGTGTTGGATTTTTGAGAGTGTTATTATAATGATTAGGTTTGAATTCATTAGCTCTTATCACCATTTTTCGTTGCATATACTTTGTGTTATAGCCTTGAAATAAAAAGCTTACCCATATTAATAATTAATGTGAGAGTCAGATTTGTTGCTCTGGATTAAAAGAAAAATGGGTCCACCCAACATTTTGGCACTGTTGTTGGGGAAGGCTATTAGAGGTGGATATGTGTGACTAGTTGATCTGCATGCATTGATTGAAAGTGTGGTATATGTGTTCCTAACTCTGAGGTTTTCGGGTGGTAAGACGAGAGGTAAGAACCTGTGCATCAGTTCAACATATCAAAGCGGGCTCAGCCTCGTAGGAATCAAGACACACAAGATTACAATGCATGAGTAGTGAATAAGAAAAATATGGTGCCCCCAAATAGACTAACCATGTAGGTGGAAGAGGATGAAGTAGGAAGAAGAAGAATCGAGACTTGGGAAGAGTAACTTACATATAAGATACCATTTCAAAAGTTGAAGCAAATTCATCTACTCAGGGAAAGGTGACTAAGAAGAAGGAATCATGCAAAGCTGCTCCATGAAGGCCAACATCTCCTTCTTGTGAACCTTCAATTCCATAAACCAATTTCAAAGTTTTCAACCTCTCTATATCAGTAGAGGGTAGGGATCATGATTTGAAAGAAGGATATGGGGATACATATGAACATTATTGGGAATTGATCCATGGAGAATGATTACTTGATTAGTATACCTTGGAATTTGGTAGTGCAGTGAAACAAACTGCTAAAACTGTGGATTATCCGAGTTCAGATTACAAAAAACCAAACCACAGAAATCTGCAATCCATTACAAAGGGTGTTGAAAATTCATTAGGACTACCTAAACCATATGAGAAACTTGAACAACCTGAATATCCTGAGTAATCCCCATCACCAAAAAGAGAGGAATCTCCTTCACCAGGGAAGCCACCTGTAATAATGGTACAAAACCTGCAACAAAATCAAATGGAAAGAAGATTAGTCATTGCTTTTGATTTCCCTATTGGGAATCTCCAAGGATAGGCCCTAATGAAGAACATTCCTTTGTTTGCACTCCCTACTTTTCAAGGCATGATTAAGATTATCCAGACACATTTCTTTTTTAATTTGATGTCCTTTGCAGAAGTTATAATTACACCACCAATGAACAAAAACTAAAACTATTCCCAGCTACATTAAAGGAAGCAACATTGAGATGATTTATGGGACTCGGTGGGGCATCCATTAACTCTTGGGATGGGATGAAGAAAACTCTTTTAGAAAAGTATGAGGATTATTTTCGTTCTAGAGATCAAAAGGATGAACTATTCATAATCACCCAAACATCAAATGAATATTTGGAAGAATATGTTGAATGTCTTCAATATAACTTACAAAGAGCTCGACATAAGAATATGGACTAGGAAATAGTAAAGACAACCTTGATTAAAGGAATGAGGGATGGCTGCCTTGACATGCTAAATATTCTGGGGAAAGGGGATATATCCAAGGAACCTTATGATGAGATTATTCAACTTTGCCAAAGAAGTTCCAGAGGATCAACAAGAACCAAACCTTGACACATGATGCCTCTGCTAAGATTCTAAAATCAACTAACACTGGAGTAACAAAATTGGGAACCTGCTGGAGAATTTTAAAATTGATATTATGAGCTCGATGTCCTCTCAGTTGGATGTATTGCAAGAAAAGACAAAAACAGATGGAGGTAGAGTAAGATCTAGCCATTTTTTACTCTTAGTGTAGGAAGAAACATCCTTTGATGGAATGCCCACTCAACAACTATACCATATGTGAGAGGGACCACTCCACAGAACAGTGCCCCTCATTAATTGGAATTAAGGAAATTTACAAGGAAGTAGGGGAGAATGTTGAAGCAATGCATTTTATTTCTACTAAGAATCCTTGGCAACCTAGGTCATTAAGTATGATGCAAGAATCCTTCTCACTTTCCAATTCTTGGTTTGGTATGTATAATTCCCAACAAACACCCCAACAACTGCAATATTCAATAGCTCCATGGAAGCCTCTCAACCCTCCTTTGGTTCAATACCCTACACCCTAGCCATAGTGGCATGTCCCTTCATGGCCTCAACTATAGCAAGGGCATGATCACCTTAACCAAATTCCTATACAAATCCCAATGCAACAACATCAGTCACAACTTCCTTCTAATGTACCCATGAGCAGTCCTTCGTTGCATCCTCAGCTACCTATACAACCCAACCCTAACCTTAATAATAAGGCAATGCAATAAATTTATACTCTAATTCTCCCTACCTATTGTATCTCACACGTGGAATGTAATGAGATTCAATTATGATCGGGAAGGGTAGTGACCCCCACTATCTCTCATGTTATAATAAAGAATGAGGAAGAAAATTCATGAAGGGAAGAAAACTTAGTTCAAGGATCTTTATAAAAGCAACAGGTTGTAACAACCAATGTTACCATTAGTACTGAAACAATTGATGAAGTTGTAACAACCGACACTATTGTAACAACCAGTAATACTGTAAGAACTAGTATCACTATGACAACCAATAGTACTGTAACAACCAGTATTACTGTAGCAACATATATTACTTCGGTTACAAAACCTGTATCAGCTGCTACAAATGAGACTTATTTTCCCCCTCCTTACCCTGAAAAATTAACTAAGCTTAAGGATACCCCTCAAGTCGAGTTTGAATTCCTAGAGGAGTTAAAGAACTTATTTGTTAAGATCCCTTTACTTCAAGCAATATGAGATGTTCCGGTTTATACTAAAACAATTAAGAAGCTATGTGTTAAAAATCCATGTAGGAAACCTCGAGATCCCCCTACTGTGCATGTCATCGAGAAATTATCATCACTAATATTGGGGAACAATGTACCTGCCAAATATGAAGATCTCGGGAACCCGCCCGTAACTGTTCACATTGGTGGAACAACTCTCTCGAATACCTTGATTGATTTAGGAGCAACAGTCAACATAATAATTAGGGAAACTATAGAACTACTTGGGCTTACCAATATGAGACTGACCTCTACTATTTTAGAATTAGCAGATAGGTCTAAGATCTTACCTGAAGGAATTTTGGAGGATGTTATTATTTCGATATATTCTTGGCAGTACATAATAGATTTTATGGTGCTTCATCCCAAGACATGCCTAGGAGGACATCCTTTAATTCTAGGCAAACCATGGCTACCTTCTACATATGCCTTTATCGAATGTAGGTCTAGCTGCATGACTATCTTCGATGGTCACACTACCAAGGAACTTGTTCTTTACCTTGCAGCTAAACCAAGTTTGGATTTTGAGAATCCTTCATGGTTTGAGTCTGACTTGGAAGAAGCTTGTATTTCAAAAATGAGACTGAAGACCATATCATTAGCAACTTTATTAATGTCCCTTCTGTTGTTACACCATCCGAATCTCGATTGTTAAGTTCTGTGATAGACAATTCCAATGAGAAAGAAACTCTTGATGATCCTGTTACACAAGAAATACCTACCAAGGGTGTACTTGGAAATTGAGCCTAGTAAAACCCTAAACATCAACCTTAATTTATCCCTTGTGAAAAGAGAGAAATTAGTGTTGTTACTTAGAAATAATAAGGAATCATTCACATGGGATTATAAGGACATGAAGGGTATCCATCCTACTATGTGTACTCATCACATCTATTTAAAGGAAGGATCCTAACATGTCAAATAACCTCAACGAAGAATGAATCCAACATTAAAAGGAGTTGTTAATGAAGAGCTTTAGAAACTCTTAGATGCAAATTTCATATATCATATTTATGATAATCAATGGGTATCTCCACTTGTTATTGTTCCCAAGAAAAGTGGAGAATCTATGTGGATTATAGGGAGCTGAACAAGGCCACTCAATAAACCATTTCCCATTACCTTTTATTGATCAGGTCTTAGACACTCTGTCTTGTAAGAAATTATTTTCTTTCTTGGATGGATTTAGTGGCTATAATCAGATACATATTACTCCTGAAGACTAGGAAAAAACTACTTTTACTTGCCCTAAGGGTGCATTGCTTATAGGGTCCTACTTTTTGGACTTTGTAATGCACCTGGAACATTCCAACGAGTAGTGTTGGGAATTTTTGTTGACATGGTAAATGACTATTTGGAAACCTTGATGTGTGATTTTACACCCTATGAGAATGAGTTTGATGAAGCCCTGCACAACCTTGAGAAAGTACTTGAGCATTATCTACAAACCCACCTTTGTATCTGTTGAAAATAATACTGAGAGGGGGGATGAATCAGTATTATCAAATTCTTTTCAATATATCATCCAGATTTATACTTTAAGTTATTCTTCAGATATTGATCGTTAGTTTGTATGTCAGTACCATATAATAATGAGTAAGAACAGGAAAAACAGATAATCACACCAAAGAACACCAGATATAAGGTGGAAACCCAATGTGGGTGAAAACCACCTGCTACAATATGTCTCTATCTTCTTTCAATTAGAAACTTCTTTTACAATGATTTTGTACTGGTGCAGTCCTTTACCAGTACGCAGGCTGCAACCTGCAGAGAGCTACAACCCTCTCTCGTTTTCTAGTCTCTCCTGGAAGGGAGCTACAACCCCCTGCTTCTTTTCTTCCAAGGACCACTTTTCATAAATTTTCAAACTGGATCCATGAACATCAAATAATCATCAAGTACATGTAACTCACCCAATCAACTTTTTCAATCAACCAATGAATCAACCAATAACTTCTCAGAATGCAGTAACCAGATCAGCAATACCAGTAATCTAAACCCAGAACTCTTCAGCAATAGATAAAAGACAGCCAACAAATGTTTCAAGAAAGGTCCGCAACTTCACCAATAGAGGCCTGCGAATATCCGCAGCTCTTCTGTGTCTAAACTGCGCAGATCCGCACCTAGTCCTTCTTCTGCTCTGCGTACCCCCGCACCTACTCCTTCTGCTGCCCTGCGTACCTCTGCTCAGATCCGCAACTGCACTGTCTGCCTGACAGCGTACCTCCGCACCTGGTCCTTCTGTTCCCCTGCGTACCTCCGCACTGTGCCTTCTTCTGCACTGCGTACCTCGCACCTGCGCCTTCTGCTGCGCTGCGGATCCCCGCACTGCGCCTTCTGCTGCGCTGCGGACCTCCACACCTGCACTGTCGATCGCCTGCAGACCTCTGAATAGAGCCAAATTAACAGTCCTCCAATGTGCCACAGACAGTCAGATCCACAGATCTGATCATGCGCCCGAGAGATCACGACCTATCAATAGATTCGCCTTAAAATTCACCTTGATTTAGATCTAGCTTTTAAAACCGATCACCCAAAATTTCAGATCTTAAGATATTCAATTTTCACAAGTGTATAGCCAAGTGATCTCCTTTCCTTTTTATAGGCAAGCCCTTATTCACACCATGGGACAAAACCATCAAAAACCAATACAAGGGATCCAAACCGGGGTTCAATACTTTAGATCCTATACCACGGACCAAAACCATAGGATCATGATCGACGGGCTAAATACCAAGGGCCAAACATAAGAAACCCCACGTGTGCGCGCTTCTCTGCATTGGAGTGAGTGAACTAGGGTCCGCACCTTCTGAACGGAGCACCTGCGGATATGTCCGCACTTCTTGGTCGACGTACCTGCGGGTCCGCAGCTTCTCTTAGGATCACCTGCGGGTATCTCATTTTCTATGATTTTGAGAGCCTGAACAGAGATCTGCCACTTGAGTGAGTTTCCATCAAGTACAACACCTGTGCCATAGCGCCAAACCTGAACCATACTGCCAACAGTCTCAACACTAAAAAGTGTCATATAATGATGACTGAAGGCATTTTTTTAGGTCACTATCTCTTTGCTGCAGGTATCCAGGTCGATCCAGCAAAGGTAGAGGCAATTTTGAAAATTCCTACTCCTAAAATGCAGAAAGAGGTACGTAGTTTTATGGCCAGACAGGTTAATAAAGACGATTTATAGAAAAAAATTCCAAAATTGAATTTTCGTTGTTTGCACTACTAACAAAAGATAATGAGTTTGAATGCACTGACAAGTGTAACAATGCTTCTGCGGAGTTAAAAATATGTGTAACAAAAACACATATTTTAAGAGGACCTAATTGGAGTATGTCATTCCACATCTCCATTGATGCTTGTCATATAACTATTGGAATTGTGCTTGGACAACAAGAGGAAAACAAGTCATATGTCATTTATTACATCAACAAAAATTTGGCTCTTGCGAAGGTAAATTAAACAGTAATAGAAAAGGAGTTTATTGCTGTTATTCATGCTATTAATAAATTTAGTCATTACATTCTGGTTATCAAACTTTTGTGCATACTGGCCATTATGTTATTTGATTCTTAATGAATAAGCTAGTTACAAATGTTAGGGTTATTAGGTAGTTGTTGTTACTCAAAAAATTTGATATTACCATTATAGATAAACATGGGAAGGATAATGTTGTTGAAAATTTTCTTTCTAGATTGACTCATGTTACTGATGATCTGTCTATAGAAACTGATAGAGTTGCAAATGCTCAAGAAATTTAATTTAAAATCAAGAGACACAATTCTACTCTATTGATCTATGGAATGAAATTCACAATTTAGAACAACATGCATAGACATGCAATAAGAAAAACAACAAATATACAGTGTAACAATGCTTTTGCGGAGTTAAAAATATGTGTAACAAAAACACTTATTTTAAGAGGACCTAATTGGAGTATGTCATTCCACATCTCCATTGATGCTTCTCATATAACTATTGGAATTGTGCTTGGACAACAAGAGGAAAACAAGTCATATGTCATTTATTACATCAACACAAATTTGGCTCTTGTGAAGGTAAATTAAACAGTAATAGAAAAGGAGTTTATTGTTGTTATTCATGCTATTAATAAATTTAGGCATTACATTCTGGTTATCAAACTTTTGTGCATACTCACCATTATGTTATTTGATTCTTAATGAATAAGCTAGTTACAAATGTTAGGGTTATTAGGTAGTTGTTGTTACTCAAAGAATTTGATATTACCATTATAGATAAACCTAGGAAAGATAATGTTGTTGAAAATTTTCTTTCTAGATTGATTCATGTTACTGATGGTCTGCCTATAGAAATTTGATAGAGTTGCAACTGCTCAAGAAATTTAATCTAAAATCAAGAGACACAATTCTACTCTACTGATCTGTGGAATGAAATTCACAATTTAGAACAACATGCATAGACATGCAATAAGAAAAACCACAAATACACAGTGATTTCTAGGGGAACCCAACTGGGAAAAACCCCTCAAGCCTATTTGCATTAATCAATGAATTGAGAAACTATTACAATTGCTAGCTCCAGCTCTGAGCTCAACCTGCAAAAGAATAATTGTTCTCTTGCTCAATGAACAAGCTCTGGCCAACACTTAGCCAAATATTTTCTCACCAAGGCCCCTATTTCCTTGCGCAAATCCTGAGGAAATTAGCCCCTATTATTTAGGAATTTCCTCCAAAATGATTGCACAATTCCCAAGGATTGATCACTGATTGCATGCAACACCTATACACTCAACACTAGTTTACAATTGATGTTACACTGCCTTGGAATCTCCACCACAACTGAGAAATTCGAATTCCTTACATGCATGAGATATTTTTAGTTGATTGATCAATTAACTGGATGATATCTGAGTTAGACTATTGTCCCACTACACAACTGACCTCCAACTAGTTCTATTAATTGTTAGAACTAGTTTAACTGAGTACAATTGGAAATAACTGAACTGGATTGCTATAAATTAGCAATCACACATGCATAACTAAAATCCAAGCCCTCTAACTCAAATTTACTGAGCTAACTGAGTGAAAAGATCCATGCCACCTCAGTTACTGCCTCCAAGTTATTTGTTGATGTGGAAATTTCAAATTTTCTCAATTTGACCAAGGCTAAGCCAAATTGAGCCTTTCTTGCTACACTTCTCAACACTCCCTCTTAGCAAGAAAGGGATTATCAACCACCCCTATCATATACCTGTGGAATTCGAACTTCCCTCTTGGCAAATCCTTTGTAAAGATGTCATAATCTTGTTCTTGAATCAGAATGTTCATCCTCCTATGCACATAGTCCTATAAATGATGATACCAGATATCTATATGCTTGGATCAATTGTGAAATACTGGATTCTCAGAGAGCTTAATGCAACTCTGATTATCATAATATATCACATTTGGATCCATCTCCTGACTAAACAGTGCCACAAGTATCTTTCTCATCCAGATTTCCTCACATGCTGCTTGACTTACAACCATCTATTCAACTTTTGCTGATTTGAGCGCCATAAACCTTTGCTTCATGTTGTACCAGGAAGTTTCTGCAAACCCAACATTGAAAATTGAACCTAATGTACTCTTTCAGTCAAATGGAATCCCCACCCAATTTTCATCTGTGAATCCATGCAAATTCACTCCCTCTGTTCATATGTACCATAATCCAAATTGGGTAGTGCCTCTAAGGTACCGTAAAACATGCATGGCTGCCTTCCAATACAATTTGGTCGGCCTAACCATAGCTTGGCTCAGTTGGTTGACTGCATAGAACATATCTGGTCATATGTTCACAAGATACATATGTGAACCCAATAGTTGCCGATAAATGGTAGCATCAACCTCTTCACCTGAAGTGGCATTATCCTTCCTCTAATTGGTCGCTAGAGGTGTCTCCATGGGCTTACAACTCTCCATGCAAAATATTTGCAATATCTCAGTGGCATACTTTCCTTGAGACACAAAAAATTCCCCATCACCTTGCCATACTTCTAGCCCAAGGAAGTAGTGCATGAGACCCATGTCTTTCATCTAAAATTCCCTTGCAAGGTCCTCTTTGAAAGAGTTGATTAGATGCTCATCACATGTCAATATTAAATCATCAACATGTAAAATAATGATAAGTAATTTACCTTCTACCAAAATATTATAGAGGTTCGCATTTGCTTCACTTTTGTTGAAGCCCAATCCAGTGAGATAACTATCAATCTGAGTGTACCAAGCTCGGGGTGCTTGTTTGAGACCATACAATGCTTGCCTGAGTCTGCACACATGAGACTCCTGATCAAATGTCTCAAAACCTTCTAGTTGCTCTATGTACACTTCCTCCTCAATAACACCATTGAGAAATGTTGTTTTTACATCCATCTAGTGGATCTTCCACCCCATCTGTGTAGCCAGTGCAAGAATTGATCTAATGGATGAATACCTTGCTACGGGAGAAAATATTTCCTCATAGTCAATTCCCTCAACTTGAGAGAATCGTTTGGCCAAAAATTTGGCCTTATACTTCTTTATCATTGTGTATGTTGCATGCTTAACTTTGAAGATCCATTTCAAACCCACAACTAATTTTTTTGCCAGTCTTGGGACCACTTCCCAAACACTATTCTTTATGATGGATTTGTATTCTTCCACTATTGCATAAATCCAAACTAGTTTCTCAATTGTTTCCTCAAAAGAGGATGGCTCAATATCTACAAGCTCAGTCATTAGATCCATGTAGCCAATTTATCTCTCAGGTGACCTCCTTTGCCTATGCAAATTTGAAGGAGCTCCCACATTCTCCCTCGCATCCTACACCATTTTTTCATCTTTCCTGGTTCTTTTTCTACCTTCTTTGGATGGTTTTTCCTGAGTGGATGTGTTCACTCTACCTCCTCCCTGTTCCCCATTAACGGTTTCTCCACAACTTCCTCGGGCTCCTCCTTTGGAGCTAAAATCTCCTCTTATGGTGGGATTTGAAACTCCCTCTCAAAAGAGCATCTCATTACTTTCTCCTCATCAAACTTTACATCCCTTCACACAACTGTCATTCTGAGGGAAGGTAAGTACACTCGGTAATTGTGTGGATTTTTGGTGTAACCCATAAAAACTCCCAACTCTATTGGCGTCTCAAGTTTCTTCCTCAAATCTTTGGAGACATGGTAGTAAATAGAGGCTCCAAAATTTTTGAGATGAGACACATCCAACTTTATCCCTGAGAAGGCCTCCTTTAGTGTAATCATACTAAGAATTCGATGAGGACTCTAGTTCTGCAAGTAGATTGTTATGTTATGTGCCTCTACCCACAAATGCAGCGGCAAGCCTTAGTCATGTAGCATAGCTCTTGCATCTCCCACAATGTTTCAGTTCTTTCTCTTAGCTATCCCATTTTATTGTGGGTTGTGGGGAGTTTTTAGTTCTCTTTGAATTCCTTCTTTGGCACAAAATTCCTTGAATTCATTCAAAACATACTCACCTCCATTGTCGCTCTTGAGATCCTTCACCTTCTTGCTAGTCTCTTTCTCAACTAGTTCCTTGAATTCTAAAAATTTTGAGAATGTCTCATCCTTCTTCTGCATGAAGAATATCCAACACTTTCTTGAGAAATCATAAATAAAAATAACATAGTATTTATGTCTGGCAGTGGAGGCTGTCGAGAAGGGTCCACAAACATCAGAGTGGACTCTCTCCAAGACTGCATTTGCTTTTTTGTCTCGATCATGGAATGTGTATTTTACATACTTCCCCAAGGTACAACCCTTGTAGACATCCTTCTACTCAAGTGATCCTCTAGGGAGGTCAGTGGTTATTTACTTCATAAGTTTGACAACACCATGGTGAAAATGACCAAGTCTTCTATGCCAGAGTTCACCAACATCTCGACTCTACACTTTCTCTGCCTTATTGCTTAATGCAACACAATCTTCCATGTCAAGTTTGTACAAGTTCTTCACACAAACCCCAATTTGCTTCACCTTCATAGTAGTTATGTGTCTCAGAAAGGCTTTCCCTTCATTGAAAATAACATCATAGGCACGATCTTCTAAAACTGCTACAAAGATGAGGTTCTTCTTCAACCCTATTACAAACATGCCATCTTTGAGGCAAAGAGGCGAACTTGACTCCCTCTTAAAGGTTACTATACCAATCATGGTAGCACTATTCCTTCCATCATCCCTAATCTCAATATGCATCTGGAGATCTTTCTCCTATAGGTCACTCAAAAACTCTCTACACCGTGTCATGTGGAATGAGGCATCTGAGTCTAAGTACCACACACTCCCCATCACAATGTTGGCCATGCATACGATCAGGTTGAAGTCTAACTCAAACTGTGAAGCCAATACTTCACTTGTTTCTCTTCCTAAGCTGTTCTTGTTAGACCTTTTTTGTGGACACTCTTGTAGCATAGTTCCTGAATTCATGACAATTGAAGCATTTTATTTTGGAAAAGTCTTTCTTCTTGCCCCCTTGGATGGAATCTAGTTTGGTTAGAGATTTATTCTCTTTTCCATTCTTTCCCTTCCTAACCAATACAAAGTTATATTCATCCTCTCCCTTGGATGAACCTCCATATTTGGTATTTCGCCTGATTTCTTCTTGTACCAAATAGGACCAAAAGTGTTCCCAATTCGGTAATTTTTCCCTTCCATTCACAAAGTCCGAGTAGTTGTGCCAAGATTTTTCAAGGCTTAGAAGAGCTATTCTCACCAAGTCATCATCTGCAACATTCACACCAACCCCTCCAAGCTCATCCTGAACTTGTGTAAATTTAGTGAGATACTGCAAAATTGCATCAATTTTTTTACATCTTAATGTTTCGAAGTTTGTCTTTTAGGGCCAATTTTCTATGGTCATTGTTATTTTCGAATAGCTCAGTCAGTTCCTATTATGAAACCAGCTCAAGAAAAGATAGAAAAGATAGATCAACGCCTTAGAATTCAGCCTCTTTGAGGGGGCAACCTCCTTTACATTACATAAATGAACAATTCTTGGATGATACAAATGACAAAACCTCCTTTCTATATATAGGAGTCTAAGGAGTCACAATATAATCCAGCCGACCTAACAATAATAATATAAAGCCACAAAAATAACAATAGAGGGATTCTATGGGGCACAGAAATAACAATATGGGGGTAATAGGGGCACAACAATATAAATAAGGGGTATAACTACAATAGTAATGGGGTAATCACTAGTATTATAGGGACCCAACATGCCCCTCTCCTTCAAAAAAGTGTTGTCCTCAACGCTTGAGTAGTTCTGGATACTTCTGCATAAAATTCTCATCCTCCCATGTGGAATCTTCAGCGGATAAGTTCTTCCACTTGATAAGATACTCTGAAATTGATCGATTTCGTAGCTGTCGAGTTCTTGTTTCTGTGACTGCTTCCGGTTCCAATATAATTTTTCCTTCCTCGTCAAGTTCTGGCAATATTGTTTGAATTGGGAGCTTGTCACCTATAACCTTCTTTAAACATGAAACATGGAAAACTGGGTGCAATCGAGAAGCTGCAGGAAGCTCCAATTTGTATGCCATAGTACCAATCTTTTGCAACACCTTGTACGGACCATAATACTTTGGTGATAATTTATTATCCTTCTTAGCTTGCTTTAGGGACATTTGCTTATATGGTTGTAGCCGTAGGAATACCCAATCACCTACATCAAAACTTCTTTCACTGCGATGTTGATCTGCCTGTTGTTTCATTCTATTTTGTGCCAACACGAGGTTATCCTTTAAGAGTTGGAGGACTTGTTGTTGATGTTCGATGTGATGTTCCACTGCCTGAACCTTAGAATTTTCTCTTAAATATGATGTGATGGATGGTGGTTGATACCCATAAAGTGCCATAAATGGGGTCATTTTTGTTGCTGTATGGAAGGAAGTGTTATACCACCATTCAGCCAGAGGCAACCATTTGACCCATTGTGTCTGTTTATCAGATACAAAGCAACGAAGATATCCTTCCAAACATTTGTTTACTATCTCAGTTTGCCCATCAGATTGAGGATGATAAGATGAGCTATGAGCTAACTGAGTACCAAGACAAGAAAATAATTCTGTCCAAAAATTTCCAGTGAAAATGGGATCTCTGTCACTTACAATAATCTTTGGGTTTCCATGTAGCTTTTGAATTGTTTCCATAAATGCAGTAGAAACTGTACTGGCTTTAAATGGATGTGATAATGCACAAAAGTGTGCATACTTGGTAAGTCTGTCAACTACCACCATGATGACACTCTTTCCCTCAGACTTGGGTAAACCTGTGATAAAATCCATTGAAACCTCCTCCCAACGTTGGCTTGGAATGGATAAAGGTTGTAATAGACCCGGTGTCTTAATTGTTTCAACTTTATTTTTCTGGCAAACCAAACATTCCGCCACAAACTTTTGAATATCTGATTTAAGGCCATCCCAAAAAAATTCCTTCTTAACCCTGTGGTAAGTTTTTAAAAATCCTGAGTGCCCTCCTAAGGGAGAAGTGTGCAATTCCATAAGAATCTTTTGTTTTAGCTGGGAATTCTTACAGAGGTATAAGCGATCTTTGTACCATAACGAATCATTTTGCCAGCTAAATGTATCAGAAGTACTGGAATCTTGTTGTAGCTTTCGAATAAGTGCCCACACTTCTTCGTCATTCTTCCATTCCTCCCTTGCTTCGTTTATCCAATCTGGTTGGATAATAGAAATGGCACACAACAATGCTTCCACATCCTCATCCTTTCTTGAGAGTGCATCTGCCACCACATTTTGCTTCCCTTTTTTGTAGATGATTTCAAAGTCATAACCCAACATCTTTGTGACCCACTTTTGTTGCTCTTCAGAGGATAATCTTTGTTCTAAAAAGTATTTAAGGCTATCATGATCCGTTTTTACCTTGAAGTGTCTTCCCATTAGGTAGGGTCGCCATTTCTTAAGTGCATGGAGTATTGCCAACATTTCCTTCTCATAAATAGCTTTGCTTAAAAACTTTCCCTTGATTGGACGACTTTCAAAAGCAATGGGTCTTTCATCTTGCATTAGAACAGCACCAATTCCATTTCCTGAAGCATCACATTCCACAATAAAGGTTTTTGTGAAGTCCGGTGTAGCTAAGACCGGTGCTTGGCACATTGCCTCTTTAAGATGTTCAAAGGCCTTTGTTGCTTCCGGAGTCCATGAAAATGAATCTTTCTTCAATAATGTTGTTAGAGGTGCTGCTATTCTCCCATAATTCTTAACAAACTTGCGATAATACCCTGTCAACCCAAGAAATCCTCGCAGATGCTTTATGGATGTGGGGATTTTCCATTCCTTAATGGCTTTAATTTTGCTAGGGTCTACCTTAACTCCTTCATGAGATACAATATGACCCAAATATTCCACCTCCTGGACTCCAAAGAAACATTTGGATCTTTTTGCATATAATTGTTTCTCCTCCAATAGTTGTAGCACCCTGTCAACATGTTCAACATGATCCTTCCAAGACTTGCTGTAGATTAGTATATCATCAAAAAATACTAACACAAATTTTCTAAGGAATGGTTTGAAAATTGAATTCATCAAACCTTGAAATGTTGAAGGTGCATTGGTAAGGCCAAAAGGCATGACCAAAAATTCATAATGACCCTCATGAGTTCTAAATGCCGTTTTCGGAATGTCTTCAATCTTCATTCTGATTTGATGATATCCCGAACGAAGATCCAACTTGGTGAAGTAAATTGATCCATGCAATTCATCCAGTAATTCATCAATAACAGGAATGGGGAACTTATCTTTAATAGTGAGCTTGTTGAGCTCCCTATAATCCGGACACATGCGCCATGATCCATCCTTCTTGTGCACCAATACTACTGGAGCTGAGAAAGAACTTTGACTCGGTTGAATTATACCAGCCTCTAGCATTTCTGCAACCATACGTTCAATTTCACTTTTTTGGACATAGGGATATCTGTACGGCCTGATGTTTGGAGGAACACTTCCTGGAATCAGATGAATAGCATGATCATGATCACGCATAGGTGGGAGACCTTGGGAGTCTCAAATACCTTGGAATGATTGTCCAAGACTTTTTGGAGATCTGGAGAAATAGATGATTCCAATGTGGAAACATCTAGCGAACATAATTGTGCAATTACACCTCTTTGCTCCTTTTTTAGAAGCTTTGTCATACCATTAGAGCTGATTATCTTTCCTGGTTTCCCTGCAATACCCCTTAATTCAACTTCCTTTCCTTCCGTAGAAAATTTGATGAAAAGTTCTTGAAAATTAAAAGCTATTGTACCCAAGGATTGTAGCCATTGGACTCCTAGTACAACATCAGCACCTCCCATTGGAATGGAAAGCATTGGGCTAGTCAATACATATTCTCCCATGGATAGCTTGATATTATGGCACTTTCCAGAGCAATTTATTGTTCCTCCATTTGCAATCATCACTTGACACTCTGGTGCTGGATATAGGAAGCAATTCAATTCTTTTGCTACCCTACAATGAATAAAATTGTGGGTGCTTCCTGAATCAATCAACACTATTACCTTTTTCTTCTTGATTTGTCCTTCTATCTTGATGGTTTGAGGAGTGGTAATTCCCGCCAATGCATTACAAGATATGGTCGGATTTATTTGTTCTTCATCTAGGCTTTGTTCCTAAGTATATCTTCTTCTTTTGACCTTTCTTGCTCCTTTTCTTCTTCCTCTTCACAATCTATGTAGAATAATTTCTTCTCAGCACACTTATGACCTTTAGTGTATTTGCTATCACAACTGTAACAAAGCCCTTTTGCTCTTTTTTCTTCCAATTGTTGTGGTGTCAACCTTATAGGTTGTGGAAGACTAGGGGCAACAACACTTCCGTCTTTATAGTTGTGAGTGGTATGCTTCCTGGTTGCCATAATTTTGCTTTCCATTTTTCTTGCTAACCTGAATGCCTTCTCTAATGAATCAGGTTCCCAAAGGCGAACATCATGTTGGATATTATCCTTTAAAGACCCTATGAACACATCAATCCTATGCTCCTCTGGAATATCTTTTACCCTTATGTTCAATTTTTGGAACTCCTCAATGTGCTCCATTATTGAACCCTTTTGTTTGAGACTTATCAATTGGCTAAAAAAAGTGTTGCTTTTTGTATCTTCATAATGTGCTATCAATTCTTCCGTAAAAATTGCCCAAGTGATAAATTGTTTACGAGAGCAAAGCCATTGATACCATACAAACTGATTTGGTTCCAAATATACAGTTGCCATACGTACCTTTTGTGTGTTTTGCACATTATTGAGATCGAAGAATTGCTCCATCTGTAATATCCATGTGGCGGGATCCTTGCCATCAAACTTCCTCATATCGATTTTTGGAATATGGTGATTCTTCGATCCAACATTAGCGTCTATGGAATCATGATTAACATTTCTTTTGTTCTCATCATGAGTTTCCTTTACTACCTTTTCACCATTAGTGACCCTTTCTTGTAGCAACTTCTTCAATTCTTCCATGTCTGTCTTCATATCTATCTTCAAATCTGCCATGTCTCTCTTCAAATCTGTCTTCGAATCATCCATCTTAGCTTCCATGCCCTTTATCTTAGATTCCACGCCATTTATCTTAGATTCCACGCCACTTATCTTAGCTTCTGTTAGCTTTTGTGAGCGTGACATTTGTTGCACTTGTTCTTGTAATTTTGATATATCATGTAGCATTTCTTCCTCTTCTTCATGAGTCATGCTAGAGCTTTCAGGTTCCTTACTAGGTGTTTGCATTTTCTTTCCTCGGGGCATCAGTTACCGATAATAATGCTTTACTATGCCCTTTGAATTCCGTTAAACCAAGCTTACACAAAAATTAAAAAAAACTACACACCTTTTTTCACTTTATAGAAGCCTGATATTGAATCTGATGTATCTCTGTAATTTCGGATCATCCAATTCTGAAATTGCTACCTGTAGTAGCCTTCTGCGTCCTCTTTCCAATGCCACAAGTCTGAGCCAAATTGGATTCTCCAAGGAAGAGTTATGTGAAATCTCCCACAGTGACCTGTTTTTAGACTGGTTCAGTAGAGCGAACTTGTACGACGTGCCACGAGTCACTGTTTCAACCTTTGAATCTGAAACACACACACAAGAAACTACAGTCCGTCCTCTTTCTGTACCTTCTTACGAAATTTCAATCTGATCCCCAGAGAGAAAGTTATGACGATTTTCCCCAGGTCACCTGTTTTGAATGTAATTCAGGAGTCTGCAAAAAGACCAACTTCCTCAGATCATATCTCCGCAAATATCGTGCGAAAAGCTCTGAAATTCGGACCCAAGGTTCAGCGCGATTTCTTCTCAAATGGGTTTTTTTTGCGACTTCTGAAACGTCACAAAAAAAAAGTTATAGCGAAAATGCCACGATGACCTGTTTGGAGCAGCGAAACCCTAGAATCCAAAGCTCTGATACCAAATGTTATGAAACCAGCTCAAGAAAAGATAGAAAAGATAGATCAACGCCTTAGAATTCAGCCTCTTCGAGGGGGCAACCTCCTTTACATTACATAAATGAACAATTCTTGGATGATACAAATGACAAAACCTCCTTTCTATATATAGGAGTCTAAGGAGTCACAATATAATCCAGCCGACCTAACAATAATAATATAAAGCCACAAAAATAACAATAGAGGGATTCTATGGGGCACAGAAATAAAAATATGGGGGTAATAGGGGCACAACAATATAAATAAGGGGTATAACTACAATAGTAATGGGGTAATCACTAGTATTATAGGGACCCAACAGTTCCTTCCAAATGGAAAATGGTGTCTCTTTCCCATGTAGATTTGAGACAATGTGGTCTCTCACTCCCTCCGGGATTATTCTCCTTGCCTTGGCTACATCTTTCTTTCACTGGGCTAGGTTCTAGGCATCAATTGATCCTAGTTTTGGAATGTTTGTCTTGACATAATCCAAAAATCCAGTGTCGTCAAGCACTTCCTCCATGTGATCCTTCCAGGCAATGAAATTCAAGCTACCTTCCAAGGCATACTCTAATCTCATACCATTGAAGGCCATTCTCCCAACTTTGAGGAAATCCTGCTACACTTAAACTACAAATTTGAACCTCCTGAGGAACAACTCCGAAATTATCAGTCTAATGTGAATCCTACTCTGATACCATGTAGAAATTTTATAGAGTTACAATTTTTCAAGAAAATGAATCTAAAATCAAGAGACACAATTCTACTCTACCGATCCGCGGAATGAAATTCAACATTTTGAACAACATGCATAGACATGCAATAAGAAAACCACAAGTACACAATGATTTCTAGGGGAATCCAACTAGGAAAAACCCCTCAAGCTTGTTTTCATTAATCAATGAATTGAGAAACTATTACAATTGTTAGCTCCAACTCTGAGCTCAACCTGCAAAATAATAACTGTTCTCCTGCTCAATAAACAAGCTCTAGCCAACACTCAACCAAATATTTGATCACCAATGCCTCTATTTCCTTGCGTAAATATTGAAGAAATTAGCCCCTATTCTTTAGGAATTTCCTCCAAAATGATTGCACAATTCCAAAGGATTGATCACTGATTACATGCAACACCTATACACTCAACACTAGTTTACAATTGATGTTACACTGCTTTGGAATCTCCACCACAATTGAGAAATTCGAATTCCTTGCATGCATGAGATATTCTTGGTTGATTGATCAGTTAACTGGATGATTTCTGAGTTGGACTATTGTCCGACTATACAACTGATCTCCAACTAGTTCTATTAACTGTTAGAACTAGTTTAACTGAGTACACTGGAAATAATTGAATTGGATTACTATAAATTAGCAATCAAACATGCATAAATGAACTCCAAGCCCTCTAAATCAAATTTACTAAACTAATTGAGTGACAAGAGCCATGTCACCTAATTTAACTACCTCTAAGTTGTCTGTTGACGTGGAAATTTTGAATTTTCTCAATTTGACCAAGGCTAAGCCAAATTGAGCCTTTCTTTCTACACTTCTCAGCACTTCCTATTGAAGATTATTTTCCAGATGAGTATCTCTTTGGAGCATCCACTTATTCACCTTGGTACGCAAAAAATTCCAACTACCTTACTGTAAGAAAACTTCCTCATCACTTTTATCCTACGAGAAAGAGAAAAATTGTCCACAAAAGTGCCCAATATTTCTGGTTGGATGGTGACCTTTTTCACACTAGTTTTGATCAACATATTACAAGGTGTGAGGGAGGATGAGGTTCATGACATTCTTAAATATTGTCGTGACGGACCTTGTGGAGGACATTTTGTAGATAGGAGAACAAGTCACAAGGTGCTGTAGTTGGATTATTTTTTGCCTACTGTGTTCTGAGATGCAGGAAATATGTGTAAGGATGTGATAGTTGTCAGAGGATGGGTCAACTTACTCAATCAGATGAGATGTTGTTATAGCCTCAGCTAGTGGTGGAACCTTTTGAGAGATGGGATTTAGATTTTGTGGGACAAATTAATCCACCATCTCAACTAAAGACCCATATTCCTATGCACAAACTATGACACTAAGGGGGTAGAAGTGAGAGCACTCACTAGGACAACTAAACGTGTTGTTTCAAACTTTTAGTTTGAAGAACTTTTTGCTTGGTATGGTGTGCCAAAAGAGATAGTTACAGATGGAGGAGCACAATTTACCTCTCGACTAATACAAGACATTTTAAAAAATTATAGGATTCATCAAATAGTCACTTCACCTTACCATCCACAGGAAAATGGGCAAGTGGAGATTACCAATAAGGTACTTAAATCTATTCCCACAAAGATTATGGTAGGTCATCAAAGGGATTGAGTGGAGAGACTCCTTGAAGTATTATGGGCATATAAGACTACTTGAAGAAATAATACATGATTCTCTCCTTATGAATTGGTCTTTGGTAAGAATCCTATATTTCCCATTGAATTTGAAATCAAAACACTTAGAATTTCCTTGGAAGTAGATTTAAACCTTATTACAACTTAGAAACATCGACTAGAAAAACTAAATGAATTGGATGAGAATCACTTGGTAGTTGTGCAACAAAAATATATCATTAAGCAACAATGTGCCAAGTGGCATGACAAGTTTATTAAGAAGAAGTTGTTTCATAAAAGTGATTGGGAACTGTTATATGATTCCATATTTAAAGATTTAAATGACAAGTTGTGCATGAGGTGGCTACGTTCTTATGAGGTAGAAGCAGTCGTTGATAATGGGTCTGTAAAATTAACAACCATTGATGGCTCCCAAAAATATTTTCTTGTCAATGGACATCGTCTTATGTTGTATCACAAACCTACCTCTAGGGATTAATTTGTTAGCATTGTCTCAATTGCAAATTCATATCTTGAAGTTGTTGGGGCAGGGTAAACTTTTCCTATGTTGCCAGCCACTTAGTTTATATATATATATGTGTGTGTGTGTGTGTGTGTGTGTGTATATATATATATAGATATAGATACACACACACACACACACACACACACATATATATAAAGAGAAAAATAATAAAAATATCCAATGGTTAAAACCCTTCTAGGGCACCATTGGAGAAAAAAAAAATAAAAAAAAATGTCTAATGGCGAAAACCCCTTTGGGGCGCCATTGGATGACTGTGGTGACTGAAAACCAACTTGCGGATGGCAAACACACCCTTTTATTTCCTCTGTAACAAAACTTTGATTTCTCTTTTTGTTTGTAATTTACTATTTGAATCTTTTGTTGTCACAAACTTCATTTTGAAACTCATCATAAGCTTCCATGTATCGACTTTGACTGTTACAGTTCTTTAAAATTTTGTTGATGCAACTAAATACATGAGCAAGTCATCTCTATAGTTTCACATCATTGATGCTAGTACTGATTAAAGATATTCTTACTTGTTTTCCATCGCAATCATACTGTTATCACCCCAAGAAACTCACCTAGGTTGTATATCAGTGATGCTCGGGAACATTACAAACAGAACAAAAAGTTGGATAAATTGGTGGATGAATGAAACAAATGCTGCATATTCAAGCCAGATAACCACTCCTACTATGATTGAACCCAGACATGGGTGAACACCCCCAGATTACAAGGCTTTTAACCACCAATTACTCACAGTTTGAGGATAAGGTGATAATGGAGAAAACTGATCACACCAGCAGATGCACAGGACCCTGTGATGGCCAGCTGCAACCAGTTTAAAGGTCTGTAAATCTGTTCTCTAATACACAGATAGGATGACAACTCTCTGGCATTAAAACAACAAAAACCTACAAATAAATTCAATGATGCATGCTAAATCCTAACACAGAGGTGGGATGACAGCCCCTCTAATGTTAAACATTAACAACACATGAACAACTGCAAAACAGGAACAGCCTGGAACAAGAAGAAGAAGTGGAAAGTGAGCAATTAACAAAAAAAGAAGCTTGTATTAGCTGGAAATGCAGACCAGAAGCTGCGGGTTACAAAGTAGTTATAGTCTCCAGAAGTTGAAGCTTACAACAGAATAACACTCATCAACCTGATAACATCGTTTTTCTGGGTATATATAGAATTTGTTTACAAAATTACTGCTATGTTATGCGTGGAGGTGTCTTAATGGACCACCAACCGGATTTATAGTTAGATATGGGTCTTCTGCTACAATCTGAATGTTTTAATGAACAAAATGGCTCTTTATGCGCTCTGGTGTACTCCTTGAACAGGTGGAAGTTCCCTGCATAAATGTTCATAACTGCTGAATGAATTCAACTGCTCGAGGCAGTGCTTTCTCATCCTTGACCGTGTCATTCTTGAATGCAGGTAGCTGAGGGTTAAATGTGTTGAAAACTGGATCATTTCTTGCTTCTTTGCGCGCCCAACATTGGCCCAAAAACACAGCAAAATACATAAAAAATGGACGAAGAGCCGAGGAAGAACATTGGCCGTTGGATGGATCAGATGGACGATCTAGATCTGATGGCTGGAGGCAATGAAAAACACAGAGGCAAGATGGATTGATGGTAGCCGTCGGATCGCAAAATCGGATGATGGATATTAAATGTTGGAAGCCATCGAGAAGGAGTTTGAACGGAGGATTGTGGACCATCAGATCATAATCAGGGAGATCTGACGGTTGACGGGCGGCGGAGTTGATCGTGGGTTAACGAGGGGGGGGGGGGGGGGGGAGCTGTACCGGCAAGGCGGTAAACGGTTTCCCCGCACCGCTCTTCGGGAAAAGGTGGTATACGTACGAGGCAACGCGATGCAATAAGATTAAGGCACGTGGCAGATGTGATGGCGGGGAAACCACTTTCCTCGCGAGCTAACGGGTGTGCAAGTTACGGGAGCGGGGACTGCGACTATCGTTGGATCATCAAGCGGGCGTGATCAGACGGTTGAGGTAACAAACATGTGCTCTGGGGTTGATGTGACAGGCGCAGGCGGGCCCGGGCTTTATTAAAGCTTAGGGTTAATAAATTCATTATATGCGCGGGGTTATGAAAACTATCGGGGCTTATCAAGGGTAATCAGGGTTTAACACAAAACGCCCAAAGCCTTTAAATAAAGTTTAAATGGGTTAATAACATTATAAGAAAAAAGCGCCCGAGAGGTTATAGGAACATGGTTTTAGGTGGGTTTTTGTTAAAACGACATATGCCTGGGAGCCAAGGGAAAAAGAATTACAACGAGTTTATAAGGATAATAGAGAAAAAGGCAACAACGGGGTTAAGGGAGAGTAGGGAAAATGAAAGGGAAGGAGGAAATGAAGGTGGCGGGAGTTATAAGGGTAAAGCAAATGGAAGGGGAAAGATTGAATGAACTGCTGCTAGTTCCTCCTTTTCAGAAAACACCACGGCCAAGCTGTCCTTGACCCTAAAAAATGCTTCAAACATGTAGCAGTGCTAACATTTGGCTCCTTCTGGGGATGAGATCCTCCCTGTGAGGTCTCAAGAACCTGCAGATCAATGCCTTCCTGATGAAAACCAATTAGCAAAATTCCTAGTGTTCCATTGGGCATGGAGTCTAGCTAAGCCTACACTAAAGCTGATAAAATGAAATATTTACAACTTTTAAGGCCAAAGACCTTAAATCATATAATTTTTCAGAAAACGCCCATTAATTGGGCCGTCAAAAACTGGTTCTCCTCCCATACTTTTTAGTATGAAGGTGTTGTTCCCTTGAACCTGTGAAATGATAAAAGGACCTGTCCAGAAAGCATCAAACTTTCCATGATTGCCTTTCTTTTTCTTTAGTGCATCCCATTTCAGAACCAAGTCTCCAACCTGAAAATTATCTATTTTTGTCCCTTTGTCAAAAGCATCCTTGATTCTTTTTTGATGTGCTTCAGCCCTTTCCACCAACTGTTCTCTAATATGATGTAACTCTGTCAAATCAGTGATTCTTCTTGCCATGTCTTCTTCCTCATTTTTCTCTTCTTGAAGGAACTTTGCCACAGGGAGAGTTAACTGAATTGGGAATACAGCCTCAGTGCCATACACCAGTTTGAATGGAGAACTCCCTGTGGATTTCTTGATGGTCACTCTGTCAGCCCACAGTGCATATTTGAGCTTTGAATCCCAATTCTTTTTATTGTCCTCTAACAACTTTTTAATTATCTTGATCAGACTTTTATTAGAGGATTCTGCTAGACCATTTCCCTGTGGATAATATGAAGTGGAATGGATAAGTTTGATACCCATTGAATCACACATTTCCACCAGTTCTTTTGCCCTGAAAGCTGCTGCATTATCTGTGATTAGTTTATGTGAACATCCAAATTTGCTGAAGATATTCGCGGTCAAAAACTTCATGACCACATTATGATCAGCCTTCCTTATAGGGACTGCTTCAATCCACTTAGTGAAATAATCAGTGGCTACCAATATCCACCTGCGCTGGCCACTGGAATGTGGATTGATTTCTCCAATGAAATCCAAGCCCCACTGCTGAAAAGGTCCTTTTGCAATTATTGGTTTTAGGGGCAGGGATTTCAACTGCTGCCTTCCTTCAAATCTTTGGCACCTGTCACAAAATTTAACAAAAGAAAATACATTAGAAAATAAATTGGGCCAATAGTACCCAGCTCTGAGAATTTTATGGGCAGTAGTCTTCCAATAATGGTGCCCTTCACACATGCTGTTATGAAACTGCTGAATTATTGACTGTTCTTTGTCCAGACACCTTAGAAATATTCCAGATGGATCCCTCCAGTAGAGCAGATTGTCCATAATGCAATACTTTGCTGCTCTAAGTTTTAAAGTTCTGGCTTGACTTTGAGTAAATCATGAAGGGATCTCTAGCTTCAGCAAGAAATTAATTATTTCAGCATACCAATTACATGAAGCTAGATTCTCGGCCACTAATTGTTTTTTGCTTGTTTCTACTATTTCCTCTTCTTCTGCTTGACCATTTTCTGCCATCGTGCATAGGAAATCAATGTCTAAAGACCTACAATTTTCTTCAGCTAATAGCTTGGCAAGACCCTGACCTCTGACCAGTTTAGTGGGCTTCAGCTCTATGTCAAATTCTATCATTTTAGTGATCCATTTTTCCCTCCTTCCATCAGCATCAGGTTGTGTCAAGACCTCTTTAATTGCAGCAGAAGGCACATATGCAATTATTTTTGAATGCAAGATATAAACTCTGAAAGCTTTCAAGGATTTAATAAGAGCATATGCCTGATTTTCTATAATATCATACCTTAGTTCAACATCCCTCAAGTTCTTGTTGAAAAATGCCACTGGATGTTCTGAACCTTCTTCATCTTGCTGCAATAAAACTGCTGCAATAGTATCTTCAGAGGCAAAAGAAAATATGTGGAACTCCTTGCTGTAGTCTGGACTTATTAATGTGGGAGCCTCCATAATAGCCTCTTTGATGGAATCAAATGATTTTCTTGCTGTTTCAATCCATCTTACCTCTGATCCTTTCTTCAACATGGAGGTCACATGCTTCACTAGTTCAACAAAATTTGGGATAAACCTCCTTACAAAATTTATTTTGCCCAGAAAGGATTGGACATCCTTCTTTGATCTTGGGACAGACAAAGTCTGTATGGCTTTTACTCTTTCTGGGTCAATCTGAACACCTGCAGCAGACACAATATGTCCTAACAACTTGCCTTCATTTAAAGCAAATTGAGATTTTTTGGGATTGACTGAAATTCCAAACCTTCTACACTTCAAGAACACTTTTTTTTAATGTTGTAAATGATTTTGATGGCTGTTGGAATAAACTGTAATATCATCAAGGTAGATAAGCACAAATTTGTCCTTCTCTCCCACAAATGCTATATCCATAGCTCTCTGAAAGGTGGATCTAGCATTCATCAATCCAAATGGCATTTTGGCATACATAAAAGTGCCCCAAGGAGTGGTAAATGCAGTCTTTTCTTGATCATCTGGGTGCACAGTGATCTGATTAAAGCCTGAAAATCCATCTAAAAATGACATCACTTTGGCTCCTGAGACCTTCTGCAATAAATGCTCCATCTTTGGCAGAGGATAGTTGTCTTTCTTGGAGCATTTATTTAAATTTCGGAAATCAACACACAGTCTGATTTCACCACTTTTCTTCCTCACCACCACTAGATTGGCTACCCATTTCGAATATCTGAGAGGTACTATGATCTTGGCAGCCAACAACTTTTTAATTTCTTTTTCAATCAGTGGAAGAAGCATAGGATTTATTGGTCTCAACTTTTGTTTGAAAGGAACAGTGTCTTTCTCCAGAGGGATTTTATGCTGAATTATGTTCTTGTCATATGTTTTCAGATCACTATACTCCTAGGCAAACACATCAGCAAATTGCCTCATTAAATTGCAGTATTCAGCACTTTGATCAATAGACAAATGAGTGGACAAATTCACATACCTAGGCTGACCTGGACTTCCTATATCATGCTTACAGACTGCAGATTGGTCTTCTTTTTGAGCAGCTTTGTAAGGCACATCATTTTGGTCAAATAGTCTTTCAAGAGGGATTAGGCCCTTAGGAATATGGTTACTAGGAAGTTGGACAATGCTGTCTTTACCAATCTTATTTCTAAGTTGGGATTGGGGGTTTTCTTCCAAGGCATCATTCTCTTGGTCAATTTGCATCTCAGAAAACTCATCAATGACTTGCAAGAACCTATTCAACTCATCATCATCATCAAAAACTTTCCAATGGTGGACATTGTCAGGCAAGGATGGTCTGTATTTCACTTGAACTTCATACACTAGTCTGGGAGGCAAAGGAGGTATAAATAGACTAGCAGAAACAGCAAGGGAATCAACAAGCTGATTTTGGGCTCTAGGAATGTATGAAATACAGAAAAAATCAAAAGAGTCTCTGATTCTCCATACCTCATCTCTGTATGCTTTCAGCCTTGGGTGCTTTGCCTGAAATGTTTTATTTACTTGCTGTATAATCAAATTAGCATCTCCAAACACTTTCAGATTCTTGATTCCTCTGTCTTTTGCTGCATTAAGGCCCAATAGCAAAGCCTCATACTCTGCTATATTGTTTGTGACTTGAAAAACCAGCTTAAAAGACAGCTGAATGCTTTCTTGTTGTGGAGATACTAGCACCACCCCTGCTCCTGCAGTTTCCCTGGAACATGCTCCATCAAAGAATAACTCCCAAATCTGACCTCCTTGCTCTTTCTCGGCCTGAACTATTGGTTTTCTAATCTGCATTACGGCCTTCTGAGATTCTTCGATTTGGAGGATACATGCTCCAAAATCAGTGTCCACTGCATATATAGGATGATTTGTAGGATTCTTCTCATCACTAATGATGTATGACAACTGTGCTTCTTTGTACAATCTCCTGCTTTCTCCTCCAAACACTGGGACAGTGGCATAAGATAAATCATTATGTAATGTCCCACCTAGTCTCTTAATCCACCCTTTGGACAACAACATGGAAAACTTAGGAGGGAAATCTGCTACCACGATATCCATCATCATACTCTTCATGGGCAGCTGAGTTAAGGTAATAGCCAGATCTTTAATCAATCCAAGACACTTCATCTTCCTTGAATCAAAAGAGAACAAATCATGATAAGGTCTAGTGATATCAAGGCCTAACTCTTCCATGACAGCTTTAGGCATCAAATTATGGCTGGCCCCTGTGTCTAGCAAGAAGTTGTGGAGGATTTTGTCATGAATGGTCAATGAGACATAAAAAGATGGGGAATTATTATCAAAAGGCTCAATCATGGGGCTGAGTATAATGGCAGGTTTGTCATCCTGCAAATTAACAGAGTTAGTGGAGCTTTGTTTGGTGTCTAGCTCAAGGGCTTCAAGAATAGGATTCCTAAATATTTCACTCTTCACCAACTCAACCAGAGGCACAAATATTTTCAATTTCTGAATTTTTGACTCAAAGCTGAAAGAAGAAGATGACTTATCAGAAATTTTTACCTCTTGAAATGGAGTTTTGAGGATGACTGGATCAACTGCTGGTCTTCTCTATTTGACATTCTGAGATTCTGTTTGAACAACAGTTCTTTGGGCAAGATTTTCTTTGACATTCTTTGCATTAGACCTCAGATTATATCTCTGCTGTTGTTCACCAGATTGTAGAACAGCTCCTCTGTCCCACTCTTGACTGTTTTGTTCCTGCAGCAATGATTGTTCATACTCAGCTAATGTCAAAAATGCAGCACTGCCTTTATCTTCCATGCAATGAATTTCATCCTCATCTTCTTCAAATTGTTCCTCCTCCATGACTACATTCTGAAAGGGAGCTTTAACTTTCTGATCTTCTTTTGAATCTTCACCCCTCTGCATAATTTGTAACTGCTCATTTTCTCTTCTGAATGGATTGGGGTTTCTTGGAGCAAATGTGTTATGCTGCCTTGTTTTCCCTGAGTTCTGTTCCACTTTCAGCTTAGAAATTTCAGCAGCCAATGGCTCATTCATCTTAGTCATTTTGTATAATTTAGGCTCTGAAGATGAACTAGAGGAAGTAGAAGCCTAACTTCTCTGTCTTCTCCTGTTAGCTTGACTTTTGAGCTTTTCTGCTGCCATAATATTGGACTCTACTTCTAAGGCTGCATCCTGCATGTCTGCCAGCGTAGCACATCTCCTTTCTCTCAATAACAAGCAGAAATCAGAGTCAAAAGCATTTGCATAAGTGAGTTTGGTAGATGTAGGAGTAGGCTTTACCTCAGCTGGTATCTTACTATACATTCAATTGAATCTTTTATTAAAATCAGGTATTGATTCCCCATTTTCCCTCTTCAGATTACCAAACTCTGTGTGATAATACAACAAGTCCTTTTTATCTCCCCATTGCTTCAAAAATGCATCATCTAATGCTTCAATATCTGTTATAGATCTCTGGGGTAATTCTCTGAACCACTTCCTAGCCTCTCCATCAAGGCTCTGGACAAAAACTCTCATCCACACATCATTTTCACTTATATCTAAATTATCAGCATAACTGTAAAAAGCTTCAAGATGTTCTTCTGCTGTTACTCCCTCTGTTCCAGTGAATTTAGGCATATATTTTTGATATTCTCCCACAGGCATAGGATTTAAAGGCACATGCAACACCAATGGTCCATATCTAACAGCTACAATTCTTTCTATCCTCATAGGTGCTTGCTGTCCTGCCATGATTGAAGTATTTGGAAGAATAGCAACAGATTGAATGGTAGGGATTAATGTGATGGGTGGCAGAGATAAAGGGATGTTTTGGAGTGAAATGGAAGCTTTATTTGGACTGAGATTCAAAGGGGAACTAACTGTACAAGGGGCTAAACTAATCTCTGAAGGTTTTTCCTTACTAACAGTGCTGGGCTCTAAGTCTTCAAATTGTAAATCTTCAGCAATGACTTTATCTTTCAGAGATGAATTAGATTTCTTAGGCTTACCTGATCCTGATGCCCCTTTCTATCAAGATTTCTTCGATTTAATAGTCATCTCAGGTTCAGGTACTAGTTCAGCTGGTAGCTTTTGAGGATTTCTTCGAGTATTTCTCACAAACTGAGCCAGAACTTCAATGTGGAGTCGCCAAAGGATGGTATTCCTCCAATGGAGTCGCCAGACAGATGATAACAACCAGAAACTGTGTTCAAACCTTGTCTGTCATCAAAGCTTGAAGCTGAGTCATTCTCCCAAGGAAGCTGAGCTTCAATTCTCCTCTCCCTGGCAACGGCGCCAATTAATGTTATCACCCCAAGAAACTCACCTAGGTTGTATATTAGTGATGCTCGGGAACATTACAAACAGAACAAAAAGTTGGATAAATTGGTGGATGAATGAAACAAATGCTGCATATTCAAGCCAGATAACCACTCCTACTATGATTGACCCCAGACATGGGTGAACAACCCTAGACTACAAGGCTTTTAACCACTAATTACTCACAGTTTGAGGATAAGGTGATAATGGAGAAGACTGATCACACCAGCAGATGCACAGGACCTTGTGATGGCCAGCTGCAACCAGTTTAAAGGTCTATAAATCTGTTCTCTAATACACAGACAGGATGACAACTCTCTGGCATTAAAACAACAAAAACCTGCAAACAAATTCAATGATGCATGCTAAATCCTAACACAGAGGTGGGATGACAGCCCCTCTAATGCTAAACATTAACAGCACATGAACAACTGCAAAACAGGCACAGCCTGGAACAAGAAGAAGAAGTGGAAAGTGAGCAATTAATAGCAAAAGAAGCTTGTATTAGCTGGAAATGCAGACCAGAAGCTGCAGGTTACAAAGTAGTTACAGTCTCCAGAAGTTGAAGCTTACAACAGAATAACACTCATCAACCTGATTACATCGTTTTTCTGGGTATATATAGAATTTGTTTACAAAATTACTGCTATGTTATGTGTGGAGGTGTCTTAATGGACCACCAACCGCATTTATAGTTAGATATGGGTCTTCTGCTACAATCTGAATGTTTTAATGAACAAAATGGCTCTTTCTGTGCTCTGGTGTACTCCTTGAATAGGTGGAATGTTCCCTGCATAAATGTTCATAACTGCTGAATGAATTCAACTACTCGAGGCAGTACTTTCTCATCCTTGACTGTGCCGTTCTTGAATGCAGGTAGCTGAGGGTTAAATGCACTGAAAACTGGATCATCTCTTGCTTCTTCGCGCGCCCAACATTGGCCCAAAAACACAACAAAATACATCAAAAATGGACGAAGAGCCGAGGAAGAACATTGGCCGTTGGATGGATCAGATGGACGGTCTAGATCTGATGGCCGGAGGCGATGAAAAACACAGAGGCAAGATGGATTGATGGCAGCCGTCAGATCGCAAAATCGGATGGCGGATATTAAATTTTGGAAGCCATCGGGAAGGAGTTTGAACGGAGGATTGTGGACCATCAGATCATAATCAGGAAGATCTAACGGTTGACGGGCGCCGAAGTTGATCGCGGGTTAACGGGTGGGGAGCCGTACCGGCAGGGTGGTAAACTGCTTCCCCGCACCGCTCTTCGGGCAAAGGTGGTATACATATGAGGCAGCGCGATGCAATAAGATTAAGGCACGTGGCAGAAGTGATGGCGGGGAAACCACTTTCCCAGCGAGCTAACGGGTGTGCAATTTACGGGAGCGGGGACTGCGACTATTGTTGGATCATCAAGCAGGCACGATCGGACAATTGAGGTAACAAACATGTGCTCCGGGGTTGATATGATAGGCGCAGGCGGGCCTGGGATTTATTAAAGCTTAGGGTTAATAAATTCATTATATGCGCGGGGTTATGAAAACTATCGGGGCTTATCAAGGGTAACCAGGGTTTAACACAAAACGCCCAAAGCCTTTAAATAAAGTTTAAACGGGTTAATAACATTATAAGCAAAAAGCGCTCGAGAGGTTATAGGAACATGGTTTTAGGCGGGTTTTTGTTAAAACGACATATGCTCGGGAGCCAAGGGAAAAATAATTACAACAAGTTTATAAGGATAATAGAGAAAAAGGCAACAACGGGGTTAAGGGAGAGTAGGGAAAATGAAAGGGAAGGAGGAAATGAAGGTGGCAGGAGTTACAAGGGTAAAGCAAATGGATGGGGAAAGATTGAATGAACTGCTGCTAGTTCCTCCTTTTAAAAAAACACCACGGCCAAGCTGTCCTTGACCCTAAAAAATGCTTCAAACATGTAACAGTGCTAACACATACATACATGCTTCTATACCTTCATATTTGACAACATAGTCTTGAAGTTGATACACCAAATCTTGTTGTCATAAAATTTTTCTTTCTCACCACATCATTTCAAGTTCACCAATTGACATGTGCCACACATGAGACATTGTACAACATTGATCAAATCAATTCACTTGTATAGCCCTACGTCATCACAATGGTAAGCCAATGATATGTATGTTTGATTGTCATTTACTTGTAAGATTTGGATTCAAAGGATGACATGAATTTTCAGTTACACGTGTTGAGGATGACTATTATAATTAAGTTGGGAGGAGGAGTGTACCATATCTATCATACAATACACCATGACTGCACCCCAATTTGGTAATTACTACATGATTGGCATATGATGTACCTTTTCTTAATCTAGTAATTACTGATTTTCGTCATTACTCCTATTGTCATTTATGAAAATGGATGTGACTGCCTGAAATCATTCCTAATAGCTGTCATTTATGATGAAAATAATGAATTCAATAAAAATGGTAACCATAACCATTTCCAAATTCTATCTGATCGATATTCTTTACCTTAGCAAGTGTTTTCATGTACCCTGAGTAATCATAGTTCTTGAGCATCCATGAGAGGAGTGGCAATGTGCCATGAACCAAATTCCATTGATGTGTTGTTACACCATCCAGAATCCTTAGAAATATTTTGAAATACAAGGTGGTTAACCTACTTTGAGAGGCTACAGGGTTTCAGTGAACAAGTTGGCTTAGAATTTGCATAGGCTCTGAATGAGTAGTATTCATAGGTTAGAGGGTTTATAATTTTTGTTACATAGGACATAATCACCAAGGTGACAAGTTTACCTCAGACATGGACCTGCAATCCCAACAACCAAAGCAACATTTATGCAGCTAGGATAGGAAGTCAGGAACAAGGGAAGAGGCATTGATTAAACATCCCTTGCTCGTCCTTGGGATGATGTGACTTTATTCATCTAGAATTTCATCACATATGAGGGACAATTTGGGATAGTATTTCATTATAATTTTATGTTATTGGCACATCTTGATAATAAATAGTTCATAAATTTTCCCTACTACCTATTGAAGTCTTTACAACATATGGCAAAGTCGGTGCATGTGGCAAAACATCCAAAGATTTGTTTAACCAACCATGCACTAATTAAGTTGATTATAATTCATTCACTACAACAACAGGGAGGCACATGGACTAGTTTTCTAGCAGGGTTGCATGTACCATCTCCTGAGACAAAGGAAAGTGAAGGCGAAGAACAGGAGGAAAGTACTGAGACAACACCAAATAATAAAGTAGTTACACCTCCTAGACCTTGTCACCGAAAACATAAAATATGGACTTCCATAAGAACATCTATTGGTACATATGTTAAAGGAAAAAGGGGATGCATTGAGGAACCCATGGATGTATCCAGTGGATGGTATGAGAGAAACAATTATGAATGCCTTAATGAAGAACAAGGGCCTGAAGCGTAGACTACTGAAACAAGGACACATGGAACAACTTCAGCTGAAGTAGGGGTTCCTAAAATAGAAATGCCCGTGGAATTCAAGGAAGCATGTGAAAAATAAAATCCTTTGAAAACAAGGATGAGAAAGAGGTCATTTGAAGAAGTCTTTGATTTGAAATTGGAGGAGCACTCCTCCTATAAAAAACAATCATCCTCTGGCACTTTGCAAGTTATCAAAGTGGGTCTTTCAAGGTAAACAAGTTTCACAACCTCTTCAAGAATGTGAGTTAAGTTTTCACATGAACTTAAAAGAGAAACAAATTCACATGCATCTAAAAATGATAAACACGAAGAGAAGAAACCAACATTTGATGGTGGAGTTCACTCCTCCTGGGCTACATCTTCGGGTCTGCTCCAACAACTATACATCTCTATTGATTTTAGCAGCAAATATGACTCCCTACAACAAATCATGAAAATATCAACATAAAAAGGACTCTCACACAATATGTCCTTGTACTCCATTTGAAAATCAAAAGCATAAACATGTAACTCCTTCACAATGACGAGTTAAAAAGGGCTTCTCTCCTTAACACATTGAGAAAAGACTGAAAATAACCACTCTACTAAAGTAACAACTGCTATAGATAAAACTGGAAGGCTGGGAAACCTCTAACTAGGCTCTCTCCATGGTAAAAAATGCCTCCATACTGCTTCAAATTTGACTTTGCCTTTAGCACTAAAAGACTTCATTCTGCAAAAGGTCCATCATAAAGTGCTCAAATCAGAAAATTGAGGCTTCCATTGAGTCTAGGACGCTAAAAAATCCACATCTAGGCTCTTCTTAATCTAAAAAAGGTTAAAAATTGAGGAAGATATTCTTCTCCAAGCCTAACTCTGCTATATGTCCTACAAATTGGCAAAACCTGCTAACTACGTGATAATTTAGCCCTTTTCTCAATACACCAAGCGCTAATTTCATTTGGGACTGATGAGATTTCCACTGCAAAAAGTGCAATTTGTTGCCTCTTTAATTTTTCCAATAATCCTATGTGTTGGATCAAGGACACATGGCCACCCTCGTTGGTTTAACTCCTTTTTTGTCGGGGTGTGGTCATGTCGTGGCAATGTGGCTGGGGGTCGGGGCCAACTGACTGACCCTGCTATCGGAGCCCCCTCACTTTTCCTTCGTTGGTCGTAACAGTTTCAAATGGGACCAGGGATAGGGCCATGTTCCCCGCCTCTCTCGACAAAACTCCTTCGATGGTTGTGTGGTGGGCACATAACCAGGGGCTAGAACTCTTGCTCACCCCTCTCCTTTTCACCGTAGGTTGTGGTCCTGTGCTGGTAATGTGACCTAGAGCTGGGGCTACCAACCCTCTCTCTCCTCCAAGTGCCTTCGCATGGTCATGTGGGTAACACCGTGACCTAGGTCCAGGGCTAACCGCCCGACCTCTCCTCCTAACACATAAACCATGTCATTAAATATAACCCACAACCTATAGTTGTTAAGAACCAACATGATGGCATGATGGTAGGGTGCGGATTTGTTACCTCATTTGACCTATCACCCATCTTTTCTGTTTTAGATGTTGATGACGAAGTGGACGATAACTCAAGCCAACCACTTTTACCAATGGGCACATAAAGAGAATATTTCATATGTTGACAAAAATCACAAGCATCATCCTCAACATAGGGTCCATATCATATGTACGGACCATGTCCACAAATTGAATTCATCTTAGAGGGATTCTTTGTTGCTTCCAAGATGGAACTCTCACCAATCTGTTCCTTCACTACATGCTGCAATTGAGGCACATTTGCATTTTCTCCTCCTCTGCAATTTCAAGCAATCTGCTCAACTCACATTCTCCATTCGAAGATATAGATTAATATCCTCCAACTCTTGGAGTCTTTCACACTTCAGTTGCTTGCCCACACCTGCAACTTTGTCAGAACCTGCTCTAATACCACCTGATCTGGAAATGGAGGAACACTCCTATAAAAAACCGATCGTCCTCTAACACTTTGGAAGTTATCAAAATGGGTCTTTAAAGGTAAACAAGTTTCACAACCTCTTCAAGAATGTGAGTTAAGTTTTCACATGAACTTAAAAGAGAAACAAATTCACATGCATCTCAAAATGATAAACATGAAGAGAAGAAACAAACATTTGATGACGAAGTTCACCCCTCCTGGGCTACATCTTTGGGCCTGCTCCAAAAGCTAGACTTCTATATTGATTTTAGTAGTAAATAAGTACATACAACTTGTTGATAGTAGAGTTGCTTTTTTCTCCTGCAAAGAAACATTCTTCTACAAAGAATTCTCACTCAGAAAGATGACTCCCTACAACAAGTCATGAAAATGTCAACATAAAAAGGACTCTCACATAATATGTCCTCATACTCCATCTGAAAATCAAAAGCCTAAACATGTAACTCCTTCACAATGAAGATTTAAAAATGGCTTCTCTCCTTCACACATTGAGAAAAGATTGAAAAGAGTTTCTCTATTGAAGTAACAACTATTGTAGATAAAACTTAAAGGTTGGAAAACCTCTAACTAGGCTCTCTCCATGCTAAAAAAATGCCTCCATACTGTTTCAAATTTGAATTTGCCTCTAACACTAAAAGACTAGATTCTGAAAAAACATTCCATCATAAAGTGCTCAAATTAGAAAACTAAGGCTTCCATTGAGTCCAAAACACTAAAAAACCCCCATATAGGCTATTCTTGGGCTCAAAAAGGTTAAAAATTGAGCAAGATATGCTTCTCCAAGCCCAGCTCTGTTATTTGTCCTGCAAATTGGCAAAAGTTGCTAACTGTTCAACAATTTAACACTTTTCTCAGTCCACCGAGTGACAATTTCACTTGGGACCGATGAGATTTCTATTGCAAAAAGTGCAATTTGTTACCTCATTAATTTTTCCAGTAACCCTATTCATCAGATCAAGGCCACATGGTGCCCATAGGGTTGGGGGTCAGGGCCAATCGCCCACCCTCCCCAGTTTAGCTCCTTTTCTGTCATGGCATGGTCATGTTTTGGAAATGTGGTTGGGGGTCGGGGCCAACTGACTCCCCCCACCACCAAAGCCCCTTCTCCTCTTTGTCGTTGGTTGTGACGGTTGGTGATGGGACCAGGGCTAGGGCCAAGTGCCCTACCCCTCTAGCCAAAGCTTCATCAATGGTTGTGTGGCACATAAACAGGGGCTAGATCTCCTACTCACCCCTCTCCCTTTCACCATAGGCTGTGGTCCTGTGTTGATAACACGACCTAGAGCCAAGGCTACCACCCTGCCCTCTGTGCCAAGCACCTCCACGTGGTCGTGTGGGTAACATTGTGACCTGGGATAAATCATATGCCATTAAATAGAACTCACAACCTATAGTTGTTGAGAACCAATGTGATGGCATGATGGTAGGGCATGAAGTTTTTATGCAGGAGGTCTGGGGGGCGAACCTCACCAAGGCCTTCGGGCCTTTATAATTTTTTTTTACCCTCTTAACCTTTGGGAGGCTAATCCTAAGTGGACCTAATGGACACATGTTGACCTAGATGGGAAAATAGATGAATGGAGGTAAAATGAGTGGAAGGGGAGTGATTTAGGTGGTATCGGGAAGCGGGACCACGTAACCAAAATCTGGATTTCCCATGTAGTGCCAACCTAGAATTGAAATGGTCACTAAAGGAGATCCCACGAGACTATGATGCAAGGGTAACCAAGAAACCATGTATTGGATATAAGAATACAAGCCTAATCCACTCTTTCTGTCGAATCCACCCACCAATTCACAGAGTACACGTAAAAAAGCAAAAGAGCATAACACACAAGCAAAACAGCCAGAAACACTTAGGAATTTTAAGTAGAAATTTAGGCTCTTTTTCACTCTGCCTTCTTCATTTACTTCATGAGCTATATATACAAGTTTTTTTGCATAGAGAAGCCTCCCTTCGTGGAAAAGTTATCCTCGTGCATCCCCTTTAAAATCTGTACCTAAAGATTTACACAATGGAGATTCTGTTTGAAGAACCCAGTAAAGCCGCATAATTGTACTCAAAATATGTACCTAAAGATTTACACAATGGAGATTACATTCAGAGAACCCACTTAAGTCGAATAATTGTACTCAAAGTTTGTTACACCGAGGAGATTCTGTATGGGGAACTCTCAAAACCCAATTATTGTACTTACAAAAGGTAGTATTCACATGTGGAATCTTAAAAGGAATATATTACAAGATTACATTATGTACTAAGGTCAAAATCATAATTCGAGTCACTGAAAGCATTTTCGGGACTACAAGTGGCTTGTCCGAAGTCGAGTACAATGCCTGGAACAATCTGATTGAGCCATGGTGGAGCATGTTGGGAAAAGCACACAAAAAGTGTTGAGAAATCTATGTGAGGTTCTAATTGATCTGGAGGGATACTAAATTCACCAAAGGAATTAACAGTTGTATAAAAGCTATGACTAGATGGAGCAAGAATGTCTTTTTCAATTAAAACTATGGTTCCTTGGAAGACAAGATCAGATTCGAAGACATTGTATGATAATGCAACTTCTTCCATTTCTTTCTAGAGAATAGAAAGGGTCCATTGGCGACTAGCATTGTTAAGGGAAGTTGTTCTGGGAAAGTACTGTGTCATGAGAAGATTCATCCATGAGCTCCACTGTCTGAATGGTGAAACAACATCTTCACAGTACATAATAATGGAGACTCTCTCAAAAGCATGAGAAAACTGATGTGTCCCATAGAATTTGATCCAACTTAACCATGGGTCAAAATTATATACTAACCTCTGATATGGGTATCTCATATGACCAAAGTAAACATGAAAATTATTAATATTGTTCCAGCTGATATTATAATTATGGCGACTTGTTAATGAATTAAACCATATTTCCAAAATCATCCCTTGAATTTCAATCGGTAGGACCTTTATCCTTGAAGTAAAATAATCCCAAAAAAAGGCGTATGTACAACAAGGACACAAATCAATGGAAACTTTTTGCATGGAGGAAGAAATTTTGCCAATCTCAAATTTATTCAACTCAAAATACTTTTTGGGGGTTGCTCCTTCCCAGGTGAGCAAGTCTGCTAAGTAATTTTCTTTAGACAATGTCAAAATCAAATCCTTCCAACCATAATGCCCATTTGAGAATTATCGAGTTTCCTTATTCAAGTAATATTTTATTACTAAAAATCCCTTTCATGTGCTTTAGATTAGCCTTAACAGTGAAATGAACACTCTTAAGGAAGAGTTTGACACGTTTAATACCCTTTTTGACTGCAATAATTTCTTTATGTGAGGAGGGGTGTTTGAGTTGAGGGTTTGAAAATGTACCCGATGCATAGGCACAAAATTCCTCTCTTTTGGGATGCTTTTGCAGAATTATTACATCCTAGCATGTGTCAGAAGCATCTATCTCAAAGATAAATGGAAGATTTGGTTGAGGTAGAGACAATGGCGACAACTGTTGCATTTTCTACTTAATTACTTGGACAACTATATTCATTTTAGATGTCCATGAAGTGCCTAGTTTGAGCCGTTGTCGTAGTATTAAAGTGTCACGAGCTTGCTCGACATAAAACTATCTAGTATAATTTAGTCCACCTAAGAATCTCTGCACTTCCCGGACATCTGGTAGCTGGTCAAGAAATTTCAAAAGAAAAAGCAATAAGTGGGGTTGGAGTTCAATGTTACCTTGTGAGATTGTTAGACCAAGATAATCAATCTTTGTTTGCCCAAAGATAAATTTATCAGGAGAGGGAGACGAAACTAAACCATGTTTATGTACAAACTGGTAAAAGATTTCTACATTTTGTCTATGTTGCTGGATATCTTTACTAAAAATCAACAAATCATCTATATACACAATGACAAATGGTAAATCTCGAAAAGTATCTTCCATCCATTTTTGAAATTAGGATGGGGCATTCTTTAACCCAAAAGGCACCACAATCCACTGATATTGTCCGACTGGTACCACAAAGGTTATTTTAAACCTGACTTCTGGAGCAATGCTGATCTTCCAAAATCCACTCTTCGAATCAAACTTGTTGAAGATATTGGCTTTAGCAATCTTAAAGAGAAGGATCTCCTTGTTTAGTAAGGGATACCTTATTGGGAGTAATGCATCATTAAAAACTTTATAGTTGATCACCAACCTTTTATTGCCCCTTTTTTTCTCTAAATGCTTGTTTCTTTTTTTTAACCACGTGGTGAATCAGTAACTACCAGTCCTAATCTATGGGAGACCTAGGATCAATCCTCGTAGCTGCCACTATAACACCAAGAGTACATCCAACTACCTGCAAGTCGATATACTAAGATCCTATGATCTTAGCAAAGCGAAACTCTTGTGCTGCCAAGGTGGGGGGGGGGGGGGATCTGCTCTCGAGCCGCCACCATAGACGCAGGACATGCCCATGGGCTCTTGCAGGGCTCAATGAGCTTTCTCTCAAGTAATTGTTTTATTTCATTTTTGCAAAGTTCTCGTTCAGAGGGACTCATGTGATTGGTAGATGCTTTCTATGCTTGACAGGTTTGATCAATGTTAAAAGGAAAATTTACAAAATATTTCTCCCTAAACCAAAAGGCATCAGGATGTTCTGAAGTGCAATCCTTCTAGAGTTTTGAGACAATATATTTTAACAATTCTTGGCCATGTAGGTTAGCATTCTTGATTATCTTTTGGATTTTAGCCAAGTCCAAAACAAATTCTTCAATAGTCTCTGGAGTATCTGCCTTAATTCAGATTGCATATTTACTTTTAACTGGAACTACTATCTTGGCTTGCTGCACAATGAATGTAATAATATCCTTTTCAACTATGATAGGAATATATCTTTTCATAAAATCTTGTCCCAATAGCATATCACAACCAGTATCATAGTTATATAGGGTGACATATACAATAGTAGATGCAAGCAATATAGGAAAATCAGGGGAAAAATAAGAAATCTTCATGAGTTGTTTGTTAACAACGTTGAAATGCAACTGGTTAGGCTGCCAAAAGTAGGATGGAATGGATTTATACTTGCAACAACTGCACACAACTCCTGTATCTATATGTGCATCCAATTCATATTGTTTATAACCATTAGTTTTGATCCCAATGGGAATGACCATCTGATCTCATATATAACTGATGTCAAGAACACATTTAGGAGATGTTTCTTCTACTTTAATTGCTGGTATATATGCACAAACTAAGACAAAAGCCGTAAACTTTGAATTCATTTCATCAAGTCTCTGAACTTGAAGTTGAATATAGTAAGCTAATTCCATCATTTGCTTTTATTTATTTTTTATATCTTCTATTGTCTTCCGGATTTCGGCCAAAATCATTTCTTCCTCGAAACATGAGGAAGGGAGCGGTTCTAGGACAAAAGCATAGGAGGGTTTATACCACTCTTTAGGATCTAATTCCTCTTCAGTAATCTGCAATTCCAAAAACTCTTTTAATTTATTTATCCTTTCTTGGAGTCTTCGTCTGGGAATTACCAATCTTGGAGCAAGAGCACCTTTTTGTTTTTGGAGAGACTGAAGCATTTATTTAGAACTTTGTACAAAAAACATAAGACAATCTGTAATATATGTACATTCATCGCTGCTTCAAGAATATGCGATAGACATTCTATGGAAATGATTTTCTACATGAGAATCAAAATCACTATATACAAAAAAAAATCATAGTCAGAATCTGATTGTTAAACCAAATCCCAATCGAAAGGATTGTGTGTGGTGGTGAATAACTCACAGATTTTGTTTTGAACCCCTTTCTTTTTATCGGGACACTTATTAGCCCAATGTCACTTTTTTCCACAGATAAAACAAGTGGATCCTTTCACTGGCTTATCTGTTCTTCTAAATACATGTCTGGATCTAGGAGACATTTTAGGTTTTTGGGAACCTTTCTTGAAACAAGCTCTCATTTGTCTAGACCCTTGAGAAGAATAATAACACTTATGGTTCTGGTTTTTCTGAGAACCCTTCTTGGAGGATTTCTTATAGCATCCAAACCTATAAGTCTATGTAAAGGAGTCACAAATATTGGGATTAAAATGCAACTGTTTTTTCACATTCTTTTTTGTTTTATATGCAACACATTCATTTCCTAGAGTAGTGAGTATATGCTAATGCAATGCATCCAATGAAAGTGTTTCTGTAGAAATTCCCTGAATAGAGAGGGACTGATGAAATAACTCAGGAATTTTCCCTGGCATGGAAGCAAGATAATGTCGTAAATAGGCCACATTTTGGTAATCATGAATCTTGTAGAAGATATTCTGCATGGTGCAATAATAGTTTGAAAGCAAGTCAAGACTACACAACCTTTGGCTCATAAATAACTGGGCATAATGATCTGCATAAGTTGGGATGCTCCCAAGAAATTCATGAGAGAGGGCTTCAAGTATAGCCTGCAGAGGATCATCATGGTCGAGGATTTCTAATTGTTTTGTTTTGGTAAGTTTATCCCACCATAATCTAGCATTACCATTTAGCGCCCCAAGTGATTTGGATGACCACATCCTTCCCAGATGCTTTAGAATATGCTTTCTTTTGGAAACCCCATACATTTATCTTTTGAAACAATATCAATTGAAAAGGAGTCACAACAAACCTTGTATACATGCATTTCCCTACCTAGCTAGTGATTGTTGTGGTTGATTTTCCTATGCAAATTGGTACACATTATTGATGTACAGTAAGGACACTTCTACAATAGTAGAGGTCCAAGACATTATTGGACCCTTGTTTGAGATGAGAAAGGCATTGAGGGTGGGGAGGGGTGGGGGGGGGGGAGAGGTGTCGTAGGGACCTCTTAGGCCTATGTAAGTCATCATACTTATATGAGTAAATGTATGTAATAAATGGTAAAAGGTAAATGTATGAGTGATTGGTTGGAGTGGGTACAATCACTCCAACCACATCTACTATGTATAAATATGCATGAAGTTGGAATAAGAAGACAATTGGAATTCCTTCCTAAAATTTGTGTATTATGTATGTTCTTGTTGTGTTCTCATGATGTAGTTCATTCTAGCTACATGTGAAGGCTCTAACTTCAACACATCATTTAAAGAAAATATCAAATAATGGCTCAAGGAATCCTTAACACTGATTCTTAACCCAAAATAATTGCCAAAAAGTGGTTAAATAGGAAATGCTCTAGTCCTAGTATATATATGTCAAGACCTTGATGCAGAAGGAACAATATAATTCCATCCACCATTCCTCTCCAAATTTTGTGAGTGGATTTTTATTCTTGATGTAATTTCCCTTCTTTCATCCCAATCTTTGATTATTTGACAATATAAAGTGTATTGTTCATTTGTAAAGTTGATCCCTAACTACATTTCTTCTTTTCTTTTAGGTTATTACTACTATTTAATTTGGTCCATGAGAGCCCCATCCTAGTATATTTGGATGAATGCATTTTCTTTTATTGTTGAAGTATCAAGAATGGTGTGCTGTGTGATATAAATTCACTTTACTCAAACTTAAAATTCAATTCGTAATATTTTTTACTCTTGCAGGCAATTGTTTTAGGAGTTCATAACATTTGTAGTTTCAAGACTTATTTTAAGCATGTGATGCCATGTATGTTTCTCTTATGCATTGTGATTTTAAATGAATGGAATAATTTAAATCTCTCTAAAAATTTCATCCATCAATATTATTTTTTGTCTATCAATATTGCTTCAAATTTGTTTCCTTCATTATGTGAATAGACGGATGTGATGGAATTAATTTAGTTATTTTTCTTTGTGAGGTTATCAACTTTAAATTGTCATTTATCTGATACTTTTTCTTTTCAGCCACCTAGGGCACTGTCAAGGGTATATGTATTGAAAGCTTGATTTTATTGTTTGCAATAGTATGTTGAATAATTGAGTGAGAAAAATGTAGAGGGAATCTTAATAATACCCTAGGAAGTTGATTCTTTTCCATGATAGGAAAATAGATCCACAAGAGGTCAAAATCAAATTAGATGACCTGTATACATGGGCTTGCTAATAGTTTGGTAGATTATGCTATTTTTGATATCCCTATATACAACCAAATTGGTAATTTCGACATCTTAAGTGATCATGATTGCAGATTAAATTACACACCCTTAATTTTAACTCTAATCATTTTTGTAAATAAAAATCCCATGGAGGAAAATTATAATTATGAAAGCATTTTGATAGAAACTAAGCTGATCATTTTCTACATGGTTTAAAAAATTACTTAAATTTTCCAATAATTAACAACAATATTAAAGGTCTCTATCATAATTTTATAAAAATTCTCTCAACTTATATGAATAAGTTATATTTTAAAACTTCATGTAAAATGGAAAATTGAATGACTAACCCATGGCATGACAAAGATTGTAAGAGTTCTAGAAAAGTTATAATGTTATCCTATGATGTGTCCCTAGATTCTATCAAGATGAAAGATTCCAAAACACTAATTAAAATAAAAAAGAGAGATAATATAAATGAAAAACAAGAGAAGCTTTTACATCTTTATAAATTCAATTCTAGCTAGGAAATTATGTGAGGTAAATTCTAACTTAAAAAACTAAAGAAAAAGCTTTATGAATTGCCTAATATTTTGGAAAACATGAAAACCATTTGCATCAATGAGAGGTTTTACTTTGGAGGGCATTGATTTTGGGACAAAACATCTTGGAAAAGGGAAATCTAAGGACACCAAAGTTTATCAATTTGAAATCCTAAAAAATAGAAGCTTTATTATTATCCTTGAAATTCATAAGATTTTATGTATGTGAATCACATATGGTTTACCCAAACAATTAACTCAAAACCTCATTGTTCCTATTCTTAAAAATGGGGACAAAAACAACCCCCTAAACTATATGATCATATGATTACTCTTCTAGTCAAGTTCTATGGAATTATTCTAGAAAAGAAGATTAGTATATATTTTGAAAGATTAGTTAGCATAGGATTTTTCTTAAAAGAATGTTGACATAATAAAATCAATCTTAGATATTCCTTATTTGACTTTAAGAAAAATTTCATTACGACACCTTTAAATGACCTTTGCAATAGATTAGAAGAGACAAATGTTCCTTTTAGATTGAGAGTTCTTGTGAGAAGGCTTCGTGAGAAAGTTATTGCTAAGTTTAGGAATAATGAGGCTTGGTTAGAGGAAATTAATTGTAATACAAGGGTTAGAATGGTTGTCCATTCTCCCCTACCCTTTTTGGCATTTATATTGACAAATTAGAGGCATCTTTGGAAGAAGCAATTCATGTTAAGTCTATTTTAGATAGAATAGTTATCATCCTTCTTCTTTACGTTGGTGATATTCTTCTGGAGAGATGCCCATATAACCTTGAAAAAAGACTAAGAATTATCAAGTATTTGTGTTATGGCATCAATACATCAATAAATAATGATAATATAAAGTTCATGATAATTATATTCAAGAATATCACTTGCACTAATTTGGTGTATGGCAATAAGAGGAAGTTAATTCAAACAAGTATCTTAACTATAACATTAATAAAATGATTAATGGACGATGGAAACTCTCTTTTTTCTTGAGAATAATTGTAAATTAGCATATATATAACTATGAAAAAAAAAGAAATTCCTCTTTGAGACATTTTTTGCTTCAACTATCTTGTTTAAATGTGAAGTTTGGAGATGCAACATATTTGGAGAATTTTGGAGGAAAATCGAGAAAATCCATGAGTTTTCCACCCATTAAGAGTATTCTTATAATAGGCACTTAACATATAAGTGCAAAAATATAACTAACTTGAAAGGCAAGAAGCTTCCTTGCATTGCTTCAAATTCTAGTCAAAATAACTTGTGGCTTAAGAAAAGGTGGTATAAAGATGTTAATTCTTGGCTAAACCATTGGAGAATAGAAAAGGAGCACACTCTATGAAATATTGGTGCAATTAAGAAATAGAAAATAAAATAAACTTATATATTGTAAAGAGATCATTAACTCTAACATACAAGATCAAAATTGTCTTTTTGCTAGCTCTCTTAAAGAAGAAAATCATCATCGTTAAAATAAAGAATGAACTCTCATAAGCTTCACAGTGAAACTTAACATTGCACAAATCCTAAAACTTAACACTATGAAAGTATTTGTCATATATATATATCAAATAATGTCTTGCATATTCCCACATTAGATATCAATTTTATAATATTTGTAACACTACCGAGCTAAATAACTTGTACGCTCATTAAAACCATGGAGATTTGTTTTTTTCTTCACAATAATGGATATCACTTATATTAGAAGATGTCATAGTTAAACTAGATTGTTTTTTAATGCAAGAACAAAAGAGATGGTTGAGGCTAAATGTCCAAAATTCCAATTTGACTATTTATTTTCTAAGACATCAAAATTATTTCTATTTCTACCTCTAAAAACCCAACAAATGTAATGTAATTCCTTCCCTTGCCAAGGTTCTTCATGTAGATACTCAATATGGCTTCTCTTCAACTTTGAGCATGCTCTTCTCCTTGAACTATTAGCGACAATGAACATCTCACCTATATCATCCATTATGTCCAAGTCTCGGGTGTGTAGTCTCCCCTTAATCACGACCTATATGTTAACTTACCCACTGGTCTATGTCTCAACTAGGCTTACAACACAATTTGGATTTTCTACAACACAAAACTTACTTCTGCAAATTTCAAATTTAGCCTTTCTAAGAGGCTTGGTGAATATGTTAGCCACATTTTCATCTGTATTACAATATGTTAAAGCAATTTCTTTTGATTGCACTTTTTCTCTTACAAAATGACATTGTGTGTCTATATGATTTGCCCTCGCATGATATACAAGATTTATTTCCAGTTTGAGAGTGCTTTGATTGTCACATCTTATTACTGTAGGTGCTTTTTTTGTTTCTCCAACATCTTCAAGTATCCTTTTAAGCCATATTGCTTCACAGGTAACATTGATTAATGCTTTATACTCAGCTTTTATGGATGAAAAGGAAACAGTTGGTTGTTTTTTACTGCTCCATGATATCGCTCTTAAACCTATATTGAACACACTTCCAATAGTAGATTCCCTATCATTTGGATTTCCAGCCCAGTCAGAATTAGAATAACTTGCCAATTCAACATCAAATTCATCAATATACATAATACCAAAATTAAGCTTTCCTTTCAGATATCAAAGGACTTTCTTTACTACTTTCCAGTGGTTTTCACAAGGCTTAGCCATAAATTAACTAAGTATGTCAATAAAATATGCAATATCTGGCCTATTAGTGGTGAGATAGTTCAGACTTCCTACTAGTTGATGATACAAGGTTCCATTCACCTCTTTGGTTCCATCATCACTGTACAATTTAACATTTTGTTCTAAAGGAGTAGATACTACCTTGCATTCAATCATATTGAACCTTTTAAGGATTTCCCTTATATATTTTCTTTGTATTATTAGTCTCTTGCCAGATTCCCTCCAAGTTCAAGGCCCAAACAATAATTCAATTCACTAAGATCCTTCATCTAAAATACCCGTGACAACTAAAATTTAATTTTTTTAATCAACTTGGATGCATTTCCTGCTATGATAAGATAATCAACATATAAATATATCAAAGCAACATTCCCATCTTCATCTTTCTTGATGTACAAGTTATGATCATTTTTGCTTCTCATAAAACCTTTCTCATAAAAGAAAGAATCAATTTTCACATACCAATATCTTGGTGCTTATTTCAAACCATATAAATCTTTCTTCAACCTATAGACCAGATACTACTGTCCCTCTTTTACAAACCCTTCTGGTTGAACCAAATAAACTTCTTCTTTTAACTCATCTTTCAAAATGGAAAATTCGACATCTAAATCATCGATTTTCCAATTATGTTTTGTAGCTAATGCAATCATGATTCTAATTGTGTTCAAATTAGCCATAGGTGAAAAAGTATCTTCATAATCAATTCCATCTTTTCATGAATAACCTTTTGCAACCAATCTCGCTTTATACTTATCAATACTTCCATCAGCATTAAACTTGGATTTATACAACCATTTGCATCCTATGAGAACTTTACTTTTAGGCAATTCGGTTAATTCCCATGTATCATTCTTCATTATAGAGTTATATTATTCATTCATTGCATCTCTCCATTCTTTATATTCTTTAGCTTCTTCATAACTTGAAGGTTCTACAACATTCATTACAAGAGACATTAATGCATAATCTTTATACCTTATAGGTGCCTGAATTTGACGTGATGACCTTCTTGGAGTTTTACTGCTTTCATCTTTCTTTTTTCTTTGTGGAATCTCCTCTCCTCTTCTTGGACAATAATGACTGCTTGATACTCCTTTCTCTTAAACCTACATATGTTCCCGTGCTTGTTCCTGTTCTTGTTCAACACTTGTATCTATTTTGACATAATCATCAATATCATGCCATACACTAGTATTATTCATTTTATCACCTTCATATGCATTCTCATGAAACACCACATCCCTATTTGCAAGCAATCTATGAGAACTGAGATCAAACAACTTGTATGCTTTTTGATCATCACAATAACCAATAAATATGCACTTAATTGACCTTGCATCAAGTTTTCTTCTTTCATCCTTTCGAATATGAGCAAGTGCCTTGCAACCAAAAACTCTTAAATGACTCACTTTTTGTTTATACCCATAAAATGCTTCAAAAGGTGTTTTAAGCTCTAAACTTTTGGTTGTGTTGGGGTCTTAATATATGTTTATAAATTCAGTCCCTCTTACATTTATTTGTCAATCCTGGGTCCGTCTCGTTATTTCAAGGTTCGTGCAAGGTCTATGTAGGCTGTAGCTTCCCTACCCAGTATTGAGCAATTACGAAATACAAGGTCCAAAGAGTTCTACAAATCGAGTAACAACAACTCTAACTAACATCAATCTAAAGTAACAACAAGATAATAAAGAAGCAAGAAATGAAACAAAAATCATAAAGCATTAATGATACAATTGAAATTCATACCTATCCACATGAACTGTATCCAACAACACCTGATCGAAAGAGTAGGCCCAACTCTCCGATCAGGGTTGTGACTGAGAATTATGGACTACACCGAGTTACGATATGCTGATATTCTCATTAATTCATAAAAAGGAATTACAAACTAAAGTTCTGCTATTACACACAAAAGGAAGATCCTTCAATATCTGATCTGCTCCATATGTGTTATCTCTTTTTTTCTCTTTGATTTGTGTCTTTTAAATACACAAACAACAAAGAGAAATTTACAACAAACTGATTACAAAATGATTCCCCTTACAATTTATATTGATTACAAAATCTCAATAAGCAAGATGAGATCTGAGAGATCTTTCCATCATGATTCAGCTGGAACAAGTCGAATCTGGTATTGCAATTGGGGCAATTTGGAAAACGACCAGAACAGAAAATCTATGAAAATGTCCTTCGAAGAATATTGATTTTCTCTCAATCCAGAAATTTTTTTGGAAAACTGTTAATTGGAAAACTAATTTGGTTCGTTCTGCACAAAACTATGTCTCATATTTTCAAGATTCTTCTTCATTTTCCCGAAATGTTCAACGCAAAACTGTCACTTACTATCCCACCGAATTTCTAAGTTGGAATATTTGATTATGAGATAAAGATCAAGTTTGCAATCTCGAAGATATCATAGAGGCTAAAATGGTGAGTGATGTTATAACAAAACCATCATTGGCAAAATCATGCATAATAATCATCAATTTATTAAAAATAAAGGAGAACAAGTATTACTTATCCACAAGAGCATAAATAATTATGAAATGGAATTATATGATGAATTATGATAAATAGAATAGTAGAAATGGATGAAATGGATGTTAAGAAGTGATAATAATAATGATAAATTAGTGGCCCAACATCTCCCCCAAATTGAACATGTTGCATGTCCTCATGCAACCCAATGCCTCTGTATTAACCAAGATGTAATACAATAATCAAAATGCTCACCCCAGCTCATGATATTGATGTAACAACAATTTCTTCCCCAAATGATTCTTTAAAACAATAATTATTTAGTTCTAACAATGTTGGTGAATTTGTAACAATTTTCACATTGACTTTCAACCATATGTATATGAAGTTGTAGCAAAATATGATACAAGTAACAAAAAATTTCATTAGCCATTTTCTCAAAAACTACAAATCATATCTTGCTAAATTTTTGCAGGAAGATTTGTACTATATTAATACCTCTTCACTCCAAAAATCAGAGCTATATGATCCACAGATCTCGAGATATAAGCATAATGGTTGTAGGTGACAGTGCATGATTTCTAGAGTCTTACAAACTAGTTTAGCTTGAAATTTTTTGGGTTTGTTCATTTTAATGATACCTTCTTGCTATCCAAAAATCACAAGAATCTAGTTGATAGTTTTAAAGATATACATAAATCAATTTATGCACTGTATAAAAGTGAAATTGTATGCCTTAAATGAGGAAGAAATGAGAAAACATCCATCATGCATAGCAACTCCTCCCCCAAACTGAACATGTTGCATGTCCTCATGCAATACACTAGAAAAAAAAATTAAGGTGGTTGTTGTTGAAATTCTTGCTTGGTGTATAGAAACATGGAATAAGGGAGGTTTTGAGAATATGCCCATTTGGTCCCTAAAAACATGATTGTCCAGGCTAATTTTTTAGAAATTTTATCAAATGTGCAAGCCATAAAATATGATAAACAAGATTTTTTTTTCCAAAATGATGATGAGTGTTTGTAGAAATATGATTTTCAATATAATATGTCTACATACACAAAGAAATTCAAATATCTATCACCGATATTGATTTACACAACATATTGCAACAAACACAACCCTTTTTACATATAAAGAAATTTATTTATTTATGTACTTATTTATTTTATTTTCTAGAGTAACCTACTCTATTTGAAAAAGATGAAATATCTACGTATAAGAGTACTTCCAATGGAACTATTTTTGAAATAAGGCCTCAAGTATGTACATACCTAAATTTGAAAAATTCATGTTAATAAATACTAAGGAATGAGAGACCAACTTCCACCAAGAGATCTAGTTTGCATAGGTCCACATACATCAACATGAATTAATTCAAGCATTTCCCTTTGTCTTTTTTCTTTATGTACAGGAAATTCCTCCCTATGTTGCTTGCCAAGTACACATGCTTCACATTCAACATGATCATTCTTCATAACAGGAAGGCCTTCAACCACTGTGTTCTATTGAAGTAACATTAAATCATTATGATTCAGATGCCCATCCATTTGATGCCATAACTCTACTGTTGACATTGTTGTAGATGCCAATGCTTGATGACATCTCCTAGTCGCATTCAACTTATACAAGCCTCCAACTCTAGTACCTGTGGCAATAACCTTGTAGTGATTTTTAATGTCTTTCACAAAACACTGTGATTTAATAAATTCCACCTTCAAATCTTGGTCAACAATAGTAGAAACATAAATTAAATTCTTTTTGATACCAAGAACATACATCACATTATGGATCTGTCTCTCTTGTCCATTAGGCAAATTCACACCTATTACTCCATAACCTTGAACTTTAAGTGATTTGTTATCTCCTAGATAAACATATGTTCTATAAATGTTCTCATAATATTCATCAAACCAATCCTTATTACAAGCCATATGAAGTGATGCACCAGAATCAATGAACCAAGAATTCACATCTTCAGTTTCTGCAGACAATGTAGCATCATAAACAAAAAATCTAAGTTTTTTAAATCCATCACTGATTTAGGTGTCTTGGTCCACAAAATTTCCAAAATGCCTTTTGTTTCTTTATCTAGAATCATTATTTTTTCTTTTATACCAATCTTTAGAGTGATGACCAGGTTTGCCATAATAATAATAATCATCATTTCTCTTATCAGGAGTTGGAAATTTAGATTGTGCCATACCTTTCTATTTTGCTTGAAACTTGCCTCCTTTCTTTTTGTCCCACAACTTGCCTTTGCATGGCTATTTTCCCTTTGCTAACAATGCCAAATCTAAACTACTAGAGCCCAAATTAAAGCTCTTCATCCTCTCTTCCTCTTGTAGAATAATTGCTGTCAATTCATCAAATGTAAGGGGCTTCTCTCTAGCGGAGAGACTTGAAACAAAAAATTGATAATCCTGCACTAAGCCATTTAATGTGATGGTGACCAAGTCAGTACTAGACACCTTTTCACCAATATATCCTAACTTATCACTTAAATCTTTGATATGAGACATGAAATTGCTTATATTTTCATTTGCTTCCATTTTTATAGACAAAAGCTGAGTCTTCAAAAATAAGGTCATGTTTGTATTTGTTGCTTCATACAGATCCTTGATTACACTCCACATGTTTTTAAATTTCTTGCAATCTCTGTTGTGAGGAATAATGTTGTACTTTATGAAAATTTGCAGCAACACCTTTGCTTTTGTCTCCCATTTCTCCCAATCTAGATTAGAGGTTGCAACAACGGGTTTGGGCTCATCCCCACTCACAATTGACCACAAATTATAACCCTCTAGAATTGTCAGTAACTTGAATTTCCAATTCACATAATTTCATCCATTAAGTTTGGTGGACTCATTCAAATAAGTATCAGCCAAGAGATTTGACATTGCTCTAGAAAAACAAAGGAAATTCTAAAATCTTCAAAAAACACTCCTTATTTCTCATTTTTACCCAAGGAAGAGAAAAATACCACTCACAATAATCACCACAACTTAATCATATGCACCAATATATATATATTACTAACAACTCCTTTTCCTTTTTTTTTTTTAAATTCGTTTCACCACTTAAATATATTTATATATATATTTAAAAACCTTATCTCCTCTAACCTGAACCTATTTTCCAAAAAAATTACACAATTTATGCTCCAAAAGAAAATACAAATTCACACAAAAGAACATCAAAATAATGTAAGGCACCTTAGAATAACTCACATTCACACTTTTGTCCATTCAATTCAAGGATTTTAATATGACTATCTTTTAACAAATATTTTTTTTCACATGTCAACCAAAAGCATAACCGATGGCCCAATACCTTCACATGATTTGCGACTGGAGGCTCGACTACCGGCTCCTTCGTGGCAGAAGTATTTCCTTAGTTGATTTTTGAAAAGATTCAAGGCACGATGCTTCTAAATATCCTCTGAAAATCCTCCAGCAGCTAGGACCATGGACACTTCTAACAACTCAGTGGCAGCGATTGCAACGACATAGAAAACACTTAGAACAACACACAATGACCCTTTGGTTCACGATTGCAACTGCAGTGAAAAAAACACTTAAAACAACACGCAACGTCCCTCAAGCTCTGATACTACTGAAATACACACTACAACTAAACATCACAGCCTCTGGTTGACCTCCATGTGGGAAATGACTCCTCAACAAACCTCAATGCACACCATCGAGCCTTCACAATCCTCATCTCTGATACCATATTAGAGAAGAAGACTCAACACAACAGATTTCAGATTGCATTATAGTGATTGAAATTTATACACAAAGGTAACTGAAGATTCTACAGTGACCTCCGTTGACTGACATTTATTTCTTACCTATACAACTGACTACCACTAGTTAGGGAAAATACTTCGTGATTAATTGCATGTACTTCACCGTCATATGAACTTGTGCGATTATTCTGACATTTCCCTCCTTAAAAGATTTTGTTGAATATGAGCCAATGAAGAAAAGGGTTCTATGTGGTTAACCCATAATCGTGGGTTTGTAGATGACCTAAAACCAAGTGTTGTTAAAGACAAGGGTTTTTTGATGTGCCTCCCTAGAAAAATTTGGTGAAATGAGAAACTTGTTTCATCGTGTAAGCTTCAAGAACAAGAGTCTCAAAGGCTTGCTCTAGATGTTCTAGTATTGCTGGAGCCAAAGAAGTGCTGCAACTTTTGATGAATCATAGCTTTGGATATTGATCCGAATCTTGGGGGATAAGATCAAAGAACCATGGATATTAGGAGACGAGGGGAGGAACATATACATCTACCAAGAAACTAATCACAAAACATTAAAAATACCCAAGTTTAATACAAACAATAACTTTATTAGAAGAAAACCCTTACAACTAGAGTATGGAGGACCAGTTTGTCATTTTGCATGGTGAGGCATGTTGTTTATCTTATTCTTGGTTCCTTATTGACTTACATAATTCAATACCATAGGTAAATACCATGGATGGATACATATCATTCACCTATCTACTGATGACATGTCGAATTTAATCACTCGTGCCTTCACCATGCAATTAGCTATGTGAAGGTGACACCAATGCATTAATCCATTTCCCTTTTCAGATTGCATGCATTGACACTTGTTTGGTAAAGAACACTCACCATATCAATTAAATGATTCTTAAAGTGGTATGATGACAATGCCCCCATTTATATCACAATTTCCCATAAATAGTCTAGTACCCCTATTTACTTACACTTCAACATGTTTATTTTGATAATGAAGGATATGGAAACTTTCAAGTTTTCCAAAGTCTAGAAAATCCTTAACATTTGATGTCATTTTGGTAATTTTTGTAGGAGGAGATTTCAAATAGTCAACATAGAGTCCCCACCACCATTGGCCACCTTACACCTTTGGATTTAAAAATTAGGAGTCCTCAAAGAAGGTCTAGAGATTGAACCTCATTGTTGATTGAGATCTCTATTCCCCATGCAGATTCATGTTTATATTTCTTTCAAGATCATATATGAACCCCCCTACTACTACAACTTGCCTTTGCATGGCTATTTTCCCTTTGCTAACAATGCCAAATCTAAACTACTAGAGCCCAAATTAAAGCTCTTCATCCTCTCTTCCTCTTGTAGAATAATTGCTGCCAATTCATCAAATGTAAGGGGCTTCTCTCTAGTGGAGAGACTTGAAACAAAAAATTGATAATCCTGCACTAAGCCATTTAATGTGATGGTGACCAAGTCAGTACTAGACACCTTTTCACCAATATATCCTAACTTATCACTTAAATCTTTGATATGAGACATGAAATTGCTTATATTTTCATTTGCTTCCATTTTTATAGACAAAAGCTGAGTCTTCAAAAATAAGGTCATGTTTGTATTTGTTGCTTCATACAGATCCTTGATTACACTCCACGTGTTTTTAAATTTCTTGCAATCTCTGTTGTGAGGAATAATGTTGTACTTTATGAAAATTTGCAGCAACACCTTTGCTTTTGTCTCCCATTTCTCCCAATCTAGATTAGAGGTTGCAACAACGGGTTTGGGCTCATCCCTACTCACAATTGACCACAAATTATAACCCTCTAGAATTGTCAGTAACTTGAATTTCCAATTCACATAATTTCATCCATTAAGTTTGGTGGACTCATTCAAATAAGTATCAGCCAAGAGATTTGACATTGCTCTAGAAAAACAAAGGAAATTCTAAAATCTTCAAAAAACACTCCTTATTTCTCATTTTTACCCAAGGAAAAGAAAAACACCACTCACAATAATCACCACAACTTAATGATATGCACCAATATATATATATATATTACTAACAACTCCTTTTCCTTTTTTTTTTTTTAAATTCGTTTCACCACTTAAATATATTTATATATATATTTAAAAACCTTATCTCCTTTAACCTGAACCTATTTTCCAAAAAAATTACACAATTTATGCTCCAAAAGAAAATACAAATTCACACAAAAGAACATCAAAATAATGTAAGGCACCTTATAATAACTCACATTCACACTTTTGTCCATTCAATTCAAGGATTTTAATATGACTATCTTTTAACAAATATTTTTTTTCACATGTCAACCAAAAGCATAACCGATGGCCCAATACCTTCACATGATTTGCGACTGGAGGCTCAACTACCGGCTCCTTCGTGGCAGAAGTATTTCCTTAGTTGATTTTTGAAAAGATTCAAGGCACGATGCTTCTAAATATCCTCTGAAAATCCTCCAGCAGCTAGGACCATGGACACTTCTAACAACTCAGTGGCAGCGATTGCAACGACATAGAAAACACTTAGAACAACACACAATGACCCTTTGGTTCACAATTGCAACTGCAGTGAAAAAAACACTTAAAACAACACGCAACGTCCCTCAAGCTCTGATACTACTGAAATACACACTACAACTAAACATCACAGCCTCTGGCTGACCTCCATGTGGGAAATGACTCCTCAACAAACCTCAATGCACACCATCGAGCCTTCACAATCCTCATCTCTGATACCATATTAGAGAAGAAGACTCAACACAACAAATTTCAGATTGCATTATAGTGATTGAAATTTATACACAAAGGTAACTGAAGATTCTACAGTGACCTTCGTTGACTGACATTTATTTCTTACCTATACAACTGACTACCACTAGTTAGGGAAAATACTTCGTGATTAATTGCATGTACTTCACCGTCATATGAACTTGTGTGATTATTCTGACATTTCCCTCCTTAAAAGATTTTGTTGAATATGAGCCAATGAAGAAAAGGGTTCTATGTGGTTAACCCATAATCGTGGGTTTGTGGATGACCTAAAACCAAGTGTTGTTAAAGACAAGGGTTTTTTGATGTGCCTCCCTAGAAAAATTTGGTGAAATGAGAAACTTGTTTCATCGTGTAAGCTTCAAGAACAAGAGTCTCAAAGGCTTGCTCTAGATGTTCTAGTATTGCTGGAGCCAAAGAAGTGCTGCAACTTTTGATGAATCATAGCTTTGGATACTGATCCGAATCTTGGGGTATAAGATCAAAGAACCATGGATATTAGGAGACGAGGGGAGGAACATATACATCTACCAAGAAACTAATCACAAAACATTAAAAATACCCAAGTTTAATACAAACAATAACTTTATTAGAAGAAAACCCTTACAACTAGAGTATGGAGGACCAGTTTGTCATTTTGCATGGTGAGGCATGTTGTTTATATTATTCTTGGTTCCTTATTGACTTACATAATTCAATACCATAGGTAAATACCATGGATGGATACATATCATTCACCTATCTACTGATGGCATGTAGAATTTAATCACTCGTGCCTTCACCATGCAATTAGCTATGTGAAGGTGACACCAATGCCTTAATCCATTTCCCTTTTCAGATTGCATGCATTGGCACTTGTTTGGTAAAGAACACTCACCATATCAATTAAATGATTCTTAAAGTGGTATGATGACAATGCCCCCATTTATATCACAATTTCCCATAAATAGTCTAGTACCCCTATTTACTTACACATCAACATGTTTATTTTGATAATGAAGGATATGGAAACTTTCAAGTTTTCCAAAGTCTAGAAAATCCTTAACATTTGATGTCATTTTGGTCCCCACCACCATTGGCCACCTTACACCTTTGGATTTAAAAATTAGGAGTCCTCAAAGAAGGTCTAGAGATTGAACCTCATTGTTGATTGAGATCTCTATTCCCCATGCAGATTCATGTTTATATTTCTTTCAAGATCATATATGAACCCCCTACTACTACAACCCCTCCGCCCCGCCCCGCACACCCCCCCCCCCCCCCCCCCCCAACAAAAAAAAATAAAGAAGAAAAAGAAACTAAGTCTTGATGCCTAAGTTATCTCCAAGCAAAAACATTGAAAACACCCTTCAAGGGATCTTAAATGGATTTTATACCTTAAGGGTACTAGTCTTTATGTTTATATGTGTAGGTTAATTTTAATATGGATCTTAGGTTGTTGGTTGATTTCATTTAAATGAGCTATTGACATGCAAAGATGATCCTAACAATAATGAAATGCAATTTTGAAAAGTAACCTACACTAATTAATGCATAAAAAGATAACTGCTAAAACAACTATTTAGTACTATAAATCAGATCTAAAAGTGATCAAAAGTTAAACAATATTTAGCTGTAAATGAAAGTAAGCATGCTACAAAATGTTATCACAATGACCACTACTCGCTATACAAAAGTCAATTAAAACTAAATCACCAATATTAAAAGGATAAAATCACAAAAAATGCAATTGTTATAAAAATCATATGAATAAGTCATATACACAACAATTAAAGAAAAGTGAAAAAATATTAACCATTCAAACAAGGAACAAAGAAAAATCTAGATTAAATAATGCATGAGAGAGAGATATCCATTTAGGATTGACTAAATATTTATTAATGAAATCTATATATAACTAGAGAACCCCAAGTATTATTGGAAGCAATTCAACATCCAATAAACAAGATATTTATAAAACCATATGTTGCTCACATCATATCAAAACCTGTAGGAATTTACAAGGTAAGTTCCTCAGATAGAACACCAAAGGACACCCATCACAAATAGATCATAGATCAATACACCAGTATTCTTGACATGGTTAAAACCCTCAAAGAGGGAAACAGTCCACGGCCTGAGCCAATGCGTCCACTTCAGGCAATTTATTAATAAAAGAAAGAAAATTTACATAAGCTTCTCTCATGAACGATCACTTTACAAATGACCCTCCATGCTCTTTAAATATAGATCATGGACCAATCGAGTGTTAAGCCACGGATAAAGTGTCGGTAATACTGAGGAGAGAATGAACTGTCAGATCACTTCATTTCTAGAACATATCGTGACCGTCAGATTGTATGTTACAAAAGTACATAGTAAAAGAAACACACTTTACCTAACTCTACACTAGACCAAATTATATTTAACTATTTCCTATGTGTCAGAATATCGTAACATCCCCCCTTAAGAACAACTTGGGATAGGATTGAATGATGTACAACTATGACACAATAGGAGAAGGAAGGAGGCACTAGAGCCTATCCCCCCTTAGTGACAACTTCCTGAATTCCAACCATAAATTGAAGTTTAGTAAACTTCGCCTATGTGATAACCTTTGTAAAGATGTCTGCAACTTGATCATCAGTTGAACAATATTGCACTTCAAGAACATGGTCATGAGTGAGCTTTCTGATGAAGTGCATGTGTAGTTCAACGTGTTTGTTGCGTTGATGTCGGACTAGATCTTTTCATAGTTGAATGACACTTTGATTATCACACCAAAGTGTAGGCGGATGTTGTTGTTGAAAGCCAAACTTTGACAGGATATGACGAAGCCACATGGCTTCCTTACTAAGTTCTATAGTGCCACGATACTTTGCTTCTGCTGAAGAAAGAGAAATGGCACTTTGTTTCTTGCAAGCCCATGTAATAGGTCCAGAACCAAGAGTGAAGACATAACCTACAGTAGACTTCCGATCATCAGGGTCACCAACCCAATCAGAATCAGTGAAACCAACCAATAGAGGAGATGCTTCTGCATTATAACGAATCCCAAATTGAACTATACCTCGAACATACCGAAGTATTCTTTTAGCTGATTTCTAATGACATTCATGTGGGTTTTTCATAAACCGAGCAATAAGGCCAACGACAAAGGAAAGGTCAAGACGGGTATGGGTTAGATATAGAAGTTTTCCTACAAGCTGACGGTATAAGGTAGCATCAACTTTAGGGGAAGTACAAGCAACTGAAGGTTTGGCTCCAAACTGAAAGCGAGAAGGGGTTGGATTACAGTCTTCCATGTGAAAGTGGCATTGAACATCCCAGGCATACTTGGAATGGCAAAGAAAAATACCTTCCTTGGATTGCAAGACTTGAAGACCAAGAAAATAATGCAAGTGTCCTAAGTCTGTCATTTCAAATTTCTCTTTAAGGTTGGAATTCACATGGTTTATAACGTTGGGATCACTACCAGTAAGGATAAGATCATCAACATAAAGAACAAGAATGATAAGATACTTAGCCACTTTCTTAGCGTAGATAATATTGTCAGAATGACACCTAGAAAAGCTAGTATCTAAAAGAAAGCTATCCATTTTGGTTTACCAAGTCCGAGGGGCTTGCTTGAGACCATAAAGGGATTTTATTAAGCTGACATACAAGGCTGGAGTCTGTTTGTATAAATCCAGGAGGTTGTTCCATATATATTTCTTCATGCAAGTACCCATGCAAGAAGGCAGATTTAACAGCCATCTGATGGACTTCCCATTTGAAAGAGGCAGCAAGGGAAAGAACAAGGCGGATAGAGTTAATTTTGGCAACAGGGTAGAAGGTTTCAGTATAGTCAATGCCTTAAACTTGTGAAAATCCCTTAGAAACAAGACGAGCTTTATGTTTATCAACTTTTCCATTTGGTCCAAACTTGGTTCTCTAAACCCATTTACATCTAACAAGTTTTCTTCCCTTTGGAAGAGGAACAAGATCCCATGTATCATTTGCCAATAATGAACGATATTCTTCATTCATAGCTGCATCCCAATGACCTGAAGCTTTTGCAAAGGTGTCAGGCTCATAATTCGCTGAAGCTTGGGCCAGTAAAGAAGAGGCTCTACCGAACTGAGAACGTGTACGTCACTGATCTATAGGATCACCCCCAAGAGAACTTGCTGCATTCTAAGTAGCACATACCGATTTTGGAAGCTGAGGAGCTGAAGGAGGATACTGAGAAGGTGGGGGAGGATTGTCATCCTCGATGTCATCATCTGAAGAAGAAATATTTTCAGAAGTAGAAGGGATAGAGAGAGGCGACACATCCATCGAGCTAGGCTCGTAGTCCAATATATTTTCAGCAAACTTTATATCTCTCCTAATGATAACATTTTTGGATTTAGGTGAAAGAAGTCTATATCCTTTGACATCTTCAGAATATCCAACAAAAATAAATTTTTCACTCTTAGGTTCTAAGGCTTTATGTCTCTCATTGGGAATATGGGCCCATGCTTCACTTCCAAAAAAATGAAAGTGACTTACATTTGGTTTAATTGAGCTCCATGCTTCTTCTGGAGTGATATTCTTTAAAACCTTAGTAGGAGTGCAATTTACTATGTAATTTTCACAGTTAATTACTTCTGCCCAAAAATTAAGACTAAGTCCTTTAGATTAAAGCATACAATTAGTCATTATCTTTAAGGTGCGATTTTTCCTTTCAGTTACACCATTTTGTTGTGGAGTATATGGAACAATATGTTGCATTTGAATTCCATGCTCAGTGCAAAAGTTGATGAATTTGTTGTTAACATATTCTCCGCCATTATCAGATCTTAACTTAAGAATTTGATGTTTAGATTGTTTCTGAAGAAAGGCCTTAAAGGCAAAGAACATGTTAAATACTTCACTCTTGAGTTTTAAGAAGTGTACCCAAGTGCGTCTGGAGAAATCATCAATGAAAGTTAAGAAATACTTGTAGCCAAAGAATGAAACAACAGGAAGTGGACCACATAAATCACCATGCACAAGTTGTAAAGGGGTTGAGGCATGCCAAGAGGCACTTTTTTCAAAACTATCCCGATGATATTTTCTGAGTACACATCCGGAACAAACACCATCTTTGCAAGATACCATAGGAAGACCTGTCACCATATTTTATTTACATAAATTTTGAAGGGAATGATAGTTTAAGTGACCAAATTGCTCATGCCAAAGTTTGCTCACTTCACCATTATGAGAAACAAATACCGAGGGAAGAGTTGATGACCCAAAGTTGTTAAACTTAGACAACCTTGTAGAATCATCAACAATTCCAGTAGCTAAAATCTGTCTAGGATCTCTTAGGTCCTTAATTACAACATCATGAGGTGAAAATTCAACGATTTTACCTTCACCTGAATGAGTTATCTGATATACAGATAGAATGTTGCAGGATAAGGTTGGAACACATAATACATCATTAAATTGACCATTGTCTATATGAATAGTTCCAATCCCTACAACACTAAGAGATCTATCATCACCAACATATATATTTTTTGTGTTACAATCATTTAAAGAAGAAAACATGGCTGTGTTTTTGGCCATGTGATAGGAAGATCCAGAATCAATGAGCCACACATGATAATGAGAAGAAGAATATACATTTAGTGCATAACCAACCGAGATGCTTGACAACCACATGCAAAAAGTGCTATTCCTAAAGATGAAGTTGAAGTTGAAGAGTGCTCCAAATGGATGTTATGCTTCTTCATTGTTGCTTCCAAGGCTTCCATCTTATTAAAACATTTGGATTCTAAGTGGCCATCTCAATTACAAAAGTTGCAATGTCTATCAGTCTTCTTCCCTTTGTTTTTATTTGCCTTATCATTTTGTTGAATTGATTTTTCATTTTGAGACTAAAAGTGCTTAGGACCCTTGGTTGGTTTATGACCATTCTTTTTAGGATGCTACTTCTTTGGATTCTTTGAACTTGGTTGCTGCTGGGAGGCTAAGGATTTCTTAGAAGAGTTTCCAAGATTAATAAGACCAAGAGGTAAGAGTTTTTCTTGTTCTCTTATTAAAGAATCACAGAAGGCATCAAAAGAGGGGAACTTGTAGGCTTGTCCTTGAGAAATAAAGGATTCTCTAGTAGAATGGAAGGTGGAAACAAACATATAGTAGGCTGGTCCTAACTTAGTAAGAATGGAATACGTCAAACCAGGAGGTAACTCCTCAAATCAATTCATGATATTCATTCAGGTTGGTCTTTATTATATACACGAGGGACAAACTATTCATTTCATCTCCCAGTGACTCTTCATATTTTCTATTATTTATTTACATCAATTTCAGTTATTCACCCAATCTTGATGATTATGTGTCAACATTCTACCCCTTAATCTAAAGGGATTTTGGTGAGTCCAAGCATCGTTCTGAATCTTTCAAGCTTTTCTCTTCCAAGCGCTTTGCTGAAGATGTCTGCAATTTGCTCATTAGTGGCACAATGGTGGAGATGGATTGTTTTGGCCTCAACATGATGTCGAATCAGATGATATTTAGTATTGATGTGCTTCGTTTGATCATGGAACTTTGGGTTCTTGGCCAACTTCATTGCTGAAGTATTGTTAATCATGAGTGGAGTTGATTTTACTTGTTTTACCTGCAAATCTTCAAGAATTTTCCTAAGCCACACAATTTCTTTTGTTGCCTCAGCTGCTGCCACATATTCTTCCTATGTTGTGGAATATGCTAGAACTGATTTTTTGCGTGATCTCCAGGAGATAGCTCCTGATCCAAGACTCATAGCATAACCTAAAGTAGAAACCCCAGTTTCTTTGTCTCTATCGAAGTCTGAATCAGAGTATCCAATCAAGCTGAAGTCGTTCACCTGTGTATACTTGATTCCAAAGTCTTGAGTTCCCTTCAAGTACCTTAGAACTCTTTTTGCAGCAGACCAATGTCCCTCACAAGGCTTTTTCATAAACCTGGAGAGGATTCCAACAACAAACGAAATGTCTGGTCTGATAGTAGTTAGGTAGTGGAGACTTCCGACAATATGTCTATACTTTGTTGCATCCTCAAATTCTTTTCCTTCAATGGATGTGAGTTTTAAGTTTTGTTCCATTGGAGTAGTAAGAGGATTACATTCTGTCATGCCAAAAATGTTCAACATATCTCAAATGTACTTCTTTTGAGAAAGGAATATGGACTTCGGATGTTGAGTTACTTCAATACCAAGATAGTAATGAACATAGCCCAAATTAGTCATTTCAAAACCTTTCCTGAATTCCTTCTTTATGGATGCAATGTAGCCTTCATTGTTCCCTGTCATCAAAAGATCATCTACATATACCACAAGATATACAATTGTTTTGCCAACTTTCTTGACAAATAAAGTTGCATCATCAAGATCATAATGTTTGAAATTGAGTTTCAGAAGATGCTCAGTTAGTTTTTCATACCAGGCTCACGGTGCTTGTTTGAGGCCATACAAGGATTTCAAAATTTTGCATACTTTATGTTCATGTCCTTTCACAACAAATCCTTTAGGCTGGGACATAAAAACATTCTCTTTTAGATCTCCATTCAAGAAAGTAGTTTTTACATCCATTTGATGGACTTTCCAACCGTTTTGAGCTGCTAGGGCAAAGAGTGTTCAGATGGTAGCCCATTTTGCTGTGGGGGCAAAAGTCTCCTCATAATCGACCCCTTCCTTCTGTGAAAAACCTTTTGCCACAAGCCTGGCTTTGTGCTTTTCAAGTGAGCCATCAACTTTATACTTGTTCTTGTAGACCCACTTGTAGCCAATTGGTTTGGTTCCTAATGGAGGATCAACCAGCTTCCAAGTACCATTCTTTATCAGGGCATCATACACCTTTTGCATCGCTTCTTTCCATTCATCATGAGAAGCAACTTCTTTGAGAAGTTGGTTTGAAATCTGTAGACAAATTCAATTCACAATCATAAGAAACATCCATATCAACAGATGAATTAGAGTCATCTACATCACCTCTATTTTGCCGGTTTGAATTTCTAGTTCCTGTCTTTCCAACCTCATCAGGATGAACACTTTCAAGTGTCTTTGTCATCCACTTTGGGGGACCTTTCTCAGATGGTCCAGGTTGCTTCGTTGACTGAGTTGGGGCTGAATCAAGATTGGGTCTCCCAATTCTATCAATCACATCACTTAAAGTATCATCTGTTGTTGGAGTTTCAAGTGGGGGAGAGAGTGCTTCAGAAGAAGATTCCACTGGTTGATCTAGTATAGGAATCCCCCCTTCAAGCTGTGGAATCTGATTATCAAATTCTTGAAAAGATTTTGCATTTTGGAATCTATCCAAGCGATCAAGTTGCCGCTCAACAACATTGTCAGTTTTTGATGTTTCAAGAAAGATTACATCTCTAGATACAACAAACTTTTTATTGACTTCATCATAGAGACGGTATGCTTTGGAGGTGTTTGAATACCCCAGGAAGATACACTTACGACTTCTTGCACTAAGTTTGTTTCTATGTATCTTTGGTATCAAGGCATAACATGTGGAACCAAAAACCCTGAGATGCTTTACCAAAGGAATGTGCCCATACCACATTTCATAGGGAGTTTTGTTTATGATAGCATTAGATGGACATCTATTCTTTATATATACAACACATAGAACTTCATCAGCCCAAAACATCAATTTTACATTTTTGAAAAACATCATGGAGCGCACCATATTTAAGATTGTCCTATTCATTCTTTCAACTACACCGTTCTCTTGGGGATTATAAGGCACAATTGTTTGATGTTTGATCCCATGTTGGCGAAGATAGTTTTCAAATTCATTTGAAGTATAGTATTTTCCATTATCAATGCGAATAGAGCCAATATGAGATTGCGCATCATTTTCAATCCATGTATGAAAGTTCTTGAATGTTTGAAAAAGCATCAGATTTGTTCTTCAATAAATAAACCCAACACATTCTGGTGTAGTCATCAATAAATGTCATCATATATTTATTTCCATTTGCAGAAGGAACAGGCATTGGACCACATAAATATGAATGAATAAGTTCAAGTTTTCTGTGAGCTCTTGAATGTGAATCATGAAAAGACTATTTGCTATGCTTTCCTAGAATGCAAGCATCACATTGCTTAAGTTTCCTAGGAATTGTAGGCAAACCAGTAACACCATTTTTCTTCAACAAGCGGAGGCTGTCATAGTTCAAATGTCCAAATCTAGCATGCCATAATAAACTTGATGGAAGTGTACCTTCTTCATAATGAGAATTGTATGAGAAATGTTGTGCATGAGCAGAGGTACCCTGCAGCTTGAGAAGCCTTTCTTCTTCTATCCCCCTCATGACAAGTGAGTGGTCAGATGCTTTTCTCACCTCAAGCTTGCCATCAAACATATGAATGGAGTGACCTTGCTGGCGGATATGGACCAAGGACAACAGGTTTCTCTTCAGCTGTGGGAGATATAAAACATGATGCAGAAGGAAGTCTGGTGTTAGGTAAACTTGACTCAGGATAGAGTCAAAGTTGACCAGGTTAAACAGTGATGGTTTTGGGGCACATGGTATTGTGCACCCATGGTATTATATGTAATGGAGCTTATAAAAGGTTGGAAGGACTTCATTGTAATGCAAGACCTGGAGGTGAGCGGTGAAGGCTCACTTGGTTGGATTGGCCAGGGTTTTGGCCAATGCTAATGAGATCTTATTAGGTTGGGTTTTTCCCCGGATTTGGGGTTTTCCCAGATAAAAATTTGTGTTTATGGTTGTTGCTGGTTATTTTTAGATTTGTTTCTCTCAGTAATTCTTCGTAATTAATTTGCGTTCTCGGGTAAATTTCTTAACAACTGGTATCGGAGCCAGATATTGGTTTCAAAGGGATTCTTTGATGCCAGGTGTTTATAGTGCCTGATAAGATCAATGCAGCCTTTTTTATAGATCTGGGTCTAGAAAATAATGGTGGAACAATTGTACGCGGAAGAACCTCGAGGATAATGTGCGGAAGATAGTGCTGTAACTTCCAAGTATCGCAGTGCATTTGCGATATTTACCGGTTTGGAACATGCTGACAAATTGTTTGGGATTCATGTGGCTATTTAAAGAAGGTCAATAGAAGAAAATTTCTCATGCGTCTTTGAAAATTGTTCGCTTTCTGCTACGTGAGGCCACTAGTGCTGGAATCTACGAGGCTCTTGTCGGGCTCGCAGTTGGAGCGGTTTGATAAAAGTTTTTGAGCAAATAAAATTGAGAGAGGATGGATCAGAATCGCAGCAACGAAAAAAATAAAAAAAAATAATAATGAAGTCAAAATTATTGCATGTAAATGGGCATACTACTGTAAGACCTGGTAAGGCATGTGTACCCCTCGGTGATCACTGGTAAAGTCTGGGTTAGACCTAGGTGATAGGGGGGATGTCGGGTTAACAATACCCCAGGTAAAAACTCTGAGGGGGGTAAGAGCTAGAGTGAGCGGGATTGTCTCACTTAGCAGGTTTGGTTGGAGTTAGTCAAGGAACCCCAAGTCAAGTTTAAGGGGGGAATATTGTTAGGTAAACTTGACTCAGGATAGAGTCAAAGTTGACTAGGTTAAATAGTGATGGTTTTGGGGCACATGGTATTGTGCACCCATGGTATTCTACTCGTGGTATTATATGTAATGGAGCTTATAAAAGGCTGGAAGGACTTCATTGTAATGCAAGACCTAGAGGTGAGCGGTGAAGGCTCACTTGGTCGGATTGGCCAGGGTTTTGGCCAATGCTAATGAGATCTTATTAGGTTGGGTTTTTCCTCGGATTTGGGGTTTTCCCGGATAAACATTTGTGTTTATGGTTGTTGCTGGTTATTTTTATATTTGTTTCTCTCAGTAATTCTCCGTAATTAATTTGTGTTCTCGGGTAAATTTCTTAACATCTGGAAGACCAGGCAATTTAAGCCTGATTGTGCCAAGCCCTGATGGCTTGAGTTTTGATTGGTTTGCAAAGTATACTGCTCCATCAACATTGTCGGTAAATTCTTCAAAAAAATCTTTTCTATGAGTCATGTGGTAAGTTGCTCCTGAATCAAGCAACCAATCATTTTTCCAAGAAGCAAGTGAAGCATTAAATAAGTCTTCATTTACTTCGATATTACATTGTGCCACAACATAATGAGCGGATTCAGGTGCTTTACCTTTGTCTATGTCATCAGTTTTACCTTTGGGTTGGTTTCTTTGCTGCTCAATTTTGTCCCAAGGTAACTTGCATGTAGAGGCATCATGTGATCCATTTCTTTTGCAACGTTTGCAGTGCAAATCTGACTTTTCTCCTTGAGAGTGTTTGCCCCCCCTGCCTCTGAAATATCTTCCTCTTCCTCTTCGACCACCTCTTCCTCGTGAAGAATCTTGGGTAAGATTCTTTTCTTTATGAGCAAGGAACATAGCCTCTTCAGAAGATTCAGGGGCTGTCTTCTTTCCAAAAACTTTCTCTCTTTCAGCAAATTTTTTCACAAGAGAGTCAAAGGTAATATCTTTGAGATTTCCATTTGCTTGCAATGACTCAAGATAATTGAAGTAAGTAGGATAAAGTGCCATGAGAAAAGCTATCAAAGGAATATCCAGTTCAACATTAGTGACTTTGATATCATGCATTATAGATTTTAATTCTGATGTAAGGGCAAGAGGATCATTGTTTTGTAATTCAAGAGTGAAGAGTTTAATCATGAGTTGAACAATTTCAAGTGCAGAGTGTGAGTCATAGAGTTCTTTCAGCTTTTGTAAGGCTTTGAAAGCATTTGAAAATGGCGAAATATGGCGACTCACCTCTTCACTTACAGATGCTGCAATTAATGCATAGGCTTTGCTGTTCTTATTTTCCCAAATGGTGAACTCTTTGTCTGAGGTAGGTTGTTCTGGCTCTTTGTCTCCATCTCCAACACACACTCCTTTCCACAACTCATTGAAAATGAGGGTGTGTTTTATCTTCCGGGACCACTCAGGATAGTTCTCCTTGCCAGTGAGAACTACTCCCACAATAGATATGATTGAATGCATTGTAAAATTTGAGTGCTGTAAAAATACTTCTGCTGGCAAGAAATGCACTTCTGGTGGTAATTTTGCAACAACAAAAAAATTACAATTCAAAGGGGCATTGGTATGACAGTATAGTATTATAATGAAACGCAGTGGGTATTCAAACGCATAGCAGAGGACTGGTGGTATGTGTAATATTACACCACAGTTATATTAAAAAAAAAATACCCATAGCATGGTAATATTCTGGACCAACGTTCAATGTATGAAATAGATATGAAGTTCATTCAACGTATGCAACGGATTGGGAGAGTATTCAAACTAGGCCCGGAGCTATCAGCCAATGCAACATGATTCATTCAACCACAAGTCACAATCCAAGTCAATGACTAAGTGCCAAGCATCGAGCTCCAAACCACTATGGATAGAAGAGCATAGTGCGCACAATGATTGGGAGAGTATTAACTACAACATTCATATGACTGTCAAGCGGTATTACACGTGAGGGTGTAATGAACAATAGAGGCAATGCGGTATTAACCTGGAGTATGGTGAGGAGTGATCAGTGTGTTGAGTCTTGAAAACGTCATTCATTTCCATTACACTTTCACTATTATGTCCATTATATCACCTCCATTTCACTACTATGTCACCACATTCATTATCATTGGGCCACATTTATGTTTTTCCAATATTTATTAATTCTAAGCCTTTTAAGTGAATTTGTGGTTAAAAATTAGAAAATAATGTGCATATGCTTATACCTAACAAATGGGTTGAGATTGTTGACATGTGTAGGTTGAAAGGAGGCTTCTAGAAGACCCTTATGTGGCACTCTAAGGCCAAACTCGAATTTGAGTGGAAGAATCATGGGATCATGAGGATATGTGTCACATCTCCTAATTGTATTGTAACTCTAAGAAGACATGTGTCTTATCAGTTCCTATTTTGATTAGGACTCAAGAGGTAGAGGGAGAGATTCATGGACTCCCATTAATGAGATGGCTTCTCATCTTTTTGTATAAATAGGAGATCTCTCTCCTTCATTTGTTAGCTTAGAGCTTAGAGCTTAGAGTTTGGAGTTCTTAAGTCTTTTTAGCTTGTGAGTTTGTAGTTCTTCCTTGATGGTTTTTGAAAGCTTTGGAGAGCTTTGTTGTACTTTGTAATTTTGAAGAATTTGAATAAAGCTTTGATGTTCTCAACATGGAAGGAGATGTGAAGTAGATGTCATGGAGCATATTAGAATGTAAGGTAGAGTAGATTTCATTTTGTAAATTTTTCTTTGATTTCATTATGTCATTTGATTGCTTTCAAGTTGGTAGATTAGATTTTTCATTCATGCAATTTTAATTCATGCAAGTGTGTTCAACCGGTTGATTGTAGATTAGTAATGCACATAGCTTTTTGATAACTACTGACATGAGATCATCTTGTCCTTTCTGCTGATTTTCATTTCCTGAGTTTAATTCCAGCACTGTCATTTCTTTCAAGTTTTGTTTTGCTTATTTACTTTTCTGCTACTTAGACATCATATTACTCATCTGTTTATGATTTCCTTTCTATAGCCAAGCGACTCAATTAGTAAGGAATCAGAATATTACTTGTTGTAGTATGATTTAGTTTGCTTTCCTGCAAGTTAGAGATTGGATTACTTATGTCATTTTCAAGAGTTGAAATATGAATGAGTAGTTAAATCTTAGTTTCCTTTTATGCAATTTAATTTCCTGCAATTTAGATATCATATTACTCAGCTTGTTTATGATTACTTCCTATAGACGGAGTGAGTCGAAAGGTGAAGGGTCAGAACGTGGGTTGAAGTAGTGTGATTTAGTTTGCTTTGCTTTCAGTCTTTGAGTTGCTTTAAGTTCAGTTTTTATTTTCTTTTTATACAGCGGCAAGGATACTGGGTTTCATAGTCACTAGCTCATTGATTGGTTGTTGCATTCTATTTTGATTAAAGTAGCTGCATATTTACACTTTTGTTTAAGTACTAATTCCATCAATAACATGTTTTGAGATCTTTTGAAGTGCTAAGTTTTGGAAGTTACCATTAGGGACATAGGCCTTGTCTTGAAATCTCTATCCATACTTGTCCTTTAAAAGTATTCTTAAGACCTTAGAATAGGATTTTCATTTGCATTAGACACTTTAGGAAACCAACAAGAACAAAACCCCCAAAACAACATAAACTATAAAACAACAAAGTAAGAAAAAGGTTAACTAAGCACATATGGTGCACCACACTTCATCAGTTTACGATACCCGGATTGATAATTTATGTAGAGCAATTTAAGACATTAAATTGACTAGACACAGTGTACTAGTGTTATCAATAACATTGTGTTTGTGGTGCATGTGTTTACCGTGCGTTCTCTCGCTTCCTGTGACAGAGGATTGATAGATCGACTCAATCAATCAAAGTATCAATAACATTAATCAATGGTGACCTTCTCAGAGGCTCCTCGAGGCGACGGGAAGGCTGGAGAGAAAATCTTCAAGATGAAATGCCCGCAATGCCATACGGTTGACAAGGGTGCAGGTATCGAGCAGTGTAGCAAAAAATGCAGCACAGGTAGGCTTGATGGTATGGGAGTACCAGAGAGTAGCGTTATTAGACTATGTCAGATTGAATGCATTATTCTGGGAAAAGAATGCGGCAGAACATGAAAGTGGAGGAGCATGGGAGGTTATACCAAGAAAATTGGTAGAAAAATGTAGGAAAAACTTCTGAAAAAATGTTAGAAGGGAGTTACAAAATGGAGCTGGAAGCCAAAAATGGCGTTGGCTCTGATACCATGTCAGACCAGGAGGTAACTCCTCAAATCAATTCATGATATTCATTCAGGTTGGTCTTTATTATATACATGAGGGAGAGACTGTTCATTTCATATCCTGGTGACTCTTCATATTTTCTATTATTTATTTACATCAATTTCAGTTATTCACCAAATCCTGATGATTAGGTGTCAACAGAATAGATAAGGCTACCATCTTCTTTCTTAACCTTAACACCTTCTAAGAGAAGTCTAAGGGTCTTGAAGTTGGACAAAAAGTCTTCAATGGAAGAAAAATTACTGGGGTCCAATGTAAGAAACTCATTTTCGAGTTGATGGGCTTTAATTTCATTTTTAATTCCAAAAACTTTATTGAGTTGTTTCATTGATTCATCAGGGGTATCAAGTTCTGCGATATGGAATCTAAGGTCTGGAGATATAGACATCCTTATCAACCAACGTGCTTGATCTTGATAGACATCCTTATCAACCCATGTGCTTGATCTTGCTTATTTTCCATTTGACTGCCTTATCTTCATCTTTAGGTTTAGACTCTTGGCCTGAGGCTATTCTATAAAGACTTTTACTTCTAAGTAAATCCTCCATGTAGGACACCCATTGGAAGTAGTTGGTGCTGTCAATAATAACTTGGCATGAAATTTCCGTTTTAACAAAACTAAAGCTGTAGATGTTGAAACTAAGTGTTCCAATAGAAATATCTCGAAAAATTAGGCCGATTAAAAAAAACAGCTTCCGGATGAAGAAGTTATGGCTTTTTGAAGAAAAGTTGTTGAAGACGCCGATGAAGTACGTGAATGTGCGAAAGTGAATGATAATGTTATATTTAAAAGAAAATTATATAACCCACTTTTATAAATAAGTAAAAATCACTTTTACAATGGTACTTTATGAGCTACCCACTAAATTGTAACTTAAATAAAAGATAAAAAGACTTTAGAATTATAAGTGACTTACTTTTTATAATGGGGGAGAACACTTTTACATTAAGTAACTTTAAAACATAAGTGACATGTGCTTTTTGAAAAAGTAACTCAACAAAAAGAAAGACTTGAACCCAAGACCTTTATTATCATAAAGTAACTTTGGACCAAGTGAGCTAATTTAAAAGATTAATAATTTTTGGAAAAGAGAGTTTTTTTTTTTGGTCATTGAAGGTTTGGAGTGCGTGCTTATTTGAAAAAGGCTTTTTACCTACAAAAAAAAACACACAACCTAACACAGACATGCAAAAAAACTAAACCTTATGGCTTGAAGTTAGCTTTCGCAAGAAACTAAATATTTTACTCGATGTTTCTGATTTTTCGAGATCACACTAAGGTGCGGCGGAAAAGAGCATACACATGAGAAAAATCCTTCCTTTTTGTTCATGATTTTCCCAGGTCGCATAGAGTTGTAGGGAAAAGAGCATACGCAAAAATGAAAGATATAGATCTAGAAATAAAAAACAGAGAGCTAAATAAACCGAAATAAATAGGGAGATGAATAACTAGAACTGCAAATAAACACAGTATACCTCAAGATCTTAAAAATGACGTAGCTAGGGCTACCAGAAACCTTTTCGCATGAAACAAAAGGGCTTCCTCACTGGAACAGATGCTCCTAACACAATAGAGCAATCCTCTCAACCCAAAAGTAGCTAGAAATAATAGATCTATTAAACAACAATCGGATGCAGTTGTATCGACTTCGGATTTGGATCACCAACAGAGGCAACCCTCAAATAGCTCTGATACCATATAGGAATTTACAAGGTAAGTTCCTCAGATAGAACACCAAAAGACACCGCTCACAAATAGATCACAGATCAATACACCAATATTCATGACATGGTTAAAACCCTCAAAGAGGGAAATAGTCCACGACCTTAGCCAACATGACCACTTCAGGCAATTTATTAATAAAAGAAATAAAATTTACATAAGCTTCTCTCATGAACGATTACCTTACAAATGACCCTCCATGCTCTTTAAATAGATATCATGGACCAATTGGGTGTTAAGCCACAGATCAAGTGTCAATAACACCAAGGAGAGAATGAACCATCAGATCACTTCATGTATACAACATATCATGACCGTCGGATTGTAAGTTACAGAAGTAAATAGTAAAGAAACACACTTTACCTAACTCTACACTAGACTAAGCTATACTTAACTATTTCCTATGTGTCGGAATATCCTAATAGAACACAGGCTAGGTAAAGCCCTATATAGTGTGAAGCTCTTGCCAAATATACACTCAAATTATTAGAAGGGAGTCTACCTTCAAGATAGAATTAGAGATATAGATAATTGTAAGAAAATGCACTCATGAAGTAAATAAACTAATGTTACTTCTTGAGTGAAGCACAACAATTTTCATCCTTAGTGTTGACCTTAATTTGTAGCCTTCCTAACATTGGTAGCATTGTCATGTTGGAAATTGATCCGAATTGGATCCATAGAAGACTGTCAAGGAACCATGACTATATCAGGTGGGAACAAATCTCTAAAGAATTCCAAAACAAAGATAAAAAACACCCTGAACCAGTGGCAATGGCAGCCAACGTGGAATGACGAGGACCTCGGTCAAAGCACGCTGACCGAGGCCCATGGAGACTGCGTAGGAGGCTGAATTAGGCCCTGGGAGCCCTGAATCGGAAAACAGAGGTTGCTTTTTGATGTAATCACACATCGCTAGGCGAACAGGCCCGTGAAGGAAAAGCCCAAGAACTTAGTCGCGTGGGGGAACCGGAGAACCCCGGGCGGAAAAGGAAAAAGCGCTGAAAGTACAAGCCGGGACCTGCGCTCCGGAAACCGGCGGTTTTGATCGGGGCGCCTTTAAACGGTAAGAGGTTTTGGACGAGAGTGGAGTGATTCCATACATCGATCGATACGTGGCAGGTGGAGGTGAGAGAAAACCACTATTGATCGCGCGCTATCAGTTGAGCAAGTCAACCGCGCGAAACGTGCGTATGGCATTGGATCTGGGGGACTGAGATCGAATGAATGAGATCGCGCCTGATGGGGGAAGCAGAATCGACGGGTAATTAAGCCGCGTTTTAGAAGGATTTGGAATCTGTTTGACCACCACAGTGGAGGAAGAACGCATCCACGACGTAACTGAAGAAACGAACTGATGGAGCAGGCTGGCACCGTTTAGAGGAGGACAAGTGGCCACTCCCTGAGCGTTCATGATCACGCCGAACAGGGAACTCCAAGCGCAGCTGTAGAAGGCGAATTGATAGAGGTGGAAGAGGAACCAAACAGGAATAGGGGTCGAATGGCTAAAGCCATGAACATAGATAGTCGAATCAACAAAGTTAGACAGTTAGAAAAGAGTCGAGAGACGGAAAAAGTGGAACAGTGAACCCTGAGAGGAGGACTAAACACAGAGAATAGTAAAGCAAAGCAGAAGAGACAGAGGGCTGAGCTGACCAGTGGCAACATCGAGCATTAGAGAGCTTGAGAGATTCAAGCCATCCCATACAGGAATCTATCCGGGCTGAGCACCACATTGGGCTCTTGCCATTGTAGACCAGAAGGTCACCGAGCCAGTAGGAAGCGGAAGAGTCTATATACTCCAGTGACTTGGGGAATCCAAGAACCACCCTGCCAAGCAAAACCTGCTTTAGGAGAACTCACATTGAGTCCCTGTATTGTAATTTCTCTGCTTAAAGGCACAATAAAACAAGGCCACCACTGAAAGCTGGACTAGAGACGTAGCCCTGGAGAATAGGGTGAACTCCTTATTAAATTTCTTGTGTCTTTGTGTTGCTTACTATATTTCTCTACTGTCTTTCCATTTTATTATCTATGTATTGGCAATCTGATCGATCCGTTGCTTCAATAACATAGAACACACACCAGCACATGAATCTGTAATACCTTTGTTTAATAAATCTTTAACTGATGTCACTCATAGGGTGAATATCAGATCAAGTGGTATCAGAGCTCTAGGCTGTAAGGTTAGACAAGCTTGTGTTGGTTTAGCTGTGAATGCTCACAAGATCAAAGCTCAAATTAGGAGAAGGAGAGTTGGTGGAAACTAATCCTGAAATTGGAAGAGTCTATCCTCGAAAGACAATGTCAGAGGAAGGTTCTGTAGGGCCAGACCCTCAATTCATAGAAATTTTCCTAGCTATAAAGTATATGGTTGAAGAAATGTACAGAGACTTTATAAAGCAAAAGGTGAAAGATTCATCAGGCTCTAAACAAGATAAGGAAGAAGATGAGTCTCACTTCCATGACCACTCCAAAGGAAAGGGGAAAGAGGAAAGATTTCTCACACCTCCTAATAGCCCTATGCATAATAAGAAAGCATCTTTGATTAAGCTAGATGTTAAATTTGATTTGCATATATATGATGGAGAGCTAAATGCTGAAAAGTTGGACAATTGGATTAGAAAAATTGATGCGTATTGCAGGGTACAGAATATAGACTCAGACAAGAGTAAGATTCAGCTGGCAAGCCTACGCCTAGGAGGCACTGCCTTGGTTTGGTGGGAAGGCAGAACCCAAGCTGACATGAAAAGACATGGTAAGACCATCTCTGTCTGGAGTGAATTTGTTTCTGCAATCAAAAAGCAGTTCTATCCATTGGCCTACATGCAACAAGCCATGATGAGTTGGAAAACTCTTCCACAGTTGAAAAGGCAAAGTGTGCAAGGGTATACTCAAGAGTTTAGAAAGAGAGCATTGATGTTGGGTATCTCATTAGACTCACCAGAGACTCTTTTGAAGTACATTGGTGGTCTACACAGTGACATGAGGCATATCATCCTCATGTTTAATCCCACTAGTATAGATGAGGTATCTGTACAAGCTACTCATCTAGAAGCTAGAGGAAAGAATGGCAATCCAGAAATTAGGGGACCATCCCAACCCACTGTAAGCAAGAGCAAGGAGAAAAGAAAGCAGAAGTGGAAAGCAAGGAAGGCTAACACTGCACAGAAAGCCAAAGCTTCATGCACTCACTATAAGAAGGAGGGGCATGATGATGAGCATTGTTTGATTCTGCATCCAGAGCTGAGACCTAAGAAGTTTGAGGGCAAGAAGAAGAAGACAGATGCAATTATTCAGAAAGATTTGGGGTCAGACTTAGGAGATGAAACAACTGTAGCAGCCACAGGTATAAAAGGTAAGAATTCTGAAGCATCTACTAGTAATTCTGCTCAATCTGTTATTGATGAAGAAAATGAGAGAAAAAGGCATGAGCTTTTCCATATTCGAGTTATTTCCAAAAATCGGAAGATTGATACTTTGTTTGATAGTGGCTCACAAGTAAATCTAATTTCTGAAGCAATTGTAAAGAAATTGGGATTGGCAACTACACCTCACAAAAAACCATACCCATTAGGATGGTTGAATGATAAAGCACAACTACAAGTGACTAGACAGTGCAAACTCAAGTTTTCTTTTGGGTCAGCATTTGTAGATGAGGTTGAGTTAGACATAATTCCTTTGGATATATGTGGAATTGTTTTAGGAAGTCCTTACTTGTATGATAGAAAGGCTATTTTCTATAGAGCTGAGAACAAGTATCTACTCGTTAAAGATGGAATCAAATACTTTGTAAGAGCTCATAAGCTCAAGAATAATTATACTCTCATAAACTCAGGACAGATGAAAAGAATGATAAATTCATGTAAACAATTCTTACTAATGGTTGTAAAGGAAAAGAAACCTGATCAAACCAATATATTTGAGTGTTGTAATGCTGAACAACAAGCTGATATAGAAAAGGTTGTTTCAGAGTATGATGTCTTGTTTCAAGAACCTAAAGGTTTGCCACCCAAAAGGGGAATAGTACATGATATTATTTTGCAACAAGATGTTCCATTGCCTAACATTGGGATGTACAGGTTGTTTGCTTTAGAGAATGTTGAATTCAAGAGGCAGGTGTAGGAGTTGCTTGAGAAGGGCTTCATCAGGCCTAGCACATCACCATGTTGGTCACCAATCGTTTTGGTGAGAAAGAAAGATGGCTCTTGGAGAATGTGCATTGACTACCGAGCACTGAATAAGATAACAATAAAAAATCGTTATCCCCTTCCTCACATAGATGATATTTTAGATCAATTGAAAGAGGCTATTTATTTCACCAAGCTGGATTTGCACAATGGATACTGTTATCACTCAGGTTGTTCCCTTTGACTCCCAATGGAATACGGCCGAGGTAACCACTAACCAATCTTTGGGTTACAGGTTCTAGCCTACCTATGACTAGAGAGGGCTCTCTCTTTATGATTTAACTTTGTTGTATAATATTTTAGGCTAGTTATGATGCTCAAGGTTTTGTTTTTGGAATTTGCTGGATGATGACTTCAGTCAAGATATATATGTGCTTATCAGGGTGTTCTAGGCCATTGGGCATGGAGTCAGTGGTGCTTAATTTGTTTGATATGTCTGTGTTGATACAGTAGTGATGCTGCAGAGCCAGATAAGTGTCTGAGAAACAATGCTTTGAAACTGTGATTAAGTGTGATGTAACCAGGCTACGAAAGGCAATTAAGAATCTTTCAGCAAACTGGTATGGAGAAACAGTGAGAATATTATTTAGAAGCAATGAAGAATTTCTACATAACATTCATATTTATAGAATTAATGAAAACATGAGCAATTAAGAATTCATGTTCATGATCAATTCTGAAGAAAACATTTTCAGCAATAAAGATTGAGCACAAGGTGTAACCAAACATATCCTGTACTATTCCTTTTCTCTACTGCTAGATTAGTGAGACATGTGTATGATTTAATAAACATAAGAAGACAAAACATAGATTGAGAAAAAATTATTGTTCCATCAGACAGCACAGGAATTCTGCAACAGCACGCATAGCATCACCAAGACATCAAACATTCAGGAAATCACTGAACTTTTCCAGCCTTTTGCATTAGATAATCTGAAAATATACAATACATTTGCCTCAGAATGAAAATCACCAACCCCTCATACGTTGCCAGGGGAGGTATATATACATATTTTACATAAGAAAATATCTAGCTGATGAGTAAATGCTTCATTAATGTCATGCCAACTCCTGGAGCGTTGTAGCTGAGGAAGTAAATGCCGTAGTAACTTCTGGCTGTAATAGCTGTCCAAAATAGTAAGAAAATGTTGACTTTGTGAGCATTGGAGTCGGCTGAAGATGCGCTGCCCAAAACTTGCGTATTTCTTATCTTTTGCTTGCTGCCGCTGTCTTTTGCTGAGTCACCCTTTCGGCTGCCTGAAGTGCTGTCTTTATTATGCTTTTGGCCTTTTGCTGAGTTGTAGCTAACTGGGACTGAGCAACTGAGGCTATTGTGGCAAAATTTGAAGCATTGCCTGCCACCAATCCTCCTTGGGCATTTGGTGTCTTCGAATCTTCACTAAAGTTTCATCTGCCTCTGTATATCTGTAAAAATTTGGAGGAACCTCAAAAAGGTGATTTACCTCATTTTCAATGAAAAATAGACCTTCAAGTTTATTATATAGGCTCTGCCCTGTTGGAGGCCCTGTTTCCTCAGAAGTACTGCCAGATGCAGTAATTTGATTTTCAACAAAGGTTGACATCCTGTTGGCATATTGCTCACGGGGGAGCAGTCTTCCTGTGCTGTTTAGTAGGCTGGGCAGTCCCTTTGCTTGCAGTGCTCCCATTTTGAGCTTGTACTCATCCACCTCAGCCTGTATTTCATAGCATTTCCTCTCCACAGTTTGTACAAAGTTCCTGAGAGTCAGTACCTTTTTAGCTGTAAGGACAACCTCTGTTCTGTTAACAATGTTGATGGCTACCAGTTCCTCTTTTGTTTGATTGTTCAAAAAATCTATCATTCTATTGGCCTGCTCAGGCCTATTTCCCAGCACTGTTCTGGCCTTCTGAATCTCTATCTGTGCTTGGCCAATTAAATCCATTTGTTCATGCACAGTCTTAATTGACTTCCATTGTCTAGTGATGGATTGGTCAATTCGGGCCCACAAAATTCTTTTTATTTCTGCCATAGCAGTTTCTAGCTTGAGCTCTTTTTCCAAGGCCTTTATTTTCTCTTTCAGGGCCTTTATTTCTCTACCTTGCTCTGCCACAGTCATTTTTGATTTATCATATTTGGCCTCTAGTTCTGCCAACTTTTCCTTGGCCTGCTTTATCTCAGTGGCCTGGAGCTCCATTTCTTTAATAGCCTTAGTCAACTCTTCCATGCTTGTACTGGAGTCTGGAGCTGCTGTTGTTGCTGCTGCTTCTGTTGTGGCTGTGGTTGATACAGGGGCCACTGCTGCCTTTGTTGTTGTTGCCGTGGTTGAAGTAGTTGGAGGAGCTTGGGATGTAGATTCTCCCTGCTTATCTTGTAGTGCCCCTTCAAGTTCCTTCTCCAAATCAAGGACCTTCTGGTTGAGCTGCATTATCAGATCCAGTTGCTCATCGGCCTCTTTTTCCTTCTGTAATTCTGCTGTTTGGGGGTGCTCGGTGGGCAGCAGCTTTAACCTTTTCTTCAATGCGTTAAGGTCATCTTCTTTTTTCTTCATGAGGGCCCTCACGCCCTTTGGGTCCTTGGGATCATGTCCCAGGTCTATAATGATGTCCTCTAATGATTTGATCCTGTTATCTTTGGCCATGGAGGACATTCTCTCAAAATCCAACTGAATGTTGGTATTTTTCAGTGATTCTTTTAATTCATGGGCCATTGTTGCCCTGTCCACCAATGTGGCATAGACCATTTCTCCAGTTTGCTTGTGGAGTTCTATTTGGTCCATGGGGTGAATGTCCTTTGCCATGACCTCCACCCTTGTCCTTACAAAATCTGCATCTGATTTAGGCTGCGGCACTATAGGTTTGAAATGGCTGAGGATCATTTTCTCCTCTTGAATGTCATACACTGACATCAATCTTTCTTGCTTGGCCGGTGTTGCTTTCAGAAACTGTTTGTACACTTCAATTCTCAGCAAGTCATTTTGTGCCTTTATTTGTTTGAAAGAAGCCTTAGTGCTTGTAGGCTTCTTGCTTTGTTGAGTGGAGGATGACACCTCCAAGCCAAGTTGTGATCCTTGCTCCTGCTGAAAGGAGCTTGTACCTGTTTGCTGGCTGCCTTCCCCATCTTTTCTTGGGCTGTCCCGGACTTCTTCATTGATTTCTTCTATCTCTGGGGAATCAATCCTTTGCCTCTTGGCTTCAGGTTGCTGGGAGGATCCACTTGCAGGAGTGGACTCTTCTCTGTCTCTTTTCTTACCCCTCTCCTCGTGTGCTGGAGTCTGCAAGATTGGTGCTGCTGTAGAAGGTGCCTGGGTGGTTGGTGCAGTTGTTGTGGCCGAGGTCCCTTCTCCCACTGGATGTGGTTGCTTGAAGATTACCTGCTGCACAGAATCCAAGTCAAGAGTTTTTTCCAAATCCTTGACATTCTTTTGCATTATCTCTTCTTCAGTTAATTTTTCAATTAATGTATCTTGTTTCCATTCTTGCTGATTTGCATACTGCTCAATATATGGAAATTTACAGTGTTCATAGCCTAGCAGCCTGTACTTGACTCTTCTAGCAGTGATAAAGCCTTCAGGGTCATAAGGGACCCACTGGAAGCTTTGTGATAGCTTGTACTTGTCTTTGAGGATTTGTTCAGCATCTTGCCATCCTTCTTTTTTGTTCATGATGAAGGGGCCCAGGTGGTGCTTGAACTTGAGATGGGCTTTCTTTTTGGAGCTGTGAAAGTGAGTGAGGTCAGAGTGAATAAGCTGCCTATGATACTCCAAGGCAAACAGTCTCATGGGCACATATTTTGGGAGCCTGTATGGACAGAGCTCACAGCCATAGATTCTGATGACTGTATGATCCTGGTATAGGTACCAATCACCTATTTTATAATTCTTGGAGAGCTGCAGGATTTTCTGTATTTCAAATGACATTCTGGGAGGAGGGGACCTCATCAACAAACAAGAGACTGGGTAAACAAATTGATCAATGAATTCACAATATGAATATGGTGAATTTTGCACTTGGTGGAAGACAGATGTCCAGAAGATAACAGATCTTCTTTCTCCTTTAGAATCCAGCTTTTTAATATGGCATGGAAAAGCCTCGGACTGGTAATACATGAACAGGTGGTAGATATAAGATGAATACTTGAAGATGCCCTCCCTGTCTACTTTGAAAAGCTGCTCATGTATCTTGTTGGCTATGAACTTAGAAAAATTATATTTGTAGGCAGGAGGTTGGCCTGGGCTATAAGCAGCTAAAAATACCAGCACTGTCTCATCAACAAATTCACTGGTTTTATAGCCCAACACATATGAAGTCATGTCCAGCAGAAGTTTGCCTACATCAGTAAAATAGACATATAAGTAGGGAGGTGGCCCTGTGGGCTGGTGGTCAGGCCTCATAAATGTCTGGGTGATCTTTTGCCTGTCATCAGTGGTCATCTTGGCACCTGTATCCAGCAGATAGTTCATGGAGAAAGGGAACAGCAGCTGAGTTTGTTTGAAGTTGAGCATCTGGTTGATGGACTCAGCATTAATGTGAAAGAGGATGCTCCCAGATGGAGACTTGACAGCTCTGTGATTTGCATCATAATTCTCAGCACATAGGCGAATAATCTCTGGAAAAATGTTCACGGATGGGAGAAAGTAATATGGCAGGTTTGATTCCCATATCCCATTTGTGTCCTTGCCATTCAGATAGTCATCTCTCAACTCCCTGAAGCTCTGCAAGTGGTCTCTAACACCCACAAAGTCTTGGATGAGGTAGTCCCTGTCAGCAAGAGGCAGGGACTCCAGCTCTTTATTTGGTGGATTCATGGGGGCAACACTGAGAGCTGTGGGTGCAGGAGCAGCCATTATGTAGTTTGTGAATGGAACAAGGTAAGTGCAATGGTTTGCAAGGTTCCTCAAAGCTCAAGTGGCAGACTCAATGTAGACAATGCTAAAAATTTTCTTCAAAGTGGAATATGCAGGCTAGGCAGACTTGTCTCTGCTGTTCTTTGGTAAATTCACAGGAATGGTGAATACTGGAGATGAAATGCAGAGGGTGGGCAGGATTTAAATTGGTGAAATGCTGCTTTTTGGGCATGCACTCGGCAAAAGGGAACAATGCCGGGCAGCTTGAGGACTAATTTGTAAATTTAGACCGTGAATTATCGTTTCAATCTCAAATTTTCAGAACAGGGGGCAATGTGGGTTGCTTTAGTTCAAAATTAACTAGGAGACAATCTTCAATTTGGGATTTAACAGGTGTTCAATGGAGAATTTGCAGTGAAACGACATGAACAAGGGCAAAATAAGAGAATTGCGGTGAATACCTGGATAAATGGTGCGGAAAACCTTCGGGTTGAACAGTGGGTGCAGAATCACAGTTGAATTGGCGAATAATGGCGTCCGGAGCCTTGAATTTGGCGGTTTGGAGGCAAACTTCGCAGCGCACAGCTCACAACGACTCTCTGTCTTTTTCACGTGAAAATGACATAAAACGGCCCCTTGGCACGTTTTTAACGATAATTTTGGAAAAAGCGGGTCATTGGCGCTTTTCCGCCGATGACGTCAGCATGACGTTAGGGCGGGCCCCGGTATGGAGGGTGACGTGGGCGTTGAGCTGGAGGCCAGCGTGACGGGACACGGTGGCAGGTGGTACGGGGTGGCAAGGTGAGCTGGAGGGCCACGAGGCATGAGGGCGGGTGCGGGTGGCACGACGTCATGGTGACGTAGGACCGACGTGACAGCGGAGGGGCGGTATCTGGGAGAGTGGTAAGCGGTCTCCCCGCACCGCTTTTGGGAGAAGGCGGTATCGGGGAGGGGGGCTCCGAACACCCTCGCCGCTTGCCACGCGTCCCGTGTACGGGGGGGAAAACCGCCCTCTCCCCGGACGTTAAAGGGCGGTGGCTTCAAATCGCACAATGCCCGCCCACCGTTGGATCAAAGGGGGCGGGAGATCAAGGGTTGGCGGGGGTTCCGACCCATCGTGCAGGTTGGGGGGGACCAGCCGGCACATTAAAATATTCAATTTAATACTTCGGGGTTTTAGACTTTGGTTAAGGGGTTTTTGTGGGTTTGTTGGAGTATGGGTTAATCTGTCGGGGGGCCAACAAATAGTTAGACTTAGGTTTGAGAGGGGGGAAAGGGGTTTCTCATGAAATTTTTTAGGGCAATGGGTAAATGAGGGTTAAGGGTGAGCTATTAGTCTAACCAGGGGTTAGAGTAATTCTCAAAACAGGGTTGACTATAGCCCCTGGTGGACTAATGTCTCCCATAGAGATACTATTTAGCTATAATGCTAAAGGGGGGATATTTATACATTGTTTTGGGTTTATACACCATGGTGTTATAATAGTAGGGAAAAAGGGGAACATAGGGGATTTAGTGTAGATACAGTTAGCAGTTAGTATTGTAGGGGAATATGAATGGGAAGTGATAGAAACTAAGTTTTCAGGAGACAAGCTTAGTTAGGGAGTAGATCAAAATGAAAAGAATTTTTACACAAGAAATGTGGCTCCTTTTCAAAGAGAGAAGTCACATCTGACATGAAATTTGTATAAATGAAGAGTGTAAGGAGGACTGATCAGGCAGATCCTGCAGTGCTCATGGGGAAGTTAGTAAAAAAAACTTTGAAGGGGAAGGGGGAAGTTAGTGATGGTTTAGTAGTTTGCCAAATAGGCCACTGCTCTTGCCTTTTTCCTGTTGATGACCACTTTGTGATTTATTCCAAGTGATATGCTTGGATCTTGCTTACTGCAACCTTCAACTGCCTACCCTGCCTATTATGCCTAACATTTTTTCTTCCTTTGTATGGGTGCACTTAGCCTTGCAAACCCTGATAATTCTCTTTTCTTTTTGCTGCCCTCCTATCTAAGTCTACCCTTATGACTTCTAAGGGCCCAGATTTAGCAGTTGGGCTCCTTTCTTTCTCTATCCACCTAGTCATCTGTCAAGCTTGAGCTGTTTGAACAGGTACTTCCTCTCTAGTCTACAACATGCAATTTAAAACATGGTGAGGCCCAGCTTGAGCTGTTTGGACCACCCATTAAAATAGTAGTGGCAATTTGGACTAGCCACTTTCATGGTCTTTGTTTGGGGTTCATTACTTTTATTTTTTCATTGACCAATTCATTTTCTTGCCCTTTGATTTTTCTTTTAAGGCATACCCTCTTTACATTTTTTAAATTGTCTGCTTCTTTCACAAAAATGGAACCTTAGCAGCATGGAAGGTGAACATTTTTGGCACTTCCACTGTCAATCATGAGAGATGAAAACCTATTGGTATAGGATGCTAACAGTGGCTCTACTTGGGGATGGATTTTCCAGGTGAAAAGACAAGAACAGCAGGTCAGATTGCCTGAGTTTCTGCTCCCCTGCTGCTGGCTGAATTTCTGTGTTGTTGGAGACCAATGGTTAGGACCCTAAATAGTTGCAGGCAGCACCCAGTAAGCTGATTTGCTGTGAATTTGCAGATCTGTTTTTTACCTGTTTCTCAAACTTTCTCTTCATGATTTGATAACTACCCTGTGTTTTCCTTGCTGCCCAAATGCCAGGATCAACATTTTCCAAAAAAGAACATAGTGTATTATCCTGGTCTTCTCAAAATATGATGCACTCGCTGCTTTATTTATCTGCTGTAATTGAAAATACTGGAAATACAAATATTTATGTACAATATATGCTTGTTCAGTGTTTGATCAAAGGGAGTCAAAATAATGCTTGAGCATTCTCCCATTAACTGGGCCTTCCTCGGTGTTTGAGCCATCCAGACTTCTTAGAAAGTAAGTGTTGTTTCCTTGTATAGCATAGATGACATAGGGTCCCTTCCATAAAAAATCAAACTTACCATGTTTGCCTTTGTCTTCCCTTCTGGAATCCCATCTTAACACTTTATTTCCTATAAAGAAATCTTCAGCTTTGGTTCTTTTGTCAAATATTCTTTTAAGCTTTTCTTGTAGAACTTGGGCCCTTTGATAGACTTCTTCTCTTGTTTGCTGTAAATGAATTGTTTGATTAATCCTTCTCTGAATGTCATTGGGCTCAGCTTGTATTTCTTGCAGCAACTTAATCACAGGAATTCCTAGAGATGTAGGAAACTTTGCTTCTAGCCCATAAACCAGTTCATATGGACTCATGCCAATTGATCTCTTGGTGGTCAATCTATCTACCCACAGTGCATTTACCAGCTTCTTATGCCAATTCTTTTTGTTTTCTTCCAAAACTTTTTTAATGATGTTGATGAGACTTTTATTGGAAGATTCAGCTAGGCCATTACCTTGAGGATAATAGGCAGTGGAATGACCTAGGGTCATGTGATATTTGTGACAAAAATTGATCATTTTCTTGGACTTGAAAGCTGCAACATTGTTTGTGATGATTTTGTCTGGACAGCCAAATCTGGACAAGATGTTGGTTTCTAGAAATTGTATAATAATGGAGTCATTGGCTTGCCTACAAGGGATGGCCTCTATCCATTTGGTAAAATAATATGTGGCAGTGAGAATACACCTATGCTGGCCAGAGGATGAAGGGTGAATTTCACCAATGAAGTCTAAACCCCATTGCTGGAATGGTCTCTCAGTTGAAACTGGTTTGAGTGGTAAAGGCAGCAGCTTCCTCTTGCCCTCAAAAATTTGGCATTTGTGGCAGGACATTACAAATTTCTTTACATCAACAAACAAGGAGGGCCAATAAAATCCAGCCCTTAGGATTTTATCAACTGTGGATTTCCAGTATAAGTGTCCTCCACAGTCACCTGCATGAAATTCTTTGAGGACATTGTCGGTTTCTTCTATTGTTAACCAATTGAGTAAGATTCCTTCATGATTTCTCCAAAATAAAACATTGTCAATAATACAAAACTTTGATGCTTTCATTTTCAAGAATCTTTTCTTGGTTCTGGACAACCCTGGAGGAGCTTGCAGGTTTAATAATACAAAACATATATCAGCATACCATGGAGATTGCATAAAGGCTTGGTTGATCTGTGGAGTCGCCATCTCCTGTTCGTCGTCTAGTTCATTAATGTCAAGGGCTTGAAAATTGGTTTCAGTCATTAGTTTGGCTAGGCCTTATCCTTTTATCAGTTTGGTAGGTTTAATCTCAATGTCATATTCTAAGATATTAGCAATCCAGTTGCCCCTTTTGCCTTCAATTCCTTCTTGGGTTAGAATATCTTTGATCACTGCACTAGGTACATAGGCAATTATATGAGAGTAAAGGATATAGATTCTGAATTCCTTGATGGCTTTTACCAATGCATAGGCTTGTTTTTCCATGATCTGATATTTCAAAGGAGCATCCCTAAGGGCTCTACTAAAAAATGCAATGGGTTTTTCACAGCCTTGGTCATCTTTTTGTAGCAGAACAACAGCAATTGTATGCTCAGAAGCGAAAGATAATATGATAAAATCTTGATCAAATCTAGGGCTTGTTAGGACTGGTGTGTTTGTCAATGCTCTTTTGATATCCTCAAAGGCTTGTTTAGCTTCCATAGTCCATTTGACCTTGGAATCCTTTTTCAGCATATTGTTTAGCAGTCTAATGAGTTCAGCCAGATTGGGAATGAATCTCCTCAAGAAGTTGATCTTTCCTAGAAAGCTTTGTAGTTCTTTAATGTTTCTTGGATGAGGTACTTGTAGGATATCTTGAATTCTGTTCGGATCAATCCTTATACCATCTTTTGAGATTATATGCCCCAGGAGTTTACCCTCTTCCAGCCCAAATAGTGACTTCTTTGGGTTCAATGATATGCCATACTTTCTACAAATGGTGAACACCTGCCTCAAGTGTTCTAAGTGTTCTTGATTTGATTTTGAAAAGGCAGTTAGATCATCAAGATAGACTACTAGGAAGTCATGAATTTCTTTGGCAAAGGCAATATCCATTGCTCTTTGGAACGTGGCCCCTGCATTTTTAAGTCTAAAAGGCATTTTGACATATTTGAATGTTCCCCAAGGGGTTGTAAAGGCGGTTTTGTCTTGATCATCCGGGTGTACTAGAATTTGATTGAATCCTGAGAAACCATCTAGTAAAGAGATCCTAGCAGCTCCCACTACCCTTTGCAAGATATGATCCATTTTAGGTAAGGGATAATGGTCTTTGAGAGATACTTTGTTCAGATTCCTAAGGTCAACACACAGCCGGATTTCCCCTGTCTTTTTCCTAGTAGGCACTAGGTTTGAAATCCACTCTGAGAATCTGATTGGGGCAATGATCCCAGCTTCATACATACGTTTGACCTCTTTTTCAATAAGGGGAAGTAGGACTGGATTGACTCTTCTGAGCTTCTGTTTGAAAAGCTTTTGATTTTCTTTTAGAGGGATAGTGTGTTGGATAACTGATGTATCGTAGGATTTAAGGTCCTCATAACTCCAGGCAAAGACATCTTGAAACTCTTTAAATAACTCAATGTATTTCAGTTTCTGCTCAGGTGGTAATGCTTTGGATAATTTGACCATTTTGGGATTTTCATGAGTCCCAATGTTACAATCTTCTATTTAAGCATTCAGTGGTTGCATTTTCGGTTTTCTTGAGATGTCGTTTGAATCGAACAGATCTTCCAAAGGGGTTAGACCTATGGGTAGAAAATTATCTTTTAGCTCAATCACCTCATCTTCTGCTTCAATCATTTGTTCTTCATCTGATTGTTTCAGCTCCTGTATAGTTTCTTTGTCAAAGGTGGTAGGATGCAAAACTTGATCAGCTGTTTCTGCTGATATTTCCTGTATAATTATGCAGATCTGTGGTTGATCCTCTCTAGTGCTAGTGTCAATGTTCATGCCAGAAAATTCTTCCTTTAAAGTGAGGAAGTTTTTTATCTGTTTGTTACTCTCAAAGACTTGCCAATTCTTGATGTTATCCGGAACTGAAGGTCTGTGTTTGATTTCAGCTGTAAATGTATGATTGGTTTTGAAAGGCAACTTGCAAGTGCTGGCAAAGGTTGCCAAGCTGTGAGCATGTAGATTAAGTTCTCTGGAAATTTTAGTCAACTGTGATTGTGAGAAGCTCTCAAGTATTTGAATGGCTGCCCCCTTGTATGCTCTCAACCTCAGATCATTTGTGGTGAAATTTCCCTTCATCTGTTGTATGACCAGATCTGAATCTCCCAAGATTGAGATTTTGGTTGCGCCTAGATTTTTTATGAGTTTCAGACCTAGCAGGAGGGCTTCATATTCAGCCATGTTGTTTGTGCATCGAAAGTTTAGTCTATATGCATGGCCCTCAGCTTGGTCATTGTGCATATTGTGGATCCATACTCCTGCCCCAGCTCCTAGCTTGTTTACAGAGCCATCAAATTCTAGATACCATAAAGTTTCATGATCAAGATTTGGATTAGGATCATTTGAAAGTTGGATGATGGGTAGGTTGGTTTCTTGCAAGTCACTTGGTGTATCCTGTTTCTTTGCCTTCTTATCAGCTATTCCCACAGTCCCTTGGTCTTTGAAAGTACATTGTTCATCTGACTCCTCGGTCTGTACTGTCATTAATAGGTCAGAATAAGCTTTGTGACAGATGTCAGCATTGTAGAGGATAAATGAATCCATGTCTGAGTGTATCGAATAGATTGGAAAGTTTTGGGGCTTATCTTGACTGCTTACCACATATTTCATCAGAGTTTCCCGGTATAATCTCTTTGGCTGCCCAAAGACTGAGATAGTTGCATAGGACATATCTAATTGCAGAGATCCTTGAAGTTTAGCCCCCCAGGATCTGGACAAGAGCATGCCATACTTAGGGGGGATGTCAGCTACCACTACATCCATCAAGATAGTTTTGGTTGGGTATTGAACCAGGGAGACACATAAGTCTTTAATCAGGCCTAAACACCTGACTTGGCTTGAATCAAATGAGAACAGATCTTTGTAAGGTCTTGTGATATCTAAGTCAAGTTTTTCCATCACAGATTTGGGCATTAAGTTGTGTGAGGCCCCAGAATCGAACATTGCATTATGTAGGACCTTATCATGAATGTTTAGACTGACATAAAAGGGTGGTACCCCTCCATTTTCTGTTTTTCCATTAACCTCAGGCCCAAACAGCAATTCTGGTTGGTCATCTAGGACGTTCACAGCATCTTTATTGTCTGATATTTGGAGTGATTTATTGATCTGCTGTCTGTATATGTCATGTTTGGCTAATTCCGAAAGAGGAACTGATATCTTTAGCTTGCTTATTTCTGTTTCCAAGTTGAAAGGTTTTTCCGTTTGAATTTTGGCATTTAGTGCAACAGATTTTTCCTTTTCAGCTGAGTTATCAGGTGTCTTCTGCTCATAGTTAGGTCCATTTTGAGTGAAACTAGTGCCATGTTTGTTTCCTAGGGGAGTGTCTGCCTTTGTCTTTGATTGATGGGGCAAACCTGGCTGATTTTGAGAGGACTGTTGCTCTGAAATGTCCTCCACAGTTACTTCTGTGGCAGGTGAGTTTGAGCTGTCAGCTGATTTGGGGAGAGTAGTATTTTCATTGATCTTTTTTGGTTGTTTATTATCCTTTGGTTTGAGGGGTGTAGGTACATCTATTGTTCTACTCCTTAGTTTGTACTGTTTGTGCACCTCATACACAGCGGCATCATATCCTTCTTTAAAATCGAAAGATTCTCCTGACTTAGTGTGGAATTGACTGTCATTGTAAACCTCTTGGTCTTCTTGTGTTAAAAAGATTTGATTTTCACTGTCCAAACCCATTAGATTGATGTGAGGATCTTCACTAGGTTCACTAGCTGTTGAAGCCTCAGCATAATTCTCTTGGAAAGGGGGTATGACATGCTGGTCAGGATCAGTCCTTCCAACATTAGTATTTTGATTCTTTCTGAAGTTTGGATTTCTAATATTGCTTGTTTGACCTTCCCATGATGATTTTCTTTCTATGGTTTCCACCCTGTCTCCAAGTCTATCCATCCCTTTGATGATTGCATCTAGCTTTTGCTCAAATGATGAGGGTTCTTCGTTGAAAGTAGTTCTCCTTTCAGTCCTTGCCCGGTTTCTTTTGGCAATTAGATTTGCCTCTACACTAACAGCTATGTTTTGCATGTCTGCCAGAGTTGCAGGGGCTCTTTCTCTTAGCTGATATGCCATATCAACATCAAATCCATCAGGGAATTTAATCAACGCTAAATCAGGTGGAGGTCTAAGATTTTGAGGAATGGCATTATAAATAGTGTTGAATCTAGTGCAATAGTCCAAGACAGTTTCTTGTGGGCCTCTTTTTATGGTGTCATATTCAGATAAAATGTGCAGAGGGTCCTTTTTCTTTTCCCATCGGTTTAAGAAGGACTGGTAAAGGGCACCCGAATCAGCTATAGAATTTGGGGTCAGTGCCCTGAACCAGGTTCTTACTTCACCTGTCAGACTTTGGACAAAGATTTTCATCCTTACATCATCATCATCTATCTCATAGTTCTCAAAGTAGTCTTGCATTTTCTTAGTATGCTGTAAGGCAGTGTATGTACTGGTTCCATCAAAATAAGTGATTTTGCCTTGGTAATCCTGAGGCATGGCCCCAGGATTGCCAGGCAACTGAAGGGGTGCATAACGATTAGCCATATTTGGTGGGATAAGTGGGACAACTGGAACAACAGGGACAGCAACAACAGTTTGTATGCTGGTTGTAGACAATATGTTTAGTGAAGTGGATGATGAAGAGGGGGAGGAATGAGTTGTATGGAGGTGAACAGATGGCTTAACAGGGGTTGGAACAAAACTTTGTTGCCCTGCCTCAGGGCTAGTTTCAGGAGATTGTTCTGGTTCCTTCTGGTTCCTATGAGTTTTATGGATCAAATTTGGATTCTCGAAAACAGGTGGGGGATTTGGGTCAGGGTTTGACCTGGTGTGCCTAGTTCTCTTCTTAGGAGCCAGCTTCTGAACTTGTTTTGGTATTTTTTGGGGCTATTTTTAGAACTATTTTAAGGGACTGTTTAAGCTTTTGGAACCACTGTCTAAAAACAGACAGCAGTTGAAAAATATGCTCTTTCCCCAGTGGAGTCACCAATTATGTTATCACTCAGGTTGTTCCCTTTGACTCCCAAGGGAATACGGCCGAGGTAACCACTAACCAATCTTTGGGTTACAGGTTCTAGCCTACCTATGACCAGAGAGGGCTCTCTCTTTATGATTTAACTTTGTTGTATAATATTTTAGGCTAGTTATGATGCTCAAGGTTTTGTTTTTGGAATTTGCTGGATGATGACTTCAGTCAAGATATATATGTGCTTATCAGGGTGTTCTAGGCCATTGGGCATGGAGTCAGTGGTGCTTAATTTGTTTGATATGGCTGTGTTGATACAGTAGTGATGCTGTAGAGCCAGATAAGTGTCTGAGAAACAATGCTTTGAAACTGTGATTAAGTGTGATGTAACCAGGCTATGAAAGGCAATTAAGAATCTTTCAACAAACTGGTATGGAGAAACAGTGAGAATATTATTTAGAAGCAGTGAAGAATTTCTACATAACATTCATATTTATAGAATTAATGAAAACATGAGCAATTAAGAATTCATGTTCATGATCAATTCTGAAGAAAACATTTTCAGCAATAAAGATTGAGCACAAGGTGTAACCAAACATATCCTGTACTATTCCTTTTCTCTACTGCTAGATTAGTGAGACATGTGTATGATTTAATAAACATAAGAAGACAAAACATAGATTGAGAAAAACTTATTGTTCCATCAGACAACACAGGAATTCTGCAACAGCACGCATAGCATCACCAAGACATCAAACATTCAGGAAATCACTGAGCTTTTCCAGCCTTTTGCATTAGATAATCTGAAAATATACAATACATTTGCCTCAGAATGAAAATCACCAACCCCTCATACGTTGCCAGGGGAGGTATATATACATATTTTACATAAGAAAATATCTAGCTGATGAGTAAATGCTTCATTAATGTCATGCCAACTCCTGGAGCGTTGTAGCTGAGGAAGTAAATGCTGTAGTAACTTCTGGCTGTAATAGCTGTCCAAAATAGTCAGAAAATGTTGACTTTGTGAGCGTTGGAGTCGGCTGAAGATGCGCTACCCAAAACTTGCGTATTTCTTATCTTTTGCTTGCTGTCGCTGTCTTTTGCTGAGTCACCCTTTCGGCTGCCTGAAGTGCTGTCTTTATTATGCTTTTTGCCTTTTGCTGAGTTGTAGCTGACTGGGACCGAGCAACTGAGGCTATTGTGGCAAAATTTGAAGCATTGCCTGCCACCAATCCTCCTTGGGCATTTGGTGTCTTCGAATCTTCACTAAAGTTTCATCTGCCTCTGTATATCTGTAAAAATTTGGAGGAACCTCAAAAAGGTGATTTACCTCATTTTCAATGAAAAATAGACCTTCAAGTTTATTATATAGGCTCTGCCCTGTTGAAGGCCCTGTTTCCTCAGAAGTACTGCCAGATGCAGTAATTTGATTTTCAACAAAGGTTGACATCCTGTTGGCATATTGCTCACGGGGGAGCAGTCTTCCTGTGCTGTTTAGTAGGCTGGGCAGTCCCTTTTCTTGCAGTGCTCCCATTTTGAGCTTGTACTCATCCACCTCAGCCTGTATTTCATAGCATTTCCTCTCCACAGTTTGTACAAAGTTCCTGAGAGTCAATACCTTTTTAGCTGTAAGGACAACCTCTGTTCTGTTAACAATGTTGATGGCTACCAGTTCCTCTTTTGTTTGATTGTTCAAAAAATCTATCATTCTATTGGCCTGCTCAGGCCTATTTCCCAGCACTGTTCTGGCCTTCTGAATCTCTATCTGTGCTTGGCCAATTAAATCCATTTGTTCATGCACAGTCTTAATTGACTTCCATTGTCTAGTGATGGATTGGTCAATTCGGGCCCACAAAATTCTTTTTATTTCTGCCATAGCAGTTTCTAGCTTGAGCTCTTTTTCCAAGGCCTTTATTTTCTCTTTCAGGGCCTTTATTTCTCTACCTTGCTCTGCCACAGTCATTTTTGATTTCTCATATTTGGCCTCTAGTTCTGCCAACTTTTCCTTGGCCTGCTTTATCTCAGTGGCCTGGAGCTCCATTTCTTTAATAGCCTTAGTCAACTCTTCCATGCTTGTACTGGAGTCTGGAGCTGTTGTTGTTGTTGCTGCTTCTGTTGTGGCTGTGGTTGATACAGGGGCCACTGCTGCCTCTGTTGTTGTTGCCGTGGTTGAAGTAGTTGGAGGAGCTTGGGATGTAGATTCTCCCTGCTTATCTTGTAGTGCCCCTTCAAGTTCCTTCTCCAAATCAAGGACCTTCTGGTTGAGCTGCATTATCAGATCCAGTTGCTCATCGACCTCTTTTTCCTTCTGTAATTCTGCTGTTTGCGGGTGCTCGGTGGGCAGCAACTTTAACCTTTTCTTCAATGCGTTAAGGTCATCTTCTTTTTTCTTCATGAGGGCCCTCACGCCCTTTGGGTCCTTGGGATCATGTCCCAGGTCTATAATGATGTCCTCTAATGATTTGATCCTGTTATCTTTGGCCATGGAGGACATTCTCTCAAAATCCAACTGAATGTTGGTATTTTTCAGTGATTCTTTTAATTCGTGGGCCATTGTTGCCCTGTCCACCAATGTGGCATAGACCATTTCTCCAGTTTGCTTGTGGAGTTCTATTTGGTCCATGGGGTGAATGTCCTTTGCCATGACCTCCACCCTTGTCCTTACAAAATCTACATCTGATTTAGGCTGCGGCACTTTAGGTTTGAAATGGCTGAGGATCATTTTCTCCTCTTGAATGTCATACACTGACATCAATCTTTCTTGCTTGGCCGGTGTTGCTTTCAGAAACTGTTTGTACACTTCAATTCTCAGCAAGTCATTTTGTGCCTTTATTTGTTTGAAAGAAGCCTTAGTGCTTGTAGGCTTCTTGCTCTGCTGAGTGGAGGATGACACCTCCAAGAACAAGTTGTGATCCTTGCTGCTGCTGAAAGGAGCTTGTACCTGTTTGCTGGCTGCCTTCCCCATCTTTTCTTGGGCTGTCCCGGACTTCTTCACTAATTTCTTCTATCTCTGGGGAATCAATCCTTTGCCTCTTGGCTTCAGGTTGCTGGGAGGATCCACTTGCAGGAGTGGACTCTTCTCTGTCTCTTTTCTTACCCCTCTCCTCGTGTGCTGGAGTCTGCAAGATTGGTGCTGCTGTAGAAGGTGCCTGGGTGGCTGGTGCAGTTGTTGTGGCCGAGGTCCCTTCTCCCACTGGATGTGGTTGCTTGAAGATTACCTGCTGCACATAATCCAAGTCAAGAGTTTTTTCCAAATCCTTGACATTTTTTTGCATTATCTCTTCTTCAGTTAATTTTTCAATTAATGTATCTTGTTTCCATTCTTGCTGATTGGCATACTGCTCAATATGTGGAAATTTACAGTGCTCATAGCCTAGCAGCCTGTACTTGACTCTTCTAGCAGTGATAAAGCCTTCAGGGTCATAAGGGACCCACCGGAAGCTTTGTGATAGCTTGTACTTGTCTTTGAGGATTTGTTCAGCATCTTGCCATCCTTTTTTTTTGTTCATGATGAAGGGGCCCAGGTGGTGCTTGAACTTGAGATGGGCTTTCTTTTTGGAGCTGTGAAAGTGAGTGAGGTCACAGTGAATAAGCTGCCTATAATACTCCAAGGCAAACAGTCTCATGGGCAAATATTTTGGGAGCCTGTATGGACAGAGCTCACAGCCATAGATTCTGATGACTGTATGATCCTGGTATAGGTACCAATCACCTATTTTATAATTCTTGGAGAGCTGCAGGATTTTCTGTATTTCAAATGACATTCTGGGAGGAGGGGACCTCATCAACAAACAAGAGACTGGGTAAACAAATTGATCAATGAATTCACAATATGAGTATGGTGAATTTTGCACTTGGTCTAAGACAGACGTCCAGAAGATAACAGATCTTCTTTCTCCTTTAGAATCCAGCTTTTTAATATGGCATGGAAAAGCCTCGGACTGGTAATACATGAACAGGTGGTAGATATAAGATGAATACTTGAAGATGCCCTCCCTGTCTACTTTGAAAAGCTGCTCATGTATCTTGTTGGCTATGAACTTAGAAAAATTATATTTGTAGGCAGGAGGTTGGCCTAGGCTATAAGCAGCTAGTAATACCAGCACTGTCTCATCAACAAATTCACTGGTTTTATAGCCCAACACATATGAAATCATGTCCAGCAGAAGTTTTCCTACATCAGTAAAATAGACATATAAGTAGGGAGGTGGCCCTGTGGGCTGGCGGTCAGGCCTCATAAATGTCTGGGTGATCTTTTGCCTGTCATCAGTGGTCATCTTGGCACCTGTATCCAGCAGATAGTTCATGGAGAAAGGGAACAGCAACTGAGTTTGTTTGAAGTTGAGCATCTGGTTGATGGACTCAGCATTAATGTGAAAGAGGATGCTCCCAGATGGAGACTTGACAGCTCTGTGATTTGCATCATAATTCTCAGCACATAGGCGAATAATCTCTGGAAAAATGTTCACGGATGGGAGAAAGTAATATGGCAGGTTTGATTCCCATATCCCATTTGTGTCCTTGCCATTCATATAGTCATCTCTCAACTCCCTGAAGCTCTGCAAGTGGTCTCTAACACCCACAAAGTCTTGGATGAGGTAGTCCCTGTCAGCAAGAGGCAGGGACTCCAGCTCTTTATTTGGTGGATTCATGGGGGCAACACTGAGAGTTGTGGGTGCAGGAGCAGCCATTATGTAGTTTGTGAATGGAACAAGGCAAGTGCAATGGTTTGCAAGTTTCCTCAAAGCTCAAGTGGCAGACTCAATGTAGACAATGCTAAAAATTTTCTTCAAAGTGGAATAGGGAGGCTAGGCAGACTTGTCTCTGCTGTTCTTTGGTAAATTCATAGGAATGGTGAATACTGGAGATGAAATGCAGAGGGTGGGCAGGATTTAAATTGGTGAAATGTAGCTTTTTGGGCATGCACTCGGCAAAAGGGAACAATGCCGGGCAGCTTGAGGACGAATTTGTAAATTTAGACCGTGAATTATCATTTCAATCTCAAATTTTCAGAACAGGGGGCAATGTAGGTTGCTTTAGTTCAAAATTAACTAGGAGACAATCTTCAATTTGGGATTTAACAGGTGTTCAATGGAGAATTTGCAGTGAAACGGCATGAACAGGGGAAAAATAAGAGAATTGCGGTGAATACCTGGATAAATGGTGCGGAAAACCTTCGGGTTGAACAGTGGGTGCAGAATCACAGCTGAATTGGCGAATAATGGCGTCTGGAGCCTTGAATTTGGCGGTTTGGAGGCAAACTTCGCAGCGCACAGCTCACAACGGCTCTCTGTCTTTTTCGCGTGAAAATGACATAAAACGGCCCCTTGGCGCGTTTTTAACGATAATTTTGGAAAAAGCGGGTCATTGGCGCTTTTCCGCCGATGACGTCAGCATGACGTCAGGGCGGGCCCCGGTACGGAGGGTGACGTGGGCGCTGAGCTGGAGGCCAGCGTGGCGGGACATGGTGGCGGGTGGTGTGGGGTGGCAAGGTGACCTGGAGGGCCACGAGGCATGAGGGCGGGTGCGGGTGGCATGACGTCATGGTGACGTAGGACCGACGTGACAGCGGAGGGGCGGTATCGGGGAGAGTGGTAAGCGGTCTCCCCGCACCGCTTTTGGGAGAAGGCGGTATCGGGGAGGGGGGCTCCGAACACCCCCGCCGCTTGCCACGCGTCCCGTGTACGGGGGGGGAAACCGCCCTCTCCCCGGACGTTAAAGGGCGGCGGCTTCAAATCTCACAATGCCCGCCCACCGTTGGATCAAAGGGGGCGGGAGATCAAGGGTTGGCGGGGGTTCCGACCCATCGTGCAGGTTGGGGGGGACCCGCCGGCACATTAAAATATTCAATTTAATACTTCGGGGTTTTAGACTTTGGTTAAGGGGTTTTTGTGGGTTTGTTGGAGTATGGGTTAATCTGTCGGGGGGTCAACAAATAGTTAGACTTAGGTTTGAGAGGGGGGAAAGGGGTTTCTCATGAATTTTTTTAGGGCAATGGGTAAATGAGGGTTAAGGGTGAGCTATTAGTCTAACCAGGGTTTAGAGTAATTCTCAAAACAGGGTTGACTATAGCCCCTGGTGGACTAATGTCTCCCATAGAGATACTATTTAGCTATAATGCTAAAGGGGAGATATTTATACATTGTTTGGGGTTTATACACCATGGTGTTATAATAGTAGGGAAAAAGGGGAACATAGGGGATTTAGTGTAGATACAGTTAGCAGTTAGTATTGTAGGGGAATATGAATGGGAAGTGATAGAAACTAAGTTTTTAGGAGACAAGCTTAGTTAGGGAGTAGATCAAAATGAAAAGAATTTTTACACAAGAAATGTGGCTCCTTTTCAAAGAGAGAAGTCACATCTGACATGAAATTTGTATAAATGAAGAGTGTAAGGAGGACTGATCAGGCAGATCCTGCAGTGCTCATGGGGAAGTTAGTAAAAAACTTTGAAGGGGAAGGGGGAAGTTAGTGATGGTTTAGTAGTTTGCCAAATAGGCCACTGCTCTTGCCTTTTTCCTGCTGATGACCACTTTGTGATTTATTCCAAGTGATATGCTTGGATCTTGCTTACTGCAACCTTCAACTGCCTACCCTGCCTATTATGCCTAACATTTTTTCTTCCTTTGTATGGGTGCACTTAGCCTTGCAAACCCTGATAATTCTCTTTTCTTTTTGCTGCCCTCCTATCTAAGTCTACCCTTATGACTTCCAAGGGTCCAGATTTAGCAGTTGGGCTCCTTTCTTTCTCTATCCACCTAGTCATCTGTCAAGCTTGAGCTGTTTGAACAGGTACTTCCTCTCTAGTCTACAACATGCAATTTAAAACATGGTGAGGCCCAACTTGAGCTGTTTGGACCACCCATCAAAATAGTAGTGGCAATTTGGACTAGCCACTTTCATGGTCTTTGTTTGGGGTTCATTTCTTTTATTTTTTCATTGACCAATTCATTTTCTTGCCCTTTGATTTTTCTTTTAAGGCATAACCTCTTTACATTTTTTAAATTGTCTGCTTCTTTCACAAAAATGGAACCTTAGCAGCATGGAAGGTGAACATTTTTAGCACTTCCACTGTCAATCATGAGAGATGAAAACCTATTGGTATAGGATGCTAACAGATACCATCAGGTCAGAGTTGCAGAGCAAGATGCATGGAAGACTGCTTTCAAAACAAAGCAGGGATTGTATGGCTGGTTATGCCTTTTGGCTTAACTAATGCTCCTTCTACTTTCATGAGATTAATGAATGATGTACTCAGACCTTTTCTTGATGATTTTGTTATTGTGTATCTGGATGACATTCTGATTTTTAGTAAAACGTGGGAAGAACATTTAAAGCATGTTAAGCAGACATTAGATGTTTTGAAAAGAGAAAAACTTTATGTTAAACTCTCAAAATGTGAATTTGGCAAAACATCTCTAAACTACTTGGGTCATATAGTAGGGGAAGGTGAATTGAAAATAGATCCCTCTAAAGTGGCAGTCATTATGAACTAGCCTAAACCCAGGTCTACTACAAAAGTGAGAAGCTTCTTAGGAGCAACACAATATTGGAGGAAGTTCATTTCTAACTTCTCCTCGATTGCAGCTCCCTTACATGCTTTAATAGGATTGACTAAGGTGTTTCAGTGGGGAGGCAAACATTAGAAAGCCTTCGACACCTTGAAAGAGAAAATTAGTACATCACCTATACTAGCACTGCCAAATCTGCAAAGACCATTTGAGATCCAAATTGATGCCAATGACTATGCCATGGGAGCAGTGTTGATACAGCACGACAAACCCATATCTTATCATTCTGAGACTTTTAATCCTGCAGTAGTTAACTATCCTACATATGATAAGGAATTGTATGCATTAGTTCAGAGTGTGAAATGGTGGAAACACTACTTAATGGGCACAGAGACAGTAATACATACTGATCATCAACCACTTCAATATCTACACTCCCAAACTAAGTTGCAGCAATCAAGACATTATAGATGGATGGGTTTTCTACAACAGTTTCATTTAGTCATCAGATATAAAAAGGGCATACATAACAAGGTTGCAGACATGTTATCTAGACCCATTATAAATGCATATACCATACTTAAGCATAATTTTGTGCTACATGAAAGCTATATAGAACAATATGCTTAGGACATGGACTTTCAAGATGTATATGCAACTTTGAGTCAAGGCAAAAGAGTAAAAGAATTGGATTATCATATAATGGACCAACTCTTATATCAATGTGGGAAACTCTGTATTCCACAAACTAAGAGGATAAAGATAATTAGGGAAGTAAACACTTCTCTGATATCAGGTCACTTTGGGGTAAGTAAAATAGTTGCACAGCTGCAAAGATTCTGCTATTGGCCAAAAATGAATGAGACAGTTTCTAGATATGTAAGAGGGTGTGCCATGTGTGCTAAAAGCAAGCCCAACAATAGAAAACTAGGCTTGTGCACTCCATTGCCAGTTCCTTCTCACCCTTGGGAAAGTGTTTCCATGGATTTTGTGGGAGGACTGCCTAAATCTAGGAAAGGTCATGACTATCTATATGTTGTTGTGGATAGGTTCAGCAAAATGTGTATTTTGATACCTTGTAGTAAACAGATCATAGCTGAACAAACTACAAAGTTGTTCTTTGAACATGTATGGGTTCATTTTGGATTACCCACTTCCATTGTATATGATCGAGACACCCGATTTGTGGGGAAGTTTTGGTCGAGTCTGCGAGAACTGATGGACACCAAATTGAAGAAAAGCACAGCTTTTCATCTACAAACAGATGGCCAGACAGAAGTAGTAAATAGGACAGTATCCAGTTACTGAGAGGTTATTGCAGCAAACATCCTAAGCTTTGGGATGAACACTTATGTTATGTGAAGCATGCTTACAACAGAGCCAAACACTCTTCTACACAGAGATCTCCTTTTGAGACTTGCTTTGGTTTCACACCAAGGTCTCCTTTGGATTTTGTCTTTGTTAAGATACCATGGTTGATGGACACAGTGATGTGGACAAGGCAACTAGGTTCATTGAACAGATCCAGGAGATCCACCAGGAAGTACAGGAACAGCTGGAAAAGAGCCAGGCCAAGTACAAGGCTAGGCATGATAAGCATCGGATGGAGCATAGTTTTCAAGTTGGAGACCAAGTCTGGTTGTATATCAACAAGGACAGGATGCAAGGTGAAGGTAAAAAACTAAAGCCTATTAGGTATGGACCTTTTAGGATACTTGAGAAGATCGGTGAAAACAATTTTAGCCTTGATTTACCATCTTACATGCACATCTACTCAGTCATAAATGTAGATTACTTGAGGTTGTTTGAACCCTCAATGATTGAGGACCCTAAAGAGCAAATTTAGTTGCCTTCTAATGATGACTTGCTACTTGAATACCTCAATGAGTTGCAGGAAGACACAGTGCTGGACAGGAAGGTGAGGACAACGCGCAGGGGAGATGTTGAGTACCTTAGGATTGGGCTCAAAGGTTCAAAGCCAAGCAGTGCAAAGTGGATTGAGATTGGACAAGTGAGAAAGCAGTACCCTCACTTAGTCGATGCTTGAAAACCAACTTTTGGTGGTCCAAAATCTTTTTCAGTGGGAAGGCCGTGATCCAAATTGGATCCATAGAAGACTATCAAGGAACCATGACTGTATCAGGTGGGAACAAATCTATAAAGAATTCCAAAAGAGGGATCAAAAACACCCTGAACCAGTGGCAATGGCAGCCAACGTGGAACAATGAGAACCTCGGTCAAAGCGCGCTGACCGAGGCCCATGGAGACTGCGCAGGAGGCTGAATTAGCCCCTGGGAGCCCCAAATCGGGAAATAGAGGTGGTTTTTGATGTGTGATTAGCGCTTAGCGCTAATTGCGCATCGCTGGGTGAATAAGGCCGTGAAGGAAAAGCCTGAGCACTCGGTTGCGTGGGGGAACCAGAGAATTGTGGGCAGAAAAGGAAAAAGTGCTAAAAGTACAAGGCAGGACCCACGCTCTGGAAACCGATGGTTTTGATCAGGGTGCCCTTAAAAGGTAAGAGATTTTGGACGAGAGCGGAGCGATTCCATACATCGATTGATGCATGGCAGGCGAAGGTGAGAGAAAACTGTCGTTGATTGCATGCTATCGGTCGAGCAAGTTAACCACGCGAAATGTGCGTATGGCGTTGGATCTGGGGGACTCAAATCGGACAGTTGAGATCGTGCCCGATGGGGGAAGTGGAATCGACAGGGAATTAAGCGTGTTTTAGAAGGACTTGGAATCTGTTTGACCGCCATGGTGGAGGAAGAACACATCCACAATGTAACTGAAGAAACGAACCGACGAAGTAGGCTGGTGCCATTTAGAGGAGGACAAGTGGCCACTCCCTGAGCGTTCATGATGACGCCGAACATGGAACTCCAAGCGTAGCTACAAAAGGTGAATCGACAGAGGCAGAAGAGGAACTGAACGCGCATAGGTGTTGAATGGCTAAAGCCATGAACAGAGACAGTCGAATCAACAAAGTTAGATAGTTAGAAGAGAGTCTAGAGATGGAAAAAGTGGAACAATGAACCCTGAGAGGAGGACTGAACACAGAGAACAGTAAAGCAAAGCAGAAGAGACAGAAGGTTGAGCTGACCAGCGCAACATCGAGCACCAGAGAGCTTGAGAGATTCAAGCCATCCCATAGAGGAATCTGTCCGGGCTGAGCACCACATTGGGCTCTTGCCATTGTAGACCAGAAGGTCACCGAGCTGGTAGGAAGCGAAAGAGTCTGTGTACTCCAGTGGCTTGGGGAATCAAAGAACCACCCTGCCAAGCAAAACCTGCTTCAGGAGAACTCACATTGAGTCCTTGTATTGTAATTTCTCTGCTTAAAGGCACAATAAAACAAGGCCATCACTGAAAGCTGGACCGGAGACGTAGCCCTGGAGAATAGGGTTAAGTCCTTATTAAATTTCTTGTGTCTTTGTGTTGCTTAATGTATTTCTCTGTTGTCTTTCCATTTTATTGTTTGTGTATTGGCAATCTGATCGATCCGTTGCTTCAATAACACAGAACACACACCAACACATGAGTTTGTAATACCTTTGTTTAATAAATCTTTAACTGATGTTACTCATAGGGTGAATATCAGATCAGAAATACCGAGATGAGGGGTGAATCAATATTTCTTTTTAATTGTTCTAGTTACTTTTTTTTTTTCTAAGTTTAAACTAACCTAAGTACCCACGGGGGATTTGAACTGGTGACCTATCGCAAGGAGTGCCTTAACAATGCACCCATTCACCGTCAATCCAAAGCCCCGTGGGCTAATTGTTCTAGTTATTACCAAAAGCATATATATATATATATATATATATATATATATATATATATATATATATATATATATATATATATATATATATATATATATATATATATATATATATATATCTATATCTCTCTCTCTCTCTCTATATATATATATATATATATATATCTATATATATATAGAACACAAAAATCGACAACTGGAATTGTTGTGTGTGGAGCATGATTATCATCCTAATTTAGAAGTCTTTGTTTCAGCCAGATGTACACCTCAAGAAGATTGTACACCCCTCTATGCGGTGGTGCGGGGGCAGCGCCCCCGAAGCTAAAAACAGATGTAAAATTGCCTTGTAAAAGTATAGTAATTTCTATTCAATCTGGGTCGTTCATTAGGCAGATGATCTAACGGTAGAATTTATGTTTAGTTTAAGGTTTTTTTCCCTAGAAGGCAACCCCTCTCTTTGTATGAGGGCATTGTATTGAGGTTGTGTAATAGATGTGTATTCAACGAGTGAGAAACATAGAGGTGAGACTGTGAGAGAAAACAGAGGATATTACAGCGGATCTGCTGTAGGTTGTGTCTCTTCATTTTGTTGGATAATAGAAAGGAAGGACTGGCTGTTCGAGGTGGACGTAGCCCAAACTGGGTGAACCACGTATATCTGTGTTTCTCTGGTTTTATGTGTGGTGAGCTCCAATATTGCAGCAATAATGCTACAACTCCTGGGACTCCCTTCTTTACTTTTATCAACCCGGTAGTTCGTAACAAACTTGGAAGCGACGATGCTGTATGCACAAGTACTAGCTCTTGCCACAACTGTCACTTGGTCAGCTGACACAAGTCCTCCAGGGGCTCAAGCCAACTTCTATGAGCTCTGAGAAGAAGATTTTAGCTGATGGATGAAAGCTAATTCAAAGAAGGCTGATCTGCTTGCAGAAAGACAATGGAAAGCTAAAAGAAAACACAAACCCTAGCAAACCCTAATTCTACTCACTAACCCTACTGATGCAAGAAAGAGGATGCAAGCTAGTGAAAGGAATGCCATTGGCCTCTAGGAAGGTAAATACATGTATCTAAGCTACTTCTACAGTAACATCTGGAAAAAAAAAAAAAAAAAACATCTTTTTGTATTTTTGAATAAGTTGCCAGAGTTATTATGCATATGATTTGACTATTTTTGGGCTGTGTAGAGGTGGATGGGCGAGAGGAAATGCTTGGAGGAGGTCAAGAAGGTTCAGAGAGGGCCTAAGGGGTCCCTAACACCCTTCCATAGAGTTTCACCAAGTTTGGCTATCAAGAAACCTCATTCGTGAACCTCTAGAGGAAGTCTGCAAGGGTTCTACAGGATGTTTGCGATTTTCTACAGGATGTCTGTAACTTTCTACAGGATGTTCAAAAATGAGGCTTTTGGTGGATGAATGGAGAGGGAAAGGTGAAGGAGTGAGTGTGGAGGTAGGGTGAGGGTTGGAGATGGTCTAGAACTCGGTGGATGGAGTTGTGGACAGGTGTGGATGGTTGTATTTGGTTCAGGGAAGACTGAAGCAATGTTACACACAAAACTAGGGTTATGGGAGCAAATGGCGAATAGGAGGCAAGGATGCTAAGTAGAGGGCTGAGTGGATGGTGTTGATGGAGAATAAACAGATGAAGGAGTGGTACAGGTGCTCTGCAAGGTGTTTTTCCAACTGAACCAATGAAGACTTGTAAATTCAAAAACCTAATTACGATGACCTAATCTGCTAGCTGCCAGTAAAGAGAATGAACAGAAGTGTGACCTGCAATGAAACCATGTATTTTAACTCATGCAACTAAACAAACGAGAGTCTAAACTTGTACCCAACTTCTACACATGAAAATCAAACACTAGTGATTGCATGGCAAAGCAAAATCAGTGTTTTTGTGGGCAGCAAAGTTATCCTGATCCTAGCTCCAGATCCTACTGAAGGAGAGGTGAAACCAGAGATGTTTGATGGCCCTTTTCTTGAAGATGTTCTGTTAACAACCTATCAACTAAATCTGAGCATTCAAAAGTCTATCTAACCATTAACAGTGACCTAGTTAATCAGCAAACTTTAATCTACTTAACAGAAATGTTTTTGCAAATTCATAAAGAACAACTAACAATACATAGAGGAGGCCTTAGCACTCGGGTTGGGCCCAACCCCAAGAGCTGCAGGCTCCTATAAAGAACTCAGATCTGATGCCAAGTAAAGCTGCTTCTCATTATTCAAAAATAACCATCATATGAAAGTTGTACAACAGTAGCTACAATAAAACAGGCTGAGCAAAATGACAGCACTATAGTGCAAAAATAACAATAGTTTCCAAAAGTAAACTACGAAGGCTGAGGCCTTCCTATTTGTACAATACGAGGGGGCTAGCAGCCCTCCTAGATTCAAGGGACTCGGCTGTCCCAACTGCTAGTGAACAGTCACTCCTCCAAAAACTGCTTGGCTGCCTTTAAAACTCATTTTGGTGGCCTGTGGAGCTCGGTGTTGAGGGTGGAGATTTCGAGGAAGGCCATTTAATGCAAGAGACAACCTCCCTACGAATCCTCACCTCAAGCTTGGCTGTCAGCTGACCCATGATTGCTTGGTTTTGCTCCAAAATTTGTCCAAAAATCCTGAAATAACCACGTATTAGTCTCCTAGGTAGAGTGACCACCCTTATTCATTCAAATAACATAAACATACTAGAAAAACATGCATAATCTATGAAAAATGGAGGATTGAACAAGGACAATTAGGCAAAATGAGCCCAATAGGTTACCCAATTTGGGGGCTCATCATCACCCCCCTGCTGAATCGATTGCTCATCCTCTGAGCAACTAGTCCAGCTCATCATCCTTTATGGCTTTGATTGCCTCCCTCACGTCCCAAGCCTCTGCTGTGATATCCTCTTCCCGGTCGTGGAATCCTGCCTTCCTCTCCACTTCCTCCCATTGTCTACCTTCCTCCTCTTCCTTCACTCCTTCTAGCAATCCCAGAAGTAAAGGAGGACTGAATTTCAAGCCAATCCAATTGGCCTGCAAGTTCTAGATCAACTGTTTGTAGAGAGGTACCCTTGCCAAGGCCTCCCTCATCCTAGTGGGAGAGTGATAATCCCTTATCTTCAGGCTGTGAGGCAGTGTGTTCCACCGCCTTGTGCAGGCATGCATATAGTTTTCTCCCAACAGTTTCTCCATGTCCTCAAAATGGGAAAATGGCTTTGTCACACGGAATAAGTTGATCTTGCGGACAAGATAGACCTTCCTAGAATCTAAAGAAGACCTAATGACAAGCAAACCAACCAGACACTATCTTTCTCTAAATATGCTTTGATAAACAATAGCAAACAAGTGTTTTTAGGGCCTACCTTAGGTCCAACGCAAGCTTGTGGATGCCCTCGCTCCTTTGATCCAAATGAGCTCCTTTTCGCGAATCTGCAAACACAAACAAGGCAAACAAATTAAATAGCACCTGAAAAGCCAATTGCATAAAACATATTTAACATGAAAGTCAAGGAGTCCATGAAACAAATAACTTACTTGTTGAGAAAAATTAGTTTGATTGTATTAATTCAAAAGAAGAAGAACTTTACAACCTTTGCCTTGACGCTGTACAAGCTCCTCCCAGGGTCCAACAAGAAGTCTCCTCTACTTTGACAAATTTCACTCACTCCCCAATGAAACCAAAAAGGTATGTGATCTCTCCTCTTAGGCTTAACTAGGAAGTCTTGATTTCACCAGCATTTACCCTCAAAAATGCTCAGCTTCTAACCTCTCCAGCAACCAGCCCAATGCCTGTATTTATAGTGCAATGGAGGGAGGTTACTAGGTCCTCCTTCAAAGGGATAAATCCCTCCTTCAAAGGGATAGCTCCTCTCATCAAGGGATTAGCTCCTTCTCTTTTGGGATGCATGAACCACCTCAGAGCGAACAATCCATGTCAAAATTCCTTCTCGAAACCTCTAGAATTAACCCAAAGTGAGTTTTTTAAGATAAAACTTGCGCCTTTTGACTTTCACAGGGGTCCGCACCTACACTGTTAGGGACAGAGCGGGCAGGTCCGCCGTTTTTGTACACAGAAGGTGCGGGACCACAGGTGACCATGAGAGAAAGTGCGGAACCAGAGTTACATTGATTTTTAATGTCTTTCTCTCATTTCCAAAGCTTGATTTGAGGAGCTGAGGTCTGAGACTTGCTTAGGAGGACAGTACAAGTGATGATAGACCCATACTGACTGCAAATAATCATGGTGACGATACTTTTGTGTAACAGGCTTGAGCTTGTTGCTCAATGTATTCCGATAGATCCTGAGCACTGTTGGCCAAGTGCTGGTGAGCGCTCGTCACTGCTGATGGGTCATTTGGCTCTGCTCTGATCATGAGAGGCTCACTGAGCTCTCTGCCTATGATACTGCGGACCTATGCTGCTCTCTTCTCCTCATGGCTCATCCAAGAGGCCATGGCCATAAGTTGGACATCTCCTATCATCGTGTTGGGATCCCATGCGTTCATGTCCGGAAGGGAAAAGTTGTGCAGGTAGAACTCTGATAATTTGGCCCTATCCTCGGATGAACTACTGCTACATAGAGCTGCAAACTGATGATAATCTTGAAAAGGGGTGATGCCCCTTTGAGCCAAGGTATTGATTTGAAATTGTAAACATTGGTCCTTGAGGTAAAGGGCATAGGATTTGGCAGGCTACCTGCACTGTAGAGCTTCCATTTCCCAGCTGGCCATGCAGGGCAGTTGGGCCTCCTTTTCTTGCAGCTGCTGTTTTAGAGAATGTATCTGTAATTCTTGTTCCTGTAGCTGCTGGTTCAGTGCCTCAATTTCAGTCTGTGTCCCTTCCTTTCTTTGCTGTTCATAAGGGGTATCTGTGGCTGTTGTGGGCCCCTCCTGTTGCTCTTGTTCCCCCAAGATGTGAGGCCTGTCTTCCTTCCTCTGTCCCTGTAATTGCAGCTGTTGTCTAAGCAGCTCATTTTCTTCCTGTAGCTTGACCCGCTGGCTGCTCTCCACATGTCGTACCATAGCCAATTCTCTTATGGCCTCCTTGAGCTGCTCCTCCAGAGGACCTATATCTGCCACTCCCTTGGACTTAGCGATTTTCATCCAAGTGTGGGTCCTCACTCTCTCTTCCTCTAGTGCAAGGAAGAGTGGCACTGTGAATTTCTGAGGAATGATCTTTCCGGCCTCCAAGAAGTTATAGTAGGAGCCCAAGCTGGGCTGGGGGCTAGGTTCCATAATGTGCTCGACCTCTTCTTCCTTCTGTGGTGATTTGGCTGCCTCACCTTCCATTTCTTCGGTCTCCTTCAGTCTAGCCAATGTTTCCTGTAGAATAGTTTCAGCATCCTGTAGAGAGGTTTTTGTGTCCAACATTTTCATCCTCTCCCTCCAGGTGGATGTCTTCGAGCTTCCCCGTTCATAAGTGATGGCTGCCTTGGAGGGGGACCTCTCCCTTGGTGTGGTAGGGGTGTCAACAATGGTGATTGGTTCTTTGGACGGTGGTTGGGGTCTGCCGGTTTTAATTCTTACACTTCTTCTTGCCTTAAAGTACAGGGGAGGCTCCCTCTTTCACTTTTCCTTCTGCTTGGGGGATGTGCTTAGGGTGGCCAGCACAGCTGCTACCTCCCTAGCTAAAATCTTGGCCGATTTCTCCTTCTGCTGCCCTTTCCCCAGACTTCCTGTAGAAAGTCCTGTAGTGGCCGTTTTCTGGCTTCCTGTAGAAGCAGTTTTCTGGCTTCCTGTAGAAATAGTCTGCTGGCTTCCTGTAGAACCAATTTTCCTTGATTTGGCTTGCTTGGCTGGGGGTGCCTTCTCTTTGACTTGTGCTGTGGTTGCCTTGGGTGTGCCTTTACTTGTTTGTACCTTTTCAGTCCTCTCTGCCCGGGTTTGCAACCGCTTCTCCCTTGGCGTTTGTGTTTTTACTCCACTCACAGCTTTGGCCTCCGCAGCTTGTCCCTTTTCTTGCTTTTCCTCTTGCCTTTCCTGTGGCTTTTCCTGTGATGGCCTGCCCTGGGTTTTCTTACCCTTAGCTTCCTTACCCTTAGTTTTCTTCTTTGCCTCAATATGCTCCTTCTCCTCACTGCTGGATGAAGTGAGTTCTTCTGCCAGAGTCCGGATATCATCATCCTTGGACATATTGCGGAAAATCTCCCAGGAGATAGGGACAGTATAAGTATGGAGGGAATCTTCTACGAGGAGCTTGATAAGCCCATGATGAGCCAGCTAGTCTGGTGTCCCCTCCTTCAGTTTTGTGCCACACTCAATCAATGACTGTAGGAGGAAGTATGGGATGCTCAATTTTTGTTCTGAGGGCAAATCCATCTTATGCCTGAGCTCGGTTAACAAGCGGAAGTGATAACCATACACAATACTAAATCGCCCCTCACAGGTAATATATTTCATAATTTGAAGGCTGACCTCGCTCCAAAATGGCTGAAGGCTGGCTCTCCGGACCCCATTCTTATCCTCTGAAAACTGTTCTTCTGGGAGGAAAAATTCCTTTTTGGCCTTCTGGCCCAATTTCCTTTCCTCTTTATCCCATGGTATCCCCAATGGCAACTCCGTGACCCGACTAATGAGTTGTGGAGTGAGTTTGAAGGTCAATCCTCTGAACTTTACAGTGGCCAGTGTTTTTGATTTGGGCTGCAGGGACCTTAGGAACTCCTCTGTTATTTCATCATCGTGACCTTGAATTCTATCACAGAAGGTCATCCACTTTGCACGGGTAAACAGGTCTACCACCTCAGGAGTTTCTCTCAACTTCTTGGAATCCGAGGGTTCCTTTCTAATAAACCCTCCTGGCATGGTGAAAATACTCTGTTTTTGGCTTGAGCTCTGGGTAGAATGGAAATTCGGATATGGTTTCCTCCTTGACTCTCAGGACAGGGTTTCTCCGCTGGGTGTATCTCCCCTTTCACCAATTCTCTGGTTATAATACTGCTGCCGCCCAAAACTCGATTTGTCAAAAGGAATTAAGCTCTCACAGACAGAGTGCAGAGCCAATTTCCACACCAACCATGTAACAGTCACAACAAATTTTATATGTGCACAGGTGAGCCTTACAACGGTTTATCGTTATAATGGGGAGAGTTTGTTAACAGGAACCATGGAGGTGAATATGACGCAACACCATTTGAAAGAAATTCTGTGTATTATATAAGCAAACCACCATTCTTGACCCACAGGTAGACTGGTTTCAATTTTCCCACTTCAAACAAGCTAGTTCACCACCTTTCGAAAATTAAGCATGGGGATGGCGTGTTCGAGCCTACCTCTCTTCAAAATTTCGAATTCCGATGCAATAGACAAGGGTTTCTCTGCTCTGGGAGCTTTTGCTATGCTTCATGTAGAGCTCCTTTCTGTAGAGAGCTTCTGCGGCTTCTGGAGGATGTCACGGCACAGCGGAGCAAGTTTGGGACGTGGGAAGAGTTTGAACCAGGGCGAGAACTTGGGCTAACGAACTGCAGAGGAGGAGGACGCTCACGTTGCTGAAAAATCGGTTGTAGGCGTAAATGACAATGGTTGATGTGCGTGCTCTGGCCGAATGATTTTGAAATACGGCGCAATTCATGGTGCGGGGGGTGAGGTGTCCAGGCCAAGCCGTTAGACAACGTCACGGCCATCATTCCTCGGCGTGTTTCTGACCGCCAATATCTATCTCCGCCATTACCCGCCGTCATCCCTGTCAGTCCACCGATTTCACTGCAAATCTGCTGATCTCCCGACTGGACACTTCCCACGTGTCGGCTCCACGTCCTTCCGGCGGAATCGAGCGTAACCATGCTCGTTCGGATCCCACGAGACAGTTCTACTGGCTGTGGGTGGCCAGTTGACTGGCCATTGCATTCGTTCAATCCGCCCATTCACAGATATGCAGTGTTCATAGTATAGCTTATGTAATTTGACGAAATAAGGTTAGGCACTTACCTGGGGTGACCGCGGACGTGTTTCGCAGGTTTTTGGACGTGAAGCAATGGCTTTGCTCACTGCTGCTTCGTGCACAGGCGTGTGAATTCCCTCATTCATTTGCTGATGCTGGATGCAAGGCTTTCAGGACCCGGTCCTCTGGTGGTGAACGTTGCATGCACGGCCCCATCTGTTCTCAGCTGTTGAGGAGGTGTTCATATTTACACGGAGCTGGTTGCATGCCTCCTGTGTTGATTTCAACTGCTCCTGACTCCATAGTGTGTATTCCAGGCGGATCAGCTGCTACAGGATTCCTGTAGGACATCCTGTAGCTGCTTCTCCTCCTGGGCTGCATGCTGAAACGGGCACGGCTACAGTCACGGATGAAGGGTCCTATTGGAGCTTTTGACAGGTATAGTGTGTGGGCCTTCATGTATTTGATTTGTCCCTTGGAAAAAAAAATGGCGATCTGAGGAAAACAGGACTTTTTTGCATGACTGTGCAGGAGTACAGGACCAAATGGTGGTAATGGCAGTGGAAAGAGAGGAAACAGGTGATGGATGGGACAAAGGGGTGGCTGCAGGCCTCACCAACAAACTTCAAGTCTTAAATCCTCCTCTAGAATCGATTTTGGCTTGTCCAAAGGTTCTACAGGATGTTTCTTGTAGAAATGCAGAACTTCCTGTAGAAAGCCCTGAAACTTCCTGTAGGAGGTTGAATCTTGACCCGAATGTGTCCAAATCCTGGAAAAAGTGTGTGGCCATGGAGGGAGTGTTGGTGAGGATGCCTGGTAGCTTGGGATGGACCCCTGTCCTTGATTTGCGCGACCCTCTTTATCTGCATTATATCCCTGCAACCTGCAATAATTTCAAAGATCATACTTGTTTTTTCTTTTTTCTCTTCTTTTTTCCTTGTTTTTTTTTTTTTTTTTTGAGAGACAGCAGGGGCGCCTCTATGAGGTTTTCACCCCCACTATCTGCCCTGGGTGCCTCAAAGAGGTTTTCACCCAAGGATCTTTTTTATTCCATTTCTTTATTTTTTTGAGAGACAGCAGGGGCGCCTCCATGAGGTTTTCACCCTCACTGCCTGCCCTGGCCGCCTCAGAGAGGTTTTTGTCTAGGGATCTTTTTATTCCACTTTTTTTTTTGATGATCAAGGTTGGCCAGAACCGAGGCAGAACCCTGCTCTATTACCAGCACTGATTTTTCCACAGTTTCAATGAATTCCTGCCTTGAGAGGGGTTTCTTGTAGATTTTCAGTCGATGTCCATTGACAGGCATGGGGATGGCCTCTTCATCAATGGCCCTGATAAGGACTGAACCATTGTCGTTACATTTATCCACTGTATATGGTCCTAACCATCTTGTCCTCAGCTTCCCTTTGAAATCCTTGTATCTTGAGTCATACAGTAGCGCCCAATCTCCCGGCTGGAATTGCTTTTCATTAAGGTGCTGGTCATGCCATATCTTCCTCTGGAGTTGAACTACTTCTGAGTGGAGGAGGGCCTGCATTCTTTGTTCATCTAATCCATTCAGCTACAATAATATTTCACGTTGAGCATGGCTGAGATCTAGGTCCAGCTGAGCTGCCACCCTCAATGTATTGTACTCGAACTCTATGGACAACAAAGCTTTCTTCCCGTAGACCAGCTCATAAGGTGTGAAACCGGTTGTGGTCTTCCAAGTGGTGTTGTAGGCCCAGGTGGCCTCAACCAGGCGATCTGCCAATCCTTTCTGCTGCTGCTCACAACCTTGGTCAAAATCCCTTCTAATGCTCGATTAGTGACTTCCACATGCCCGTTTGCTTGAGGATGATAGGGGGTGGAAGTCTTGTGCTTGATCTTGTGATGAGCGAGAAAATATTCAATCAGGTTGGAGGTGAACTGGCTTCCTTGATCTGTGACTAACTCTTTTGGGTAGCCAAACTTGTAGAAGATATTTTCCCTCAGAAAATCAGCCACCTTTTCCTCTGTTGCTGCTTTTATTGCCTTCGTTTTTTCCCACTTGGTCAGATAGTTGGTGCACACAATGATGTAAGACCGTTGCTTTGAAGGAGGGTTGATAGGACCCACAAAATCCATGCCTCACTTCTCAAATGGCTCGAAGGTCACTTGAGGTTGGAGAGGCATTTCATCTCTTGGAGTCGGTTTCCCCATCCTCTGACATCGGTCACACTGGCTGATGTACCTTCTGACATCTTGATGAAGAGTAGGCCAATAGTAGCTTGCCTGTAGAATTTTGAAGGCAGTCCTTTTTGACGCAAAGTGGCCTCCACAAGGTCCATCATGACAGGTTAGGAGGATGTCAAAGACTTCCTCCTCCCTAACACAACGTCTCAAGATCTGATCTGGGCCAAGCTTAAACAAGTTGCCCCCGATCCAAGTGAACGGGGCGCTCTTCCTTACGATTCTGCTCTTTTCTTTTGAGGACAGATGCGGAGGGAACTGTGTTGAGACCAAGTAATTTGCTATATCAGCAAACCATGGAGAGAGTACTGAGATAGCAAATAGATGTTCATCTAGCATCTGGTCATCCACTGTTCCTTCTTCACTTGCAGGCAAGTCCAATCTAGACAAGAAGTCAGCAACAACATTTTCCTTACACGGCTTGTCGACAATCGTCAAATCAAATTGCTGTAACAAAAGTAACCATCTAATAATATGAGCATTGACATCAGGCTTATTCATTAAGTATCTAATCGCAACATGATCAGTGTGTACAAATGTTTGATAACCGGTGATGTAGTGTCTGAACTTGTTTAGGGAATGGACTACGGCCAGGAACTCTTTCTCGGTTACAGTATAGTTCATTTCTGCCTTGGACAGGTTTTTGCTAACGAAGTATATGGCATATGGGAGTTTCTCCTCAATTTGTCCTAAGGCTGCCCCTATGGCTTTGTTCGAGGCATCAGTGTGGATGTGGAAAGGTAGGGCCCAGTTTGGACCTCTCAAGATCGGGGCGGACACCAGCTTATCTTTCAATTCGTCCAGTGCCCCTTGACAGTTGTCAGTCCATTTAAACTCAACATCTTTCCCTAAGAGGCCAAACAATGGCGAGGCTAGCTTGCTGAAGTCTTTAATGAATCTCCGATAATATCCTGCTAAGCCTAGGAAACTCCGAACATCTCTTACCTTTTGAGGAGGTGGGACCTTTTGGATGATAGCAATTTTATTAGGATCCACCTGTAATCCTTGGCGAGAAATGGTATGTCCTAGCACGGTCCCTTCAGTCATCAGGAATTCACATTTTTTAGGACTGAGGGACAGGTTCATCTCAATGCACTTGGTTAGAACTTTTCCCAGATTGGTCAATGCTTCTTGGAAGTTGGACCCATAAGGAGTGAAGTCATCCATATAGATTTCTACCGAATCATGGACCAACTCAGAAAAGATGCTCAATACTGCTCTCTGGAAAGTGGCAGGAGCGTTGCATAGCCCAAAGGGAAGGACTCGATAGGCAAAGGTACCCCAAGGACAGGTGAAGGTGGTTTTATCTTGGTCTTCCGGGCTGATTTGGATCTGGTTATACCCGCTGAACCCATCTAGGAAAGAGAAGAACTTCTTCCCTGCCAGTCCATCCAACACCTGATCTATGAAAGGCAAAGGGAAATGGTCTTTCTTAGTGGCTTTGTTAAGTTCTCGGTAATCTACACAGATTCTCCACTTCCCGTTCTTCTTGGGCACAAGCACTAGAGGCGAAACCCACTCACTATCGGAGATAGGATAGATGAATCCTGCATCCAACAATTTTTGCAATTCTTCTTTGACAATTTCCTTAAGCGCTGGATTCATTCTCCACTGAGGCTGCCTGACTGGTTTACAATCTTCTTTAATGTAAATGTGATGGGTACAGACCGAAGGATGGACTCCTTTCATCTCCTTATAGTTCCAGGCGAAAGCATCTAAATGATTGTTCAGTAAGATACACAGCTCCTTCTCCTGGGAAGGAGATAGGGAGGAGCTGATCTTTAAAGTTCTCTCGGGACCAAACTCCACATTCTTAACTCTGGGAGAGGTTAGATCAGTCACACAGAGGTCCATTAAGGTGCTGGCTTGGGTATCCTCCACCAATTCCTCTAAGGACAATGCACTGGGAGGTGCATTTTGAATCAAGGTCTCAATCAAATCATCCTCGGTTTGAGGATCTCCCCTAGTGGTTTCTATTGTGCACAAGGATGCAGGGTGTACCTCATCCTCATCTCCTTCTTCCAGCCAGAGCGTTAAGTCATGTTCTAGCAGAGGCTGGGCAGGAGGGTATAGGACTAGCTGCTTGGACATAGGACCATTTTTGATGGTCATGTTTCCATCTCGGCAACTGATGTAAGCATCCGCAGTGGCTAACCAAGGCCTTCCCAAAATGAGGGGGTATCCAGTAAGCTTTGCCTTTGGTTGAAGGACCAAGAAGTCCGCAGGATACTCCCAAGAGTCAACAGAGACCAAGACATCCTCCATAATCCCTTTGGGAGTCACGGTGGAGCGATCTGCCAACTGCAGGACTGTCGAAGTCTTCCTTAAGGAACTCTGAAGGTTGAGTTTAAGCATGGTGTCCCTGGTCATCACATTAATGGAAGCCCCTAGATCAATCAAGGTATGGGGGATAATGGTGCCATTGATGTGGACATCAACTACAAGACTCCTAGGGTCCAAATACTTTGGACAGATTACTTGCCCCAACATTAGATCAGACAGTTGTCCTATGACATTGATAGTCGAGGCATCTCTCTTTCTCCTGCCTGGGTGCCTGAAACACTTCTCCTTAATCAATTTGTTGTATATCGGTACATCTTTGATGGCCTGGAGAAGGGGTATTTTCACACACAACTGTTTTAGTTCCCCTAGAAGTTCAGTCTCCTCTGGGTTTGGTTGTGTGGTTACTGTTAGTCGCTCAGGAAAGGGTGGAATGGCTTTGGGTTCACTTTCCTGTTTCTCTTCCTCGTCCTCTAGGGGAGGAGGTTGGCGATCTGGAAGGGTCTTTTTGGATTGTAGGTTGATCTCCTGGATCTCCACAGCATAGGTAGGACATGTTGTCTCCCCAGTGTATACCTGCTGGGCCTGTCGGTTTTTGGGGTTCGGGTTTGGTTGGGTAGGCATCTTGGGTTGTCTTGGAGGAGCAAGAGGTAATGGTTGTGGTTGAGCTGGTGGTGGAGGCAGAATGGCGGGAGGAGAGTTGTATTGGGGCCTCCACCCCGGTTGAGGTGCATTCCACTGAGGCTGTGGCTGGACATGTGAGTGAAACGAATGAGCAGTGGGTTGAGTATGGTATTGAGGTGGATAAGACCATGGAGGAGGTGCAGACCAGGAAGGATGAGCAGGGGGACCCCAAGAAGGCATGTGAGCAGATTGGTTGGGGCTATAATAAGCTTGGGATGTCCCTTGCATCCCCTACTGGTAAGGTCTGGGTCCATGCGGTCTCCTTTGGTTGAGGAAGTAGAGAGGTTCAGTGGGTGCCTCAGTCCCTTGGTACATGGCTTTGAATCCGGGCAAGGTTGGGCATTGGTTTGTGGGGTGGTTCTCCTCACAAACGAAACATACCTCCACTGAGTGCAATGGACACTCGTTCTTAGGGTGCTTCCTCGTACATCTGGGACAGAAAATGGCCAAAGCCCTCTCAGCTTCCTCTTTCTTTTGTTGGATTCGGAAAGTATCAAGTTGCATGGCAATGGTCTGTCTCATCTCACTTTTGAGGTCTTCCATCTGATTAGCAAACTCATGCTTGGAGAAGGTAGTACTAGCTGAAAGTGGATTCCCCCTACCTCTTTTCCGGGCTGCCCTAGAGTGGTTTCTAAACACAGTCTTTATGTCCTCATAAGGTAGTTGGTAAATGTCTCCTCCAGCTAGCATGTGAAGGGTATCTAGAAGGTCTTCAGGGACTCCTCGGAGCAGAACCAGCTTTAGAGATTCAGGGTCAAGTGTGCACCTGGCCCGTTTATAGCTAAGTTGGAACCTTTCCTCATAGTCTAGAGTCTCATCATTTCCCATGGTCATCCGAAAGATTTCCCCCTTGGTTTCCTTTGACCTACAGTAATCCTAGTATTTGTTGTTAAAGGCTTGCTGCATCTGAGCCCAAGTAGTGATACTGTTTCCAAGTAACCCCATGAACCAGCGTAATGTTGCATCCTTTAGGGTAGAGGGAAAGAGTTTCAACTTTTGCTCGTCTTCTGTATAGTCATAAGTTCGACAAAGGACAAAAAACTCAAACAGGAAGGTATCAGGGTCTTCAGTGGTCAATCCATGGAAATGAGGTAAGGCTGAGGGACTTATGTTCTTCATTTTCATGTCCCTGTTAGTCTCTCGGATGGGGAAGGTACCTTCTATTCTCTCATCATCGTCTCTACCATTTCTATTGTCAGCCATAGTCTCAAAAGGAATGTTTTCTTACTCTTCTTCTGTTATAGGATCTTCGTATATATCAGGAGGTTCACTTATAGGTTCTTCTGGATCACTGCCACCAAAGAAGAGAGAAGGGTGACTCAGTGAAGTGGTGGGGGTGTTGGGTAGGAATTTTCCGGTATTATCTCTGTTCCTACGAGGCATGAAAGGGCTTTTGCTTGTTTTTGCTTTTTTCTGTTTGTACCTGCAAAACTGAAACAGATGGAATTGCAACTAACTAAAATCTATCTTGCAAAAATGAAAATGCGGAATTGAAATGAAAGCAGGAAAAGACTAATCTTTTTTGCTGAAATCAAATTGTAAGAAGGAAATACTAGACTACACTTGCAAAATTGAAATTCTATTTTACGCTTGCAGAATTGAAATTCTATCTTACGCTTGCAGAATTGAAAGGTTAATCTATAAAAGCAGGAAATGTCTAATTTAATTTTGCAGAAATGAAATTGTAGAATGGAAATGAAATAAACTACTTAGCAGAAGGCGAGAGTAGGAAAATAGAAGAAAAGCAGCAATCACAAATACTCTGACGCTTCCCCGGCAACGGCGCCAAAAAGAGGTGGTGAGCTCCAGTATTGCAGCAATAATGCTACAACTCTTGGGACTCCCTTCTTTACTTTTATCAACCCGGTAGTTCGTAACAAACTTGGAAGCGACGGTGCTGTATGCACAAGTACTAGCTCTTGCCGCAGCTGTCACTTGGTCAGCTGGCACAAGTCCGCCAGGGGCTCAAGCCAACTTCTATGAGCTCTGAGAAGAAGCTTTTAACCGATGGATGAAAGCTAATTTAAAGAAGGCTGATCTACTTGCAGAAAGACATTGGAAAGCTAAAAGAAAACGCAAACCCTAGCAAACCCTAATTCTACCAACTAACCCTACTGATGCAAGAAAGAGGATGCAAGCTACTGAAAGGAATGCCATTGAATTCTAGGAAGGTAAATACATGTATCTAAGCTACTTCTACAGTAACATCTGGAAAAAAAAACATCTTTTTGTATTTTTGAATAAGTTGCCAGAGTTATTATGCATATGATTTGACTATTTTTGGGTTGTGCAGAGGTGGATGGGCGAGAGGAAATGCTTGGAGGAGGTCAAGAAGGTTCAGAGAGGGCCTAAGGGGTCCCTAACACCCTTCCATAGAGTTTCACCGAGTTTGGCTATCAAGAAACCTCATTCGTGAGCCTCTACAGGAAGTCTGCAGGGGTTCTACAGGATGTTTGCGATTTTCTACAGGATGTCTGTAACTTTCTATAGGATGTTCATAAATGAGGCTTTTGGTGGATGAATGGAGAGGGAAAGGTGAAGGAGTGAGTGTGGAGGTAGGGTGAGGGTTGGAGATGGTCTAGAACTCGGTGGATGGAGTTGTGGACAGGTGTGGATGGCTGTATTTGGTTCAGGGAAGACTGAAGCAATGTTACACACAAAACTAGGGTTATGGGAGCAAATGGCGAACAAGAGGCAGAATGCTAAGTAGAGGGCTGAGTGGATGGTGTTGATGGAGAATAAACAGATGAAGGAGTGGTACAGGTGCTCTGCAAGGCGTTTTTCCAACTGAATCAACGAATACTTGTAAATTCAAAAACCTAATTATGATGACCTAATCTGCTAGCTGCTAGTAAAGAGAATGAACAGAAGTGTGACCTGCAATGAAACCATGTATTTTATTTCATGCAACTAAACAAACGAGAGTCTAAACTTGTACCCAACTTCTACACATGAAAATCAAACACTAGTGATTGCATGGCAAAGAAAAATCAGTGTTTTTGTGGGCAGCAAAGTTATCCTGATCCCAACTCCAGATCCTACTGAAGGAGAGGTGAAATCAGAGATGTTTGATGGCCCTTTTCTTGAAGCTTTTTCTGTTAACAACCTATCAACTAAATCTAAGCATTCAAAAGTCTATCTAACCATTAACAGTGACCTAGTTAATCAACAAACTTTAATCTACTTAACAAAAATGTTTTTGCAAATGCATAAAGAACAACTAACAATACATAGAGGAGGCCTTAGCACTCGGGTTGGGCCCAACCCCAAGAGCTGCAGGCTCCTATAAAGAACTCAGATCTGATGCCAAGTAAAGCTGCTTCTCATTATTCAAAAATAACCATCATATGAAAGTTGTACAACAGTAGCTACAATAAAACAGGCTGAGCAAAATGACAGCACTATAGTTCAAAAATAACAATAGTTTCCAAAAGTAAATTACGAAGGTTGAGGCCCTCCTATTTGTACAATACGAGGGGGCTAGCAGCCCTCCTAGATTCAAGGGACTCGGCTGTCCCAACTGCTAGTGAACAGTCACTCCTCCAAAAACTGTTTGGCTGCCTTTAAAACTTGTTTTGGTGGCCTGTGGAGCTCGGTGTTGAGGGTGGAGATTTCGAGGAAGGCCATTTAATGCAAGAGACAACCTCCCTACGAATCCTCACCTCAATCTTGGCTGTCAGCTGACCCATGATTGCTTGGTTTTGCTCCAAAATTTGTCCAAAAATCCTGAAATAACCACGTATTAGTCTCCTAGGTAGAGTGACCACCCTTATTCATTCAAATAACATAAACATACTAGAAAAACATGCTTAATCTATGAAAAATGGAGGATTGAACAAGGACAATTAGGAAAAATGAGCCCAATAGGTTACCCAATTTGGGGGCTCATCAATGTGTTTTTATTTTTCTGCATATTATATGTCTTGCATTTCTCTGTCATATATAATTTTCCTAACAGGAATTAATGCTTTTATTAACACAACAGTGCAATGAAGTAAATACAATATAAGTATATATCTGGTTGTGATTAGTTGCCAAGCTCCAACTTGGACTTCAATGAGGCTCCAACCTCCAGAGCACCAACTCTGTTTTGCAATGGTTTTGCAGTTAGGAGCACCAACCCCTAAGGATGTCAGTCCTATTCAGTTCTGAGGCTCCAACCCAAACCTGGTATAAATTGGTATGCTGCTGATCTCTGTTCTGCTGAGGTTCTCCTTCACTCTTACTCTGCTGCTTCTCACTCTGGCTATTCACCACCAGAGTTCTTTGTTTTTCCTGTTTCATTCATTCCCCATGCCTTTGTCTATTCGTTTCCACTTACACTGCCTCTTAGGCTTCCTCCTCGTCACTGCGGCTTCCTCTATGCTGTGCGAGTTCACTGACTCTCTGGGAACACGTAGATTCATTTGATAGGTCCAAAAAATCCACGGAGAACGCATCTTCCTAGTTTACCATAACAGTGCTCCTTTTGGCAATGATTGCAGGCATACACAATTTTTTTTCACTAGTTTAACGAAGATGTTGTGTCTCGATCGCAATCATAATCGCCATGATTCACCCCTTTTAACTGACGTTCAGCCTTCTGAACCATTGAAATAGCCACCATAAGCCTTTCGGCCTAAAACACCCCGCGCAAGCCAAATATTTCATTACACAGAGAATATGAGAAAAAAAAACAGTCAAAACGATGAAAGGGCGGACTTAAGGAAACATTACACCCGCACCTATTTCTGTATCGGGTCCGGTCCATATCGCAAGTGGTGCTTTAGTGTGACAGGTCTTCATAATATGCGATATGTGACAGATGTTATGATAGATTAGGTCATATTGTAATGTGCGGCAGGTCCGCGTGGATATGCATCACAATCGGGAGTTTCCCCTGGTGGAGGTTTGATGTGATATCGCTATCGGTGATCGCAATGGACCACTTGACATATTGTAGCTTCTGCTTCTGAAGTTCCGATGCAATTATCGCTATCGACGATCGCAAGTCGCACAGGGTCAAGGCTCGACGTTAACGTAGACCCCTCATAGTGATGCGATGTGCCAGACCCGATACAACTCAACACTCCCATGTATAGAGTTTCAAGTCCGCAATCCGCCTCTGATAGTGTATTTTCCCTAGAGCCAAGTCTTCTGCCTCCGATAGTGTATTTGCCCTAGAGCCAAGTCTTCCTCCTCTGATAGTGTTAAGCCTATGTATATGGGCTTTCTGTCTGCGGATAGTGTTAAAGCATGCATACATGGGTTTTACGGGCCCGATAGCATAAATGTATATATATAAGGTTCTATGCCTTTGATAGTGTAAAAACACATATGTATGATATATGCTCCTCTGCCTGTATCTGCATGCATATAGTTCTTTTGTGGCCCGATAGCTCCCGATAATATACATGCACCCATTGCTCCTTTAATGGCTCTGTCTGCTTCCTTATAGCTCTGCTTGTTCCTCTGTTGCTTCGATGACTGTCTGCGTCCTCGTTGGCTCTGTTTGCTCTTGTACTTTGGCATATATGTATGGTATATATACATGGCTCCTTTGTAGCTCTGATAGCTCTATTTTGGCATATATGGTCCCTGAACACTGTTTAAATGCATATATATATATATATATATATATATATATATATCTGAGTTCTGCTCCTCTTGGCTCATTATATCTGAGTTTTGCTCCTCTTGGCTCCATTTGCTCCTCGAATATTGCCATATTGACATCAATGACAATCTGTGTCCAACAATCTACCCCTTTTTTATTAATGGCAATATTCTTCTGCTCTCCCCCATTGACATCAATGGCAAAGGAATGCATACAGACTCCCCTGTCACACTACTCCCCCTGTCCTGCTACATCTTTATAAATGAACTTGAGTGATGATAAAGAGATAACCCCCATCTTTTGACACAGATGTTCGAATGTTTCTCGAGGAAGAGGTTTTGTAAAAATATCAGCTATCTACTCCTTAGTATTGATATATTCCAGGACAATGTTTTGTTCAGCTACTTTCTCACGGAGGAAATGATACTTGATTGGTATGTCTTTGGTTCTTGAGTGCATCGTTGGATTTTTGCTGAGACTGATAGCACTTGTGTTGTCACAATAGATGGTAATCGGTTGATCTGTACATATGTAGACATATTTTAGAGCTTCCTTCATCCATAGTATCTGAGTACAACAGTCTGCTGCAACAATATACTCGGCTTTGGATGTGGATAATGATTGGATGATTGTTTTTTGCTGATCCAGGATACTAAACAGTCTCCTATGAAGAACGCATTTCCACTTGTACTTTTCTAATCATCTATACTTCCAGCCCAATCAACATCGGTGTATGCAGATACAGTCAGTGTTGAGCTCTTTGGGTACCAAAGACCGAAATCAGAAGTTCCTTTCAGATATCTAAGAATTCTTTTTACAGCTAATAAATGGGATTATTTGGGAGAAGATTGAAATCTTCCCACCATTCCTACTGCCTGCATTATGTCTAGTCTTGTAGCTGTTAAGTATATAAGGGATCCAATCATTGACCTCTAAGAGTTGCATCTACTAGAGGGGAGTCATCATCTTTGCTCAATTTGCAGTTTGTGGTCATAGGTGTGCTCATGGGTGCACAATCCTCCATTCCATATTTTTTGAGCATGTTAGTTTTAGATATTTGGTTTGAGATATACAAAATTTTGCTCTGGTTTGAGATACTTGAAGTCCAAGGAAGTGAGACAACTCTCCTATCATTGACATCTCAAACTATTTTGACATGTTTTGAGAAAATTCGTGGCTCATTTCATCATTATTACTAGCAAAAATCAGATCATCGACATAAACAAGAGTAACTAGTAACTTACCTTCATATGTCTTTATGTATAGACTACTTCCAACCACTCCCTTTTTGAAGCCTTGTTGTTGCAGATAGTGATCCAGTCTTGCATACCAAGCTCTAGGAGCTTATTTCAACCCAAGCCTTTTTCAACTTATAGACTAAGTCCTTTCCTTCTGTTAGAGCAAACCCTTCTGGCTGCTCCATGTAGAATTCTTCTTTGAGTTCCCCATTTAGAAATGTTGATTTAACGTCCATTTGATAGATTTTGAATCCTTTTAAGCAAGCAAATGCCAAGAACATCCTGATAGCGTCCATACGGGCCACTGGTGCAAATTTCTCTTCAAAGTCAATTCCTTCAATTTGTGAATAGCCTTTGCAAACAAGCTTTGCCTTGTTTCTGATAACCTGTCCTTCCTCATTCATTTTATTTTTGAACACCTATTAGGTTCCTATTATGTTTTTTTCCTTTGGACGATGTACCAGCTCCCATGTCTTGTTCTTCTCAATTTTGAACATTTCTACTTCCATGGCTTTTACCCAATGGGGATCCTTACTTGCTTTTGCAAATGTTTCTGGTTCTATCATAGACAGAAGGGCAATGAATTTTCTCTTTGGTGTAATTGTCATCCTTCTTCGGGTTTGCACACCTTCATCTCTATCGCCAATAATCTGCTCTTTTGGATGATATCTTTGGATATACTTCATCTTTGAGGGGGTATGAGGTGGTTCTCTTTCCTCTTCTTCTTCTTCCTCATCTATTTCTTCTTCTTTAGGTTCTTCTTCTTCAATGAGAAAATCATCTTCATGTTCTTCAATTTCCTTTTCAGGAAGATCTTCATCAACCTTTACATCAATGCTTTCCACTATTTTCTTCAGTCGATAATTGTAGCACTTGTAAGCCTTGCTCCGTGTAGAGTATCCAAGAAATATTCCTTCATCAACCTGAGAATCAAACTTTCCTGGTGAGCTATCATTGATTTTTATGAAGCACTTGCTTCCAAAGATCTTGAAGTACTTCACTGAAGCAGGTCTTTCTTTCCATAACTCATAAGGAGTTTTTTTCACAATTTGGTCTTAAGTGAGTTCGATTCCATGTATAGACAGTTCTCCCTACTGCTTCTCCCCAGAATTTAGACTGCAAGTCTGCTGCTAATAACATGGTTCTTGCCATTTCTTGGATTGTTCAGTTTCTTCTTTCAACTACCCCATTTTGCTGAGGTGTTCTAGCAGCAGAGAATCCCCTTTTAATTCCATGAATTATAGAACTCACTAAACTCGTTTGATGTGAATTCTCCCCCTCTTTCTGTTCTGAGGCACTTAATTTTTGAATCTTTTTCATTTTATACAAGGGCTTTTAGATTCTTAAAACACTCAAAAGTTTTAGATTTATACTTTATAAAATATATCCACATCATTCTAGTATAGTCATCAACAAATAACACAAAGTACTTTTCTCCTTGGAGTGCCTGATTTCTAGTTGGCCCACACACATTGACATGGATGATCTCCAAGGGCTTCGATGTAGAGAGATCCTTTGTCTTGTGGCTAGTTCTAGTTTGCTTTCCATGTTGACATGGAACACATACTCCTTGATTTGGTTTGAACAGCCTTGGGATGTCTTGTACAGCTTTTATCTTGCTGATATTGATTAGATTTTCGAAGCTTATATGTCCAAGTCGCTTGTGCCATAGCCAACTTTCATCTGTTTGACTCAGGTAGCATTTATTTTCTTGAATCTTGTTCAGAATGTAAATGTTGTCTGGTGTTCTCACCCCTTTTGCCACAAGTTCCCCTGAGGCAGAGTTCCTTATTTCACAGTCTTTGGTGCTGAAGACAACCTTATGTCCTTGATCACAGATTTGGCTGACGCTCAGGAGGTTGTGTTTGAGTCTGTCTACTAGCAGAGCATCTTGAGCTTTTCCTTTTCCATTGATCAGAGTAACAGTTCCTTTTCTTGCAATTCTGCCAAATCCACTTCCAAAGGACAAATTCCTTCCTTTTTGCTCAGTGAGACAAACTTCCTTTTGTCTCCTGTCATGTGTCTAGAGCACCCACTATCCACAAACCAATGATTTCCATTATTTTGAGCATATAGAGCTAGACCGCATTTATCCATGCTGGAATTCTTACTACTCATCTTTCTTCCTTTGAGTGGGAAATCTTGTTCATAGTGTCCATTATTGTAGCAGAATGAGCAAATCAAATCAAATTTGGTCAAGGGATCAAATGAATTGAAGGTTTTGATTTGTCCCTGCCTTTTGGGGGCATATGAATTGATTATTCAGTCCTTTACCTTTGGCGTTTCACTTTTGCGAGCCATGCAATGTCTGGTTTGATGACTGAAGTTTTTATAGTGAAAACAATGTCCAAGAAAGATGGTTTTGTACCTCTTGAAGCAACCGCGGTTTGAGTTGATTTCCTTCCTGGGAATTACTCCTCCCTCATTCTTTAGATTTGAGATGGGCCCTTGGTGGAGTACAGATTTGTATTTGCTGTAGTGTCCATGATTCGACTCCACATTCTTCTTTGGAATAATTCTCTCTTGATTCCTTGGATCTGGGATGCGCTTTTGATAACATACTTTTTCTTCTTTTGGATTGCAAGAAAGTGCATCGACATAGCTTTTTGCCTATTCTTAGTGCTTGAGGATTCTCCTTTCAAACCTATCCCAGACTTGTCATGTTGAGGTTTTTGATTTTTTAGAATAGTCTCAAGTATTTGAAAGGTTTTACAACCCTTTTTAATTTGCTCCAACTCCTTTCTCAGAGACACTATTTCAGCCTCACGTTCTTCACAAGTCTCTTCTTTTTCTTTTAGGTTTGCTTCCAAGAGATATTATCTTCTTCTTGTTTCCTCGTTTTCCACTTTGAGAGAAATGATTTTATTCTACAGTTTCTCATTTTCTTCAATGGCACTTATTAACAGTTCATCTACATTTTCTTCCAGCCCTGAGTCATCATCATCTACGAGTGCCATGAATAATGTTTCTTGGCTTTCATCATGGTCACTTTCCTCATCTTATTTCTTTTTGATGACCATAAAATCATCCTCATTGGACTCATCTTGCTTAGAGAAGAAGTTCTTCTTATTGAACCCATTTTTTTGTGTGCCATTCTTTTAGAATTTCCTTCATCATCACTATCATGTTTATGAGGACATTTTGCTGCATAATGACCTATTTTTCCACATTTAAAATAGATAAGAGGGTACTTGCCTTTAAGCTTAGATCCTTTCTTCAGCTTTCGCACAAATTGAGCCAATTCGGATTCCACATATGACTCATCACTACAGTCATTCCTTTCTTTCCCCTTCTTTGAATTTGAGGCCTTGAATGCTGCATCTTTGGAGCTTGGGCCACATTTCCTCATCTCATAGGCAGCGAGGATTCCATGGAGTTCATCCATTTTGAGGGTATCTAGATCCTTTGCTTCTTCTATAGCGCTTATTTTGGAGTCAAATCTGTATGGAAGAGATCTTAATACCTTTTGAACAATGGTACTTTCTTCAATTTTTTTCGTCCAATCCTTTCAGGGAGTTGACCACTTCAGCTACTCGGAGGAGGTATGCTGCAATATCTTCTTCATCTTCCATCCTTAGACTTTCAAATTTCCTTCTGTGAGTTTGAAGCTTTTCCTTCTTGACTTTTGAGTCTCCATCGTATAAGCCAACTAGCTTCTCCCACATTTCTTTGACAGAGCTACAATGCATGACTTTTGTAAACTCAGAATCAGTGATTCCATT